>OX451741.1:136792633-137392633 GCA_948472305.1 Vicia faba
TTACATGTTTTGTATACTTGTGAATTGTGTATATGTTTGGTTCCCTTTACGTTTTCTAATATGTTTGGTTAGGCATAGTCGTCAGTGAAAACGAATTATGCAAGGAAACAACTTGGAGGAGTGTGTATACATAAAGGCGTCGAGCTAAAAAAATAAAATAAATGCTTGTTGGGAGGCCACCCAAATGGTTGTAAATGTTGTATAATTGTGTAGTTGAGGTATCATGGTGTAGTGGACATTTAGCAAGGAGAATCAATTGCGATTCTGATTTTTCTGCACAGACCTGCTCGCATCGAGCGCAGTCTATGCGTGCTAAGCTTGTGTTTTATGGTGTAGCACAATAAGCGTAGTTTATAGGGCTAAGTACACTCTACTATGTACCAATGGAATTTCTGTTTCACTCAGTCCCTTTTGCCTACTTTCTTCCAGGCTATTTAGATACATAATAATAGTATTTACTAATTCTTTTGTTGGGTGTTTGAACTCAAATTTTGGAATGTTAACTTGAAGAATTTTGAGGTGATTTTCCAAGTTTGATCGTATCAACTTGAGGATGTATGGTAATTATATTGTCTTGAAGTTGTTTCATCCAAGGTACTCCGTTTATCGCTTTCTATATCATATCATGTTTAGAAGACTTTTCTTTTGTACAAAATTTCATGTCATTTATTTTTTGCCACACTTGTTCCTTTTGAATCACTTTAGGACAAAACCTTTTTTTGTGAGGTTGCTTCCATTGTTTACCATATACAGGAGACCAACATTTTTGTTAACTCAATTTTATTATGTTTAATCGTTTATTTTTATTGGTGTGTATGAAAGCATGAAAAAGATCGAGGCGTTTATTTGATCTTGAGCATAACCACCTAACCAAAAGTAGTTTACCTGGTGAGTGTGCGAGAATTTGTTAGCCCCTTTGAGCCTTAATTTCAGAGAAAATGTTGAACTTGTAAATAACTAACTAGAACTTCATTGGTTTTTGTATAAATTCTGAATTTGTTTCTTGAAACACTTGACTCCTCAACCATAACTTTTGGTTTGAATTTTTTTGCTTGACTTAGAAAGTTGGGAGCATTCGTATTACATGTTCGGTTGTATTCAAGTTGGGGATAACATTGTTGGTTACTTATTTGTAAAGTTACTTTGTAGTTGAAAAGAAATAAGTAGTTGGAAAAATAAAATAAAAGAAAAACATGTGAAAAAGGAAAAGAAAATAAAAAGAAAAGAAAAAGAAAAGAGAAAGAAAAAGAAATGGAAAGAAAAAAAGTTATAGAATAAAATCAAGGTTGTACCAATGAGTAAAGTGAGAGGATGAATAAAAATAATTTTTGATTGCTTGAATGTGTGTGATTAAATACTCTCATAGATTTAGGAAATTTCGTTTCTTTAGCATTAGAAATAACCCTTCTTTGTTACCCGAGCCCAATTACAATCCTGGAAAGTCCTTGTGATTCTTGCTTTCATATTGTTCAATATGATTTTTTCTTGATGAATGCATAACTTAACTTGTTGTTAGCTTTATTGTTGGGTGAGAGCTAAGCCCCTCATGTTTTTTTTATTCATCTACCGATGAGTTGAGTGCTAGGTGTGATTCATTTTTGAACAGTGTATTGTTTTAGAATTTTTTACATTTATTTTGTATTTAGGCGTTATTTCGTTTTCATGTTGTCGTTGTAGTATGGTGGTAAGTTTTACTTTTCTTGTGTAATACAAATGGAGAACTGACTTTTTTGGTTTTATCCAAATATGCGGATAGCAAGAGTCGCCACCTACTTTTCTTTTATCCATTATTTAGGAAAGGTGAAAAGAATAGGAAAGACCTTTGAAAGATTTTGATTTCGGGGGATAAGTTATGAAAAGGGAAGGTGTTAGCACCCTTTTCATCCGTAGTTATCTACGAGCTCTTAATCGCTAGCTCACTTTTGAAAATCTTGCTTTGTGTGTGTGATTTGAAAATATTAAAAAAACCCTAAAGTACGGCCAACTTTTTAATGATTCTTGTATTAGTCCTCAAGAACGCGTACAAAGTGTTTTTGAAAAATATTTTGAAAGTGTGATGTGTAAAAATGTTTTTTTAGAAAAGATTGTGAGCAAGTGATTAATAGTTCTTACCCACTCAAGGTCGTTATTATTCTTTTCCTTCTCCTTTAGAGATAGTATTATCCATACCATTAGTTGGTAGGTAGCCTTATCTATTGGATGTGGAGGGACAGGCATAGGGTCATCGAATGGTCATTGAAGGCAACATACAGAGATACTCTAGCAATTGTATCAGAGGGAATAGATCATTTTTCATAGGCAATATTGAAGGGTCATCGAGAGACTATGATCTTTATTCGAGGGTTGTTTTCTAAAGTATCCCTATTTCGAGGGACATGATCATGTTTCCAAAGACAACAAAGAGAGGTTACCCTAGAGGTGCAAAGTGTGGATAATGTGTTTAGTTCAGTTATTTATCTTGTATTAGGGTTTGCTAACAATTATTTTTAGATCTTGCCATAATGCCTAGTTATTAACAGTATAAAATATAGTAGGAAAAGTAAAGTGCGGAACATAAATACCTAAGCTATTACAGGGCTTTAGGGCAGTTACATAAGTAGGAAAATGCAGGAAATAAAACCCTAAAATTGTTAAATCCGTGGAGCAGATACATAATATAGAAAAAGTGCGAGAAAATAAACCTATTTACAATCGATAGTCGCATACCATACACTTGATCTATGAATGTAAATAAATGAAGAAAACAAAAACAGAAAAACAGAAAATGTAAATAAAACCTAAATTCTAATTGATTTTAATATTAAAAAAAAGATGATTAATTAATTAATTAATTAAAATTAAATTTTTATTGAAAAACCCTAAACCTAATTGGTTAGTAAAAAATGATTAGGTCAATTTGATTAAAAAAGGAATTAGGTTAACCAAAAAATAGGGTTAGAAAGACCAATGAAGAAATTAGGTTAAAGACCAAAAAATAAGGAAAATTGCATACGGTGGGTGTTGAACCCGCGCCCACCTGCCTCCTTCTTTTCCTTGCTTACCACTGCGCCATGCGTTTGTTGGTGTTGGAGAACAGGCAGCGAGTATTACATTTGAAAGCCGCAGAAATAGCAAAAAAGTTGCAAAAGGCAGGGACCAAATCCACTCCCTTAGAGATCAAAGCCTTACCACTTGCCACTGGGGTGGCTGTTGCATCCGGTTGTATAACATAATCAAATAAATATAATATGAAAACAAATGGATGAACTGGAGAGTCACCGAAACCGTAGCTCCGGTCGTCTTCTTCGGCGTCTTGATTTTGCAACCTGCAAAAACAAGGCGCGTTAGTGATCCAAAGGAACCCTACCCCCCTAAATTGACCCTTGCGAATTACAGTGGTGGCTTTGATTTTTGCTGAATCATCCTGTACAAAGAGATATAATCAGAATAAGGCAAATTGGTGCAAACATGATGATGCATGATTCTGGCATCATTGGACTCATGCGATGGTTCAATTCTTTATTGTTACATCTCAGAAAAGCAATGAAATCATTAGTTTACATCAAAGCATTATAAAAATAAGAAATTGAAATTCACAATAAGTATGGAAATTAGTGATGCATGGATGCGTGTTTAAGGCCCTTTGGATCATCAAGAATAATCAAGTCTTACCCTATAACACCTCAGGGATTGATTTGAACATTTGGCTTGCCTTGAGAATGGATGGAAGAATGATTTCAAGTTTTCCCGAGTTTGGACAAAATTTTAGGTTTTGAGTTAGTATTCTTCCAGGTTTTTTCGTTGTCCTTGTTGTCTGAACATGTAGGGTATTATAAGAGGATTAGATTAGGTCAAATGTGGGCTTGGGCCTCTTGTAAAACAACCTTTGATTCTTGTTTGAAAATAGAATTAGAATAAGACAAAACATGAAGATTTATTTTGAAAATAACCCCACACAGTTTGTAGCATATCTTTGGGCCTCCACAATATTTGAAAGAAAAGCCTTTTATGCCTCACACCTCCCTTTGATATTTATTTAATTTAATTTTGAATTTAAATGAATAAAATCAAAATAAATAAAATAAAAAATTAAAAGGGTGTATGAATAGATTTCGAGGTCCATTATGAGGTTAAGAACACGTTTAGACTCTAAAAAAATAAGTCCATTAGCCCAAAAGTTCAAGTTTGCTCAATTTGGGTTTGATGCATTTTCTCAAAATTGCCCAACTTGCACCAATCATAACTCTCTCAATTTTTGTCGTCTGAAGGTGATCTTGGAATTTTTAGAAACCTTAAGATGTCCCCTAAAATCTTTATGTTGGTCATTTGTTCATTTGAAGACTTTATATTGATGTAAATTGTTTGACAAAAAGTACATTTTTGTTGACATTTATGATGACCTGTAATGTTTTGGCTCATATCTCTCAAATGAAGCATTTTTGGGCTTTGAGCTTAGAGAGAAAAAGTTGTATATAATTAAATTTACTTAACAATGGGCTTTGGTTGAGAATTTTCTAATGAAGCATGTGAAAGTTATGCTTGGTCAAAGTTCAGTTGACTTCTCCTAAAGAAAACCCTAATTTAACAACTTTTGACTTTTGATGAATCTTAAGTTTTCTTCATGAATGATGATCAACCATTGATAAAATCATGAAAGTGACCTCAAAATCTTAATGTTAACCAAAAATATTGAAGTTTGAATGTATGTTGACCATAATTGACTTTTTGTCCAATACAGTTTAGTTTCACTAATCTGAGCAATTGATTGAGCAAATTTGTGATGTGAGGCTTGAAACTTGACATGAGGGTTCTTTGAAGCATATGAGAAACCATGACACTCACTTGAGTCATTAGAAGTCTCATTTTCCTTGAGGAAACCAAAACCCTAGTTGTAGACCACTACTTAGGAGGAGGATTCATCTGATCAATCTTTGAGTAGTCTTGAGTAAATTTGTCTTTGAAAAATGGGAGGGAAAATTTTGGGGTAAAACAACTTGTACATTTTTGTTTTGAACCATACATTTTTTAAAACTTGGTTATTCGTGATTGCTTGGTTGATACTTTTGTTTCTTTAGGTTTTTAAGACTTTGTTTTAGGACAAACAATGTTTTATGTTGGGGAGAGTTTGATGAGTGCTAAATTTTTGTGAATTTATGTGTGAATAACTAGAATTCATCAGCTTATTTCATTTTCTTTTCATCAATAAACCTCAACTTTTGTGCATATTTTGTATAGTTTATATTATAGTGTATACCGCGTGTTATCATGTAAATATCATTGAGTTTAATTGTTTTTATCTCATTTTTGTTGGTATTTAATCAATTATATTTAAGAATATCTGTTGTACCCCAATTTTTTCCCCTAAGATCCCTTCATCATATCATATCAATTCAATCACAACAAGATCACACACTAGGGTTTTCTTTTCCTCCCTATATTTAGCTTTGCTCTGTGAGGAATCACCAAGCACCTTGACTTGTATTTTTGTGATCATCAATATTTTTAATATCCTTTAACTAATAAAATACAATATATGTTTTCCGTAATTGTTGATGATGTAGGTGAAAGCACAATGTATTCCATCAAAGTTGGTATTTGTACTCATAAGTTCATTCTTTGTGTCTTCCTTAACAAAGCTTCATTGAGATTCAAGTCTCATCATTAAAGATGTTTGAAGTAACCTCATGACAAAGCCTATTATGATTCATCACACTGCAAGTTGTCAAAAATAGTTCAAAGGTGCAAGGGTTGATTGAAGAAGTTTGGCATAGTTGGACAAGCCTTTGTTTCCATTGATCACAAGTGCATATCTCCTTCATTTCTCAAGATATGGAAGTGGTTTTGGTTTATATGACTTCTAACTATCATCCTCAACAACTTCTATTTATATGAAAAAAGGTATTGGTGCAAGAAATTTGATCAAAATTGCAAAGGTCTCCTAAAGCATATTCTTGCTCTAGGAGTTAGGGTTTTGAACTTCTAAGGGTTATATCTTTCTCATCTTTTGGTATTTTTGAGTGATTACAAAGAAATCCTTCTCTTCAAAGGGTTATTAACAAATCACTTCAAAGTTTCAATGAAATTCTGTGTGTAAGAAACTTGATGATAAAGAAAGATTACAAGTCCTCTAGATGAACCCTCCAATTCCTTTATGTGACTTAAATTGATCATAACTTGATTAATTTTTATAACCTTGAACCCATTATTTTTCCACAATGATCTTGAATGTGTGAACTTCAACCCATCTTCAAAGTGCAAAGTTCAAAAGTGGATGGAAGATGCCCTAAGGATGTAAAAGATTATAGGTCATTTCATGAATTTTTTCCAACTTCAACAAGTCATAACTCTCTCAATTTTTGGATATTTTGAATGTTTCAAGTCTCAAAATGTCATTAAAGATATCTATTTCATGCTATCTTTTTTGGTCAAGAACAAATTCCAAGTGGAAGGCCATGTTTGGATGCAAGACATTAAAAGTCATTTTTGAAGAAAAAACTTGGAAATTTTCTAAGTATGGAAAGTCAACTTCTTTTTCCCTACTTTGACTCTTTGCAACTTTCAGCTCAAGCAACCATTTTATCCCATTCTTTTACCACTGCAAAGCATGCAACTTCCTCTTTCTAAATCTTCAAGAATCATGCCTTAAGACCCCTTAAGTTGAAAATGCCATTGGTTCAAAAATGGTACCTTGAAACTGAAGTTTCTCAAACATTCAGAATTTGATTTCTATAATACAAATTCTAATCACCAAAATTCCACACATTTTACACATAACTTGATTAGCAAAAGTGTTTGGACCATTTAGAGTGTCAAAATGCATCATTTGGATGAGTTTTGATGAACATGTGATCACACTTTCTTCATGATCACAAGTGTGCACGAATTCCCTCCAAATTGCATCAACCACCCCTCCTCTTGATCTCATTCACTTCTCCTATAAATACAGGCTCTATTCCACTCATTTTTCTCAAGCTTGAACAACCAAAATCACTGTGCCAAACTCTCTCCATAGCTCACTTTTCTACAACTTCGAAATTAGTGTTCTAGTTTTCTTTAATCCATTTTCTTTATTAATTCACCTTCATTGAAGCTAACTAAAGCTAACCGAAGAAGAATCAAGTTCTAAAACTCCCTGAATCGTGCTAGCCAAGTCCATTTTCAGAGCTATGCAACTTAACTTAAATAGGTAGATTCCTCCATCAATTCTCTCAAACTTTGATACTGTTGTGAATATCTTGTCATCCTGGTTCTAGTTGCAACACTTGCTTTTAACTGGAAACACGTCTTGACCATGAAATTTCAAATCCCTTTTTAAAACTTCTCTTCCAAATGGTTGGAGCTACAATTTACATAATTTTTTTGCGAAGATGTGGTTGTCTTCGTCTTGATGAGACGAAGCCAATGGTACCAGTCTCGTGCTCTAATTTTACAGTTTGAGCGACCTTGTTTTGAGACTGGATGGAGGTTGAAGATGGCCAACATGTCAGCCTTCAACAAATGAAACAACTCTATTTGGAATTTTTGTATTTCTGATTTTATATTGAATCTTATGCTTTATTCATTAATGACCATGATATGCACAACTCGTCAGATCCCTTGGATTTGATTATAACGCGTTTTAACTCTCATCCAATGGTCCACATATTTTTGACTTTGATTTTTATTTCTTATTTTTATATTTAATTGTTTTATATTTTAAAAATTCATAGAAAATTCTTTTAACTTCAAAAAATCTGAAATAATTATGGAAATTACTTTTGATTTTTCTCTTTCTGATTTTTATTTTCTCACAATTTTATTTTGTGTTTTGATATTTTTTATAATTTTTCACTTTATTTGATTTGTTTTAAATGTTTAAAAATATTTTTATTCATTTTTAAATTCTGAAAAAATAGGGAAGGATCTAATGACATTCTGACAAATATTGGTGACCTCATATTTTTTATTTCTGACTTTTTTATTTTTTTTTATCATTTTTGATTTATTTTACCTATTTCTTTTAATTTTAAAAATAGTTGTTGACTTTAAAATATCACCAAAAAATTTATAAAAATGTTTTAGTTCATTTCTAATTTTTATATAGCCTTACTTAATTTTTCTTGATTAATTTGAATATAGTAGCTATTTTTCTACTGTTATTTCCATATTATAATCATTTTAAAATCCTTATTCTTTTATTTTTAATAAAATTCTATTTTTGTATATTTTCTGGCTGATCTTGCGTTGAAATTTTTATCATGAACTTTGTTAACATCATTGGAACCATGGTGTTGAGTCTAACTCCATAAAAATGGATAATGATTTTAATAATAGTTTAATTAAAATTTTGGTTCAAATTTGGTTTGCTCATTTTCCCCATCCCTCTTCATCTTACCCCCTTCTTATTCTTATTGTATTACATGTTATAGTATGATGATCTCTATATCATTTATCCAAACATGAAATACATAGATTGCTATTGACCGGCGTCAAAATAAGTGCGACTTCTATATAAGTCCACTTACGATTGCTTAACATAGTGCTAAATTTTGTCCCAATTTTAGAAAATGATCATTCGTGGCCCAAACCTATGTTCGCAAACCCAAGTATGTTAATTTAAACCGTTTGATCCAATAACCTTGAGGCCCATTGTTAGGAGGCTTTGGTTCTACCAATCCTCTAATGGAACTTCACCAATTTTGGTCAAAATGGATCACTTAAACATCATTGATCATTAAGTGTTACTTTGAAGTTCTTAAATGGATGATATACTTGACAAAAAGCAAATGCAACTTGTTGTTGAGAGGCTTTGGTTCTACCAATCCTCTAATGAGTTCCAAATACAAGTTTCAAGATGGTTATCCAACTAACCATTAACTTCTAACAATTGACCTTATTTTATGTTTTTGTTTTTTGCTTTTACTTTATGTACCATTTACCTTATCATCTATATTTCATGCTATTTTCATCTTTGCTCACTTAAGCCTTTATATTCATGTCATTTTTAATTTTCTCACTTGAGCTTTTCATTTCTTTTTGAAGATACCTAATAATCAACTTAAACCCTAAAAAACTTTAATGTTACTTGGACTACTTGGTTACTATCCTTGGCAATTTGGAGTTATGGACTTCTTGGACTTTAGGAATATAAACCCTGACCGATATTGAAGACCTGTTGACTTTGATCATTATTTTGTCTGGAGTTCTTGGGGTTTAACCCAAGACATTAGGTTGCTTGTTTGTTTTGTGTGCAGGTTATTATGATTACATATTTTGTCAGTGATCTGGAATTCATCTGTATACAGCTGTTACTCTACCCAATTTTTGTGAAGGCTTAATGCAATTTAAGCTTGGTATTATTAAGAGGTTTATTAATTGTTTTCTTGGTTTCAAATCCCAAGGATGGGATTCTACATTGACTCATTATGTCAAGTGTTGGCTTCTTCTTTGGTTAGATGGTTCTTCTCCTTAGCTTTTACCTTATGCTTTAGGATAGTCTCTTCATCTTCTTCCATCTTCTTTAATTTCAAAAATATTCTCCCTCCTTTTGAAAAATCTTCTTGTTTTAAAACTTGAACCATTTCATAATAAACTTGGACTTATGTCCATGCATTTTTAAAAAAAAAGTGTTTCTTAATCAAATTTCAATTAACTTAACAATACCTTGACTTTTTTTGTGAGAAGACTAAAAGTCAATGAATCTCATTCAACTATTTTTACCATTTTGGCTCTTTTCTTTAAAAACTTTTCTCAAAAAAATGATTGGACTCTTATCAATCCTTGTAGTGATGCAAACAGTTATACTTCTACAATATGTAGTGAAGTGAGATATTTTCCACTTGGGTTTATAGTGAGGCATTGTTGATTTTAAAATCCAAGCCATATCCTCCACTTTGAGATGATGTAAATTCTCCTTTCTCATAATTGTGGGTAGTAAGTATGTTTTCCACACGGACAATGACAATGGCGCCTTGTCTCTTAAAATTAACCAACACCCTTGTGTTTTAATTTTTTAAAGAGGAACTACGTGTACCCTGATCCCCTATTGCACGGAAGGTGGTATATAGGAACTAAAGGTTCGCAACCGCGGAGGGTGCAAAAATCATAAAAAAATATACTTCTTTTTCTCATCCCCATAATCTATTTTACATACAACATTTTATAGCCAAAATATACAGATTTACAAAGAGGTTTCTGCGGAGTACCGTAGATGTTTAGGGTGCTAATACCTTCCCTTTGCATAACCAACCCTATTACCTAGAATCTTTCCCCCTCTTTTGGGTTATTTGCTCTTTTCCCATTCCTTTGGAAACAATAAAGCGTGTTGGCAATTTTTATTTTGATTTGTACAAGTCAAGTCAATCCAATGGCTTTGTCTTAAAATTTCTACCGCTACAGAAAAATGGCGACTTCACTGGGGAAAGATTGACCTCTTGCTCTTCCATCCCTAAGTGGGTTGAGCCTATCTTTGTTTATATCTATATATGTGTTATTATGTGTTATATATGTTGTATATATGTTTGTCGAGATTTTCCTGGTTTTCATGGACTTGGTGATTTCTTATAAGTCTTCTACCCACACTTTGGGCAAACTTTAGATAGGACGGACGGTATAGTCATGTTAACTTTGAGGGAGTAATCCCAAAAAAGGAGACATGAGACCCCTCACTCAATGGAGGCCCCTTTGACTGTAGTGTCGTTTACCGAGTAATCGGGAAGACATGCTGCTTTTGACCTGGGAGCCTGCTGAAACTGAGGACCGTATAATACCTAACCCATCTTGGCCTTTTAGGTATAGTGCGGAAGCTATGACGGAGTAATCCGAAAGTAGTTGTCATGCGATACTATGCTCAGACGAGTTTTTTCTTGAGAATATTGCTAATTACCGAGTTAATCGGGAAGTTGGTAATATCCGAAGGAAGGATATAGACTCTGGGAACCTCTAGAACCTTGTTCGGCAGGTGATAACTTTTAGACCATACCTTATGAGTAGTACCTTCGACCTCATGCTCGTGACGCTGAACCTATGAACCTTATGTTGGTGATCTTGTGTGTGATTGTTGCATCATACATTCATGCACCCATGAACATCTCTTAAAAGACATCTAATTTCAAGGGACTTAAAAGTTGACTTTTTGTGAATATCTCAAGTACTGTTTGACTATGGATTCTGGAAAAAGAAAGACCGGGAAGTACAGTTTCAAAGATCCCAAGATAGATGAGTTGATGAGTCTGATTCTCGAGATTGAGTGTTCTGCAGATTTTCAGAGGAAGTATGGGTCTATTATTTCTCTCATGAAGCTCAGGATGAAGAAGGGTATTCTCTCGACCTTGGTCCAGTTCTATGATCCGATGTATCAATGCTTTAGTTTCCCTGGCTATCAGTTGATGCCTACTGATCAGTGCATTTTGATGCACATTCCTCTATATTTATACTTATGTATTTCTATATTTTAGTTTGGTTATTTTTCCTTTTTATTGTATTTTTATAATTTATTTTATTTTTGCACTTATTTATTTTTCGCACTTTATTTTCATCTTTAGCAGCTTTCACGAATAAATTCATAACTTGAGCTTCAGGAGTCGGAATGTGTCATGCTACCAGTCGTTGGAAAGCTAAGAGAAAGAGCTACGATTTTCATTCAGAAGTCGAGAGTTGAATCAGACTGTAGCAGGGCCAGAAATTTCGTTGATGTTGCAGCTTTAGAAATATTTCTTGTTTTAGGTCATTTGTAATGGGCTTGGGTTATATTTTTGACCCAGTTGGGTTGTAACCGAAAATTCATGTTTCAATATATCCCAAAACAGCCGTGTACTGTTCACATATTCACTTTTGACGAGAAAAAATATTGTTCACGAGAAAACTATGGCTTTGTACGAATCATCCATGGAGAACTAAATTCAAAGAATCAATCGGCTGTATTCGAATTCCACTTTGAGGTTTTTATAAATCCCAATTTATTTTGTTTCCTTTGAATCTTTCTTATAATTTCAATTATTTGTTTAATTTGATTGTTGTTATAGGACAAAATTCTTAGATTCGATTATTGATTGATGATCCTGAATTAATTTCGTGATTAATGTAGCTTTTGCATTATTACGTCCGATCATGTTGCGTTTGCTTAATTCGCAATAGTTTTTATCCGTTTGCTTTACTCGGAATTTAGGGACAGACATCGTTCAATTGCTATTGCGCTTGTCACTAGCTTTTATGATCGAATAGGAACGGACCTGTTAGAGAATTGGGATTTTATAGAGATCGATGATAAGTCGGAAGTCGATACAGTAGATTGGTTCGTTTTAGCTTATTTCAAGAATCACTTATTTTAAGCGCTTATTTTGCATTTTCGTTTTTGAACCCAAACTAACCCCCCCCCCCAATTCGATTTACCTTCCGTTAATAAAATCAAGATTCCTTGTGAGAACGATATTTGAGTTACAGTTGTCGCTATATTACCGTTTCACAAAAATACTCATTTTGATCCGCGCGCGACAGCGAATCAAATTGGCGCCGTTGCCGGGGAATCTTGATATTATTGATCATTTTTTGAGTCATAGGGTTAATGTCCTTGAGTCTAGGCCTTAGTTTCCTCTCGGTTTTGTCCAATTCGTGTTTTAGAGTCAAAATAGTAAAAAAATCGGTTTTTGGGAAAATCGCGCCGAATCAAAATTCATCTTTTTTCTATTTTTAATGAATTTTTTCCGTTTTCATAAAGTCGAAAAAAATCCCAAAATTATCTTTTTGAGTCATTAGATTAATTTCAGTGTTATTTTATTTTTTCGAATTTTATTTAATCGATTTTCTTCATTGTGTTTGTTTCTGATTCTTAGGGACATTGTTGGCGTTTTGAGCATTGTGTTTGTTGTTGTGTTTTCATCCTGGCTACTAGGTCCTAATGTTCCAAACTTGTTGCTTTTGATTCTGAAGTAGAAAGAACCTTGCACACACGACGTAGAAAAGTCAAAGTTACCACTAGCACACCACCCACAATTGAGTCTGACTCTGAGTTTAAATATTTGCACCATCTGTTTGCTTCAGATTCTGAACTTGTTATTGATTGGCTGACCAAAGAACCTTAAGGAAATTGGCTGCCCCTAATGTGAATTATAATGGCATGTGTATTGATTATGATGATGTTGCTTCTCCTTTTTAATTAAAATCGAGTTTAATACACTTGTTGCCCAAGTTTAGTTGTCTTGCAGGTGAGGATCCGCACAAACATTTGAAAGAATTCTAGGTCGTATGCTCCACACCGTCAAATTCTGAAGGGATCACTGGGGATCATATCAAACTTCGAGCTTTTCCTTTTTCATTGCAGGGTGCAGCGAAGGATTGGTTATACTATCTTGAGCCAAACTCAATTGCAACTTTGAATGCTTTAAAAAAAGTGTTTTTGGAGAGATATTTTCCTGCCTCTAGAGCTGCCTCAATAAGAAAGGAAATTTGCGGTATTAGACAAGGTAATGAGTCACTAACTGAGTATTAGGAGAGGTTCAAGCACTTGGTATCTAGCTTCCCTCAACACCAGAATACCGAGAAACTACTCATTTAATACTTTTATGAGGGGTTGTTATCGATGGACATGAACATTCTTGATGCTGCTAGTGGTGGAGCACTCGTCGATAAAACTCAAGCTGTTGCCAAGGCTCTTATTGAGAATATGTCTCTTAATTCTCAACAGTTCACCACTAGAGACAATTCTATTCAAAGTAAAGGCGTGAATCAAATTCAAGCTTCTTCCAACAAAGCTTTGGAAACCAGAATTGACGAGCTCACTGCCTTAGTCAAACAGCTAGCAGTAGCAAAACCTCAAACATCAACTTTGTGTGGTATTTGTACTTATCATGAGCACCCGACCGATACCTGTCCCATTCTGAGAGATGAGTCTATTGCTGAGCTACCTCAAGCTTATGCAGCAAACCTTTACAATCAAAATAGGTACAACAACACTCCTGACCTGTCCACAAACAAATATCATCCCAATTTGAGGAACCATCCCAACCTTCTATATGGAAATCCACAAACCAGCCAACAACAGAACCCACCCCCTGTGGCTGTCCCTGCACCTTCCGGACTATCCTTAGAGGATCTTGTCAAACAAATGGCTGTCAACAACCTTCAGTTCCAACAAAGAACCGATTCTAGCATTCAGACCTAGCACACACAAATGGGACAGCTTGCTACGCAAATAAATGCCATTCAATCCCAAGGGTCAAACCAACTTCTAGCGCAAACTGTTGTCAATCCGAATGGTTCTAATGCTAATGTCAGTGCAATTTCTTTGAGATCTGGAAAGGTAACAAAATCATCCCCTGAAAAAAATGAAAAAAATATTGAGGTAACATCTGAACCTTCTCCTTCTGAATTTGTTTCACCTGAAATTTCTCCAACTTCTGCTGTTGCGGTGGAAACTGAAAAAATTAAAGAAAAGGAGTATGTTCCACCAGTTCCCTTTCCGCATAGAGTTCTGAAAAATAAAAGAATTAAGGAGGGAGAGAAAGAAAGAGAGATATTGGATGTTTTCCAAAAAGTTGCGGTAAACATTCCGCTTCTTGACGTAAATAAGCAGGTTCCTATATATGCGAAGTTTTTGAAGGATTTGTGTACCAACAAGAGAAGCATTAAGGGAAGTGAAAGAGTAAACTTGGGTAGAAATATTTCTGCTTTTATTCAGCCCAAACCTTCATCCGAAAAAGTTGTGGGTGAACAAAATGTTTCAGCCCTCACTACTCAGGTTCTGCCACAAAAACAAAAGGATCCGGGAACATTTACTATTCCTTGCACCATCGGGAATAGTAAATTCGATAACTGCATGCTTGATTTGGGAGAGGGAATTAATGTTATGCCTACTTCTGTTTATAATAACCTTTATCTTGGTCCTTTGCAGCATACAGGTTTAATCATTTAATTGGCGAACAGGAGCAACGCTCGGCCAACCGGCATAGTCGAAGATGTTCTTGTTCAAGTTAACGACTTGATTTTTACTACAAATTTCTACATTCTGGACATGGAAGGAGAAACAAAGTCCAGAGCTCCCATCATTTTAGGCATACCATTCATGAAAACGGAAAAAACAAAAATTGATGTTGACGATGGAACCATGTTCATGGAATTTGGTGACATTGTCGCAAAATTCAACATTTTTGATGCCATGAAACATCCCTTGGAGGAGCATTCAATTTTTCACATTGAGTTGATCTCCAGTTTAGTTGATGACACTTTTTCTGATTTATTTTCCATTGATTTTCCGTCTTTATCTGGATTGGATGATGTTTATTTGTGTTCTGATTGTACTGAAAATAACTTGTGTGTTGTTTGTGCTGAGATTGAAGCTGCCTTGCAGGCTAATGTGTTTCCTACAGGTGAAGTTGTTACTGATGAAGCTGTTTTTGCAGCTGATGCTCTTGACATCCCGGTATCCCCGAACGCTCCATCCATAGAGCAGCCCCCGTCCTTAGAGCTGAAACAACTTCCAGAGAACCTGAAATACGTTTATTTGGAGAGTAATGAAAAACTCCCTGTTATTATTTCTTCTAACCTTGATTTAGATCAAGAAAAATAAACTTTTGTAGGTTTTGAAAAAGCACAAGAAAGAAATCGCATAGACTTTAGCCGACCTTCCTGGTATTAGCCCATCGATGTACATGCACAGAATTTTACTTGAGGAAGGAGAGAAAACAGTAAGGCAGCCCCAAAGGAGGCTTAACCCTTTGATTCTTGATGTTGTGAAGAAAGAGGTAACCAAACTCTTGCAAGCAGGTATCATTTATCCTATTTCTGACAGTAAGTGGGTGAGTCCGGTGTAGGTTGTACCTAAGAAATCTGGACTCACAGTGGTGAAAAATGAAAAGAATGAACTTGTTCCCACTAGAGTTACGAACAGTTGGAGAGTTTGTATTGATTACAAGATATTAAACCAAGCAACTAGAAAGAATCACTTTCCTTTGTCGTTCATTGGCCAAATCCTTGAACCGCTAGCTGGTAAATCACATTATTGTTTTCTTGATGGTTTTTCAGGTTACTTTCAGATTCATATTGCACTGGAAGATCAAGAGAAGACCACTTTTACTTGTACCTTCAGTACTTTTGCTTACAGGAAGATGCCTTTTGGTCTTTGCAACGCTCCTTGCACCTTCCAGCGATGCATGATTAGCATTTTTTCTGATTTCATTGAAAATTGCATGGAAGTTTTTATGGATGACTTCACTGTTTATGGTTCTTATTTTGATGGATGCTTGAGTAGTTTGAATATGGTTTTAGAAAGATGCATCGAGACTAACCTTGTTTTAAATTACGAAAAATGTCATTTTATGGTTGAATACGGAATTATTCTTGGTCACATAATCTTTGAAAAAGGTATTTCTGTTGACCCTGCTAAAATAGATGTGATTTCTACACTGCCTCACCCTTCTTGCGTTCGCGAGATTCGTTCTTTTCTTGGTCATGCAGGTTTTTACAGGCATTTCATTAAGGATTTCAGCAAGATAGCTCTCCCGCTGTCAAACCTGTTGAAGAATGACGTTAGTTTCAACTTTGATGATAAATGCAAACAAGCGTTCGAGTTCTTGAAGAAAGCATTGACTTCCGCTCCAATAATCCAACCCCCTGACTGAACCCTCCCTTTTGAGCTTATGTGTGATGCTTCCAATTATGCTGTTGGGGCTGTCCTTGCACAAAGAGTTGACAAAGCTGCCCATGTTATTTATTATTCTTCTAGGACTTTAGATTCTACACAGTCAAATTACACTACCACTGAAAAATAACTTCTAGCTATTGTTTTTGCTCTTCATAAATTCAGATCATATTTGCTAGGTTCCAAGGTTGTTTTTTTCACTGACCATGCAGCTTTAAAGTACTTGCTGAAGAAGCTGGATGCAAAACCAAGATTGATTCGGTGGATGTTGTTGCTCCAAGAGTTCAATGTATAAATTAAAGATAAAAGTGGAGCTGAGAATTAGTGGCTGATCACTTGAGCTGGATAGAAAGAGATGAAGATCATTTCCCCATTCAATACGACTTTCCTGATGATCAACTTCTACTTTCGCATGGGGTAACTCCTTGGTTTGCTGACATTATTAATTATCTTGTTGCTGGTGTTTTTCCTACAGGTGCATCCAGGTCACAGATTCACAAACTCAAGAGTGATGCCAAATATTATGTTTGGGATGATCCATATCTTTGGAAGTTTGGTAGTGATCAGGTGATTAGGAGATATGTCCCTGACTATGAGATTGAATCTATTTTGAATTTTTCTCATTCATCTCAAGTCAGAGGACACTTTAGTCCACAAAGAACTGCAAGAAAGATCCTAGACTCAGGTTTCTATTGGCCCACTATCTTTAAAGATGCTTTTGAGGCTTACCACACTTGTAAAGAGTGCTAGATAGCAGGTACAAACATCACTCGTAAGAGAGAAATTCCTCAGCATCCTATGCTTTTATGTGAGGTATTTGATGTATGGGGAATCGACTTCATGGGTCCCTTCCCTGTATCATTTGGTTTCATTTACATTTTACTTGCTGTCGATTATGTTTCAAAGTGGGTGGAAGCTATCCCCACTAGGACTAACGATTATAGAGTTGTTGAAGATTTTGTCAGGTCTAATATCTTTTGCAGGTTTGGAATACCGCGAGCTATCATAAGTGACCAAGGCACTCATTTCTCAAACCGCACCATGGAAGCTTTGCTCCGGAAGTATGGTTTTGTGCATAGAGTCTCTACTGCATATCACCCACAAAGTAATGGGCAAGCTGGGATCTCAAATAGAGAGATCAAACATGTTTTAGAGAAAATGGTGCAACCAAACAGGAAGGACTGGAGCCGTCGTCTAGAAGACGCACTTTGGGCTCAAAGAACAGATTTCAAGACACCCATTGGGATTTCTCCTTATCGACTTGTTTTTGGTAAGGCATGTCATCTTCCCGTTGAGATAGAACACCGTGCTTATTGGGCGGTGAAGAGTTGTAATCTGGAGATGCAACAAGCAGGTATTGAAAGAAAACTCCAATTGCAACAGCTTGAAGAGCTTAGACTAGAGGCTTATGAAAGCTCTGGGATTTATAAAGAGAAAACAAAACACTTCCATGATAAAATGATTTCTAGGAAGGAATTCTCTGTGGGTCAACAGGTTTTATTATTTAACTCCCGCCTTAAGCTTATGGCTGGGAAACTCCGATCCAAATGGATTGGCCTTTTTGTTGTTACTAATGTTTTCCCTCATGGTGTAGTAGAAATTAAAAGTGCAGGTACTGACAAAATTTTCAAGGTCAATGGGCAGCGTCTAAATCTATTCCATAAAAGTGAAGTAGCTGAAGATGCAACCATAGAAGATCTTTCTTTGGAAGCACCCAACTACTCTGCAACTTGATCAGCGAGCTTTTCTTCTCTTCTCTCTACTTTAATAGTTATGTCCTTTCATTAGGACAATGCTTGTTTTAAGTGTGGGGGAGGGAATCCTTTGTTTTATTTGTTCTTGTTTTCTTGTTTTGTTTTCAATTATAAAAATAAAAAAAATAAAAAAATTTGCATCTTTTTGAAAGTTCTGGGTTAGAGATTAATCCGAGGATAGTTGTGGAGACTTGGGAAAAGTTCACAAGATCGGTATCGTCTTAACACTGTAAGTCTCCTGCATATGGAAATTGATTTGAATTCTTATTATGTTTTTAGCCTTGAATTCTCATTCTCTGACAGCCCTTGAGTAGTTTATTTCAGTAGTCAGCACCATCTTACACACACTCTACGCAAGGAAGTCGATGAATATAAGTGAGTGTTCCGAAAAAAATTTGAAATAAAAAGAAAAACACTATAGGAGTATTCTTATCTGATGGGTTTACCTATTATCGATCTTGTTCCTTTTACTGGTTTGGAAGGGGAGCCAAAATCACATAAGATTGCTTCTTTGATTCATTTGGGAAAGTCTGAGGTTGAAGCCCACATGACTACCAAAGGAGGGATTAGAGGATTACCAGCTCAGTTCTTGTTGGAGAAAGCTCTCTACTTTGATAGGATTAAGAGTATGGTTTCTTTCGAAGTCATCTTTTCTCTACTTGCTTATGGTATGTTCTTATTTCCCAATGTAGATAAATTTGTTGATATTAATGCCATCAAGATCTTTATTATTGGAAACCGGTTCCTACATTGTTGGGTGATGCTTATTACTTTATTCATCTTAGGGATTCTTATCATGGAGAGATGATCATCTGCTGCATGCCTCTGTTGTATCAGTGGTTTACTTCTTATTTTCCTCGATCTGATGCTTTCTGGGTTGTCCGGAATGAACCTCGTTGGGCTCCAAAGATCATGACACTTACTCATTCAGATATTGTTTGGTATCATCAGGCTTATTGAGATGTAGAGATTGTCGACAGTTACGGTAGTTTCCCTAATGTACCTCTTCTTGGTACAAAGGGAGGAATTAACTACAACCCCGTTCTTGCACGACGACAGCTTGGATATCTAATGAGGGATAAGCCAAATAGTATTCATTTGAGTAGTTTATTTCTGAAAGAGGGAGGAGACCATAAGGAAACTAGGGATCATATTATGAAGGCATGGCGTCACATTTATAGGAAGAGTAGGAAGGACTTGGGACCTAGAGGGGCTGTTTCTTTAGAGCCTTATCTACAGTGGGTACAAGCAAGAGCTATTCAATTAAAGATGCCTATTCTCGAGAAGCACCTATGCCTGATATGTTTGTGAATACCACTCCTCCACTATTGGATGATGTAGAAGAGCTCCAACTTGCTTTAGTCAGGATGCAGCAGGAAAAGGAAGCTTGGAAGAATAAGTTCCAGACTCTAGAGGTTTCTCACCGAGCAGACTTGAAGGAGAAAGATGACTTGATTGAGATTCTTGAGAGTTGGGCTATTGAGATGATGGAGAGGAAATGGGATTTATTTTCTCCTAAACCTCAATAAGGCACTACTTGCTCACTTCCTGGTTCAGATGATTGGAAAGAGATCGCTACCAGATATGCGGAAGAAAAACAAGGGTTAAAGGCTCAGATTGCCAGACTTATCGGGAAGCGTCAGCGTATAGAGTGATCTCCATCAATTATGCTTTTTAGGGTTTTAGACTTTATTTTCATCTTGTACTTGGGATTATTGAAACTTGTAATCCATTTTGAAGTTATTATAATAAAAGTTTTTAGTATTTCAAATGTGTTATTACTTTGACATTTGCAAATTGTTTATAAATCTTGAAGTCCCTTGAAATGATAATAAAATGAATCATGTGCATTGCAGATAATGTATCATATTGTACATACTTCCTGCATTTTTTATGCATATCCAGGTCTCTTACTAAGCTTCTTTACTTTGTTAAACAAGATGTCTCACCAGTACAATACCCGAGCTAATTTCAGAAAGAAGATGGATAACCTAGAACAAGAGAATCACGAGCTACGTGAGGAAGTTTCTGCTCTGAAGTCCAGCATGGCCAGTCTCACTGCTATGATGGAATCTCTTGTGGCTTCTTAGAATCAGCCACCGATTATTCAGCCTCAACAGACAATGGTTACTACTGAAGCTCCAACTATCCCTGTTTCTGCTACTCCAACTGTTGTTCAGAATCGTATGCCTCCTAGATATCCTTGGGAAATGCCAGAGAACTTTATTCTAGAAGGTTTTAATCAGGATCCTCAGATTTCTCTACTAACTCAGACTGCTGCTTCTCCTGCACCTCCTGTGGTGCATGTTACTCCTGCTGCGATCATTCTTCAACAGTTTAAAGATTGGTTCATAAGTAGCTGTTAGGTGAGAGATGAATCTGGAAATATAGTTCAAACGTCCCAAGAATCCTCTGACTTCCTTTTAAGTGCGAGGAGCAAGCATCTCTTGTATTGCTTTAAATTTGGCAGGATCGACCTCGATACCTTTGTTACTGAAGATAAAGCCTAGGAGCTTACCAGATCGTACCCCGAATGTGCACTTGTTTGGATTCAACCTTAGTTTGTACTTCTTCAGTCTCTCAAACAGCTTTTGTAAGTGATCAAGATGTTCTTCTTCTGTTTTCGATCTGGCTATCATATCGTCCATGTAGACTTCTATTTCATGATGTACCATGTCGTGAAATAAAGCTACCATGGCACGTTCATAGGTTGCCCCAGAATTCTCCAGTCCGAATGGCATTACCTTGTAGCAGAATGTGCCTCACTGTGTGACAAATGTTGTTTTCTCCATGTCCTCATGCGCCATTTTGATTTGGTTGTAACCTGAGAATCCGTCCATGAAGGAAAACACTTTATGTTGTGCCGTATTGTCAACTAGGATATCAATGTGGGGGAGTGGAAAATCATCCTTAGGCCTTTCCTTATTCAAATCTCTGTAGTCCACACACATTCACACCTTGCCGTCCTTTTTGGGTACGGGAACAACATTGGCAACCCATTGGGGGTAAGAGGTGACAACCAAGAATCCAGCGTTGAATTGCTTCATGACCTATGCTTTAATCTTTTATGACATATCAAGCCTCTTGCGGCGAACCTTTTGCTTTACTGGAGGACAATCCTCTCTTGTAGGCAGACGATGTACCACAATATCTTCATCAAGTCCTGGCATGTCTTCATACGACCAGGCAAAGACTTTGAAATAATCATGTAACAACTGAATCAGACGCTTCTTGATACTGGATTCTAGATTGGCCCCCACCTTGACCTCTTTTTTATCTTCTTCGGTACCTATATTGATCATATCCACGGGTTCCTCGTGAGGCTGGATGGTTCTCTCTTCTTGTTGTAGCAGTCTGGCAAGTTCCCCTGGTACTTCACAATCTTCCTCACCTTCGTCTTTGGCTTGGTAGATTAGATTCTCAGAGTCACAAAAGGCCATAGCAGTATCGTTACCCATTGGATCTAGAATGGATGTATACCTGCATTGTGAGTGTGGGTGTGTGTAAGGGTATAGCTATCTTTGAAAGAAAGTAAAATGTAAAAGAAAAACAATGAGCACAAAAGTTTGTATGCGAAAAACGTCCATGTATTATTGATGTCATATGAAGATGAAATAATAACCCTTACAAATGAACCATTGTGCCTCGGGTAAGACACAAGGTTTTAAGAGTGTGAATTGTTTTGAATATTACAGATCCAACAAAATGTAAAGACGAATTACTAAAGGATAAAAGTGATCGGGACGAAGTCTCTAGCCTCCCAATTTCCGATCCCTCCATTGACAGTCAGAAAGATCCATTCCTCCAGGTTGCAACCATCTTCACCATCTTCCACTGCGTTGACTTCACAATTGCTGATCTTCAAGGGTGGCCCTCCAGCACGGGCACGACGTACAGCCTTTTGAGCACTTGAAGTGAAACGTAGGTCAAACTTGTCAGACTTATATGGGATATCTGGGAGTTATCCCCAGATAGTGTAACACCCCAATATTACCCAAGGTTTTATATGCAACAATCAGAGTAAATTAAAATTTCATAAATTTAATACTGAGGCATCACACCTTCAAAAACAACTCACTTTAAACAGTTTGATTTAAAGTATAAGTCTCGGATACATAGCATCGCCGGAAGACATAAATTGATTCAAAAACATCAAAACATCTTCTTTAATAAACTTCCTTAATAAATCATATTTTCATAAAGTATGATTCTATATACAAAAGGAAGAACAACAAAATAATCAACAACAAGACAACATAAATGTTTCCCCTCAAGTGCTACGTATCAGAGTGACACCGACTCAACTAATAGCAACTATAAACTCCGTCTTCATAACCTGCACGTTACCAATATAAAGGTAACGGCGAAACAAGTAAAGGGTGAGATAATCCAAAACATATAGTTAAAGACATGATAAAATATATATATAGTTTTGGAATTGTAAAGGATATAAGTTAATAAGTGCATTCCAACACATATCCAAACCTCACTTACTCTTATCGTCATTCTAAAGTGTATAATCTATACTTAATCGCCTTAGCCTCATCGACACAAATCATCACAACAACACGTAAACCTCCATCACCACGAAATCGTCACAAGCTAATACATCGCTAATTAACACGGCAATCATAAACAACAACATCAACCAACAACATTAAACAATGCTAACAACATGAGCAACATAAACAAATCATCACAAATTGGCTAAAGCCCATCGTCGCTTTTGGCATAAAAGCCCATCGTCGCTTTTGGCATAAAAAGCCCATCGTCGCCAATATCATCACATCATAATTGCATTAAGCATTTCATCTAAATTAAGTCATCGCAAAACTCACCATTTATATTCATCGCCTAGTTATCATGAAATTATCAAGTTATATTCATTTCATGTTCATCATAAAGATCATCACCAAACAAAGCATCATACATCATTGCAATTCAATCATCGTCAATCAATTAAAAACCCAACGCCAAACAACTCACACATAAACATAACCGACTCCATGAGACACGACTATGTTATGCATGTGGTACCCGTCGCTTTGTCCATAATTAGGAACACTTGGCATAAAAGCCTCTTCGCTTGGCATAAAAGCCTCGTCGCTTGGCATAAAAGCCCATCATCGCCAATGCAATGTATGTGACTCGACAATAAACAACACAACACAAAAACATCATCGTCGCTTATCAAAATTGGCATAAAGCCCACATCACCATAATTTATCCAAATCAAGATAAATATATCATCGCATTATATTTGCATTATGCAAAACGTCACATATAATTCATCATCATCAAAATCATGCATTCACAAATCGTAATAATTTATTAATAACATCAATATAATCATCACATCATCATGTACAAAGACATATAACCTCGCATCGCATAATCAACAAGTATTCACTAACTAATACGTCGTCGCAAACATTATGTTTAATTACCCCACCTCATTATCGATTCGTTCACTAAATTCTACATACGGAAAGATAGTCAAACACCTATCATCGTTGCAAAATCCGTCCCTAATAACCGGCATTACTCCTAATCGTCAACATCGCAATCGGATTGTCCATACGTGTCTTAAATCCCCTAGAATGAAATCCAATTCAATTAAACCGTAATTAAGCCTATTTCGGGTCATCTCGTAAAAACTCGCAACTTCTAAAAACTAACCTCACCACTAAGTTCTACACGTCAAACTTAGATAGCACGTCAATTTTCGTTGAATTTGGAGCAACTTGCTCCATCGTCGAATCTGCCGAAATCGGAAAATCGGAACACAATCGGGTTCCAAAGGAAGTGCTAAAAATCAGAATTTTGGAGGCTACAGAAGCATCAACATGGGCCCCAGTGTGCATCGACATGGCCCGTGTTGAAAAGCCACCAGAACGTGCAAAAAATGCCAAAGTCAGAGCATTAACACGGGCACCCGTGTGGATCAACACGGCCCGTGTCGAAAAGCCCCTAGAAAACACCAATTCACCAAAGTCAGTGAATCAACACGGGCACCCGTGTTAATCAACACGGCCGTGTTGATTGACCTGCGTGAAAACTTCATTCTTTTGAGTTTTTCTCATTCTACTACCATGGTTTTCTTTCCCATTTCAATACTCTTAATTTCTCCAAGCTAGCACCTAATACACCTACAAACCATACTCCTAATCCAACTTTTCTAAACCATTTCAACAATCAACCAACAAAACGCTATAAATCAACTATCAATTTTACCCCCAAATCCAAAATATATCTATCAAAACCTAACAATATGAGATGGAGAATCAAACCCCTTACCTCTAGATATTGGATTATCCAAGATGATTCCACAACTCCAACCTCAAGCTTCCTCTCTTTCTCTCTTGCTCTTCTTCTTCTTCTTCTTTCCAAAACCCTCTCTTCTTCTCTCTAAGGCCAAGTTTGGCTTTGGTTGTAGAATGGAAAGAAAATGAGGAGAAAGGTTTTATAATGGTATTTTCCTTACTAACTAGGGGTGTACACCCAATCCTCACTAATTGCTCCCCACACCCCTAACTTAATATTATATCATCAATTCAATTAATTTCGGGGAATTAAATATCGGATCCGAATAATATTTTACCGGACCGAACAGAACATCGCTAAATATATTATCATATATATCGATTAATATATTTATTCTCGTCACAAAATAAATATCGATCGGTAACTCGAAAATATTAATATAATATAATATTAATTAAAACAGGGCGTTACAACTCTCCCCCACTTATAAACTTTTTGTCCTCGAAATTTTGACCAAAACGAACAAATCGGGACATGCCTACGCATTCGTCCACTCAATCCTCGCGTCAATTAAACAACATACAAAATACAACTAACACAAGGGCATCTCCCTAGCCACAACATTTAGACAAGAACAACCATGCCGAGATGCAAAGCCCATACAATGTACTCGACAACCAACTAACGCCCAACAACTAAACAAGTCGCAAACACACCGGTTCACTCGAGAACTAAACAAACCAGATCGATACCATCCTAACGTCTCAACCATAGAATTAGTCATACACTCGAACCGACGCCTCGGAAACGAGTCACCAAAGGTAGGAACATAAAGTCCTACGACACAACACCGACACCATCTCTAAAACGAAAACAACAAAATGGTTATACAAACCAAAAATGAAACAATCAGAAAAGGATAAAACCACGCGTGCTACGCAAACACGAAAAGATGCCTTCATTCACGCATAAGTACGAACTCAAGAATTACACTTGCAATTATCGCTCTCATTCCAGAAAAATCACAAGGTCACATCGTCCTTGTAGATTACCAACGTACCACCCTTGAACAATAACAAGTTACCCAAACATAACTGAACTGCGACACACCACTCATCCTAGGACGTATACTGACGACTTGCGACTATAACTCACTAGCCCAAATACAACAATCCCGCATACTCGCTAAAACTCAATGCTCGATATCTAAACCATGCTGCGTATCTTTTATGCATAAGATGCCAACCGTAAAACAACTTGGTTAATCCTCAACTTCACAATCACCCAAAATGGATACGTTCAAAGCGTACACCCATCAAGACACCTCGCAACATCAGCTTCATCAACTCGAAGAATCACTCTTTCATTCTCGATTGATCAACGTCCATTGATCCTCTGAAATACACGACATAATTTGACCTCTTCAAATACTGTCCAAATATTTCACTTGTGAAACTTCGACGTATACACTTGACTTTAACTAAGTCTTCCCTTATAACAATTCAATTCCAAAAGTTGAATTAAGTAATCACCATCCTCGCATCGTCGCAACAATCAATACACTGGTTTCTTATTCGAAACATCTCTCATAACTTTCAATCTTCTAAAGTGGTAATTCAAACCAAAACACTCTCTCAAGAACTCTACTCATCAACTTCGTCTCATACTCCTGAAATTACAACATAGTTTGGACTTAGAACCATAACATCAATTTCTATGGAATCCAACATGAACACCGTCGCGACCGACTTCAGTCACAAATAGAACATCTTCCTCTATAAAACATCAATCATCTTTAAGTACCTGTGGTTACCAAACCATCACCAAATTCCTTACCGTCAAGACTTATCTTAGTCGTAATCTAATAATCCACCGCGACCATTAGTATCCGGCGAAATCCATATGGTAGTAGTGAACAAATCCTTAATAACCTTTTGAGTTTAATCTCAACAAGAGTCTCAAAACAAACATGCAACATTCTTTCAAAATAATAAATCTCAAATCAGATATTCTTGGGTTATCCTCAATATCAACTTACTAAACTCAACAACAGACGAAGTCTCTTTATAGATCGTACTCAAACTTGAATTGTCTTCAACAATTCCAATCTCCTTGTCGTTAACATATGTACCTATAAGGTTCCAATGAGCATAACCGCATCAAACTCTAACTCCCGCATCCGATAATTTTCCATAAGAAAAATCAAATCGTTCCAAGGTAGTAATACACTTTTCCAACTCTATGTCGAAATACATCTTAAGTCCAAAACAAAATATCACAATACGTCGCACCAGGTTCTTCAGTACAAAAAAAAACCAAAATCAAGGCATTCGCTAAACTTTTCACCGGCTCAAACAAATTCGCTTCCCATTGTGAAGTCTAATTAGTGACTCAACCATTTCGGGTCAAAATACTCACGATCAATACCAACTCATAAAAAGATCTTCCATCAAACTCACAAAGTTAACCATCCAAAACAAAAGAACTTCTAAACTCTGAATTAGCCCCTTAAAGTCTTCTACAAGACACAAAATAAATCTTCGCGGAACTGTCCAAAATATCGTCGTCTAAGTTTCTTACTTAAGACACTCACGTCCAACAATTCCAAAACTCCTTCTTTAGAGTACTCGACATGCACCAATCTAACTCCACTACTGATAACGCAACGCTCGGATGCTTGCCACAATCCCTTAACTTGATGTAAACCAAATAATATCCATGAACACGAAATAACTCTACAGCTACTCATGAGAGTACTGTTGGAACATTCCAAAATCGTATCTGACACATTAGTCACACTAATGACATCAGCTTATACTCACCCGGACCATACACTATCTTGAAAAGCATTGCCTGAACTTCTTCAACCCTCACACTAACCCATAGGCAGCCAGACTTCAAATCGATCTCACTAAACACATAAACTCCAAATAGCTGCTTCACTTAAATATCAATCCTCGGAAGCAGACACTCATCCTCAACATCCACTTTGTTCCTTGACTACAAAAGACACACCAACTCGGGTAACCTTTTCTCTTCTCGAACAACACAACCGGCGCACTCCACGGTGAACCATTCAAACAAACAAACTCTACTAAAACCAATCTTCAAGTTGACTCTTCAACTCTAATTCAGAAACAAACATCCCTTAAGGATACTTCGAATCACAACTAGTTCCAGAAACTAATTCCATCAAAACTTCACCTCGCACTACAGCGGTAATTCACTCACATCTCCACAAAAGGTTTCGGAAGAATCATAACAAGAAGCTCGCTTGCCAAAATCTTGTTTCTCACCAAAATCCAAATTCGCCCACAACTCAAGTAACCATGCACTGCCTTGTGCCAACTCGTCTGCTTCACACACTATTAAGTTGGCAAGATAAGTCTATCCCAACCAACACAATTCCCGACTACTATCAACAAGAGATTAAGGATGACCAGTCCCTCAATTTGTCAATAGACAGTCGACAATCATGACGGTGACATAAACCATCTCTACCAAGCTACAACAACGTCTTCAAACTTACACTATAAGTTACCAAAGCGTAACACTGCCTGAGGATCCAACCTAAGCCACAAGCGCCACCAAGAAGTAAAACTTCTCCCCCACTTGTTTCAAACTCATCTCTGCAGACAAACAATTTGAAACAAACAAGTACCGACAGTGTTTCACACACATGTCACATACAACAGGGTTAAACACACTAATAACTTGGTCGACAGACCGACCTGCTCGGATACCACTAATGTAACACCCCAATATTACCCAAGGTTTTATATGCAACAATCAGAGTAAATTAAAATTTCATAAATTTAATACTGAGGCATCACACCTTCAAAAACAACTCACTTTAAACAGTTTGATTTAAAGTATAAGTCTCAGATACATAGCATCGCCGGAAGACATAAATTGATTCAAAAACATCAAAACATCTTCTTTAATAAACTTCCTTAATAAATCATATTTTCATAAAGTATGATTCTATATACAAAAGGAAGAACAACAAAATAATCAACAATAAGACAATATAAATGTTTCCCCTCAAGTGCTACGTATCAGAGCGACACCGACTCAACTAACAGCAACTATAAACTCCGTCTTCATAACCTGCACGTTACCAATATAAAGGTAACGACGAAACAAGTAAAGGGTGAGATAATCCAAAACATATAGTTAAAGACATGATAAAATATATATATAGTTTTGGAATTGTAAAGGATATAAGTTAATAAGTGCATTCCAACACATATCCAAACCTCACTTACTCTTATCGTCATTCTAAAGTGTATAATCTATACTTAATCGCCTTAGCCTCATCGGCACAAATCATCACAACAACACGTAAACCTCCATCACCACGAAATCGTCACAAGCTAATACATCGCTAATTAACACGGCAATCATAAACAACAACATCAACCAACAACATTAAACAATGCTAACAACATGAGCAACATAAACAAATCATCACAAATTGGCTAAAGCCCATCGTCGCTTTTGGCATAAAAGCCCATCATCGCTTTTGGCATAAAAAGCCCATCGTCGCCAATATCATCACATCATAATTGCATTAAGCATTTCATCTAAATTAAGTCATCACAAAACTCACCATTTATATTCATCGCCTAGTTATCATGAAATTATCAAGTTATATTCATTTCATGTTCATCATAAAGATCATCACCAAACAAAGCGTCATACATCATTGCAATTCAATCATCGTCAATCAATTAAAAACCCAACGCCAAACAACTCACACATAAACATAACCGACTCCATGAGACACGACTATGTTATGCATGTGGTACCCGTCGCTTTGTCCATAATTAGGAACACTTGGCATAAAAGCCTCGTCGCTTGGCATAAAAGCCTCGTCGCTTGGCATAAAAGCCTCATCGCTTGGCATAAAAGCCCATCGTCGCCAATGCAATGTATGTTACTGGACAATAAACAACACAACACAAAAACATCATCGTCGCTTATCAAAATTGGCATAAAGCCCACATCACCATAATTTATCCAAATCAAGATAAATATATCATCGCATTATATTTGCATTATGCAAAACGTCACATATAATTCATCATCATCAAAATCATGCATTCACAAATTGGAAGCATTTATTAATAACATCAATATAATCATCACATCATCATGTAAAAAGACATATAACCTCGCATCGCATAATCAACAAGTATTCACTAACTAATACGTCGTCACAAACATTATGTTTAATTACCCCACCTCATTATCGATTCGTTCACTAAATTCTACATACGAAAAGATAGTCAAACACCTATCATCATTGCAAAAGCCATCCCTAATAACCGGCATTACTCCTAATCGTCAACATCGCAATCGGATTGTCCATACGTGTCTTAAATCCCCTAGAACGAAATCCGATTCAATTCAAACCGTAATTAAGCCTATTTCGGGTCATCTTGTAAAAACTCACAACTTCTAAAAACTAAGCTCACCACTAAGTTCTACACGTCAAACTTAGCTAGCACATCAATTTTCGTTGAATTTGGAGCAACTTGCTCCATCGTCGAATCTACCGAAATCAAAAAATCGGAACACAATCGGGTTCCAAAGGAAGTGCAAAAAATCAGAATTTTGGAGGCTACAGAAGCATCAATATGGGCCCCCGTGTGCATCAACATGGCCCGTGTTGAAAAGCCACCAGAACGTGCAAAAAATGCCAAAGTCAGAGCATCAACACGGGCTCCCGTGTGGATCAACACGACCCGTGTCGAAAAGCCCCTAGAAAACACAAAATCACTAAAGTCGGTGAATCAACACGGGCACCCGTGTTAATCAACACGGTCGTGTTGATTGACCTGCGTGAAAACTTCATTCTTTTGAGTTTTTCTCATTCCACTACCATGGTTTTCTTTCCCATTTCAATACTCTTAATTTCTCCAAGATAGCACCTAATACACCCACAAACCATACTCCTAATCCAACTTTTCTAAACCATTCCAACAATCAACCAACAAAACCATATAAATCTATTATCAATTTTACCCCCAAATCCAAAATATACCTATCAAAACCTAATAATATGAGATGGAGAATCAAACCCCTTACCTCTAGAGATTGGATGATCCAAGATGATTCCACAACTCCAACCTCAAGCTTCCTCTCTTGCTCTCTTGCTCTTCTTCTTCTTCTTCTTTCCAAAACCCTCTCTTCCTCTCTCTAAGGCCAAGTTTGGCTTTGGTTGTAGAATGGAAAGAAAATGAGGAGAAAGGTTTTATAATGGTATTTTCCTTACTAACTAGGGGTGTACACACAATCCTCACTAATTGCTCCCCACACCCCTAACTTAATAATTATATCATCAATTCAATTAATTTCGGGGAATTAAATATAGGATCCGAATAATATTTTACCGGACTGAACGGAACATCGCTAATTATATTATCATATATATCGATTAATATATTTATTCTTGTCGCAAAATAAATATCGATCGGTAACTCGAACATATTAATATAATATAATATTAATTAAAACAGGGCGTTACATCCTTTAGTGACGACATCCGGAGTGGAGGCCTTGTAACCTTGGGAACAACCTTGGTCACTGCCACCTCTTGGGGAACATCTTCAAAGTGTTGGAATGGAGTTTCAATGAATTCGCCGTCTAATTCCACATATCTGAAGGAATTGAGATGGCTGATGATGTATTATTCCTCTCCATGGACGGTGATAATCTTCCCTTGAACTGGATATTTCAACATTTGGTGCAATTTAGAAGTAACAGCGTCGACATTGTGGATCCATGGCCGGCCTAACAGGCAGGAGTATGAAGGGCGGATGTCCATCACATAAAAGGTTGAATTGAAAGTTTGGGTTCCAACTTTTATGGAATTTCCACCTCCCCATGTACCATCCTCTTTGAACCGTCAAAAGCCCTTACCACTATGTTGCTTGGCTTCAAAGTCAACCCCTCACAGTCAATTCTATCGAGATCTTTTTTGGGTAATACATTCAAAGATGATCCGATTTCCACCAAGACATGCGCCAGAGTGGTTCCCCTACATTCCACTAAGACATGCAACACCTCATTATGCTTCCTTCCCCTCGGCGTCAGATCAGCATCTGAAAAACCTAAACCATTGTCCGCAGTTAAGCTGGCCACGCAGTCTTGAAATTGATCAGCAGATGTCTCTTGAGGTACATGGGCGGTTTTTAAGAACTTCACCAAGGCTTTTGCATGTGCCTCGGAACAGAGTAGTAATCCCAGCATGGAGATTTTAGAGGGAGTTTTCCCCTATTGTTCAACTACATCATAGTCGCTCCTCTTTATAATTTTTAAGATCTCCTCCATTTCCTTCTTGGAGGTCTTAGGGATAGTCAATGACTGAGCCTTCGCTCAAACAGGCTCATCCATAACACATTTTCCTCGAGCCTCGGTTAACTCGGCAACGAGAGTGTCAGTAAGAATGGTTACATGGGTTGTAACGGCTTTGTCAATTGGAGTACTTGCAGAGATGATTATGGGTGTAGGAGTAACCTTTGGAGCAGCCACAGGGATAATTACGGGTCTATAAACTGCTTTTGGGGGAGCAATTTCTGGAGAAAAGATCCTACCACTTCAGGTAATTTTGCTAGTTCTGACAATGTTACTGATGTTGGAGTCTTCTTTCTCAGAATATATCTCTTCGATGGCCGGCCAGTCTTGCTTGATGTCGTGGTAGTAAATGTCCCCTCCGTAATTCCACGACACGGTTTTGTCTAATTCATATGGGACTGGCCCAGGCATTGTGATTATTAAAGGTGCTGCTTTTGGAACTGATGTAATTCTAACGGGTCTTTTGGTGGAGACCCTGGAAGAATTGGCGGAAATGGTAATGATAGAAACATCTTCAACAAGAATAGGTGGAACACGAGTCTTTTCAAATAAAATCTCTTTGTTATCTATCAAGCACTGAATGTCTGTCTTCTAAAAAGGACAACCAGTTGGTGAGGTTAAGCAGAGATGGCAAACTTTATTACAGCCCGGGAACACACCGACTTTCAACAAGTTTATCTTAATAGTCGGAAGTAGGGTCATGAGCTCGTCAACTGAGGTAACAAACAAATATTCTTCAATGGCATTACTATTGTGGCCATGTCTGGGCGTAGGAGCAGAAATGACATTTGGCTTCTCGGGCACATCAAAATCAATTTCTTTTGCTTCAATGAGGTCTTGTATTTTGTTCTTCAAGGCCCAACAGTTATTAGTATCGTGACCAGGACTTTCAGAGTGATATGCGCAACGGGCATTGGGATGATAATGAGGAGATGTTGTATAGGGGTTTTTCGGAGCTTCTTTCAAGGTTACCAAATTGGATCTGAGAAGATGCGATAATACTTGAAACAAAGTCATGTTGATTCTGGTAAACTGCCTGACTGGCCTTTCTACCCTTGGTTGATTATTTCTTTGATGATTATATGAAGGTTTTGGGATCATAACAGCCCCCACCATTGGTCGGTGTTCGGCCCTATCTTGGTTTCTTTGCGGATATACGGCAACCACCTCTTTCTTTCCGATAAAGGGCTTCCTTACAACTGCTGAAGAAGATGTGTCTTTCTGGATCTTACCATTCTTAATACCATCTTCTATCCTCTCTCCAGTTAATATTAGTTCAGTAAAGCCTGCAGATGAACTTCCGATTAAATGATTGAAGAAGGGACCAAACAAAGTGCCCAAGAACATGTCCACCAATTCTCTCTCAGATAGAGGGGGTTGAACTCTTCCAGCCAAATCTCTCCATTTTTGTGCATAGTCCTTGAAACCTTCATTGGACATCATGGCCATACTCTAGAGTTGAGTACGGGTAGGCGCCAAATCAAAATTGTACTGGTATTGCTTGTAGAAAGCTGCAACAAGATCTTCTCAATTTTGAACATTAGCCCTTTCTAGTTGGTAGAACCAGTTAAGTTGGGTTCCAGACAGACTGTCTTGGAAAAAGTGCACCCATAAGTCTTTATCAGTGGTATAGGGTTGAATTTTCCTCACATATGACCAGAGATGCATATTAGGGCATTAAACTCCGTCATATTTAGCGAATACAGGTGCTTTGAGTTTCGAATGAATCACAATCCCCGACACCAAACCCAATTCTTCAAAGTCCAAGCCTGCTACCTTTTGGATTTCCATCGAACTCAATCGCTCTTTGAGATGTTTATACTTATCATCAGCTGAAGGGTATTGTTCCTCAGAGTAGTCCTCTTCTTCTTCCTCCTCTTCTGATTCTGATGGGACGACTGTTTCCTTGCCTTTCCCTTCTCCTTCACCAGATGTTGTTGCAAAGTCCAAAGTCCTTCTTGTCTGCCCATGAAATCTTCTTCCCATGTTTAAGACTCCGGTTACCTTCTTTGTTTTCTTTTTCCTCTCTTCAGCCAGCAGAGTCTTCAACTCTTCTTGCCCCTTGGTTAGGGTCATGAGCAACTAATGAAACTGTGTATTCTGAGCTTGGAGATCTTTCACTATTTTCTCGAGATCTATCTTACTGAAATAAACAGTAGAGAGATGAGGAGACTTGTTGCAAAAGACCTGTTTATGTCATGATGAATGATATATACATATGCAATATTTTCAAGGATTTCAAAGATTCAGATTTGTTTTAGACAAAAAGGAAACACACGTTATATTAATAAGATAAATCTTGAGTACATCAAAATCTCTTAGATAAAAAGGTAGTTCGCATCCTCTTTGGTGTGATGTAGCTTTAAGAGTCTGCTCCTCATGAAGTAGCATAGTGAGCTCCAAAACCTTCTTCTCGCTTGTGTAGAATTGGGCTTCGAAAGTATCTCGCTCTCTCTTGAGTTGTATCCAATCTCTTTGTAGGTCTTCAAGAGAGATGGGCATATCAAGATGTAGGATAGTGTATGGAACATCTCCCTCCATGACAGGCTCAATGATTACCGGGAGAATGGAGGGGTAAGGCATCATAAGACTCTGAGCGCGAGTTCATACCCATTTGAGGTAGGGCTCAAGAGGGATAGAACTCTTGTGCCCAAAAGTCTTGCTATCCACCTTGTTTATCATCCTCCAAGCTCGGATAAATCTATGGCGAAGACCTTGATCGTCGTTGTCGTAGTCGAATACCAAACTTTGAATCAACATCTCATGCGGGCCATTCCTTTGGGTGTAACCAAAATGTCTTAAGGCTAAACATGGGTTGTAGGTGATTCCTCCCCTAATTCCAAGCAAAGGAACATTAGATAATTCTCCATAACGGTCGACAATGATAACATTTTCTTTGGAACGGGAGCACCAATGAATGTCTGAATGCTTGAGTGTCATCAACCTTTGTGACCACCTTGAACCTTGCTCATTCTTTAGTATAGATTGGGGAAGATGAGAAATAAACCATTTTTCCAAGAGAGGAGTGCAACACATAAGAACACCTCTTTTCCTCATTGTGCGAGTGTGAAAAGAGTGTAGGATATCCCCTAGCAATGTAGGCACCGGGTGACGGAATATGAAGATTTTGACGGCGTTGACATCTATGAGTTGATCAGGATTTGGAAACAAGACCATCCCATAGATGAGGAGAGCCATAATTTCCTCAAAGGCTTGCAAGTCTAAGGAATTCCAACAGTTTTGGGCTTTCTCAAACAAATTTTTTTCTAAGAAGCCTTTGACACCACTCCTTGTTTCCCAATGAGTTGTGATATCAGATGAGTGCCAGTGTAGAGCTTGAGCAATCTCTTCTGGCTTTGGATCTCTTTCCGTACCGTTGAAAGGTAATTGATTAAGAATGGGAATCCTCAAGAGCTGGGAGAATTCTTCCAAAGTAGGCACAAGTTGATAGTCGGGAAATGTGAAGCAATGGTGCAAGGGATCAAAGAACTGAAAGAGCACCTTCATTATGTCCTCATATGTGTTAGAGGTGACCAAGTTGAGTAGAAGAACATGTCTCTCGGTGAATGGATAGTTTTTAGGAATCCTTGAAGCTAGCTCCTTTAATTGTGGAGGGATTCTCACAAGGTTGACTTGAATAGTTTTCCTACGATGTGAATCCATACCCTACAAAACAAGAACAAAGATGAATCCAAAATTCTTGAACTGGTTAGTGGATGTATATGATGTTCATGATGTCCATAATGTTATGTACAAGTATTCATATACAAGCAAAGCAAACAAGTCCTTAGGTTTAGGCTTGCATGGATTTTATAGGTAAGTACCCTCTTGAAGTTTAGTTGGCTTAAACCTGTCCTAGTAATAGTAACCGGGTTCTAAGGAGCTCAATATCACTGGATTGTTTCCTTCATCATTGTTTTAGATCAAACCTCTTTAATGGCGACCAAAATATCCCAAGAAACCAAACCTCAGTAAGTGTAGTATCGAGTATCTACCAACTTCGGACTGCACCAAAGCCGGTCATCTCACTACATCCTAAAAGGCCAAGTTGGTCAAGTACAGGTTCTAGAAGTTCATTAGTGCTTCATGACATCACTCAGCGGCCCCGTATTCTCTTTGATTAACTCAAAGTCTACCGGTACCCACAAATATGTCGCACTAACATATCTATTGCTTAGACCATGTCAGTATACCCCGCACAGTTTCCATAATGTATTGCTACTTACCTATAATGTATCCCAAATCCGGGTAAAGGATTCAAACCCAAACAAAGAACCATAATGTAAAGCATACAAGTCAAACAATGTAAGCAAGTAAGTGTGATATAATCCCTAAGGTTACCCCACTTTTAGAATTATCCCCAACAGAGTCTCCAGTTCTGTGATGCGGTAGGAGAACTGACTTGAAGGTTTTGCGTTTGTTTGCAAATGTTGCAGTTAGCAAGAGTCGCCACTGAATTTTCTTTTATCCAAAAGGAAAGGTGAAAAAGCACAGGAAAGACCTTTGAGATTATTTCTTGAGTTCGGGGGGTAGATTATGAAAAGGGAAGGTATTATCACCCTTTTCATCCATGGTTTTCCATGGGCTCTTAGTTACTGTCTAGATCACCTGCTTTTGTTTGAAATTGTGTTTTGTGTGGTTTTGAAAGTATTTTGTAAAAGAGGCCATTGTTTTAGGAAATCTTTGTAAGGATTCTCGTTCGTAAGAATGTATACAAAGATGTTTGATCTTTTAAAAATTTTTTCAAATTGTAAAGTATTTGAAAGTGTAGGTGGTTGTTTTTAAAAATAGAAAGGATGTTTGTTTGAAATTTAGAAAGTAATTAGGAGCATTCTACCTACTCAAAAAAGTGTTTCTTGTTCATTTTCCTTTTCCTTTGACATTGTTGTCTTACCATTGATTTGGTAAGCAACCCTATCTTTGGATGTAAACGGGACGGGCGTGGGTCATCGTATAGTCATGATTAGCAATGTTGCAAGGTATCTTAGCATTTTTGAGAGACTAAGATCATTTTGTAAGGCAACTTTGAATAGCGTCATCGAGGGACTATGATCTTGTATTTGTTTGTTTTTGCTAAGACACCTTACATGCGTAATATGACTATTTTGTATAAGGAAACCAAGTGGGATAACCCTAGGGGTGTTTTGTGTGCAAGTGTGTCACTTTCATACTTGGTTTTGTCTTGGATTAGGGTTGTCTATTTGATTGGTTTTATCTTGCCATACAAACCCTAATTACTATCATGTTATGTAAAAGCGATAAATTGCGAAATTTAAATGTCCTACGCTATTACAACATTTGTGGGAGGGGGTATACAATTTATGAATGGGGATTGTAATAATATAAACCTAATTAAGCTATTACAACCAAATTGAATATGTACAAATATTAAAATAAATAATATACAAAAATGAATTAAATATGCAAAGGTATGTAAATGCAAAGATGATTTTGTTTGGTTTTTTATATGAAAAAAAGTTTTAACCTAAACCTAATAAATAAATCATGATTAACTTAAATCAATTAAGAAAAGAAATTATTTTTTTGGAAAATATTTTTGAATAAACCCTAATTCTATTTGATTAAAAGAAAATAAATTTCTTTAAGAAAAAGTAAGAATTTTTGTATTTTTTTAACTTGAAAATAATACATGGCATTAAGAGGTATTTTGGTCCTTTTATATTAAAATAAATATTTAATGGGTATAAAGAAAAAATAAATATTAAACTAGTTCTAATTTAATTTACAAATTTAATTAATAAAAATGAATAATATATATATATATATATATATATATATATATATATATATATATATATATATATATATATATATATATATATATATATATATATATATATATATATATATATATATATATATATATATATATATATATATATATAACAAAATAAAATATTTTTTGTGAGAAAAATAAAATAAAACAAGTCAAAATATAAATCTATCATTTTCATATTTTTTTTGTGATTTTTAATATTAAGAAAAATATAATTAAGAAAATAAAATGAAAACAAAATAAATAAATAAAATTATATGGGCCAGGGGTGCTGCAAGCAAACAGGAGGTAACATATTAGCAAAAACTAAAAAGACCCAAGAATGAGAGGCCCAGCGCTGCCAGAAATAAAAAAAAAATGAACAAAAGTATGAAAAAATGCAAAAGGTAGGCGCTAAGGCTCGAACCCGTGACCTATAACATTTTTGCGCGCTGCCTTACCACTGGGGTGGCTGTACATCCGTTTATAGAAACACAAAGATAAATATATATTAGAAAATGCCCCCTGAAGGCAACTTCATCTTCAACCTTGAGCCATGGCCGGACCACCTGTATCTCTCTCATTTCTCCATTAAAATGGAAAGTCCAAACATGAAAATTATAGTGTTTCTTCCCACGAGTTAAACCATATAATTTATGTAAACTAACAATCAAAGATCAAAGCTAATTTTGCTTTCCCTAATTTGAAACCTAATTTTTACAGAAATTTCAAATCCAAAACTCTCTATACACAGTTAGTATAAATGAAAACTATGAACATGGTTAGCTTTAGTGCAAGGATGTCTACATTTTTCTTTCACAAATCAGGACCAAATGATGCTTGTATGAAGAGATAGAAGTTTGAGTTTTTACCTCTTTCAGCTGAGATTGTGAATGGAGTTTGAGCAACTTTTGAGAAGGCCTGAGGATCTGTTTAGCTTGCCTGGACCTCCCTGAGTGTATTCCAATCCTTATCTTGTCTTGAAAGTCTCTGAATCTCCCTACTCAAGTTAACCTGCAAGCTTGATGTTTAAAAATGGTGGATGGAGGAGGAGGAGTTACAGTGAGGGAACAGGGGTCTGGATCACTTAGATATGAAGTATATTAAGTGTTTAGGTGGTTAAAACTCAAAACGCACGACTGGTTTTGGAGATGGCTGAGTAAATTTCAAAACTGTCAAGTTATGGCAGATTTTCAATGGCAAAGTGTTTGGGAGTGTTTCTGAGTCTTAGCATTCATCAGTTAGGTTGCAATACACTTGTGTATAAGTATGGAAGAGGTTAGACATCAAGCTTTCTCAAGATTTCTGAGTTATAGCCTTTTGGCTCTCTAACTTGCTTTTGAAGAAAAGTGAGGAGACAAGTCTCTAAGTTTGTACAAGCATGGTCTGGTTTGGTAGAGGCTTCAAGCAAGTTGATTTTGGTGCTTTGCTTGTGTGCAGAGAAAACAAGTGCAAGGCTCAAGAAGTGGAAAATTGCAAAAGTAGTGCTTTATCAAAATGGAAATGGCACCTTTGTGCCAAAAATGGAATTGTTCTTGTACAATGCATTTAATGCTTGGCTTAAAGCTTCCAACATCTGTGAAAACAATTAATTATGGAGTGAAAGTCAAGTTAGGAGCCTGCAAAGTAAGATTTTTTCAGCATGCTTGAGGATTTGAATTTTTGTTCTTCATGAAATGGCTTGAAATCAAAGTGATAAATCACCAACTTCATCTCTTCGATTCTCTCTACTCAAGAATGATCTCAATGAGTTCTATGATATTTTAGAAAGCTTGCAATGTGCTCTATTACTCATCATTGAATTTTTTTTGAAGATTCCCCTTGGAGCAATGTGAAAAATTGGCATGAAGTTAGGTCAAAAATTTGCCTAACTAGGGCAAAATTTCACTAAGTTATTTTAGTTCATGAGCATGTATTCACAAAATTATATCTTGAGATCCAAGAATTTTTACGAGAAATTGTGTGTATAAAAGTTGTAGATTTCATGGAGATATACAATTTTCATGTTGGAAGTTTCCTTTGAATCATCTGGCATCATGGTGAAAATTTGGCTCAAAGTTGAGAAAAAATAAGAAATTTTCTATACTTAGAAAAATTTCTAAGTTAAGAAAATTTAACTTTTCAAAACCAAATCTTAAATCCTTGGTTTCTTGATGAAAAAGTTTCACCTTTTTATATGTTTTTATGAATTGTGATCCTTGGCACTTGAATTTGACCAAAAAAATCAAAGTTTGACTTTTCAGTATACAGTTGATTTTTGATCAGTTGACTGAAAAATTCATATGTTAATCCAATGGATTTGTAATGTTTTGAACCATGTCATTAGGTAAAAATTATGCAATTGAACTCTTAAAATCATGATTCAAACCAATTGACCATTTTCTAGGTCAAAAATCAGAAATTGCCCCTTCTCAGTCAAAACCTAAATTTTGACCATTTTGCCCTTTTGATGATTTGATCAAATTTCTTGAGGAATTATGGTCCAAACTTGATAAAATGATACATATGAGTCTAATATGTTGATGTGGATCAAAAATTATGAAGTTTGACTATAAATTGGCCATGGTTGACTTTTTCCCCAATACTGCTGATTTTTAGGTCAACTGTCCAATTGACTAATCAAAAATGTGATTCAAGGCTTGAAACTTGACATTAGTAATCTTAGGGGTCCAGAATGATCCTTGAAAGTCATATGAAGCATTGATAGTCCAAAAATCCTTGTGCAAACTCAAACCCTAATTTTGCTCATCAGTGCATGAGGAGATGTCTTGAGCTGGTCAAACCCTAATCCAGTCTTGAGTCAAAGAGATCTTGTGAGAAGATCTTGATAAGTGAGAGGGAAAAATTTAGGGGTAAAACACATAAGATGGCAAAGAAAATCCTACAGGAAGGCTATTACTGGTCTACCATGGAAGCAGACTGCTATCAACACTCTCGAACTTGCCACAAGTGTCAGATTTATGCTGACAAGGTGCACGTACCCCTGGTTCCTCTGAATGTCTTGACAGCTCATTGGACCTTTTTTATATGGGGGATTGATATGATTGGGGAAATCAAGCCAACAACATCCAATGGACACCGCTTTATTTTAGTGGCCATTGACTATTTTACCAAGTGGGTTAAGGCAGCCTCCTTCGCTTCCGTTACCAAGAATGTTGTAGCCCGGTTCATTAAACAAAATCTCATCTGCCGGTATGGTATCCCAGAGAGGATCATCACCGACAATGGTACGAACCTGAATAATACTATGATCACCGCCTTGTGCGAGAAATTCTAGATCCAGCATCACAACTCTTTCCCTTACCGGCCAAAGATGAATGGTGCTGTCAAAGCTGCAAATAAGAACATTAAGAAGATCATACAGAAAATGACATTCACATACAAAGACTGGCATGAGATGCTACCATTCTCTCTCAACGGGTATCGTACCACAACTCGTATATCAACCGGGGAAATACCCTATTCTCTGGTTTATGGCATGGAGGCTGTCTTGCCTATCGAGGTCCAAATCCCCTCTCTAAGAATTATGAAGGATGCAAGTCTGAATGAAGACGATTGGATCCAGACTCGGATTGATCAACTAAACTTGATTGATGAGAAAAGGCTTACTGCTGTTTGCCATGGTCAAATGTATCAAAAACCGATGATCAAGGCTTTCAACAAGAAGGTCAGACGCCAAGTGTATTAAGTTGGGGATCTAGTGATCAAACACATCATACTGCCACAAGGTGATCCCAGGGGCAAATGGTCTTCTACCTATGAAGGACCATTTGTAATCAAAAACATTTTCTCTGGTGGGGCAATGATCTTGACCACCATGGATGGTGACGACCTGTCGCACCCTGCAAACGCAGACATAGTCAAAAGATACTACACATAAGAGACCCGCTAGGTTGACATACCTAGGAAAAACAAGGGCATCCCGGCAAACCAAAAGAGTTTCGGGCAAAAATTAGGGACAAAAAAAATATGTACACTCGGCAAGTTGAAAACCCGAAAGGGCGACTTGGGCAAAAAAGGGTATCCCGGTGGACTGAAAACCCAAAAGGGAGGTCCAGGAAAAAGTTAGGGAATTAAAGCGTATGACTATGTCCCGTTGGATCACTTTGAGGACAACCTTTGGCTTCAACTTGTGAACTCGACATTTCTGACCAATTCAATCATCTTTTGACAAGGCAACAAACAGACAAAATGCTCAGAGATACAAAGGCTATAGCAGAATGGGAACCCCATGGATTATTGCACATAGCTATCTTTTCTTTGAATTAAAAATTTCAATTTTTTCGATGGCATTCTCTTACTAGAATGTTTGTCTCATTGTACAAAAATACTTACTCAAAGTCAATACAAAGATATCCTTTTGAAAGGGCAAAAATTATCTGTTTTTCTTTACTCTTGTGTTTTGTTTACAAAAACGTCCAATGATTCATTGTTGAACATATGCATTTGAACATAATTACTGTTTACAAATAAACAAAATAAAAGACAATTACTAATGGCTTTAATAGGTAGGAAAATCACTCTACGCTATTTCCATAAATCCCCCACAATTTGCAGTTTAATTCCCAGCGGAATAAGCTTCCAATTATCAATCCCCAGTAGAAGTCGTTCAATTTCTCAAGATTCCCCAATAGGATTTTACAAGCAGTACACGACATTTCCCTTACAACAGAGTTTATTTCTCTAAGCAGAAATTCATCAACACTTAGACTTCACAACATGAAGACTTATACTCCATATTCCTCAGCAGCAGTCAGGGATTTATTTTCCTCAATCCAACAGCAGTGCAGCAAATTAGCTCACATACACATACATCACATCCATATATCATAAACATTGATAACACGAATGCATTATACTACGCATTTCATACAACATAACATTGCATACTAGCTAACATTTTACCTTTTTCAGGATAAAATTAGTCAAACAGCTACCATTAACAATGTTTAGATTTCAGATACAGTTCAGATACGTTCTAGATACGGATGCCATCCTGATAGTCATTCAGATTCAGCTTTCAGATACATTTCAGATACGCTCCAGATACAGATGTCGTCCTGATACTCATTCGGATTCAGCTTTCAGATACAATTTAGATATGCTCCAGACACAGATGCCATCCTGATACTCATTCAGATTCGATCTTCAGATACAGTTCAGATACGCTCTAGACACGGAAGCCATTCTGATACTCATTCAGGGCCTCTTTCAAATACAGTTCAGATACGCTCCAAACACGGAAGCCATTCTGATACTCATTCAGAGCCCCTTTCAGATACAGTTCAGATACGCTTCAGACACGGTTTCCATTTTGATAATCATTCAAAATCAGCTCCCATATACAGTTCAGATACGCTCCACACATGGACGCCATTCTGATACTCATTCTTTCAGCTTACAAATTATAATACAAACAATCACTTTTGGATGGCATCTTTAATCCCATCTCCTACAGCTTTCTATCACCTCTCCAAATGGAATCTTTAAGCCCATTCCCTCAACCATCACATCACCGAGTGCAAATTTCTGGGCACTCTAGTGTCCAATCATCTTCCATCTTCGAGTCACGAATGGAGAAACTCACCAATCTAACTCTTTAGGCTTAAGAAGATTGAACAGGGACAGCTATTGTACCCCTAAATTTTCCCTCTCACTTATCAAGAATTTTCTCACAAGATATCCTTGGGCTCAAGACTGCACTAGAGTTTAATCAGCTCAAGACACCTCCTTAGGCACTGATGACCAAAATTAGGGTTTGAGTTTGCACAAGGATTTTTGAACTATCAATGCTTCATATGACTTTCATGGATCATTATGGACCCCCAAGATTACTCATGTCATGTTTCAAGCCTTGGATCACACTTTTGATCAATCAATTTAATAATTGACCTAAAAATCAACTATATTGGGGAAAAAGTCAACCATGGCCAATTTACAGTCAAACTACATAATTTTTGATCCACATCAACATTTTAAACTCATATGTATCATTTTATCAAGTTTGGATCACAATTCCTCAAGAAATTTGATCAAATCTCCAAAAGGTCAAAATGGTCAAAATTAGGGTTTTGACTGAGAAAGGGCAATTTCTGATTTTTAAGCTAGCAAATGATCAATTGGTTTAAGGCATGATCTCAAGAGTCCAATTGAACCATTTGACCTAATAACATGGTTCAAAACATTACTCAAGATCAATTGATTGATGGATGAAATTTCAGTCAACTGGTCAAAAAGTCAACTGTATACTAAAAAGTCAAACTTTGACTTTTTGGTCAAATTCAAGTGCCAAAGATCATAATTCATCAAAACATCTTAAAATATGAAACTTATTCATCAAGAAATCAAAAAGTCAAGATTTCATTTTGAAAAGTCAAAATTTCTAAACTTAGAAATTTTTCTAAGTGTTGAAAATTTCATGTTTTTTCATAACTTTGAGCCAAATTTTCACCATGATGCAAGATGGTTCAAGAGAAACTTCCAATATGTAAGTTATAGATATCTATGAAATCTACAACTTTTCTTCACACAACTTCTTCAAAAAGTGCTTGGATCTCAAGTTATAATTTTATGAACATAGGGTCATGAAACTAAACACTTAGTGAAATTTTGCCCTAATTTGACCAGGATTTTGACCTAACTTCATGACACTTTTCATATAGTTCCAAAGGTAATATTCAAAAGCAATTCAAAGATGGGTTGTAGAGAACATTACAAGCTTTCCAAAATGTCCAAGAACTCCTTGAGATCATTCTTGAGTAGGGAGAATCGAAGAGATGAAGTTAGGGTTTTGTCACTTCAATTACAAGCCATTTTTGATGAACACATGAACCAAATCCATGTTAGGCTGCATAATCTTTGCTTTTCGGGCCTCAAACTTGTTTTTCACTCCATAATTAATGTATTACACAAAATTTTGAGCTATAATCCAAGTGATTTAAGCTTAATCCAATTCACATTGCCATTTTGGGAAGAAAGTTAACAATACCATTCTTGAAAAGCAAGCTTTATGCATAAAGTCCATTCTTGAGCCTCTAACTTGTCCCCTCTGATCACACTTCATCTAAAAAGTCAGAAGCAAGTGGTTTTAAAGCATAACCACTTTATCTTAGCAAGTACACAAGGCATTGAAACTTGTTTTCTAAAAAATCACATGTTATGCATAAACATGTAATTTCAAATTCTGATCAACAACAAGTCTCCAAACTTGTTGCTTAAATAGAAGCACTATTTATGAACTAGAACACGGGCTTGAAGACCCTAAAACTCACTCAAACTCCCTCTAGCCAGAAACTATCTCAAAACACCATTATTGTGCAAATTCTGACTTTACATACCAAACTCCAAATCCCCTCATGCGTTCTTTGGCCTTTCACTTCCAAAAGCTTCTAAACATCAAATATAAACCATCCAAAGTCCATTTACTCAATTGTAACACCTCCATCATCAAGTTCCATTTTCAAAAACAGGGGTCTACAACTTTACTTCTCCAGAGCTCCTCAGCCACTTTCAGCTCAAGCTAATCATTGCATTAGCTTCCTGGGACCTCAAGGAAGCTAACCTGATCCTTGCAGCACTTTGAATCAAGCTCATTTGCATTTCACGATTTCCATTTTTGAGGTATTTCACTTGAACTTTTATCTCATCATTTAAGAATCATTAATGTTTATTTTATGAAGGAAAGATGTAGACCTCATTGCCACGAAGCTGTACATATCCATAGTTTGCATTTACATGGTATGAGCTTAGAGAATTTTAAAGTTGAAGTTTCTGAAATTTTTAGGGTTCAAATTAGGGCCAGAGAAATTCTCATTTATCTTTGACTTTTAGCTTTAGTTATTTACATGGTTAGATTCGTGAGGAAGAATGCGAAAACTTTCATTTTGTCATCTTCCATTTTTGTTGAGAAATGAAGAAGTTGCAGGTACACTGGCTGGAGGTTGAAGATGAACTCATCAGGACTTGATTTGCCTTAAATATTTATTGTTTTGTTTATATGAACGGATGTATAGCCACCCCAGTGGTAAAGTGCGCGCCTGTTAACATTTGGGATCTGGGTTCGAGCTTCAGTGGTACCCTTTTTGTGTTTATACATGTTTTTTTGCATTTTTCTGACCTTTTTTTCAGGGTGCCTGGGCCTTTGGGCTTTTTTTTTTAATTAGCTAACCCCTGGCCCAGTTTTATTTATTTTTATTTTTATTTTTTATTCATTTCATTTTTATTCTCTTAAATATTTTTTCTAATATTAAAAAATCACAAAAAAATAGATTTTCATTTTAACTTAGTTTATTTTATTTTTTCTCACAAAAAATATATTTTATTTAACTACACATTATTTATTTTATGGACTAGTCTTGTAAATTAAATTAAAACTAGGTTAATATTTATTTTCTCTTTACTCCCATTAAATATATTATTTTAATATAAAAAAAGGGCTAAAAAAATATTTTATAATACCTTAAATATTTTCAAGACATAAAAATATAAAAAAAAACACTTTTCTCATAAACTTATTTTCTTTATTTTAACTAATAGATTTAGGGTTTTGTTAAAAAATCTTTCCTTAAACAAATTTAAGGTTTATTTCTTTTATTAATTAATTTTCTTTTAATTAAGTATATTAAGACAAAATCCCTTTTTTTCTAACAAAAAATAAAACATATATCCATTTACTTCACATTTTATATTTTTGTATATTTATTCACTTTTGCACATTGTATCCATTTAATTCCTTGTACATTGATACCCATTGAATATGGTTGTAATCGACTAACTAGGTTTACATTTTTGCAATCCCCATTGGTAATTTGTACACCCCCTCCCCTAATGATGTAATAGCGTATTAATTTTACTTTCCGCAATTTATTGATTTATATACAAATGCTAGTAATTAGGGTTTGTATGGAAAGAATAAAATCAATCAAATAGAAAACCCTAATTCAAGACAAATCAATGCATGTAAATCAACACATTTGCAGACATACACCCTTAGGGTAAACCCACTTTGTTGCCTTACAAAAATGGTCATATTACGCATGTAATGTATCTTAGCCAAAAACAAGCAAAAATACAAGATCATAGACCCTCGATGACGCTATCTAAGTTGCCTTTCAAATGATCTTAGTCCCTAAAAAGAATGCTAAGATACCTTGCAACATTGCTAATCATGGTTATACGATGACCCACGTCTGTATGATTTACATCTAGAGATAAGGTTGCTTACCAAATCAATGGTAAGACAACAAAGTCAAAGGAAAAGAAAATGAACAAGAAAGACATTTGAGTAGGTAGATGGCTCCTAATTACTTGCTCCATTTCAAACAAAAAATCCTTGCTATTTTCAAAAACAAACACTTACACTTTCAAAACATCTTACAAAACTTGAAAACATTTTCAAAAGATCAAACATCTTTGTATACATTCTTACAAACGAGAATCATTACAAAGATTGCCTAAACAATGGCCTCTTTACAAAATACTTTCAAAAACCACACTAAGCACAATTTCAAACAAAATCAAGTTATCTAGCAAGTAACTAAGAGCCCATGGATAACCATGGATGAAAAGGGTGCTAATACCTTCCCTTTTCATAATCTACCCCCCGAACTTAAGAAATAATCTCAAAGGTCTTTCCTATGTTTTTTCACCTTTCCTTTTGGATAAAAGAAAAGTCGGTGGCGACTCTTGCTAACCGTAACATTTTCAATCAAACGCAAAACCTTCAAGTCAGTTCTCCCACCACATCACAAGTCCAAAACCGGTTTGACCAATTGAATTTGATTGAAGAGAAGAGGATGACAGTTTTATGTCATGGACAGTTATATCTGAAAAGAATGAAGAAAACTTTTGATAAAAAGGTCAAACCTCGTGAATTTAGGGAAGGCGACCTCGTGCTCAGGAAGATCATGTCTTTCAACACTGATTCTAAGGGCAAGTAGACTCCCAACTTTGAAGACCTATATGTTGTCAAGAAAGCCTTCTCTGGCGGTGCATTAATTCTTGAAACTTTGGATGGCAAGGAGTTCCCACGTCCCATGAATGCTGATGCAGTTAAGAAATACTTCTCCTAAATAAATAAAATAATAGATCGCTAAGTTGAAAACCCGAAAGGGAGGCTTAGGAAAAAAAGAGCGTCTCGGTAGGCCGAAAACCCGAAAGGGCGGTCTAGGCAAAAGTTAGAGATATAAACAAAATGAATTTCCGGCTAAGTTAAAAACCCGCAAGGGCATCTTAGGCAAAAGTTAGAGACTTTCTTGGCAAGTAACTACATCAGACAAGACTTGATCATTGAAGCAACAATCTTCTCGAATCCTCATCATACTTCAATGGAAGATACTGCTCAGAATTTCAAAAATTGTTAGAGGGGATAGTGGTCATTGTATCTCAATGTATCTTTTCCATTATATATTACCATTTTCCAAACTCTGTTATCATCTATGGAGTCTCGCCATTCGCAGACTACCATCCTATTAATGAAATTTGAGATTTTACCAAATTCTTTGTATTTCTTATTTAATTCAGCTTGCAAAGACTCCATTTATTATTGATCATAACTTTCAAAGAAACAAGATTAAATAACAAAATCAATTTTTTAAAAAGAATTTACAATTTGCTTTTACTTTGGAATTTATGATGAAATGATGACAACAAAAATGGTGATCTCAGGAATGGACAAACTCCAATTTGTTTTAAGAAGTTTTTATTCCACTCGGGAAGGTTTACTCAAGATGATTCGCCGTATTGCGTTCGTGACTCCGGTATCCTCGGTAAAGTTTGGATTCATTTCTCCTCTTTTCTGAGTTTTCATGATGTGAAGTTTCAATATGAGATTTATCTAGTGAATTTTTCGTTCGGTCTTATGGAAGTTCTTTTTCCCGGGAAGTTGGTACCATAATCACTCTTGAAGAATGCAGGTCCCTGGTTTCTCTAGTGAAGAAAATATTGTGGTTTTTCCTTTGTGAAAGTGGTGTTAACCTCCCCAATGAAGTAGGCCTGAATTCCATAGTGAATGTTTTGATGAGTTGGTGTCCATCTACTTTTCTTGAAATTGGTTTTGCAATCCCCAGTAGAAATGTTACTTTTGAAAACATTTGTTTCTCCGGTGAAGCCTGGAGAAGGATGTTCTATCCCTGTATCTGTACTATTCTATCACTTTGTTTTGTTTACTTCCGGATTGTGTTTCTCCCTAATAAAGCTAAAGCAGACAATAGGTTTTGTTTCCTCAGTTGGCATTTACTCTTTTTGGAATAATCATCTTGGATGTGGTTTAGCCGAGTGTTGTTTGTGCCCGAGGTGGTTTTTCCTGGTTACTCCCAGTGTTGTATATCTGTTTTGTCAACATACGCACAATAACACTCATACATTCATACATACATCATGCATAGCTAAAACTAGAAAATCATTGTTCATTGACATTTGTTAATATTTTTGTTGACATATTACCCTATTTTGCAGAGTTACGTTCTCTTCTCTTCAATAGAGTGTTGGCCTTAAGCAGAAAGTGTATATTCTTTCAATGTCCCTACTGAGTTGTACCTCGTGGAGGATTTTTTCTTTAGCCTTCCTGTACAGCTCCTTGTTTGGATGGATTTGGTTTTCCCTCTTGGGGTTATCTCTCAAAGGATGTATTTTGGTTGACTGTTTCATTCCATTTTATTTCTGGTTTGAATCTGTGGTTCCACAACAATATTATTTACTTTAGATTTCTGAAAACTTTGAGTTTTGGTTTGTGCATTCATTTTGCACGAGAAGACTTTATCTCCTCAGCAGGAATATCGTGGCATTTCCCCAGGAAGTCATATTTCTATCCCCATAAAGTCATTTCTTTTTGCAATCCTCCATGAAAACAAGTAGCAGGTCTCTTTATTTGAGCAACTTGTGCTTCCCTGTAAAAGTCGACGTAAATTTTTTTTCTATCTCCTCTATGAGTGGATAGTTTGCAGTCCATCGTCAGTTTACACCAGTGCATGGCAAGACTTTCAAATTCAGAGAAACAACTCGTTGTGAAATCTTTGCAAGTGGAAGTCTCTTTATTTGAGACAACTTACATATTACCCTTTCCAGGAAAAGTGCCTCGGCTAAAGAAGAAGTTGAGACCCGTTCTAGGAGAAATGCCAGCATTTTAGGGATGATTGTTATCTTTTTTCTACCCTCAGTGAATGTTGGTAGTTCATCGTCAGTGAATGGCGATGCTATGATATATCCTCTTTCTACCTTCAGTGAAAGTGGTAGGTCATTGGCAGTGAACATCGATGATTGTTATCTTTTTTCTACCCTCAGTGAACGTTGGTAGTTCATCGTCAGTGAACGACGGTGCTATGATATATTTTCTTTCTACCTTCAGTGAAAGTTGGTAGATCACCATCAGTGAAAGTTGGTGTTTGTTACCTTTTTGCTACCCTCAGTGAACGTTGGTAGTTCATTGTCAGTGAACGGCGGTGCTATGATATATTCTCTTTCTACCTTCAGTGAAAGTTGGTAGATCACCATCAGTGAAAGTTGGTGTTTGTTATATTTTTGCTACCTCAGTGAACGCTGGTAGTTCATCGTCAGTGAACGGTGGTGCTATGATATATTCTCTTTCTACCTTCAGTGAAAGTTGGTAGATCACAACCAATGAAAGTTGGTGTTTGTTATCTTTTTGCTACCTTCAGTGAATGTTGGTAGTTCATCATCAGTGAACGGCAGTGCTATGATATATTCTCTTTCTACCTTCAGTGGAAGTTGGTAGGTCATTGGCAGTGAACGTCGATGATTGTTATCTTTTTGCTACCCTCAGTGAACATTGGTAGTTTATTGTCAGTGAATGGCGATGCTATGATATTTCTTTCCTCTTTCTACCTTCAGTGAACGTTGGTAGCTTTACCTCCAGTAGAATTTGGTGTATCCTTTGACCATTTTACCATCCTCTCTGAGTCGGGTCTTTTGATCCACCAGTGATTTATTTTTCTGGTTGGGTCGCTCCCTTGTTTCTTTATTATTGTTACATCCCCAATGGTGTTTTGCGTCTCTTTGGTCTTGTTCATATGCATTCATGATCATAAACATTTTCATGGCATATTAGGGCCCAAAATAGGGTTTGTTTTATATTTAAGTATCTTCGATCGCGTCGATACAAATATTTTTAACCTTCATATCTCCGGATAGAAGAAACTTAAATAAGGGAAGTTGTTGTACCCCAATTTTCCCCCCTAAGATCCCTTCATCATACCATGTTAATTCCATTACAATAAGATCACACTAGGATTTTTGGTTCCCTCACTATATTTAGCTTTGCACTTTGAGGAATCACCAAGCACCTTGACTTGTGTTATTTTGTGATCATGAATATATTTTTGTATTGATTTCTTCTTTTAATTAATAAAATGCAATTTTTGTTTGTCTTATTTGTTATCCGTGTAGGTAAAGGCAATGAGATTTAACAAGTTGCCCCATGGGTTCATGAGTTTATTTCCATGCCCTAGTCAATAAAGCATGAGAAGTTCAAGCCTCACCATTGAAGTTGTTTTGGAGGAAATGGCATGGCAAGCTTATTTTTGTTCACCATATTTCAAGATTATCAAATTTGATCTAAAAAGTACAATGGGTTGATTGAAAAGATAGTCATGTTTGGACAATATTTTATTACTTTTGGTCACAAGTGCATGTTCCTCTCAATTCTCAAGATATGGAAGTTGTTGTGGTTACTAAGAGTTCTCATTATCATCCTCAACATATTATATTTACAAAGCATTTGTTTTGGTACAAGAAGTTTGTTCAAAATTGTCAAAGTTCCTCAAGGCATGTTCCTTAATCTAGGAGCTAGGGTTTTAAACTTCAAAGCAGTATATCTTGCTCATCTTTTGGTATTTTTGAGTGATTCCAAAGACATTATTCTCTTCAAAGGGTTATTAACAAATCACTTCAAAAGTTCCAAGGAGTTTTCATGAGGAAGTAACTTGATAAGGAAGAAAGATTACAAGTCCTCTAGATGAAACTTGGATGCAAGATATTATAGGTCACTTTTGAAGAAAAAATTGAAATATTTCTAAGTATGGAAAGTCAAACCTTTTTCCTCAACTTTGACTCAATGCAACTTTCAGCTCAAGCATCCATTTAACTCCATTCTTTTTCCATTGCAAAGCTTGCAACCTCGTCTTTCTAAAGTATAAAGAATCACGCCCTAAGACCCCTTGAGTTGAAAATGCCATTGTTTTGAAATTGGTAAGTTGGAACTGAATTTCTCACCAAGTCAGAATTTTGAAATCCATAATGTGGCCTTTAATCACAAGATTTATATGCGTTTTTTATTTAAACTTGATTAACAAACTTGCCAGAAGTGTTTAGCACCTCAAAACGCAAGGATTGGATGATTTTGGTGAAAATAAGATCATACTTCACTCGTGCATCAGGTCGGCACGAATTCCCTCCAAAATGCATCATTCACTCTTCCTTTTGATCCCATTTTCTTATCCTATAAATCCATGAACTATCCCATTCATTTTCTCAAGCTTGGATAGCCAGAATCACCCTGCCAAACTTGTTCCATAACTCATAATTTAGCAACTTCGAAATCCATACATAAGCCCTTTTCAATCCAATTTCTTAATCAATTCACCTTCCTTGATCTTCCATGGAGCTAACAATATAATTAAATTCAAGAATCATGCCCTATATTGCTCCATAGAAGTCCAGTTTCAGAGCTCTGCAACCTAACTTCAATAGGTAGATTCCTTCATCAATTCTTCAAAACTTTGATATCATTGTGATGCTCTCATTGCCCTAGTTCTAGTCGCAACACTTTCTTTTTACTGGAAACACATTTTGACCATGAAATTTCAAATCCCTTTTCAAAAATTTCCTTCCAAATTTCTTGAGCTACAGTTTATATAAATTTGGCGCGAGGGTGTGGTTGTCTTCGTATTGAAGAGACGAAGCGAATGGAATATGTCCGAGCTTCTGATTTTACAGTTTGAGTGACCTGCAATTCACGTTGGCTGGAGGTTGAAGATGACCAACATGTCATCTTCTAACCAATGATGACGTGCCACTTGTTATTTTTGAATTCTGATTTAATAATTGATTCAGTGCTTTATTCACTAATGACCATGATATGCACAACGCGCCATATCCCTTGGATTTGATTACTAACGCGTTTTGACTCTCATCCAATGGTCCACATATTTTTGATATTTATTTTCTTTTCTGGTTTTTATATTTAATTGTTTTAAACTTCAAAAAATCATAGAAAATTCATTTTAAGTCCAAAAAACTGAAAAAATTATGAAAAATATTTTTGATTATTCTCTTTCTGATTTTTATTCTTTCACAATTTAATTTTAGTTTCGAACAACTAATGTAGATCATACAGAATATGGCCTGCTGCGACTACAGATAATGAGAATGAAACTGTGGTAACTCCTCCAGGAAATGCTGGTGATCCAGGAGGTGCTACTCTGAATGGTAATTCTGGTGGTAATCGTCAAAATGGTCCTATTATTAACCTTGGTAATCCTATTAGTGATAATCAAGGTGTTCCTGTGATTCAAGTTGTGGGAAATCCGCCTCCACCCGCGCCTACTCATCAGAATAATGAACAACCTTTTGTTCAGCCAAAACATACTCATATACCTGCTCATCATCTTGAGGATGATAACTATGAGGACTGGATTTCTAATGCTGAGGAACCTACAAAAGATGGTAAAAAGTTGTGTATGCTTGAGGAGTGTATGCAAGCTTTTGAGAATCAAGGCGCAATGGGCGTTGATATAAATGATTTGGGACTAGTCCCCGGATTGAATATTCGTCCAAAATTTAAAGTGTCGGACTTTGTAAAGTACAAAGGAACCTCCTGTCCAAGGACACATGTTAAGTCTTACTACATGAGGATGTCAGCATACTCCGATGATGAAAAGCTACTCATGCACTTCTTTCAGGACTGTCTGACTAGTGGACTATTAGAATGGTATATGCCACTTGAGAGCAACTGTATACGTGCCTGGAGAGAGCTACCTGAAGCTTTTGTCCAACATTATTGATAAAACTCTAACATGGCGCCTACAAGAACTCAATTGCAGAATATGTTGCAGAAGCAGAATAAGTCATTTAAGGAATACACACAGAGGTGGCGTGAAATGGCGGCAAGGGTCCAACTTCCAATGATGGAAAGAGAAATGGTAGACCTGTATACCAGAACCCTGTAGAGACAATAATATGCGAGTTGTGGTACTTCCGATACATTTTCTAAAATGGTAACATATGGGGAAAGGATTGTAATTGGGATCAAGCTGGGAAAGATTCTTGAAGTCTCTAGAAATAACACTGGTTATGCAAAGAAGCCTTTTGGTGGCTACCAGAAGAATAAAGAAGGTGAAGCCAGTGCGTTTTATGCATGAAAGGGTAAAGGAAGGGATCATCAGGGGCTGATCATCAGATTACTGTTGTGACGATCCCAACTGTTGCACCTTAGTGACAAACATGTGTGCCTAGGCAGGGTAATTAGCAGGGGAAAAGGAAAACCCCTAGAAAGATGGATTCATTTCCTATGTCTTATGCCAAATTATTACCTCAGTTACTCGAGTTGAAGTTGGTTGAGAAGCGTACATTGCATATTAATCCAATAAAGTTTCCGCTGATCTTTGATGTTAATTCTCGGTGTGAATTTCATTCTGGCACACAGGGGCATACTATTGAGAAGTCTATAGCATTTAAACACAAAGTACATGACTTACTAGATTCACAGGCTATCAAATTTGGGCCAGTGCCAACTCCCAACATTCTCCAACAACCTTTGCCACCTTATGGGGGCATCACTATTAATGTCATCATTGAAGATGAAAGTCTAAATCTCGTTATGGATGTAAATCAACTGATTACACCTCTATCATTTGTGAAAGAGAAATTGTAGAAGAAGTACGTGTTCTTAGGTTGTAGTTTGGACTGTGAAGATTGTTTGATTCAGTCAGAGGGTTATAAATATCTAAAAGATGAAATTCAGAGGCAGATCACTAAAGGAACTCTTCAGATTGGTCGTGTGGCTATTGAGCCTATGGTTGAGGAAGATGAAGTGGACATGATTACTATTCCCTTCAAGTCTAAGACAATTCATGTGCCTGTCACAATTTTGATTCCTGTTAAGGAATCACCACTGACCATCACTTTACCTGGTCCACTACCATATGTCAGTGATAAGGCGGTTCCTTGGAACTACGGTGGTGAATTTTACTATCAAGGGTAGAAGCATGTTGTTAAGATGCTTGAGGGAAGTAAATATAACGGAAGATAAGCCTGGAGTTCATGAAATTGTCAATGAAGTCCAGATTACCTGAAGTGGTCAGATTTCTCTCCACCTGATCGACCTGAAAGTAGCGTCGGCGCCTTGGATAACTTTAAGGGCCACTAGATAATGGTGAATAGTGGAAAACCAGTGCATAGTTCTCTTGTCCCGCCTCGGGAGGCAGATTTAGCCAAGTATGTGGCATAATTGATGAGATACATAAAGAAGAGTGATTACAAAATAATCGACCAGTTGAGCCAGACCCCGTAGAGATTTCAATTCTTGCATTACTCTAGGATTATGAATCTCACTGAAATGCACTGATGAAGTTATTGGGAACTTCTTTTATTCCTCTGGAAATTTTAGTGAATTAATTTAAAGGAATCGTGGCTAGCATCTCTGCAAGTAATGGGCTAGGTTTCACAGATTCCGATTTACCTCTCGAGGGGAAGAAACATAACAAGGTGTTGCACATCTTAATGGATAATGCAAAGACTACCTTATTATGTGTACTGGTTGACAGGGATTACCCCTCAATGTTCTGCCAAAGTCTGCTCTCATGAAGTTGGATTACGAAAGGTTTGTGTTGAGGCCCAACAATTTGGTGGTTACGGCGTTTGAAAGATTGAAAAGAACTTTATATGGTGAGGCTGGTTTTCCTATCAATAAATGTACTCAGATCTTTAATGCGACATTCTTTATCATGGATATCAATCCTTCCTACTGTTGTTTTCTAGGGAGCCCGTGGATCCATGGGCCAACGTTGTAACTTCTACTTTGCATCAGAAGTTTAAATTCATGGTTAATGGGAAAGTGGTCACCATTTATGGTGAAGAGGACCATATTTTCATCCATCTGAGTACCTTCCAGTATGTTGAAAGTGAGGGTGAGGTACTTGCCAAGCATTTGAAACTGTGCAAGTTGTCAGAACTCCTCGTCAAGCGTTAAAAATCTAGAGGTCTCTATGGCATCTTACTGACAAGCTCAGGAAGTTATTGAATCTGGACACCCTGAAGGTTGGGGAAGAGTATTGGATCGCCCTACTTAGAAAGATAATAAGGGTTTGGGCTTCGTGGCTGGATGAAGCACACCTACTACCATTCTGAGGAATCAAAGTATTCCTCCTCCGATCCAATTCGTAAGTGGTAGTATCATCCATGAGGAACCTCTTGTTGTGAGCCAGGAAACTGATATTAATTGTGCAATGGGAAAATAGGTTCGTCCTACTGTTTCAGGACAAGAGCTTGCCAAGTGGTTCGCTGAAGATGTCATCATAGTTACCCGCTATGAAGAGTAATTTTCTTTTGTTTTTATCATGCAATAATTCCTATCTTCTACCCAAGATGTCGTGATCATACTGTAGGGCCACAATGTTTTCAATTTCAAAATTATCATCAATAAAGGACATCTTTTTGTATTAAAATATTTTTCTCCTTGTCTTTCTCTTTATTTTATCAAAAAAATTGGCCATCTGTTTTTATTTTTATTTATAAATCTTAAACTAAAATAAAAACAAAGTCATAATCATGCAGATACAATACCCCATTAATCCCAGATTTTATCAAAAACGACACTGCTATGGGTCATTATGACTTTGAAAATCCAATCTATCAAGCTGACAAAGAAGCTGGAGAATATTGTGAACTTCCCAAAGAGCTAGCCAGATTGTTGAGGCAAGAAGAAAAGGTCATTCAGCCACACCAAGAGACTATGGAAGTGATCAACTTGGGAACTGAGGACGTCCGAAAAGAAGTCAAGATTGGGGAAACATTAGAGGATAGTGGCAAGTGAAAATTAATTGAAATGCTCTGAGAGTTTGCTGACATTTTTGCTTGGTCTTAGGAAGACATGCCTGGGATGGATACAAATATTGTCGTGCACAAATTTCCTGTCAGAGAAGATTGTCCTCTGGTCAAACAAAACCTTCGAAGAACTATCTCGAGATGTCTAAGTAGATCAAAGAGGAGGTTCAGAAACAGTTTGATATAGGTTTCCTGAAGGTTATCTCTTATCTTCCGTGGATTGAAAACATTGTGCCAGTGCCGAAGAAGGATGGAAAAGTGATTATTTGTGTGGATTATAGGTACTTGAACAAAGCAAGCCCTAAAGATGATTTTCCTCTCCCTCATATTGATATTCTAGTTGACAATACTGCTCAAGCTAAAGTATTTTCCTTCATGGATGGTTTTTCTGGCTACAATCAGATCAAGATGGCACCAAAAGACATGGAGAAGACAACTTTCATTACACCTTGGGGAACATTTTGTTACAAAGTGATACCCTTTGGTTTGAATAATGAAGGGGAAACATATCAGCGTACAATGGTCACTCTCTTTCATGATATGATACATAAAGAGATTGAAGTATACGTTGACATAGGACTTCCAAATCCTAGACATAAGAGGAACATCTTTCCCACTTGATAAAGTTATTTGAAAGGTTAAGAAAGTTCAGGTTGAGTTTGAACCCTAACAAGTGCACCTTTGGGTGAGACCCGGGAAGTTATTAGGCTTCATAGTAAGCGAAAAAGGAATTGAGGTTGATCCTTCCAAAATAAAAGAGATACAAGAAATGCTTGAGTCGAGAACAAAAAAAGAGGTTTGTGGTTTATTGGGGAGGTTGAACTACATTTCTAGATTCATATCTCATCTTGCAACCACTTGTAAACTAATATTCAAGTTGTTTGAGAAAATATCAAATGGCCAGGTGAAATGTCAATTTCCAAGTGGCATTTGACAAAATAAAAGAGTATTTGCAGGAACCTCCAAATCTCTCGCCTCCAGTGGAAGGCATGCCCTTAATAATGTATATGACTGTGTTGGAAAATTCCATTGGTTGTGTACTCGATCAACATAACAACACAGGTAGAAAATAGCATGCCATCTACTACCGGAGCAAGATATTCACTGATTGTGAGTCGAGACATTCATTGCTGGAAAAGACTTATTGTGCACACGTGTGGGCATCAAAACGTCTCAGATAGTATATGCTGACTCATACTACTTTTTTGATATCCAAGATGGATCGATCAAGTACATTTTTGCAAAGCAAGCTCTCACGGGAAGAGTGGCCCATTAGAAGATTATTTTAACAGAATATGATATACAATATATTAGCCAAAAAAGCTATCAATGGTAGTGTATTGGCAGATTATCTTGCTCACCAGCTCGTGGAAGATGATTATCAGCCAATGAAGTTTTAGTTTGTGGACGAGGAAATCATGTATATATGGGATTGTAATATTCCTGGCCCAGAAGAAGAACCCGAACCAGGACCACGATGGACGATGGTGTTCGGTGGTGTCTCAAATGCATTGGGTAATGGTGTTGGTGCTGTTATTACTTCCCCGGAATGTTTCTATACCCCTCTCACTGCCCGAATCTGCTTTGATTGTACCAACAATATGGCCGAGTATGAAGCTTGTATTTTCGGGCTAGAAGCTGCTATTGAGTTGCGAATCAAGATCTTGGAAGTGTATGAGGATTTTGCTCATGTAATCAGTCATATCAACAGAGAATGGGAAACTCATCACCCGAATTTGATATCGTATCGGGAGCATGTTATGAAGTTAATCCCGTATTTTGACGAGATTAATTTCAATCATATCCCAAGATAAGAGAATAACTTTGCAGACGCTTTGGCTACTTTATCGTCCATGTTTAAAGTAAGATAGGCAAATGAAGCCCCCTCTATCACCATTTTGAGGTTGGATGAGCCAGCATTCTGTTATGAAATAAAAGAGGAGGATGATGTGAAACCGTGGTTTTATGATATCAAAAGGTATCTTGAAACGAAATAATATCCAAAGGATGACTCTATCAATGATAAGAAGACTTTGCGGAAGTAATCAACCAAATTTTTCATCAACGGAGGTGTTCTATACAAGAGAAACTATGACTTTGTTTTTCTCAGATACATGGATAGACACGAAGCAAACAAGATCATAGAAGGAATCTGTGAAGGTTCCTTTGGGACGCATTCCAGCAGGCATACCATGGCCAAGAAAATAGTGAGAGCAGGTTATTATTTGTCTACAATAGAAAATGATTGTTACAATCTATAATACATTGGGAGAACTGACTTAGTTTTGCATTTGATTGCAAATGTTGCAGATAGCAAGAGTTGCCACCGACTTTTCTTTTATCTAAGAAGGAAAGGGTGAAAAGAATAGGAAATACCTTTTTTTTCATTTTGAGTTCGGGGGGTAGGTTATGAAATGGGAAGGTGTTAGCCCCCTTTTCATCCGTAGTTATCTACAGGCTCTTAATGGTTAGCTCACTTTGTTTTGAAAATGTTGTGCGGGGGTTTGAAAAATGTTTTGAAATGCCAATTGTAAGGCGAGACTTTGTAATGATTCTCGTTTCTGTTCTCGAGAATGTGTACAAAGTGTTTTTGAAAATATTTCATGGTTTTGAAAGTGTTTGTGAAAGATGTTTTTGTTTTGAAATGTTTGTGAGCAAGCGATTAACAACGGTCTACCTACTCAAGATCATTCTTGTAATTTTCCTATCATTAGTTAGTAGGAAGCCCTATCGTTGGATGTGAAGGGACAAATGTGGGTCATCGTATAGTTATCGAAGACAACAGGTAGGGACACTTTAGATTTTTTTTTGTTAAGGGACTAGATCGTTTAACGAAGGGAACATCAAAAGGGTCATCGAGGGACTACAATCTTTGTTTTCAAGGGACTGTGCTAAAGCATCCCCACGTTCGACGGACACAACTGCTTTTATCGAAAGGCAACAAGGGAGATTACCCTAGAGGTGCGAGTGTGCGAGTGATTTGTGATTCAGTTATTTATATCTTTGATTAGGTTTAGCCATCGTTTGTTTTTAGTCTTTCTATACAAGCGGTAGTTACTTACGGTAATATAGTAAAAATTAGAAAGCGATAAATGTTTGAAAAATAAAATGCGGAAAGTAAAGCCCTAGACTATTATAATGCTTCGGGAAGATACAAAAATAATAAAAATGCATGAAAGTAAACCCTAATTACTATTACAAACTGTGAGCAGTTACAATAATAATGAAAGAACGCGAGAAAAGAAATTTGCGCTAATTGTAAGACTAAGAAAAAGGAGAAGGCAATTGTTTTTTTTTTGGTGATTATTTGATAAAAAGGTTTTTATGATAATTAACCCTAAAACCTAATTAATTTTAATTAAAAAAAGCTAAAAACCTAAATTGATTAATTAAATAAGAAAACCTAAAAACCTAAATTGATTAATTAAATAAGAAAACCTAAAACCCTAATTAGGGTTTATGAAAATAGTTTTAAACAAAAAAATCATAGGTTTGTTAAAAGTTAAAAGAAGAAAGAGAAAGAAATATAGAGAAAAATAACCAAATTGCCAGGGGTGGGTGTTGAACCCACGACCTTAGAATTTTCATCCAACAACTTCACCACTAGGCCAGACGCGCGCCCGTGTTTGAGAAGGGAAGCTAATGTGTTTTGTTGTTATCCTGCAAAACATAAAATTATGAAAAAAACTCAAAGTTCCAAAATCAAGGATTGAACCCGTGACCTTGCATAGTAAAGCCTTTAGCGCGCGATATAACCACTGGGGTGGTGATACATCCATTGTTTAAAACAATTCAAATCAAATAGGACACATATAAACTGCATGGACCAGAGAGGCGTCGGAGCCCTAGCTCCAATCGTCTTCTCTGTTGGTTTCTTTTCTTCAAACATACAAAATAATAAGCATTAGAGATCCAGAGGGACCCTACCCCCCTAAATCAAGGCTTGTGAATTCAGCGGAGTCATTATTTTGGACTGAAACACAATGGTTTGTAAGGTACGATCAAAGCAACATGGATCGATGCATGTATGGAAAGTCGTGATTCTAATAGCATGGAGGTCATGTGATCTACTTTTCCTGCACTAACATACCTCAGAAACACATTAATATAGTTAGTTTGCAATAAAACTTGAAGGAACCAAAAATATGATTTTTGCAAAAAAAAATATGAAACGACGATGTATACGTGCAGGTTATGGGGGTTTTGGATTCTCATGTTTAATCCATTTTTACTTTGTACCTCTTCAGGAATCAATTTGAAATGCAAGAATGCTTAGAAGATGCTTGCAGGCTAGGGTTTCATGATTTCCCTAGTTTGATAATTTTGTAATTTTTGGAAATTGTTTCTTGTACAAGTTTTTCTTTCTTCCGTGGCTGCCTCCCTTGATGTATGAATTGCATGAGATTATATAGTTTGAATTTAGGTCAAACAACATGGGTTTGGACTTGTATGAAAAGCCTTGTCTTATTTTATCTTAGTTTAACTTTTAAAATAATAAAAATAAAAATAAAAAAATAAAAACCAAGGGGGTGCATGAACAAGTTTGAGGTGCATATGGAGTGTAGAACACGTTTGGACTTTGAAACAATAGCCCATTAGCCCAAAATTTAAAGTTTGGTCATTTTAGGTTTCATGCATTTGCTCAAAATTTTCCCAACTTGTACTAGTCATAACTCTCTTAATTTTTATCATTTGAAGGTGATATAGGACTTTTATCAACTGGAAGCTCTTTGTACGACCCTGAAAATGAGCCATGGGATGATTATAGGAAAAAGGAATTTTAATACAGCATTGGCAGATTGAGCGAAGTTGAATTCCGTGCCAAAAGGATTCGTGGTCTAGGATGAGTGATTCCATCTAGAGACTCATGGAGTGCAGGTAACTTTTATATAGACGGTCGACTATTTCATTATTTCATGGTCTATATTATGTTTCCAAGGGCTGGAAACAACTGCACCGTGATTGATCTGGAAATGCAGTTGATCTATGCAAGGAAGAAAGGTATAAATGTTAATTGGGCAAGGCTCATAATGGTTCATATGCTGAGGGTTGATGCAAAATCAAAATTTCTACCATATGCTTACTTTGTTACATTAGTTATGGAAGAATTTGGAGTTTATTTTTCTTGTTTTAAGAAAGTTAATATGGATTCAAATCTGCATAAGATTTCAATAAAAAATGTTGACTCCAGAATGGGTGTTCATTATAATCTGGAAACAAAAACTATAACTTACATTGGTGGAGATATGGTCGGTGATGAAGGAAACGATCAAGAAGTTGAAGGTGGTGAAGTTGTATCTCCTCCACCTACTTCTCCCTCTGGTCCAAGCAATCAAGATCTTATGGATTTTATGTCTCAACAATTTGCTTCCATGAATACCAACATCAACAACCAATGGAATGCTATTAATGATTCTACAACAACCCGGATTAATGACTTCCGCACAGATGTGAATCAATAATTTTCTTACCTTTACTCTCACCTTCACATTCCTCTATATGACCCAAATAATCCAGCTGCACCTCCACAACATTACACAGAACCTCCTTTACAACAACAATTTCCCAATCAAGGATCTTGGTTCTATAACAACCAGGACATGAATCAACCATAAAGTTCTGTCCAACTTTGTTATTTCTATTGTTTTCTGTTATGTCCTTATTCAGTTATGCTACGTGTTATTTGTTGTTGTTCAGATTTCTTTGTAAGCGTTATGTTACTATGTCTATGACTATTTGTGATGCATGATTAATTATGTTTTTTCAATATTGCTTTATTATTGTCCATTTTTAATTGCATCTTTCCCTTCTTTTTGATAATGTCAAAGGGGGAGAAGGATGTGGAACTTTATGCTTGTATATTTCCTATCTTAAATTTCTAAGGTACTCTTCAACCAAGATGAACGAATTCAAAGGATTCCAACCTTCGCATACAAAGGGGGAGTTATGCATCTTAGGGGAAGAAGCTTCTTTCCGGAAAATACATCGCATCAAGCAAGATCGTTTGTCATCATCAAAAAGGTGGAGAATGTAAAATCAAGCTTCTCAAATGCACTTTTGTTTTGATGAAGACAAACCATGTTGATAAGAAGGCAAATATTATTGATCAAGCTAAAAGCATCCTTGGATAAAGTCTTTGGTTCAAGCTCTTAGCAAAATTTCAAAGTATAATGACAATACTTACTTTGAACTTAAGACATAGATGTTCAATGGTCAAAAGAAATATTTTTTATTGTCCAAATCCTTACTTAAGTTTTTCTAAGCAAAAATTCAATTTTCAGTTGAGTGCAATCGATTTTCATATTGGTGCAATCGATTTCATGCTTCAATTTTTCAAAAACATTTGCTATTGTTTCTAAGTGCGATCGATTTTCATGTTTGTGCAATCGATTTCTCTCAATCAATTTTTGCTACTGACTTTAAGTGAAATCAATTTACACACTTGTGCAATCGATTGCACACTCAAAATATTTGAATTTCTAGTTGTTAAAACCCTGTGCAATCGATTTATATAAAGGATACAATCGATTGCATGCTGAACAATTTTGAAAAACAACAACTTTACTCATGCCTGTTCATAACACCAATTCATGAAAATATTTCACTCAATCTTGGAAATTGTTCATGATTCATTTACAGAATTTTATGCTGTTTCAAAAGGGTGCTATGAACATATAAATACTCACTTTCAAAATCATTTTAATCACCTCTTCCAATCATATTTTTTGAATTTTCAAAAATCAAACTCAAGCTGTTATACATTTTCATACACAATTTTTCTGCACACTTTCACATATTGCTAACCAGAAAACTTTGAGCATTATATATCTTGAGTTATTTTATACTATTATCATTGGAAGATAAGATCAATTCATTGATTAAATCACTCAAAGTGATCATTGCTACTCAAACACACTCAAATCAAATATTGTTATATACTTGCTTATTTTTCAGGATTGTTGGAAATAAGTTCAAGTGATCTTATAAATCTTATTTTTCCAGGATTTTTGGATACAAGTTAAGTCACTTTGAAAGGATTGTTCTCATTGTTGACATAGTGAAAATCCAAGAGGATTGTTCTTGGTCCAAGAGGATTATTCTTGGTTTTGGGTAGTTCTTGTTTAAGTTTGCCACAATAAGGAAATCTCTTTCATGTTGAAAGGGGACTGGAGTACTCTTGGACTATGAGGGGAACCAGGATATATCGCTTGTGTTTCTTTATTTTTCTGCACTTTACTCATTCATAAACTCACTATAAACCAGAAAAATAATATCGATCATCACTAAAACCAAAAAATTTTAAAGTACCTGTGATACGGTGGGAGAACTGACTTTTGTTTTGCGTTTTGATCATAAATGTTGCGGTTAGCAAGAGTCTCCACCGACTTTTCTTTTATCTAAAAGGAAAGGTGAAAAAGCACAGGAAAGACCTTTGAGATTGTTTCTTGAGTTCTGGGGGTAGATTATGAAAAGGGAAGGTATTAGCACCCTTTTCATCCATGGTTTTCCATGGGCTCTTAGTTTACTCGCTAGATCACTTCCTTTTGTTTGAATGTGTGCTTGTGATGTGGGTTTTGAAATTATTTTAAAAATGTTACTTTGTAATGGCTCTTGTTTCTATAAGAACGTGTACAAAGTGTTGTTTTGAAAATAGTTCAAAGAGGTGTTTGTGGAATGTGTTTTTGAAAGTGATTTTGAAAAGGTGTCTTTGTAATGGCTCTCGTTCCTATAAGAACGCGTACAATTTTTGAAAATGTTTCAAGATGAAAGTGTTGGTGTATAAAAATGTTTTTTTTGTGAGCAAGCAAGCAACTAGGAGTGAATCTACCTACTCAAAAGGTCTTAGATGTTCTTTCCCTCATCCTTTAGATGTTGCTATCTTATCATGGATTTGGTAAGAAGCCCCATTGTTGGATGTGTAGGGACGAGTGTGGGACGTTTGTATAGTCATAGAAGGCAACCTATGGGATGCTTTAGCAATGTCGTTTTAGGGACTAGACCATTTACCGAAGGAAACATCGAGGGACTACGATCTTTTATCGAGGGTCTTTTGCTAAAACGCCCATGTTCGAGGGACATGACTATTTTTCCGTTAGGAAACAAGGTGGGATTATCCTAAGGATGCTAATGTGCAAGTGTGTTTGATTGCATGCATTTTAGTCTTGATTAGGGTTATCTATTTGTTGATTTCATATCTTGCCATACACATCCTAATTACTAGCATTTTATATTTGGAAAAGCGTTAAATTGTGGAAATATAAAAGTCCTACTCTATTACAATATTTTAGGGATGGGGGGTACAAATTTCACAATGGGGGGTTACAAGAATTTAAATCCTATTTAACTATTACAAAAATATTAAAATGTACAACGTAAGAAAGAAAAAAAAAGACTTTGTTTAGAAAATGGTTTTTTTGTCTTAATGGATTTAAAAAAAGGAAATAAATTAGTTAGTAAAAGGAAATATTTTCATATCTTTTTTATATTGATAAAAAGAGTAATAATATTGAAAATGATAAAAGGAAAATAAATGAAAGATAGAAACAGCGTGCTGCTGCAAGCAAAACAACAAGGATCAGAAGTTCTGAAGCCAGGCACGTTGTGACTCAGAAAGGAACGTCAGTGGAATCAGAAGTTCTGGATTGATACACTCTAAGGCCCTGCAAGAAATGTCATAGGGAAAGGAAAGAGAGGTTCTGGGTTGTATTCAGACAGTGAGCCAAAAGTCAGAAATTTTGTGTTATGCTAAAACAGTATGTGAGCATCAGAAGTTCTGTATGTTAAAAACAGTAAGAAAGCCTAGAAGTTCTGGGTGTTTAACGTGTAGGGAGAACTCAGAAGTTTCGTGATGTGCTAAAATAGTGTGTGAGCATCAGAGGTTCTGTGCGTTAAAACAGTAAGAAATCCTAGAAGTTCTGTGTGTTTAACGTGTAGGGAGAACTCAGAAGTTCTGTGCTATGCTAAAACAGTGAGTGAAAAAATAAGGGTTATGTGCCACATTTCAACTTCTTCTTCATATTAATCAGCACATCAACAATTTATTCAGTATTTAACAAACTGTGGGTCAGAAAGATAAAAGCAAAACAATTTATAGAAGTTCAAATCCCTAATCTGAGCCTAGCCCTAATCAAGAAGTTCTGATCCACAGTTTTTCTACTTATGCAATGATATGGACAACATCAACACTGTGATATTTACATATTTAATGATGTTATGAATGAAAAGATGTAAAGTCAGAAAGACTTACCTTGAATCTGGAGCGTGTGTTTAGAACTTGAACTGCTGCCTTCAGATGTCCTGGAGTCAGCAAGAGCAGCGGAAGAGAAAATGCCAAGTTCTTTGATTCAAAGGGAAGTATAAAGGTTTGATTTTCTATTAGGGAATTGGATTTTTGATGAAGGTTTCACAGTTTTATTTTCTCTCTTTTGACAATTTTCTCTCTCCAAAAGCCAACCTCTTGAACGTGTGATGGAGCCACTTATTTATAGATGGATTTGTTGTAGTTTTTTTTTTTTGGGGGGGGGGGGGGGGGATAAATGGGATTTTTAACCTTTTTGGCATACTGTTCCATTGCTTTTTAATCACATTTTTTGTATGCTAATTTGATGCAAATATGGGGTTTGAGAAAGTGCAAGCGTGGACTGGATCAACAGCTGATTACAGGGCTGTGATATAGCAGGGCAGCAGGCTGCTTAAACGAGGTTTTGGGATTTGGTGATGTTTTAATTGCAGAAGATCAGAAACGTAACCTCCATATGCTGAAGGGTCATGTTCTGACCGAAGAGCATTGCTTCCATATGTTCTGATTGAAGCATCATGTTCTGAACCGTGTATGCAAATTCTTATTGCACTTGCGTGAAGGTTGGCCCAGAAGTTCTAAAGTATCATATTCTCTTAACACTTAGAAAATTTTCTAAACGTTTAGAAATTTGATTTTTTTTCAAAGTAATTTCTGACTTCTGATTTTTTGATGAACCAATTTCATGTCTTGATGAAATATAATTGTTGAAACTTGATTTGATCTAAAAAGTCAAAGTTTGACTTTTCAGTGTGCTTTTGACCATTTTGCCCTTGTGGATGATTTTCTTGAAAAGTTGTAATTCAAGACTTGAAACTTGATAGAAGCAAGCCTGAGAGCCCAGGATGATCCTTTGAGAAATGAGAGGGCAAATTTTGGGGGTACAACAGCTGCCCATGTTCAATCTTCTTACGCATGAAGAGTAGATTGGCCGGTCTGCCTTTCGTGATCTGAAGGTGGAAGATGATTGAACGTTAGAGTACCCAGAAATTTGCAATCGCATGAAGTAATACTGATTGGTGATATCGGGAATGGGCTCGCAGATGCCATCCCAAAAAGATCGGTTGCATAAGAGATTCCTTGGCGAGAATTCCTGTACCTGCGGTTGAGGAGGAATTCGCTGGGGAATTTTGATTTATGTCCTGGGAAGTAGAGTCTAGGAGCTTCGGTTGTCCATTACTCTGCTGGGGAATTAACTCTTGATTGAGGAGGTGAAAGTAGAATGCATATCTAGTTAGGGTCCAGGATGTACATAGGCTTACTGGGGAAATGTGAAATTAAACGTATTTGGTCGGGTCCGGGCCTTACAGTGTTGTAAACTGTTGTCTAGAGATAAGGGAGAAGGAACCTGGATATTAGGGTTACTTCGAGATGAGAGCCTGGATAGTAGGGCCATGATAAGGAACCTGGGTAGTAGGGTTACTTCGAGATGAAAGTATGGATAGTAGGGCTATGAGAAGGAACCTGGCTAGTAGGGTTACTTCGAGATGAAAGCCTGGGTAGTAGGGCTTAAAGAAGGAACCTAGGTAGTAGGGTTACTTTGAAATGAAAGCCCATATAGTAGGGCTTAAAGAAGGAACCTGGGTAGTGGGGTTACTTCGAAATGAAAGCCTGGACAGTAGGGCTTAAAGAAGGAACTTGGGTAATAGGGTTACTTCAAAATGAAAGCCTGGATAGTAGGGCTATGAGAAGGAACCTGGGTAGTAGGGTTACTTCGAGATGAAAGCCTGGGTAGTAGGGCCTAAAGAAGGAACTTGGGTAGTAGGGTTACTTCGAGATGACAACCTGGGTAGTAGGGCTTAAAGAAGGATCATGGGTAGTAGGGTTACTTCAAAATGAAAGCCTAGATAGTAGGGCTTAAAGAAGGAACCTGGGTTGTAGGGTTACTTCGAAATTAAAGCCTGGGTAGTAAGGCTTATGAGAAGGAACCTGGGTAGTAGGGTTACTTCGAAATGAAAGCCTGGGTAGTAGGGCCTAAAGAAGGAACCTGGATAGTAGGGTTACTTCGAGATGACAACATGGGTAGTAGGGCTTAAAGAAGGAACCTGGGTAGTACAGTTACTTCGAAATGAAAGCCTCGATAGTAGGGCTTAAAGAAGGAACCTGGGTAGTAGGGTTACTCCGCTTGATCATGTAGATTAGTTGACCCGTTTCATTTTGGGAACTGATTTTCCATTAGTTGTCTGCAGATATGACATGTATAACTTCATGGATTTAATCCTGAATTGTTGGAATTGTTGATGATAACCATCTTTCCTTAAAAGGTAGAGGGTTTATTGTATGTGATGCATGAAATGTATTCTGTGATGATGTTCTCAAAATAAATGAGATTATGTTGTATGTGATATGTGTGTGCATGTCATGATGTATGAACATGAGATGTTATTTATGACATATCTGAGTCTAGGAAAATAAATCCATGACTGCTGCTGGAGAGTATATCATTTCTGACTGTTGCAGAGAACTGTGGTTCTTCTACTTGGAGATGGTGAACGGAAATGACTGTGCCAGAGATTTGCTCTTTGTTGTTTGTGAATATTCTGCCAGGGAGAGACTTTGTTCGAGAATAGCTCTGCGAGGGAATGACTCTTGTTAAGCTCTGTTGGGGATTGGGCATCTGTATCTAGAGAAACAAACTCTGCTTGGGAGATAATAATTTATGATGATCCGCTCGCGATCATGAAATTCGGCTAAGGGATATAGATGTCAGGTTTCTGAACGACCCTGGCTAGGGAGATTACTTCCCGTTTCGAGAGAACAAATATCAATGCTTTGATTACCTTTACTCTATAGGGAATACAGATGTTACAAGGTCTCATGTATTGATGACTATGCTCCAAAGTCGTTTCTGCCCTGGTACCTGCTGGATAGAGTAACTGTCGGGTTTGACATTTCTTATTTTTGCCCCTGTTTATGGAATTACGAGTAATTGTATTTTGTTTCTTTATGTAAATATTTATGAGCAGCGATCATATTTAAATGCATATGTCAAAAATAAATCAATGGATGTTCTTGCAAAACAAAACAGAAAAAAGAAAAACTCAAAGTTTCTTATGAAAATGATTTTGTACTGATTTTTTGAAGTTGGCCTGTAATAGGTGTTTTTGTACGAGGATGATGTTCTAGTAAGAGAACAACGCCGTAAAAATAGAAGTTATACAATATTGTGTAAAAAGAAAACAACTATGTACAACAATCCCATTAGGTTCCAATTCTGTTATCGCTGCTATGTCTTCGAGCGTCTCATCACTTTGCTGCTTGTCCGAAGCTGATTAGGTTGATCGATGCTGTTTGAGCTTGACAATGGATACTGAGGTCAGATTGCAGGGTGATCCAATGGGACATAGTGATACGCTTTTCATCCCTAACTTTTTCCTGGACCGCCCTTTCGGGTTTTCAGTCCACCAGGATACCCTTTTTTTCCCAAGTCGCCTTTTCAGGTTTTCGACTTTTCGGGTGTACAAATTTTTCATTTTCATCCCTTATTTTTGCCCGAACCCTTTTGGTTTGCCGGGAAGCCCGTATTTTTTCCTAGGCCAGTCGACCTAGCGGGTCTTTTATCATGCGTATTATCTTTTCACTATGTCCGCATTTACAGGGTGAGGAAGGTCGTCACCATCCATGGTGGTCAGAATCATGGCTCCACCCGAGAAAATGTTTTTAATCACAAATGGCCCTTCATATGTCGGAGTCCATTTGCCCCTGGGGTTATCTTGCGGCAGTATGATGCACTTGATCACTAGATCCCCGACTTGATACTCTTGGCGTATGACCTTCTTGTTGAAAGCCTTGATCATCCGTTTTTGATATGTTTGACCATGACAGACAACAGCAAGTCTCTTCTCATCAATCAGATTCAGTTGATCAAGTCGAGTCTGGATCCAATCATCTTCATTCAGACCTGCATCCTTCATGATTCTCAGAGAAGGGATATGGACCTCAATTGGTAGGACTGCCTCCATGCCATATACCAGAGATTAGGGTGTTGCCCCTGTCGACGTCTATGCTGAGGTACGGTACCCATGCTGAGAAAATGGTAACATCTCATGCCAGTCATTGTATGTCACCGTCATCTTCTGTACAATTTTATTGATGTTCTAGTTAGCTGCTTCAACAACGCCATTCATCTTCGACCGGTAGGGATAAGAGTTATGATGTTGTATCTTGAACTGCTTATAGAGTTTGGTGATCATCGTGTTATTGAGATTCGTACCATTATCGGTGATAATTCTCTCTGGCACACCATACCGACAGATCAGGTTATGCTTGATAAACCGCGCCACAACACTCTTGGTAACAGTAGAAAAAGAGGCCGCCTCAACCCATTTCGTGAAGTAATCGATGGCCACCAGGATGAAGCGATGCCCATTGGAGGCGGCGGGCCTTATTTCTTCGATCATGTCAATGCCCCACATTACAAAGGGCCACGGAGCTGTCAAGACATTCAAAGGAGCCTGAGGCACATGCACCTTATGAGCTTAAATTTGGCACTTATGACAAATTCGGGAGTGCTGATAACAATACTCTTCCATAGTAGACCAATAGTATCCTGCCCGTAGGATCTTCTTAGCCATGGTATGTCCACTGGAATGGGTTCTGAAGGTACCTTCATATAGATCTGTCATGATTCTCTCTGCTTCGCTCTTGTCTACATACCGAAGTAAGGTAGAGTCATGGTTGCGCTTGTAGAGGATTCCATTACTGAGGAAGAATTTTGCAGCGAACCTTCTCAGAAACTTCTTATCATTGACAGATGCCCCTTCGGGATACTCTTGAGTCTCGAGATACTTCTTTACTTCATGAAACCAGGGTTTGTATGCCACCCTTTTAGTATCAATCTCACAACAGTGCGCTAGTTCTCCAACCTTTCAATGGTGATTCAGGGAGCTTCATTGACCCACCTAACTTTGAACATAGAAGACATGGTAGCTAGCGCGTCCTCTAACTGATTCTTCCTCTCGTGGGAAATGTTCAAAAGTTACCTCCTCAAAGTGTGGGAGCAATGTCAGTACGTGCTTTTTGTATGGGATGAGATTCATATGCTTCGTATCCCATTCGCCTTTGATCTGACTTATCACCAAGGATGAATCCCCGAAGACATTTAGGAACTTGATTCTGAGGTCAATAGAGGCTTTGAGACCCATGATGCAGGCTTCATACTCCGTCATGTTGTTAGTGTAGTTGAAACATAATCGGGAAGTGAAAGGAGTGTGACAGCCCTCAGGGGATATGATTACAGTGTCGATGCCATTACCAAGCACGTTCGAAGCTCCATCAAAGACCGTAGTCCATCGGGATCCTTCTTCAGGTCCTTCATCTGGTCTCGGTTCTTCGTAGTCAGTCACCAGCATAATGTTCTCGTCCGGGAACTCAAAATTCATGGACTGGTAGTCATCCACGACCTGATGAGCCAAATGATCAGCCAATACACTCCCCTTGATTGCTTTCTGGGTTGTATATTGTATATCATATTCGATTAAGATCATCTGCCATCTCGCTATTCTTCCGGAGAGTGCGGGCTTCTCGAAGATGTATTTGATTGGATCCATCTTAGATATCAACAGAGTATCGTGGATTAACATATACTGTCTTAGCCGGCGAGCATCCCATGCCAAAGCACAACAAGTTTTCTCGAGCAGTGAGTATCTTGTCTCATAGTCGGTAAACCTTTTGCTAAGGTAGTATATTGCATGCTATTTTCGACCAGACTCGTCATGCTGCCCCAACACACAACCCATTGAATTATCTAGCACTGTTAAGTACAATATCAAAGGTATTCCTTCAACTGGAGGTATCAGAATTGGCAGTTCTTGAAGGTATTCCTTAATCCTTTCGAAAGCAGTATGGCATTCGTCATTCCACTTTACCACTTGATCTTTCTTCAAAAGCTTGAAGATGGGCTCACAAGTAGCAGTCAGATGTGAAATGAACCTGGAGATATAATTCAAGCGTCCCAAGAAACCTCTAACTTCCTTCTCAGTATAGGGAGCCGACATCTCTTGTATGGCCTTTACCTTTGCGGGGTCTACCTGAATACCTTTGTCACTGACGACAAAACCCAGAAGCTTACCAGACCATACCCCGATGGTGCACTTGTTTGGATTCAACTTCAACTTGTATATCTTCAACCTGTCGAACAAGTTTTATAGATGATTGAGATGTTCCTCTTTGGTTTGAGACCTGGCTATCATGTCATCAACATAAACCTCGATCTCGTGGTGAATCATATCATGGAACAAAGCGACCATGGCTCGCTGATAGGTTTCCCCAACATTCTTCAACCCAAAAGGCATCACCTTGTAACAGAAGGTGCCCCACTGTGTGACGAAGGTCGTCTTATCCATGTCTTCAGGAGCCATCTTGATCTGGTTGTAGCCAGAGAAACCATCCATGAAGGAGAAGATTTTGTGTTGCACAGTGTTGTCAACCAGAACATCAATGTGGGGAAGCGGGAAGTCATCCTTGGAGCTTTCCCTGTTCAGATCTCTATAGTCCACACACATCCGTACCTTTCCGTCCTTCTTAGGTACCGGAACAACGTTAGCAACCCACTGCGGATAGGAGGTGACAGCTATGAACCTCGCGTCGAACTGCTTCATGACCTCTGCCTTGGTCTTCTTTGACATTTCAGGGTGCATACGCCGGACCTTCTGTTTAACCGGAGGACAATCCTCTTTAGTTGGCAGACGGTGTACCATGATGTCAGTGTCTAACCTAGGCATGTATTCATATGACCAGGCAAAAATCTCAATGTAGTCGTGCAACATCTGTATCAACCGCTGTTTGATCTTAGCTTCCATATTTTCATCGATCTTGACTTCTTTTCTGTCTACCTCTGTGCCCAAGTTTATTGTCTCAACTAGCTCTTCGTGAGGTTGTATAGCCCTCTCTTCTTGTTGTAACAGTCTATCCAGTTCTCCAGGAACCTCACAATCGTCCTCACCTTTGTTCTCGGCTTGGTTGATCGGATTTTCGAAATCATAACTGGCAGTAGTAGAATTGTTATCAATGGGATCCATAGTGGATATGTATCTGCAGTTTGATACGTGAGTGTGTGTAAGAGCATAGCCGTATTAATAAAGTAAAAGCAGAAAAGAAAAAATAGAGAACGCAAAATTTGTATGCAAGGAACATCCAATGCTTTATTGATGACATGTGAAATGACATATAATAACCCTCACAGATGGAACCATTGTGCCTCGGGTAAAGCATAAGGCCAAAAAGTTTAAAAATTGTTCATTACAAATTCAAAACACAAGTAAGACAATTACTGCAGAATAAAAGAAACTGGAGTAAAATCTCTAGCCGTCTAGTTATTCGGTCCACCATTGGTAGTCGGGTAGATCCAGCTGTCAATGTCAGGGTCTTCCTCACTGTCTTCAATAGCGTTGACCTCACGATTACTGATGCGTAGGGGAGGTCCTCCAGCCTGAGCGCGTCGAACAACCCTTTGAGCCCCTGAAGTAAAGCCCAAACCAATTGGTACACCTACCTTCTTCAACCACTGTTCTGGCGTCCTTGAGAGAAGCCATCTTCAAAGGAAGTTTGGTACTGGTGATAGTTTCAGTTGACGCCAAAATCTGGGAAACCTCTTCAATGTTTTGACAAGGGGTCTCTATGAATTCCCCGCCCATCTCCACATACCTGAAGGAGTTCAGGTGGCTCACCATATACTCCTCTTCGCCATGCACATTGACTATCTTCCCCTTCACCGGATACTTCAACATTTGGTGTAGTGTAAAAGTAACATCCCCAGCTTCATGGATCCAAGGACAACCCAACAAACAAGAGTACGATGGCCTGATGTCCATCACGTAGAAGGTGGACTTAAAAGTTTGAGATCCTACCTTGACAGGGATGTCCACCTCCCCATGCACCATTCTCTTCGACCCATCAAAATCCCTTACCACAATGTTACTGGGCTTTAGGGTCAAGCCTTTACAATCCAACCGATCAAGAGCCTTCTTAGGCAGCACATTCAGGGAAGACCCAGTATCCACCAGCAGATGAGCCATAGTGGTGCCCCTATATTCGATCGAGACATGCAGAGCATCATTATCCTTCCTCCCTTTCGGTGTCAAGTCGGTATCTGAAAACCCCCACCCATTGTCAGCAGTCAAGATGGCCACATAGTCTTTGAATTGATCGGCTGAGGTTTCTTGTGGCACATGAGTCATCTTGAGGAATGCAATCAAAGCCTTTGCATGGGCCTCGGAAAATAACAACAAAGACAACATCGATATCTTTGAGGGGGTCTTCCCCAACTGCTCGACCACATTGTAGTCGCTTTTTTAAATTATTTTTAAAATTTTCTCTATCTCTTGCTTAGAGGTTTCCACGACAATCTTTCTAGGTGCCTCCGTCCGGGAAGGCTCACCTATAGCTTCTTTGCCTAGAGTCCCAGATGACTCTACGACAGGAGTAACAGTTGGAGTAAGAACAGGAGTAGCGACAGAAGTACTGGTAGGAACAACAGATGAAATAACAACAGGCTTAGTGATAGTATTTGGGGAGATCTCAGGAGAAAAAACCCTTCCACTTCTAGTAATCCTACTGGTCCCGACAATGTTACTGACATCGGGATCAACCTCTTCATTCTTCAGGTCTTGTTTAACGCCATGATAGTAGATATCGGCGCCATAATACCAAGGGACAACTTTGTCCAAGGTGTACGGGACAGGACCAGGACAAGTGATTATTAACGGAGCAACTCTCGGAGCGGGTGTAATCCTAATAGGTCTTATCCAGGAGGCCTTGGAAGGATTGGTGGAAATGGTTATAGTAGCAACATCTTTGAATGGAACAGCAGGAGTCAAAATTTTCTCAAACAAAATTTCTCTGCTATCCATCAGGCGCTAGACACCTGTCTTTAGCAGATAGCAACCAGAAGGAAAAGATGAACACATGTGGCAACCTTCACCACAACCCATAAATAAATCGACCAACAACAAATTCTTCTTAACAATCATAAGGGGAGTAGAAACATCATCAACTAAGGTCACAAACAGATCGGTATCAACGGAGTTAACTCCTCGGTTGTGCCTAGGAATGGGAGCAGTTATGATATTGGGCTTCTCCGGAGCGTTGAAATCAATCTCCTTGGCTTCAATAAGATCTTGTACTTTATTTCTTAGAGCCCAACAACCATTTGTATCGTGACCAGGACTCTCAGAATGGTAGGTACACTGAGCGTTAGGATTGTACCGAGGAGACGAGGTATTAGGATTCTTGGGAGCCTCTTTCAAAGTTGTCAAGTTGGATCTCAACAGATGGGGTAGAACCTCTGTCAATGTCATGTTAATCCGGGTAAACTGCATTTGTGGTCTTTCTACCCTTTGCTGATTGTTGCGTAGTGGTGCAGTCGCAGGCATAGGTATCATTACAACACTTACCATTGGACGGTATTCTGTTTTGCTCTGACGTATCAGACTATAAATGGCACTGGCCTCCTTCTTACCAGTGAATGGCCTCTTTACTGAACTCGAAGAGGTGTCTTTCTGTATTTTACCGCTCCGAATTCTAGCTTCTACCCTTTCTCCAGTTACAATTTGCTCCGTAAAACCAGCCGATGAAATACCGATTAAATGGTTGAAGAATGGACCAGACAGCGTACCAAGAAACATGTCGACCAAATCCCTATCAGACAAAGGGGGTTGGACTCTCCTGGCCAAATCTCTCCACTTCTGCGCATAGTCCTTAAAGCCTTCACCTGCACCCATGGACATACTCTAGAGTTGAGTATGAGTAGGGTCCAGGTCCGCATTGTATTGATACTGCTTGTAAAAAGCAGCAGCCAAATCCTCTCAGTTTCGGACATTGGTTCCCTCCAATTGGTAGAACCATTTGAGCTAAGTCCCTGATAGGATGTCTTGAAAGAAGTGAACCCACAAGTTTCTATCAGCGGTGTGGGGCTGGATCTTTCTTACGTAGGAACCGAGATGAAGCTTTGACCAAGACACCCCATCATATTTTGCGAAAACAGGAGCTTTAAATTTTTTTGGGATGACCACTCCCGACACCAATCCCAGTTCTTCGAAGTCTAACCCAAGTATTCTCTGGACTTCCATGGCGCTCAGCCGATCCTCTAAGTGCTTGTATATATCCTCAATGGGAGGATATTGCTCATCATTGTAGTCTGTATCATTGTCAGAAACCTCAGGACTAGGATTCTTCTCCCTTACTTCTCTTTCTTGGTTTTCCCCTTCTTTGGATGAGGAGGTCAGATCGACTGGTTGCTTCAGTGGCCCCCCAAATCTTCTACCCATATTAAGGATACCAACGGACTTCTTCTTCTTCTTCTTTTTCTCTTTTAGGATGAGGGCCTTCAGATCGTCCCGCTCTTTCGCCAGAGTTATGAACATCTGTTGAAATTGGGCATTTTGTTCCTGAAGATCTTTTATGCTTTGTTCAGAAGACATCTTTGCTAAAATAAACAGCGAAGAAGATGAGAAACCTGTAACGGTACCTTTTTATGAAAAGCAATGGATGGGATGCGTATGCAATGATTTCAAGGACTTTGGGAAATTTAAATGTGCAAACCAAAATGAGACAAAGATTTTATTAGTAGAATTCAAGGTACAATTTCCTCTTAAGCGTTACAATTAAAAATTCTAAAAACTAAAAAATCAAGTTTCCCATGGATGCTTCGTCTTCGTACCGAGATAGGAATTAAGGCTTCTTTCCTCATGAAGCTACTTTGTGAGCTCTAAAACCTTCTTCTCCTGGGCATAGAACTGGTCCCTATAAGTATCCCGCTCCTTCTTCAACTGGATCCAAGACCTCAGTAGTTCTTCAAGATTAGTGGGCATATCAGGATGAAGAATCGTGTAGGGAATATCCCCTTCAGTAAAGGGCTCCACAATCACTGGTAAGACGACTATGTAGGGCATTATAAGTTTATGAGCGCGAGCTCGTACCCATTGGAGATAAGGTTCCATAGGAATGGAATTCTTCGGCCCCAAAGTCTTGGCGTCAGATCTGTTTATCATTCCCCAAGCTCGTATGAACCTCTGGCGATACCCTTGAACATCCCCCTCATAGTTAAATACAATGCCCTGGATAAGTAACTCATGAGGACCATCCCTTCGAGTATAACCAAATTGTCGCAGAGCCAAACAAGGATTGTAAGTTATACCTCCCCTAATGCCAAGTAGTGGGAGATTAGGGAACTCCCCGCAACGGTCAATAATAGAAACATCTCCCATAAATCGGGAATACTAGAGAATATTCGCGTGAGAAAGTGACATTATCCTTTGCGACCAACCCAAACCTTCTTCATTCTTCAGAACTTACTTAGGGAGGTGAGAAATAAACCACCTCGACAGTAATGGCATGCAACACATAAGGACCCCTCTTCTCTTCATGGTACGAGTATGGAGAGCGTGCAAGACATCTCCGAGCAAGGTAGGCACAGGGTTGCGAGAGAGGAAAATCTTGATAGCATTCACATCTATGAGTAAGTCTGGATTAGGGAGCAGTACTAAACCATAGATTAGGAGGGCCAAGATCTCCTCAAAAGCTTGAAATTCCAAATCATCCCAAAACAGCTAGGCCCTATCTATTAGGAACTTGGCTAGAAAACCCCTGACTCTGCTTCTTGTTTCCCAATTGGATACCACGTCGGCCCGTTTTAGATGCAAAGCTGAGGCGATGACTTCTGGCTTCAGAACCTCTTCTAAACCTGTGAAAGGTACCTGGTCAAGAATGGGTATATTTAATAACTGAGAGAACTCTTCCATGGTAGGCACCAACTGATAGTCTTGAAAGGTGAAGTAGTGGTGCTCGGGATCAAAGAACTGAAAGAGTACACCCATCATCTTCTCTTCAAAGCTTGAAGTAACCAGGTTGAGAAGTCGACCATGTCTCTTGGTGAACGCAGAAGTTTCAGGAACCCTTGATATTAGTTCTTTGAGTTGGGGAGGTGTTCTCATAAAGCTGATTCAGGTAGTGTTTCTACAAGCGGAAGCCATGATATGCAAAACAGAACAAAGATAAAATCCCTTGGTCCTTGAAATGGTTAGTGTAATAAAAATGGATGATATGTTATGATGCATGATGTTATGTTCAAACAGAGTAAATCACACACAAGCCAAACATACAATAGTCCTTAGGTTCAAAGGCTTGCATGAGGTTAAAGGTAAGTACCCTCTTGAAGTTTAGTTGGTTTCAAACATGTCTTAGAAAAGTAAATGGGTTCTAAGGATTCTCAATATCACTGATCATCCTCTATCGGGTATTGTTTCAGCTCAGGCAATCTTTTCTTGCGGCTGAAATATACCGAAAGTATGATCTCAATGAGTGTAGCATCGAGTATCAGCCAATCCTCGACTTTTTACCAAGGCCGGCTATCTCACTACTTTCTAATGGCCAAGTTTTTTCAACTAGGTGGGGCACTTCTTCACATAGTGGGGCACTTTCTGTTACAAAGTTATGCCATTTGGGTTAAAGAACACCGGGGCAACCTATCAGCGTGCCATGGTAGCATTGTTTCATGATATGATCCATCATGAGATAGAGGTCTACATTGATGATATGATAGCCAGGTCTCAGACTAAAGAAGAGCACCTCGATCATCTGCAGAAGCTATTTGAGAGACTGAAGAAGTACAAACTGAGGTTGAACCTGAATAAATGTACCTTTGGAGTGAGATCCTAAGCTCTTAGGCTTCATCGTCAGCGGCAAAGGTATTGGAGTAGAACCTGCAAAGGTTAAAGCTATACAAGAAATGCCAACTCCCTGCACTGAGAAGGAGGTCATGGGATTCTTGGCACGTCTAAACTACATAGCCAGATTCATTTCCCACCTGACCGCTACTTGTGAGCCAATCTTCAAGTTACTAAAGAAAGATCAAGCAGTGAATTGGAATGACGATTTCCAGAATGCCTTTGACAAAATCAAGGAATACCTTCAATAACCTCCCATTTTAATGTCTCCAGTTGAAGGAAGACCTCTGATCATGTACTTAATAGTGTTAGAGAATGCAATGGGGTGTGTGTTGGGGCAGCATGACGAGTCTGGTCGAAAAGAGCATGTAATGAACTACCTTAGCAAAAAGTTTACCGATTGTGAAACAAGATACTCGCTGCTCGAGAAAACTTGTTGCGCTTTGGCATGGGCTGCTCGCCGACTAAGATAGTATATGTTGAATCACGCTACCTCATTGATATCTAAAATGGATCCTATCAAGTACATCTTCGAGAAGCCCACTCTCTCCGGAAGAATAGCAAGATGGCAGATGATCCTGACCGAATACGACATTCAGTATACAACCCAGAAAGCAATTAAGGGAAGTATATTAGCTGATCATTTATCTCATCAGGCTGTGGATGACTACCAATCCATGAATTTTGAGTTCCCGGACGAGAACATCATGTTAGTTACTGATTGTGAAGAACATGGACCGGATGAAGGACCTAAAAAAGGATCCCGACGAACTATGGTTTTTGATTGAGCTTCTAATGCTCTTGGCAATGGCATCGGCGCTCTGATCATATATCCCAAAGGCTGTCACACTCCTTTCACCGCCAGGCTATGTTTCAATTGTACCAACAATATGGCTGAATATGAAGCGTGCATTATAGGTCTCAAAGCTGCTATTGACTTGAGGATCAAATTCTTGAGTGTATTTGGAAACTCGACCCTGGTAATCAGTCAAATCAAGGGAGAGTGAGACACGAAGCATCCTAATCTCATCCCTTACAAAGAGCATGTGTTGACATTGATTCCACACTTTGAAGAAGTCACTTTTAAGCATTTTTCGCAAGAGGAAAATGAACTAGTGGACGTGCTAGCTACTATGTCATCCATGTTCAAGGTCAGGTGGGATAATGAAGCTCCTCAGATCACTATTGAGAGAATGGATGAACCGGCATACTGTTATGAGATTGATACCGAAGAAGTAGTGGGAAAACCTTGGTTCCATGAAGTCAAAAGATATCTCGAAGCCAAGAGTATCCTAAGGGAGCTTCAGTCAACGATAAGAAGTTCCTAAGAAGGCTCTCTGCCAAGTTCTTCCTCAGTAATGGAATCCTCTATAAGCGCAACCACGACTCTACCTTGCTTCGGTGTGTAGATAAGAGTGAGGCAGAAAATATTATGGATGACTTGCATGAAGGTACCTTTGGAACTCATTCCAGTGGGCACACGATGGCTAAAAAGATCCTACGGGCAGGATACTACTAGTCCACTATGGAAGCAGACTGTTATTACCATTCACTAACTTGTCACAAGTGGCAGATATATGCTGATAAAGTACATGTGCCCTTGGTTCCCTTGAATGTCTTGATTGCTCCCTGGCCATTCGCAATGTGGGGAGTTGACATGATTGGAGAGATCAGGCCTACAACTTCTAATGGGCACCACTTCATCCTCGTCGCCATTGATTACTTCACAAAGTGGGTCGAGGCGGCCTTATTTACTTCTTTTACCAAGAACGTTATGGCCTGATTCATCAGACATAACCTTATTTGTCGATATGGAGTTCCAGAAAGAATCATCACGGATAATGGTACCAATCTCAATAACACTATGATCACCGATCTCTGCATGCAATTCAAGATCCATCATCATAAATCTTCTCCTTACCGGCCGAAGATGAATGGTGTTGTAGAAGCTGCTAATAAAAATATCAAGAAGATCATCCAGAAGATGACAGTGACATACAAAGATTGGCATGAGATGTTACCATTTTCTCTTCATGGTTACCGTACCACGGTGCATACATCAACAGGGGAAACTTCTTTCTCTCTGGTGTACGGTATGGAAGTTGTCCTACCCATTGAAGTTCAGATCCCTTCCTTGAGTATCATGAAGGATGCAGGGCTGAGTGAAGACGAATGGGTTCAGACTTGACTTGACCAATTAAACCTGATTAACGAAAAAAGGCTTGCGGTTGTATGCCTTAGTCAGATGCACCAAAAATGTATGATCTAAGCTTTTAACAAGAAGGTCAAACATCCAGTATATCAGGCTAGTGATCTGGTAATCAAGCACATCATACTGCCACAAGATGATCCCAGGGGCAAATGGACTCCCACATACGAAGGGCCATTTATGATCAAGAACATATTTTCTGGTGGAGCCATGATCTTAACCACTGTGGACGGTGACGACCTTCCGCACCCGGTAAACACGGACATAGTTAAAAGATACTACGCATGAAGAAATACCCGCTAGGTTGACTGGCCTAGGCAAAAATAAGGGCATCCCGATGAACCAAAAGGGTTCGGGCAAAAATTAGGGATATATATATGAAAAATATTTGTAGACCCGACAAGTCGAAAACATGAAAAGGCGGCTTGGGCAAAAAAGGGTATCTTGGTGGAGTGAAAACCCGAAAGGGCACTCTAGGAAAAAGTTAGGGATTTAAAGCATATAACTATGTCCCGTTGGATCACCTTATAGCCAATCTTCAGTATCAACTGTCAAGCTCAATTGGTACTAATCAATCCAGTCAGCTTCGGACAAGAAACAAAGAGATGAGACGCTCAAGGACATAAGGGAAATAGCATAATAGGAACCCAATGGGATTATTTCACATAGTTGTTTTCTTTGTATGCTATTTTGTAAGGTTTTATTCTCACGACGACATTCTCTTACTAGGATGTTCGTCTCCTTGTAAAATAGTGCTTATTCAAGTTAATACAAAGTTATTCCTTTGAAAGTGAAAAACTATTTGTTTTTATTTTTCTGTTTTGTTTGCGAAAATGTCCAGTGATTATTTTCGAACATATGCATTTGAATGTGATTACTACTTATAAATATACGCATAAAAACAGAAATACAATTATTATTGACTTTAAGAAAAAGGACAATATCTAAGGGCCATCCACAAAATCCCCGCAGATACTTCCTCCAACAGATACCTTCTCCAGCAAGCACAAAGGCAGAGACATCCTACTACAAGGTCACTGCCATATTCTCAGTATGCATCCTAATGATGTCAGGTGTTCTTATATCCCCAGCGGAGCTGGAATCTCCAAATTACTGCTCCAACCAAAAACATTTCCCCAATGAAGCCGCCAAGCGTCTCAGGATTCCCCAACAGGATTTCACAAAATCCCCAAACAATGCATGCAGTTTTCCTTCCCCAATAGAGTTTATTTCTATAATAATGGAAATCTATCTCCCAAAATTCAACTTCAACATACTTGAAGACCTACATTATTCATCCCCAGCTGCAATCAGGGATTTATTTTCCCTAATTCAACAATACTGCAACAGAATAACTGACACGTTCATACATTGCACTCATACATCATTTTACAAACGTCGAGGCATTTGCAGCACAAATGCATATATCACTATCTCATTTATTTTGAGAGCATCATGAAATTCATACATCACGACATCGCATGAAACTAATTTTACCTTTTCAGGTTGAATTCGCAGACAGACGAATACTACCAACTTGTGCGTAGCAGGTCAAAGATTAATGCCTGTAACCAGACGGGGAAACTATCTACACGACTAAGTGGTATGAAGTTCCGAAGAAAGACGAGTTTACCAACAAATATAGCAGGTCAAAGATTAATGCCCGAAACCAGACAGGGAAACTATCTACACGACCAAGTGGTATGAACTCCCGAAACAAGACGGGTTTACCAACAAGTACAGCAGGCCACGGATTAATGCCCGAAACTAGACGGGGAAGCTATCTATGTGACCAACATTGCCAAGTTCCATATTAATACCTGTAACAAGCCAGGACAACTATCTGTGAATGACTAATTGTAGATTAATACCTGTAACAAGCCAGGAAAACTATCTACATGAGTAGATTGGAGATTAATAAATGTAACAAGCCAGGAAAACTATCTTTATTTCTCAAGTCAGAGATTAATACCTGAAACCAGATAGGACAACTATCTCAACGACCGACAAAAAGAAGTTCCAGATTAATACCTGTAACAAGCCAGGACAACTATCTAAGGGCGACCGATTGTAGATTAATACTTGTAACAAGCAAGGAAAACTATCTACATGAGCAGATTAAAGATTAACTCCCGAAATAAGACGGGAAAACTATCTTTCTTTCTCTTAGGTAAAAGATTAATACCTGAAACCAGACGGGAAAATTATCTCAATGACCAATAAAAGCAAGTTCCAAATTAATACTTAAAACCAGACAGGACAACTATCTGTGAACAACTGATTGTAGATTAAAACCTGAAACCAGACAGGAAAACTATCTACATGACTAGACGAAGCAATCTTACATGGGTTTCTTCTCATGATCTCCAGATGCAGTCTAACATGGACTCATCCTGAAGCAATGTTACACGGGTTCCTTCTCATCATCCAGATGCAGTCTAACACAGACTCATCCTGAAGCAGCCCCACACAGGCTCATTCTCATATATTTCAAGATGCAGTCTAACACTGACTCATCCTGAAGCAGCTCTACATAGGCTCCTTCTAATACATTTCCAGACAGCAATTAATTTCATCCTCCCCAGCAAATCGCTGTGAAGCCTAGATTTCAACCAGAAAGCAGCAAACTCTCATCCCTCCAGTACAGAGATACTCTTCAGTAGAGCCTTGGACAACTGAAGTTCCTAGATTCTATTACGCACAGAGTTTTCCTCAAGTAAGAGAACAACATAAATCAACCTTCCTCATTGGACTCCTCCTCAGAAAATAGGAACAGGAATCCCCCATAAAGAGACCTCTTATGAAGTCAGCATCTACTTTGGATGGAATCTTTAAGCCCATCTCCGGAGAATCTCTATCATCTTCTCCAAATGGAATCTTTAAGCCCATTCCCTACATCATCTACCATCGGTGTTACTTCATGCGAGTGCAAATTTCTGGGAACTTTAGTGTTCAATCATCTTCCACCTTCAGATTAAGAAAGGAAGACAAGCCAATCTAAATCCTCAGGTTTAAGAAGATTGAATGGGGGAAGTTGTTGTACCCCAAAATTTTCCTTCCCATTTTACTCAAGACATGCTCATAGAGGTCTTCAATTTCTCAAGGATGACCACGAATTGACCAGACAAATTCTCCTCCTGAGTAATGAACCTTTAACTAGGGTTTCACTTTTCACCAAGATGTGTGAAATCTAAAGGTTTCAAATGTTTTCCATTGTCCTAAAATGTCTTCAAGATTGTCCATAACAAATTTCATGCCTTACACTACAAGTTTCCTCAATCAAATGCTTAAATGTTTGAGAATCAACTATACTAGGTCAAAAGTCAATTATAGCCTATATACAGTCAAACTTTAAGATTTTTGGACAACATCAACATTTTGAAGTGATATATATCATTTGATCATGGCTTGATCATGATTCCTCTAGAAATGCTCCTAATCTATCCAAAGTCAAAAATTTCAAAATTAGGGTTTCTATAGGAAAAGTCAACTAAACTTTGACCAGGCATAACTTTCACATACATCATCAACTTTTCCCCAACCAAAGTTCATTTTGATAGAATCCAATTCCCTACAACGTGTCTTTTATACTCAAGTCCAAAATGCACCATTTGAAAGATACAAGCTCATACATTACAGGTCATTTTCAAAAAGTCAACAAAAGACACTTTTTGCCAAAACCTTTTACACCAAGATAATATCTTCAAATGCAAAAGTGGTCAAAAGAGGGATTGAAGTAGACATCTTGGGCTCTCCAAAAAGTCAAAGATCATCATCATGAGATAAAAATTGAGAAAGTTAGAGCATAAATGCATTTTTAAGTTCATGGACCTATTCTTTGGGGTTCAAGCATGCTCATGACTTACTCAAGGACCCTCAAACTGATTCTTACCATGCCTTGAAATTTCTAGCTATTTTTTTCACATTTTATTTTATTTTGTTCAAATAAATATAAAATAAAATGCATAAAATAATGGATACTTGTTTTGGACACACTGGCTGACGTTTTGGATTAGTTTTGGGCCCAAGAATTCGTGCACATATGTCCAGGTGCATGCAAGCATGGAAAGGGCAAATTTTTCAAGTTTTGGAAAATTTTTAATTTGTTTGATTTTGATATGAAATCATGGTTTATGGCATTATTTATTTCCATGTTTTCATTCCCTCTCCACCTCCTTTATATATGCATCACTTCCACAAGTCTAAGACACACATACATAGACTGAGAGGAACTCCACAATATTTCAAAAAAATATCAAAGTTGTCAAAATTCAAAAATGTATTTCTAGCCACTTCCAGTATGTTTCAAGCATTCAAACACATCCCCGAGGCTTCCAGGAACTCAACCCAACCCTCGAGCACGTGGTTCCACGTCTAAATCAAGAAGATAGTCATCACTCCGTTTTGGTATTTTTCATGATCTCAAACTTTATCTACATGCGATATAAATGATTTCCCGGTGCATACATATGTTCATATTGATGTTTGTGCCTGTTTAGAGTTATTACATGCAAGGTTTGGCGTGATGATGGAGTTTTGCCATTGTTAGGACAAAACTCCAGTCGAGCTTCATTCTCATTGATGTAGGGGGTTTCAGACCGAACTAACCCCATGGTTGAATTCGCATACCTCAATTTAGGAGGGGGGGGGGGGTAGGTTTAACGTGAGGTTTCGAATCACTCTATTTCGCAGGTTTTCAAATTTGAGGTGGCTGGAGAAGAAGGAGGTCAACCACCATGGACGGTGGTTTGACCCTCCCGGAGCCAACATGGCCAGCCTCTTGTTTTTGATTCGTTCATTCAAAATATTTGGACCCCACAGTGCACACGTGATTTGCTGACTCAACCATATGATTTGTTTATACATTATATTGTTTCTTCTTATTCTATGTAACAAATAAACAGGATGGCGCAGTGGCAAGGCAGTGTATGATAGGGCGTTCGTGTACAAGGGCAGGGTTTCGATCCCTGCCTCTTGCATTTTACATTTTTCTAACATTTTCTTGCAGGATCTAATGCATTGCATCCCAACACGCACATCCTGCGTTATCACTTCATCACCATCATATCCATGCAGCATCAGATCCAACATTCTCAAATGGCTAAAGACCATGGTGTACCTTAGGGTTCACTCCCTACTGGAGTAGGTGTAGAAGCTGGGCTAGATTGGTTTGGGCCAAATGAAATTTCAAATTACACCCCCCTGTTTACTAATCATTACCTTGCCCATTTTACTTTTTATATATTTTTAGTTTATTAATTTCAGAAGTCTTTTTTTTATTTAATTAAAAATCACAAAAAACTTAGGATTAGTTTTTTAGTTAAATAATTAATTTCTGAAATTAATTAATTAATTAACTTTAACATTTTCTTCAAAATTAAAATAAGTTAGAACTTAGGGTTTAATTTATGTTTAAATTATTTTCTCAAAAACAAATGCAAAAAAATAGTAGAATTAGTTTTCTTTTATTTGATTAAAATTAACTTTATTAATAATCATTTTCTTTTATTTAATTAATTAGGATTAGATTTAGTTTTTTTATTTAATTTAATTTAAGTATTTTATTAAAGTAAACAAAAACCAAAAAGATTTTCTTATTTTACTTAGAACTTTTTTAGGGTTTAAACGTTCCTTTCTACTCGCGCGCATTATTATGTTTTATTTTTTTTCCAAATTATTGTAACTGCTAACAGTCTGTAATAGCTTAATTTAGGATTTTTCTTTTACTGCTTTATTTCCCCAAAAGTTTGGACATGTAAATACCCCCTCCCCAAAGTATTTTAATAGCGTAGATTTATATTTTCCGCACTTTAAGTTCTTGTACATATTAACTACTTAGATGTATTCCTAATAGGATTTCATGACAAGAATATATTAAATCAAACGCTAGCAAACCTAACAAAAGACAAATAACTGAAACAAGCACACTTGCACATATACACCTCTAGGGTATTCCCATTTCGGTTGCCTTCGGAAATAAAACAGTCATGTCCCTCGAAAGTAGGGATGATTTAGCAAAGACCCTAAAATCAAAAGATCATAGTCCCTCGATGACCCTACAGTGTTGCCTTTCGGTAAATGATCTAGTCCCTTAAACAAAATTGCTAAAGCGTCTCTACATGTTGCCTTTATGACTGTACGATGACCCGCAAACGTCCCTCATACATCCAACGATAGGGCTACCTACTTATTAAATAGTAGGATAGCACTGTCTAAAGGATAGGAGGAAAAGAATGACCCTTTCGAGTATAAGTATATAGTTCATAGATGCTTGCTCAAAACAAATTTTCACACTTACATAAAACAAATTTAAAAAACATTTTCAAATGCTTTACCAACACGCTTGAGGACTGATACAAGAGTTATCATAAAGAAAATTGCCCCACTAAGGCACTTTTCAAAAATACTTTTCAAAACACACAAAAAGCACAAGGTATTTCAGAAATGAGGTAAGCATATAAGAGCCCGTAGAAAAATACGGATGGAAAGGGTGCTAACACCTTCCCTTTCCATAATCTACCCCCTTACTCATAAATAATCTCGAAAGGTCTTTTTCTGTTCTTTTCACCCTTTCCTTTGTTGGATAAAAGAAAATTCGGTGGCAACTCTTGCTTACCGCAACATTTGCAATTACAAACGCAAAACCAGTATAACAGTTGATTCTTCCCCTGTATCACAACTTTTAATTGACTTGTGAACTTGAGTCTTCCTTGAATTCCCAGACATATCAATGTATATGTGAACCAGTGATGATGATGTCTTGACTGTTCTCTTAAACTTTAATGAAATAGCCCTTGAGAATTGGTGATTCACCATACTTAACACTTGAGGGATCCAAAACCCTAATTGAGGCGCAACATCTGCACATGAAATCAAAGAAACAAAAAACATACACTTCATGCTTGGTTAGAAGTCAGTAATTCATATGATAAAATGTTCACAACACTCGATAATCTCCACACAAGCAATGTTCTTAGGTGAGAAGTTCAAAACCGACCATATTTCATGAACTTGATGTATATAACAAAAAATGCAAATGAAGATGGGATCTTATGTCAAAAATTGGGGTATGACAGCTGCCCCTATTTAAGTTTCTTCTATTCGAAGATATAAAGATTGAAATCTTCGTCTCTACGAGATTGAAGGGACTTAAATACAGAATACGCGATTTTTGGCCCTAAGATACTGTCATTGTTTATGATATGGTATGAATGTAATATTTGAATCTTATGAGGAATGATGCCGCATGAGACAAACTAATGTTGGAGAAGCCAAGCACATGATAAAATAATCCACAGGGGAAGAGATTATAACTCTAGTGGAGAAACAAATATACAGACTTCAAATGAGAGACTCTTATTGGGGAATAACTTCAAGAGAAATCAATTTTCTGACTCTAACCAAGAAAATGACTTGCATACGCCGCAAAAAGATAGATGGTTACTGACTCGAGATGATGGTGAGTTTACAACTCAGGGTCAAAGGTAGATAAAAAGATACACCAATTGTTACTGATAGTGAACTACCAATTCTTACTGAAGGTAGAGATTTCATAACAAACTTCTCTATGGGACTTTTCCGGAGAGATACCATTTGCTGCTGAAATAACATATTGTTGTGGACACAAAAGCTGCTCAAATAAAGAGGCCGCCACTTGCTGTCTTCAAAGGATATTAATAAACACACAAGCTGCTCATGAAGATATTTCCGCTTGTTGTCTTCCAAAGATATCAATAATATACAAATTGCTCATGAAGAATCCGCCACTTGCTATTGTAGCGGTAGAAATGTTTAAGACTAACCCATTAGATTGACTTGACTTATACAAATAAAAATAAAAATCACCATTGTGCTTTTCTGTTTCCAAAGGAATAGGAAAAGATCGAGTAACCCAAAAGAGGGGGGAAAGATTCAAGGTTAGGGTGTTGGTTATGCAAACGGAAGGTATTAGCACCCTAAACAGCTACGGTACTCCGCAGGAACCTCTTTGTAAAATCTGTATATTTTGGCTATAAAATGTTGTGTAAAAATGGATTGTGGAAATGAGAAAAGAAATAATTTTTTATGATTTTTGCACCCGCTGCAGTTGCGAACCTTTAGTGCCTACGTACCACCTTTCGTGCAATAGGGGATCAGGGTACAGTAGTTCACCTTTAAAAATTTTAAAACAAGTGTGTTGGTTAATTTCATAAGATGAGACATCATCGTCATTGTCCGTGTGGAAAACATAATTACTAACCATAATCATGAGAAAGGATAATTTGCATCATCTGAAAGTGGAGGATATGGACTGGAATTTAAAATCAACAATGCCTTACTCAAAGTATAGTTGTTTACATCACCACAAGGATTGACAAGAGTCCAATATTTTGAGAAAGATTTTAAAGATAAGAGCCAAAATGGAAAAATGGTTTGAATGAGATTGATTGACTTTTAGTCTTCTCACAAAAATGTAAAGGTATTATTAAGTTAATTGAAGTTTATTTAAGAAAATGGTTTCAAAATACACGGACCTAAGTCCAAGTATATTATGAAAGTGGTTCATGTTTAGAAACAAGAAGAGTTTTCAAAAGGAGGGAGAAGATTTTTAAAATTAAAGAAGATGGGAGGAGAAGAAGGGACTATCCTAAAGCATAAGGTAAAATCTAGGGAGAAGAACCATCTAACCAATAAGAAGCCAACACTTGACATTATGAGTTAAGATAGAATTCACTCTTTGGATTGAAACCAAGCAAGAAAAGATACTAGACATCTTGAGAGAAATAAACATCAAGTGTATTAAGTCTTGACAAAAATTGGGCAGAGTAACAACTGTATACAGATGAATTCCAGATTATAGACAAGTATGTAATAACAATAACCTGCACACAAAAAAACAAAAAACCCAATGTCTTGAGGTAAGCCTCATGAACTCCAGAAAAAAATACCAATTAAGGTCACAAGGTCTCCAACATAGGCCAAGGTTTCTATTCCTAAGTCCAAGAAGTCCAATACTCCATAATACCAAGGATAGTAACCAAATAGTCCAAGTATCATTAATGTTTTTTTATGGTTTAAGTTGATTATTAAGCATCTTCAAAAAGTTAAAGAAAAGCTCAAGTGAGAAAAATAAGAATTTCATAAAAGTAAATGCTCATGTGAGAAAATATGAAAATAGCATGAAATGTAAATGCTAAAGTAATCTATAAATAAAGTAAAAGCATAAAAATAAAAGCATAAAATAAGTCAAATGTTAGAAGTTAATGGTTAGTTGGATGACCATATTGAAACTTGCATTTAGAACTCATTAGAGGAATGTTAGAACCAAAACCTCTCAACAACAAGTTGAATTTTCTTTTTGTCAAGTATATCATCCATTTAAGAATCCTCAAGGCAACACTTAATGATCAATGATGTTTAAGTGATCCGCGTTGACCAAAATTGATGAAGATCCATTAGAAGATTGGTAGAACCAAAGCCTCATAACAATGAATCTCAAGGTTATTGGATCAAAGGGTTCACATTTACATACTTGGGCTTACAAACATAGGTTTGGGCAACGAATGGCCATTTTCTTAAATCGTGACAAAATTTAGCGCTATGTTAAGCAATCGTAAGTGGACTTATGTAGATGTCGCACCTATTTTGAGGTCGGTCAATAGAAATATATGTACTTCATGTTTGGATGAATGATATAAAGATCATTATCCTATAATATGTAATATAATAAGAAATGGGGATAAGATGAAGAGGGAAAGGGATTAGAGTTTCAAATATCATCAACATCATTCACCCATTTTAGTGGATTTGGTTTATTAACCTATCAACATCCAAGGCTCAATGAAGTTGAAGAATTTGTTTTCAAATAAGCCTCAAGTGAGTATCACATGCTATTTTAAGAATTAAACAAGAATCATGTACAAAAATTTTCAATTTACAAACATTAGTCAAAGGTAAAATCCTAGATGCACACGAAGTCAAAAATAGTTTTAAATATGAAAATGACTTGAAAAATTATGAAATTAAAACCCTAACTTCCTTAAGTTCCACAAAAGTTAGAAATAAGATTTAGAGTCCCTGGATTGAGGCGGAAATTTGCTTTAGAAATGAAAACTTTAAAACTAGCAAGTATAAGCCTTAAACTAGATGGTTATGGGAAATAATTTGTGAAAAATATGAAATCACATTGTAAAATTTCAGAAATTTTTTTTATGGCCTCAACATGTTCAAGCACTCTAAACAACTTCATCTTGGATTTTATAGGCATGGGAAGTTAGAACTTTTAACCAATTATTGTGAATGATCAAGCAAAAACCCTAAAAAAGGAAATTAAGTTCAAAATTAATCAATTAGGCCTAAAGTTCAAATAAATTTGATGTAAAATAATCTAAATGTCAAGAAAACTCTAGGGGTCAGAAGGTAAATTTTTCTTTAATTTTATATCAAAATGAAAAGAGAAAAGGAAAATATTTACACAATTCAACAAAAATAATACAAATAAAAGATGATATGTCCAAATGTATTTAATTTGTGATCTAAAAGTTTTATAAAATAGGACAAAAAATATTTTCAAGTAATAAACTCAGAGAGCAGCCTGAAACTATTTTTTATGGATTTTTTTATTTAATAGAAATAGGAAAATAAAATTCAAGATTTAAAGGAATGATAAAACCCTAATTATTTACATGAATTTATTTAATCAAGAAAAATGATTAAAAATGAAATAAAAATCAAAATATAAAAACATATTGAAAAAGGAGTTTAAAATATTTTTATCATGATTTTTGAAGTGAATAAAATATTTAAAGAAAATATGAGAAGAAAATAAAAAAAAAATTCATAGGCTATTACACCTGTTATCAGAAAAGCACGCTGTAAAATGTATCAAGAACATGTTCAATCAGAGACTGCCATGCAGTCATCCCTACCAAAGTCATATTATCCTGTTTTTTTCAGTTTGGAACACCACTTTCATATCACGATATCTTATTCATCTCTTGATGAAATTCAAAAATTCAAACATCAACATTCAAGATCAAAGTACGCTAATCACAATAGTACCAAAATTTTTATGAAATTATGCCATGATGACAGAGAAAAACGCGCACGAAGGATGATGCATGAAAACAATTTTGTTTTGAGCATTTTAACAAGCAGTTTAATGATTCACATATATCCTTCAATTCTCCACCAAATTACACGATCCAAAAATTAAAATTGATCACAAAAATGCAAGGATTATTAATATGCTCTTGGATTTTTCAAAAGATTCATGAATTTATACAACACGCAAGGCTATAGTAAGAGGGAGAAAATGGATGATCTACCTTTGGATGAATTTGATGATGCTTGAGCTCAAATAAAGACCAGGAAATGGGGATAAGCTTGCTTGAATATGAAGAGATAAGAAATTGAGAGAGATGCGAAGAAACTTTGAAAATGGAAAAAGCTTGCTTAACAATGGTGGATGTGAAGCTTGAGATTTAAAGAGAGAGAAGAGAGCTTCGTGTGAGAGAGATGCTTGCTTTTTGAATTTCTTCTTCCAACCCATTTACTTGTTGCATCACATTGTCTTTTATAGAGTGAGGAGAATAAAGAAAGTGATGGAAAATGAGAAATCAAGGTTGTGCGTTATATGTTGTTTGAGAGTAAAAAAACACGCGTTTTGGAGTAAGTGATAAGTGGTTGGGGCGTGAGCTGGCAGCTGGGGCTTTGTTTGCACAAGATTTCCATTCATGTCCATTAAAATATCATCATTCCATGAACACCTCTTTATCTCCTTATATCTTTCTCTACAATGCATGAAACATGAGAAGGTTTGAATAAAAAATGGAGAGGAGCTTTCATACTCCAACTTTCATGTTCAAAATTTTTCAAAATGAAGCTTGAATCAATGAGAAATTTGGCCATGAACACGTGCTTACAAAAAGCTTGATAAAATTCCAGGCCTGACTGGGCATTCTGCACGTGCGTGATGCCTTGTGATGGGCAAAAATTCAGCTTGCATGATACCTTATTCTTTCAATTATATCTCAAAATGTAGGAAGAATTTGGAGAAACTTTCTAAAGCAAAGTTGTTCCTCACATTTAGGGCTTGATCTTTGATGTTGGACATTATTCAAAATAATTAATATTTCACATAGAAAAGTGATGATGAATGCGCGCCCACAACATGTTTGATGAAAATCCTGCCTAGCGCGCGTGACTTGCCTTATGCTGGGCAAAAATTCATTTTGAAGCTCAAAATCCTAATCACCATATCGTTCTCTAAACTTAACCATTTGAGATTATTCTTGAAAGAAAAATGAATATAAAACTTCAATCTTCAACTTTCATGTTGCCAACATTTTGATTTGAGTCCAAATGGTCTTTCAAAAATGGACATGAAGAAGTCAGATTTTTGCATTTCTATCCAAAATTTCACTAAGTATCAAAAACTTCCAAGCTTCATAACTTTTTTTCCTTTCGGTTTTTGGACTTGTGGCCACTCCTTCAAAGTTGGAGAATTTTTCATACTATTTCTAGGCATATAAAGTTTGCACATTGTGATCGGTGGATCTGGAACTGACTGTTTAACGCTGGTTCGCGAAATTTCGCGAAAGCAAGAGTCGCCACCGTCTTTTATTTTCTCCAATATGGAAAGGACAAAAGCACAGAAAAATTCCTTATTGAGATTAGTTCTCGGTTCGGGAGGTAGATTTATAGAAAGGGAAGGTGTTAGCACCCTTTCTATCCATGGTTATCCATGGGCTCTTAGATACTTGCTCATTTGTGTTTTCAAAATGTTTGCTTTTCAATTGTGGGTGAGTTTGAAAAAGTTTCGTTTAAAGTTTCAGATCGACTCTTGTATCAGTCCTCAAGAGTGTTTGAAAAGTTGTTTTTGAAAGCTTTTTGCAAAGTGTCGGTGTGAAAAGAAGTTTTTGATTTGTTTTAAATTAGAGCAAGTATCTACGAGTCATCTACCTACCCTAAGGAATTAGTCTGTGTAAATGTCCTTAAGATAGTGCCATCCCACCATTGAGAGGTAGGTAGCACCACCGTTGGAGGTGTTCGGGTCAATTCGAGGATTAGGGACAGTGTGGTCACCAGAGCAATAGGAAGACATCTTAGAATCTACCCCCATGCCATGTTCATGGACATGAGGACTTACTAAAACGTCCTCTACTCGACGACCACGTTTCGAGGGGCAAGGCAACAGTGAGGCTTACCCTAGGAGTGATGTGTGAATTGTGTGTCATTTTCAGTTATATTTGTCTTGTCATGCATTGAGTGTTCTACGCTTTGTTTTTATTTGGGCATACATTCTTTCATGTGAATTATTAGCAGTTTAGGGGTGCGAAAATAAAAATGCGGAAAGATAAAAGTCCTACGCTATTACAAGGCGCGGGTCTACAACGCCAAATTAAACCAAGACCCGATTTGAAACAAAATGCGAAAAGTAAATACCCTAATTATCTATTACAAGGCTTTGGGGAAAATACATTACAATCATAAAAGAAATAAAAATAAATGCGTGAAAAGAATTTAGAATCGAGTGCGAGGGCGTTGGACCCTTTAAGGAAATTGAATTGAAGTTACAAAATTAATTAAATTAAGTAAAGGAAAGAACTTATTTTTGGAGTTTTTGTATTTATGAAATTTAATGAGAAAATTAATTATTATAGGAAGCCCTAATTCTAATTTGTTTTTAATTAATTAAATAAAAATGTTTAAGTTTGACCTAATTTAACCTAATTATTTAAATGTCATATTTATTCACAAATTAATTAAGAATTAATAATAATGATGATGAGGAAATTTAATTATTGGAAAAAAAGGTAAAATGCTACAAAACCTAATTTTTATGTGTTTTAATTTATTTAAGAAAAATGTTAAAGTTAAAACTAAAATTAAAACTAATTGATTATTAGAATTTTATTTACAAAAACATTAATGCATTAAATAAATAAATATATTTTACTTTGGAATTTTCTGATTTTTTTGGTTTTTATATGAAAATTAATTATCTGAAGTAAATAAAATAAAATAAAAAAAAATGATCAAAAGAATTAAAAAAAAGGAAAAGAAAAGAAAAGAGATTAAAAGATATACAAACTTTGGGGGGTGTCTGCCCAATTTGGAGGCTTTTTGCAAGCAATTTTGGCCCAATAAGTCAGGGCCTGTTGACTTTTCAATGGTCACGTGTGCATGGTGGACTAGTGTGTACCCTGGAATCCTCATTATGGCCTTCAGATTGATCTCCTGGATTATGTGGCAAGCCAGCATGTGAAGGCATATGGTACTCCCTTGAGCGTGATGACCACCTGAACATGTTAACATGAAAAATATGCAGAAATATGGGGGACCTGGGAATCGAACCCAGGTCCCAATGCTTGAAGGACACCTCACTCACCAACCAGCCAAACGCGTTTGTTTGATATATAATGGATAAAGAATAATAAGAGAGAGAAAGCAAGGGTTAGTGGGACAACAACAAAAAAAGCGCCAGTTATTCAAATTGGCCAATCATTATTCAACACGCCAGCGTCTTCTTCTCCCTTCTTCGCTTTTGCCTGAAAATATAAGCTAGATAGCGGGGGTTTTAAACCCCCACAACCTGAAACCACAAATAATAGCGAATAGAAATTGGGCAATCATAAAAAAGGCGCGATGGCATGGCTTTGTTCGTTTGGAGCTTCTGATTTCAATGGTGTAGGTTAGGACGACCAATTTTTCCTCATGAAGAAGTCCCCAATTTCAAGCTTATGAAAACCTAGAAAACGTCAATGGCATCTTTGGATACAGGCGATATAAATTCAATTCAATGGCACCATTAGCTTCAGTGAGTCCATATTAGTGTAAAACAATAATGAAAATGCATGAACAAAGCCTGGAAATCAAAACACGATTGTTCAATATTTCAAGAAAAGTTTGATTTGGTTATACCGATTCCTGATGTATGGGGCTTGGAAAAAGATTGAGGCACGTCCAAAAAGGTCCCAGCAAGCCTTTGGAATGGTTCTTTTGCTTCGAAACACACTCTAGCTATGAAATCAGTTTTGAGAATTTTTGGAAAAAATGCAAAGTTGGTCCTTGGTTCTGAGCGCAGCTTCCTTCTCCTTGATTAGGTTTATGTTCTGGCTTATATGTGGAATGAATTAGGTTAGAAATCCAAGCCAAAAAACCTTTGCAATCAATGTTTCAATATTTGTTTTTTCATGAATCTTTTTCAATCTTTTTCATTCCTTTTTGATGCCAATCATTGCCAATTCTTGCCTTTTTGAGTATGCACGAAATATTGAGGTCATGATGAGTGGATATGCTGCACAAAAAGGTTTGGAAAACATGATTTGCTATTTTTGTCATATTTTATTTTAATTAAATGAACTAATAATAATAATAATTGAAATAATTAATAAAAAATGATAAAATAACTCCCTTTAAAGTCAATGGGTCGTGCATAGCCTTTGGGTGATGATTCTTGGAAGAAATTGTGGCCCATTAGCAATTTTGAGGCATTTGAAGCAAAGTTGACTTTTCAAAATTCCCAAAAATTTCCCAACTTCCACAAGGCATATATTGTTCAATGTTTAAGCTTTGATCATGTTCTTGGACATTTTGGAAAGGTCTTGAAGTCCTCTAACCAATGCCCTTGGTCCCATGTCATTTTGATTTACCAATCTCAAGTTATGGTCTTTGACTTAAAGTGCCTTTTTGTTGACTTTTGAAAATGACCTATAATGTTGAGATTGATAACTTTTTGTGAGAGCATTTCTTGGACTTGAAGTGTGAAGAGGAGTTGTAGGAAATGTCATTCTCTTCAAAATGAGCTTTGGATGGAATTTTTATGATAAACCATGTGGAAGTTATGCCCTGGTCAAGTTACAGTTGACTTTTTCAACTGTCCAAATATAGAAACTTTTGCATCTTGAGACTTTTTGAGCCATGCCTTGAGAATCATGATCAAGAATTGATCAAATGATGTTTGTGGCTTCAAAATAAGATGTTGACCAAAATTTTTGACTTTTGACTGTCAAATGACCATTTTGCCCCTGCAGTTGACTGTTGAGCAATTAGGGTTTTTGACTGTGCAATTTTATGCTGTAAGTCTTGAAACTTGACAAAAGGATGCTTGACAATATTTACCGGCATGTGGGACTTGTTTGGACCCTTGAAAACTTCACTTTCTTTGCCAGAACCAAAACCCTAATTTTTGACTGTTAGGAGGCCATTGAACTGTGCAACCTTTGGGAGATTTTGAAGCATGCTCTTTGCAAATTTTGAAGAATATGGGAGGCCAAATTTTGGGGTACAACAGTTGCCCCTGTTCAATCTTCTTAAACCTGAGGATGTAGATTGGCTGGCGTGCCTTTCGTAATCCGAAGGTGGAAGATGATTGAACACTAAAGTGCCCAGAAATTTGCGCTCGCATGTTGGCAGTGTGAGAATGGGCTTACAGATGCCATTTGGAGATTAGTGGATAGGAGGATGGGCTTATAGATGCCATGTTGAGAGGTGATTAATAGGTGGATGGGCTTATAGATGCCATCTGGGTGTCGATCGCGTAAGAGATTCCTTAGCGAGAACTTGCGTACCTGAAAAAAGAAAGATGATTATCTGACCTGTTATAGGAGTTGGTCTTCAAATTCTTTGTGTAAAGGTACCCTGACTGGTTACAGGAATTGAATCTTTGAGCTCTTTAGACGTGCTATCAACGGGACGGTGAGAGAACCTTGGACGATTATTACCTCAACAGTAACGCTGAGAAAACCTGGGGTGATTACTACCTCAACAGTGACGATGAGAGAATCTGGGGCGATTACTACCTCAACAGTAATGATGAGAGAATATTGGATGTCTTCTACTGAGTCTTCATTGGGAAAATCTTTAGGAATCGATTTAACTAGACTAGAGAAGGCCTTTGACTGGATAAGAATCAGAAAAATCTTAGGGTCGATTTAACTGAACCAAGCAAGGTCTTGGAATAACTTCAACTGGATAAGAATCAGGGAGATCTTAGGGTCGATCTAACTGAACCAAAGAAGGCCTTTGACTGGATAAGAATCAGAAAAATCTTAGGGTCAATCTGACTGAACCAGAGAAGGCCTTTGACTGGGTAAGAATCAGAAAAATCTTAGGGTCGATTTAACTGAACCAAGCAAGGTCTTGGAATAACTTCAACTGGATAAGAATCAGGGAGATCTTAGGGTCGATCTGACTGAACCAGAGAAGGCCTTTGACTGGATAAGAATCAGAGAAATCTTAGGGTCGATTTAACTGAACCAGACGAAAGTCTTGGAATAGCTGAGAACTTAACTGGATCTTTCCTGAAAGGTAAAGGTCAGTCATATGCAATGCATGATACGGATCAAGAAATGATGTTCTCAACATAAATGAGATTGTATGTTCATGATGCGTATATGCATACTGTAAATGTATGGAAATGCGATGTTTATGAATGTATGTTTTTGTCTAGGAAAGTAAATCCTTGACGGGTGCCGGGAAGTCACATCCTGGGATGATGTTGGAGAATAGTGCTTTGTTGTTTCCGCTGGGGATGATAGTTGCAAGAATACTGGTAGGAGAAGATAACTCCGTTGGGGGATGAACTTGGCGAATGGATTACTCTGCGGGGAGAAAATTATCCTAGCGATCTTGCTGGGGAACAATACTCTGTGGGGGAGAGGTACTTTGCTGGGATGTTGATGGTAACTTCGCTGGGGATACCGTTGCCGTGTTGGAAGTGTTAATAGACTCCGCTAGGGATAGGAAGACTTCGCCGAAGACGATCTTTCCGTGGCTTTTGGCTGAGGATAACCCAGTTATATCCTGGTAGGGAAATAACCTTTGAATAAAGCCGGGGGACGCGTTCGTGCTCTGTAGGGGGGAAGCTTCCAGAATCTACTGGGGATAAGCTTCCTGCTGGGGAGATGATTCAGCCTTTCCTGGGGAAATCTTGATTGGACTCTCCTGGGGAAATTTTTGAGATGTATTGGTGAAGTGGCTCCGCTGAATGTTTGGTAAACCGCCGGGGAATAATCTTAGATCAAGACTGTTGGGGATGCTTGTTAGGAATGTTCATACATTGTGCTGGGGAATGTTAAGATCTGTTGGAGGATACTCAACTTCCTTAAGACTGACAGGATAATTTTGCTTGGGGAGAGTATGTTGACTTGCTGGCTCACTCTCTGGGGAATTAAGACATACTGGTTATGTTCTTCGTCCGAACTTACCTTGGTACCTTGGTGGACAAAACAATTAGATCACTTAGACCACTCATTATTGCCCCTGTTTCTGAGGTGGAAGAAGAAGACCTGTGAGGTGCTGATAGTTGTTGATGGCCAAACCTTCTTCTGGTAGGCAGGTGGCAAGATGACAGGACATAGTCGTACGTTTTGATCCCTAACTTTTGCCTGGACCGCCCTTTCGGGTTTTCAGTCCATCGGGATACCCATTTTTGCCCAAGCCTCCTTTTCAGGTTTTCGACTTGCCGGGTGTACAGATTTTTATTTCATCCCTTATTTTTGCCCGAACCCTTTTGGTTCGCCGGGAAGCCCTTATTTTTGCCTAGGTGTGTCAACCTAGTGGGTCTTTGATTATGCGCAGTATTTTTCGACTATGTCCATTCTCTCAGAATGTAGGGAGTTGCCCCTGTTAGAATTGTTTTACCATGCCACCAGAAGACGTTTGATCAGGCAAGATTCGTTGCTGGAATGCCCCAAGTGACTCAGGTGGAGATTTGCCCCAAGTTGGTTGGCCTTTTGAGAGATCCTCCGAATCTTGACTTAACTGCCCCGGATGATGGACAATGATCATGCCATGCCCTTTGATTGGAAGTGTTTTTCCATTTGAGGTGACTCTTTTGTGGAGAAGACTTTTGTTCATAAGATATTCGTCGTGCGAACTTCTCTGCTGTTCAAACAAAAAGTCATATGCAAACAAGGTTATATCAAAAATGCAAAGCTTATGTCTGTTTCGAAGTTTTTGAGAATGCATCCTTTTTTTAGTAAAAACAAGTGAATTTTGTAAAACGTGACGTCAACTCGTTATTTTACAGCGAGCCTTAAGGAGTCAGGATACCTTTCGTAACTGTATGCTTTCGAACTAACCCATGCTTCAGCTAGGACTTTTGAGGGTTGTAGCGTGGCCTGGTTTATGGTTTAAGAAACAAAAGATAAAGGCTCAAATTATTTGTACCCGCCCACTCTTCGTGATGTTCTTCAAACCTAAGCTCAGTTGATCGTGCGTTAGACCTTGTTTGAGTCTTTGTCCTGATGTTCCAATGATGGTTCAGATATTGATGATTTATTCTGAATAGGCAGTCATTTTTTGTTTTTGTTGAGGGTTTGTATGACCTCTTTCTTTTTGATTTCGCTATCCCTAAATTTTGCCTGAACTGTTTCTTTTGTGATTATAGTCAGCGGGATGCCCCAGTTTTGTAAGTCTCCTTCATAGGTTTTGACTTATTGGGTTTTTATTTTTTTGAGATATAATGACTGCATATCCTTATGATTATAGGGAACCATCACTGTTTTTTTCTTGTAAGGATCTGCTTGGTGCCGTTTGTTATGCACTTGGATCAACTGAGAGAACTACCCTGCCCCAGGTTATGATTAAGGGTTTTAATTTTCGAAAAGAAAAACTCCTACTTCTTTGGCTCAGAGGGGTTGACGAGGGATTATCTTCCTTATAACTCCAGTGTTTAGGGATTGAAACAATGCCTGTACCTCATCAGCGGGGTCTGTTCAAAAGCATAATGTAATGATCGCGGTATCGTTTTCGTCATCCTCCCTCAAGAGGCTTAGAATTACTGATCGAGCATTGAACATCACAAAAAATGAAAGCATTTTTAAATGGTGAACACGAAGTAATTATTTCAAAACAGACATGTGTAGTGCATTAATGAAATAACAATGTTTAACATGAATAAATGTTTGAACAATCAAAAGAAAATCACAACTTGAAAAATTCTAATGAACAAAAGTCTTCTAGTCTCAGGGCTTGTTACTTCAAATGGTGAGCCTTGGAGGGATGGTAGAAAAACTCAGCCTGACCATCTTGTGTGAACTCCAATGCTCCTTCATCAATCAGGTCCTGGATCTTGTTCTTCAGAGCCCAACACTCATTTGTATCATGTCCTGGACTGGCAGAGTGGTAGGCACACCTTTTATTGGGATGATAGGTAGGGGCTGATGTGTTGGGGTTCCGGGGATGAGCCCTTAATGTGATCAGATTCAATCTCAATAGGCGTTGTAAAGCTTGAAACAGCGACATATTGAGCTGGGTGAATTGCCTCCTGGGCTTGTCTGGCTGACGCTGGTGAGGTTGATGCTGAATTTGTGGCACTGAAGCCATTTGAGGAGCTCTCTTATCCTCTTGCCTCAAAGATGGTTGAATGATTACTGGCCCTTCAACCATAGATGTTTGCCCCAGTTGGTTACCCCAAAGCAGTTGATTGACGAGAACCCCGAGCTCATCTTGTCTTTGAGCTAAGTCTTGAATGATAGTCACCTGCCCCAGCATCTGGGCTCTCATTGCATCCACCTCGGCTTGCAGATGTTTCAGCCGTTCGTCCTTATCATCCTCAGCACTATTTCTGACCAAGGTCCCCATGAGAAGTGTTCTCAGCTCTTCCTGCCCCTTGGATAGATTCAGGAGGATCTCCCCGAACCGAGTCTCTTGAGCGTGAAGGTCCTGGTTGTATTGTTGGCAAGCCATTGCTGAAATAAACAGCGCAGATGGTAAGTGACCTGTAAAAAAAAAGGTACCTGTAATGCAATGATGTATATATATGCATGCAATGTTTTCAAGGATCTCGCGAGGTAAACAAGAAGATTGTTAGCATTTGAATTTGTAGCTTGATTGAAGGAACTCCATGCTGCTGAGAATCCTTCTTCAAGGGTCAAGGCTCACCATATCAGATGGGTCATAGCCCCTGACAACCTTGGCTCGGGGAACTTTCTTCAAGTGTCAAAGCTCACCATATCAAGTGGGTCATAGCCCCTAACAACCTCGTCTAGAGGAAAATAAATCCTCTTTGCCCCTTGCTAGACATTCTGATTCATCGTGACCTGCATCACAAGCCCTTGAGATCCTTGAAATGGGTTAGTCCTTATGTAGGATGTATGTAATGGTATGATGTTATGCTATGCATGGGGTAACGTAGGTAAACCCTGTTATGAGTCCCAATTAAGGACTATAAACAAAACCTGCAAGAAACTCAAGTAAACCCTGTTATGAGTCCCAATTAAGGACTATGAACAAAACCTGCAAGAAACTCAAGTGTCGGATAACAAGCATGCAAGTAGTCAAGTTCTAAGGCACACAAGTCACACAAAAGAGCCCTTAGAGTTTAGGCCAGCATGAGGTCTAAGTATTACCCTCTTTCAGTTTGTTGGTTCATACCTGTCCTATCAAAAGTAACCGGGTTCTAGAGGATCCCAATATCACTGACTACCCTCAATCGGTCATAACTCCAGCATCGCAATCTTTTCTTGCAGCCAGAACCATCACGAGAGTTTAGCCTCAATGGGCGTAGCATACTGCTACTGTTCTATTGGCCAAGTCGGGTCATTTAAGGTTCTAAGGTCGGTTGGTGCTTAATGACTCCTCAGAAGACCCATATTCTCCTCGTTGCAACACAAGGGATATTGGTACAGACCAAGGTGCCACACCAACGTAGCCACTGCTTCACCCATGTCGGTCTACGCCGGACAGGTCCCTCACAGCTTATGCTACCTAACAGGGTATCCTCAGATCCGGGTTAGGATCTATGTAACTCTGATGCAGTGCCCACAAATATAAAGCAAACAAACACAGCAATTGAAAACACCAGTGATCTTAGTCCTAAGGTACACCTCACTTTATAAGAAGTCCCCAACAGAGTCGCCAGTTCTGTGATCGATGGATCTGGAACTGACTGTTTAACGCTGGTTCGCGAAATGTCGCGGAAGCAAGAGTCGCCACCGTCTTTTATTTTCTCCAATATGGAAAGGACAAAAGCACAGAAAAATTCCTTATTGAGATTAGTTCTCGGTTCGGGAGGTAGATTTATAGAAAGGGAAGGTGTTAGCACCCTTTCTATCCATGGTTATCCATGGGCTCTTAGATACTTGCTCATTTGTGTTTTCAAAATGTTTGCTTTTCAATTGTGGGTGAGTTTGAAAAAGTTTCGTTTAAAGTTTCAGATCGACTCTTGTATCAGTCCTCAAGAGTGTTTGAAAAGTTGTTTTTGAAAGCTTTTTGCAAAGTGTCGGTGTGAAAAGAAGTTTTTGATTTGTTTTGAATTAGAGCAAGTATCTACGAGTCATCTACCTACCCTAAGGAATTAGTCTTTGTAAATGTCCTTAAGATAGTGCCATCCCACCATTGAGAGGTAGGTAGCACCACCGTTGGAGGTGTTCGGGTCAATTCGAGGATTAGGGACAGTGTGGTCACCAGAGCAATAGGAAGACACCTTAGAAGCTACCCCCATGCCATGTTCATGGACATGAGGACTTACTAAAACGTCCTCTACTTGACGACCACGTTTCGAGGGGCAAGGCAACAGTGAGGCGTACCCTAGGAGTGGTGTGTTAATTGTGTGTCATTTTCAGTTATATTTGTCTTGTCATGCATTGAGTGTTCTACGCTTTGTTTTTATTTGGGCATACATTCTTTCATGTGAATTATTAGCAGTTAAGGGGTGCGGAAATAAAAATGCGGAAAGATAAAGGTCCTACGCTATTACAAGGCGCGGGTCTACAACGCCAAATTAAACCAAGACCCGATTTGAAACAAAATGCGAAAAGTAAATACCCTAATTATCTATTACAAGGCTTTGGGGAAAATACATTACATTCATAAAAGAAATAAAAATAAATGCGCGAAAAGAATTTAGAATCGAGTGCGAGGGCGTTGGACCCTTTAAGAAAATTGAATTGAAGTTACAAAATTAATTAAATTAAGTAAAGGAAAGAACTTATTTTTGGAGTTTTTGTATTTATGAAATTTAATGAGAAAATTAATTATTATAGGAAACCCTAATTCTAATTTGTTTTTAATTAATTAAAGAAAAATGTTTAAGTTTGACCTAATTTAACCTAATTATTTAAATGTCATATTTATTCACAAATTAATTAAGAATTAATAATAATGATGATGAGGAAATTTAATTATTGGAAAAAAAAGGTAAAATGCTACAAAACCTAATTTTTATGTGTTTTAATTTATTTAAGAAAAATGTTAAAGTTAAAACTAAAATTAAAACTAATTGATTATTAGAATTTTATTTACAAAAACATTAATGCATTAAATAAATAAATATATTTTACTTTGGAATTTTCTGATTTTTTTGGTTTTTATATGAAAATTAATTATCTGAAGTAAAATAAAAATGATCAAAAGAATTAAAAAAAAGGAAAAGAAAAGAAAAGAGATTAAAAGATATACAAACTTTGGGGGGTGTCTGCCCAATTTGGAGGCTTTTTGCAAGCAATTTTGGCCCAATAAGTCAGGGCCTGTTGAGTTTTCAATGGTCACGTGTGCATGGTGGACTAGTGTGTACCCTGGAATCCTCATTATGGCCTTCAGATTGATCTCCTGGATTATGTGGCAAGCCAGCATGTGAAGGCATATGGTACTCCCTTGAGCGTGATGACCACCTGAACATGTTAACATGAAAAATATGCAGAAATATGGGGGACCTGGGAATCGAACCCAGGTCCCAATGCTTGAAGGACACCTCACTCACCAACCAGCCAAATGCGTTTGTTTGATATATAATGGATAAAGAATAATAAGAGAGAGAAAGCAAGGGTTAGTGGGACAACAACAAAAAAGCGCCAGTTATTCAAACTGGCCAATCATTATTCAACACGCCAGCGTCTTCTTCTCCCTTCTTCGCTTTTGCCTGAAAATATAAGCTAGATAGCGGGGGTTTTAAACCCCCACAACCTGAAACCACAAATAATAGCGAATAGAAATTGGGCAATCATAAAAAAGGCGCGATGGCATGGCTTTGTTCGTTTGGAGCTTCTGATTTCAATGGTGTAGGTTAGGACGACCAATTTTTCCTCATGAAGAAGTCCCCAATTTCAAGCTTATGAAAACCTAGAAAACGTCAATGGCATCTTTGGATACAGGCGATATAAATTCAATTCAATGGCACCATTAGCTTCAGTGAGTCCATATTAGTGTAAAACAATAATGAAAATGCATGAACAAAGCCTGGAAATCAAAACACGATTGTTCAATATTTCAAGAAAAGTTTGATTTGGTTATACCGATTCCTGATGTATGGGGCTTGGAAAAAGATTGAGGCATGTCCAAAAAGGTCCCAGCAAGCCTTTGGAATGGTTCTTTTGCTTCGAAACACACTCTAGCTATGAAATCAGTTTTGAGAATTTTTGGAAAAAATGCAAAGTTGGTCCTTGGTTCTGAGCGCAGCTTCCTTCTCCTTGATTAGGTTTATGTTCTGGCTTATATGTGGAATGAATTAGGTTAGAAATCCAAGCCAAAAAACCTTTGCAATCAATGTTTCAATATTTGTTTTTTCATGAATCTTTTTCAATCTTTTTCATTCCTTTTTGATGCCAATCATTGCCAATTCTTGCCTTTTTGAGTATGCACGAAATATTGAGGTCATGATGAGTGGATATGCTGCACAAAAAGGTTTGGAAAACATGATTTGCTATTTTTGTCATATTTTATTTTAATTAAATGAACTAATAATAATAATAATTGAAATAATTAATAAAAAATGATAAAATAACCCCCTTTAAAGTCAATGGGTCGTGCATAGCCTTTGGGTGATGATTCTTGGAAGAAATTGTGGCCCATTAGCAATTTTGAGGCATTTGAAGCAAAGTTGACTTTTCAAAATTCCCAAAAATTTCCCAACTTCCACAAGGCATATATTGTTCAATGTTTAAGCTTTGATCATGTTCTTGGACATTTTGGAAAGGTCTTGAAGTCCTCTAACCAATGCCCTTGGTCCCATGTCATTTTGATTTACCAATCTCAAGTTATGGTCTTTGACTTAAAGTGCCTTTTTGTTGACTTTTGAAAATGACCTATAATGTTGAGATTGATAACTTTTTGTGAGAGCATTTCTTGGACTTGAAGTGTGAAGAGGAGTTGTAGGAAATGTCATTCTCTTCAAAATGAGCTTTGGATGGAATTTTTATGATAAACCATGTGGAAGTTATGCCCTGGTCAAGTTACAGTTGACTTTTTCAACTGTCCAAATATAGAAACTTTTGCATCTTGAGACTTTTTGAGCCATGCCTTGAGAATCATGATCAAGAATTGATCAAATGATGTTTGTGGCTTCAAAATAAGATGTTGACCAAAAATTTTGACTTTTGACTGTCAAATGACCATTTTGCCCCAACAGTTGACTGTTGAGCAATTAGGGTTTTTGACTGTGCAATTTTGTGCTGTAAGTCTTGAAACTTGACATAAGGATGCTTGACAATGTTTACAGGCATGTGGGACTTGTTTGGAGCCTTGAAAACTTCACTTTCTTTGCCAGAACCAAAACCCTAATTTTTGACTGTTAGGAGGCCATTGAACTGTGCAACCTTTGGGAGATTTTGAAGCATGCTCTTTGCAAATTTTGAAGAATATGGGAGGGAAAATTTTGGGGTACAACACACATTTTTAATAAAAATTGAGAAAATTGTGGCCAATCAAAATTCAGCCCTATGGATACTTAGAAAAATTCCAAAACTTCAAATAACTTTCTTGAAAAGTTATCTCAAATTCACACTTCCTCTTGATATTTTTGCCACTATTGACCATGAAATGTGAGAATAGGATATTGAATTGATGGTTGACCAAAAGTTCACTTGATCAACAATTGATTTCAGCTATCTCCTGACAAAATGACCATTTTACCCCCTTTCATCAATTGGACATTTTCAAACCAAAGTTGATGATCAATCTTCCAATGATAGATGATCATGACCATGTAGAGAAGTATGGGATCAAGTATTTCACAAAAATCCAAAGATCTCCTGATTAAAATCCAAACCCTAGTTTTGATCCTCTGTGCTAGGAGATGGTGAGATGGTTGCAATTGTGCCATTGCCTACAATATGATATTCCAAGAGACAAAATATACACATTTTGAGGTTAGTTAAAAGCATACATATAAAAAGATATATAATTCAAGGTGCTTCAAAATTCTTGGTGACTCCCATAGGAAAACCTAAAGACAGGATGCGGTAGGAGAAAAACCCCAAAATCTAGTTTGTAATATGGATGCATTGTGATGGTATGAGATGACAGAGGAATATTAGCGGAAAAATTAGGGTACAATAGCTGCCCTTATTTAAGTTTCTTCTATCCAGAGGTATGAAGGTTAAAAAACTTCGTGTCAACGTGATTGAAGATACTTAAATATAAAACAAACCCTATTTTTGGACCTAAGATGCCATGCAATGCTTATGATTATGAATACATATGAACAAATTAAAAAGGATGCAAGACACCACTTGGGATGTAGCAAAGGAAACAAGGATCAAAAGAGAAACCCAACCAGGAAAATAAATCACTGGTGAATAAAAGACCTGACTCTGTTGAGGTAAATCCCAAAGAGGAGATAAAGCATCGAATCAAAGATTAAGGAGAGACAATAAAGGATAAAAGTGATAGACAATTAACTGTAAACTACCAACTCAATAGTCGAAGGTATAGGATCAAAAAGATACTGAATCACAGATGACGGTAAACTACCAACTCAATAGTTGAAGGTAGGAGATCAAAAAGATACCGACTTACAGATGACGGTAAAAGATCAAAGGATACACCAACTTCCATTGAAGGAAAAACCGCCAACGTTCACTGAAGGTAGAAACATAAAAGAATAACACCGACGTTCACTGAAGGTGAAACTACCAACGTTCATTGAAGGTAGAAAGAGAAAAAAAATAACACTGATGTTCACTGACGCTGAACTACCAACGTTTACTGAAGGTAGAGAGAAGATGACATCAACATTCACTAAAGGTGACCTACCAACGTTCACTGAAGGTAGAAAGAGAAAAGAATAACACTGAAGTTCACTGAAGGTGAAACTACCAACGTTCACTTAAGGTAGAAAGAGAAAAGAATAACACCGACGTTCACTGAACGTGAAATTACCAATGTTCACTGAACGTGAAATTACCAATGTTCACTGAAGGTAGAAAGAGAAAAAAATAATACCGACGTTCACTGATGGTGAACTACCAACATTCACTGAAGGTAGTGAGAGAAGCGTATTGATAATAACAAGTTTCCCAAAATTCAGATGTTTAACTTAGAACGGGTTTCTACTTCTTCTTTAATCAAGGCATTCTGCATGGAAAGGGAAATGTATAAGTTGTCTCAGATAAAGAGACTACCACTTGTAAAGATTTCTCAATGAACTATCTTTGTCATATTGAAAAGACTTGCCATCCATTGGAGTAATTTGACAACAAACTGCAAACTATCCACTCATAGAGAAGATAGCAAAAAAGTAACGTCAACTTTTATGGGGAAATACAAGTTTCTCAAATAAAGAGACCTGTTACTTGCTGTTATGGGAAGGATTGTAAAAAAAACTTCCCGGGGAAAGAAATATGGCTTCTTAGGGAAAGCCAACATACTCATGTTGAGGAGGTAAAAGTCTTCTCGTGCCAAAATAAATGAACATTCTCAAACCAATGCTCAAAGCTTGCAGAAATCCAAAGTAATAATTTTGTTGGGAACCAAAGATTCAAACCAGAAATAAACTGTAATGAAACAGTCAACCAAAATACATCCTTTGAGAAATAAACTCAAGAGGGAAACACAAATCATCCAGACAAAGAGCTGTACAGGAAGGCTAAAGAAATAATCTTCAATGAGGGGTATCTTAGTGGGGAAATTGAAAGAATATACACTTTCTCCTTAAGGTTGACACTCTATTGGAGAGAGGATAATACAATTCTGCAAAATAGGGTAATATGTCAACAAAATATTAATGAATGCGAATGAGAAATGATTTCCTAAATTCAACTATGCATAATGTATGTATGAATATATGAATGTTATTATGTATATGCTGACAAAACAGACATATAACACTGGGGATAACCAGACAAAACCAACTCGGATACAATCAATACTCGGCTAAATCACATCCAAGATGAAAATATCTATAAGAAAGTAAGCACGAGTTGAGGAAACAAATTCCCATTTCGCAGATTAACTTCATTGGGAAGGAAGATAATTCGAAAATAATCAAATCATAGCAATAAATCAGTACAGATACATGGATATAACATCCTCTTCCAGGCTTCACCGAGGAATACAAGATAGACTTCTATGGGGAAAAAAATGTTTCACAGTCTGTACTTCTACTGGGGATTGCAATACTGATTTCAATGGGGAAATATCATAGAGACTTTACTAGGGGAGGTAGTGCCTCATCGTCGAGATATTAATTGGAGACCTCGTGATGTCTTCATTGGGGAAGACAACACCACATCATTGAGGGGAAAGCAAGATACATTCTTCAATATTGAGAGTAAGTATTGCACCAACTTCTCTGGGAAGAAAGTACGAAACCTCACGGGGATAACAACTTGGGGAGTTAAGAAGTCAAACATTACAGCAATAAATCAAACTTATGGTGATTTTAAATCAAACCCAGCACTTGATGGGTAAAAACCCAAAAAGTTGATAACCATCTCAACGTTTCTTCAATAAGACATTTCCCTTGCCTAACTGCCGAGCAAACAAATAATATGCTAATGCTATCGAAAGAAGATGTTCCGCAAATGAGTCCAATCTCAGAATGTACATGGAGACAAGACTTTTACCAAATAAATGAAGCCTTCACTATTGAATCTTGGATAGAGTCTTCATATCATGCAAACCCGAGGTTCAAATGAATCAAGACTTGGTTGGGAAAACAGGATCATGAACCCAACACCGAGCCATACATCAATTGGTATCATCTTCAATTATCTGAGCCACACAAGAAGATCATACTTATTCCAACAAAAGTGCTTTGGGATAGCCTTCCTGGGGAATTAAGAAGTTAACATTATAACAATAGGTCAAAATTACGGGGATTTTAAATTAGACTCAACACTTGGTGAAAGAAAACCCATAAATTTGACGATTGTCTCAAAACTTCTTAGAAAATGTATTGCCGTGGTATAGTTTCCTGGGAAATAAATACCAACAATAATGCCAACACTACAAAAAAGAGAAACATTTTGCAAATAGTTCCATCTCAGCACACAACCGGAGAAGGAGCTTTCATCATATGAGTGTAGACTTCACTGGGGAATCTAGCATAGAGGCTTCAGACCATGTAAACCCAAAATCAAAAATGAACCAAGACATGACTGGGGACAATGGGATTACAAATCCGATACCGCACCTTACGCCAATTGATATCATCTTTAATTACCTGAGAAATACAAGAAGATTACGCACACACCAGCAGAAACACCCTGAGAGAACCTTCCTGGGGAAAACAAAACTTCCCAAAATTAGTGGAGTTCGTCCATTCCTGGGATCACCACTTTTGTTTTCCTCTTGAGTCATAAAATCTAAAGTAAAAGTACTTTGTAAATTTTTTTCGAAAAACAATTTTGTTATTTAATCTTTTCACTTTGAAAATAACTATCAATAATAAATGAAGTATTTGTAAGCAAAATAAAATAAGAATTATAAAGAATTGTATAGAAGCCCAAACTTTATTAATAGAATGGTAGTCTGCGAATGGCGAGACTCCAAGGATGATTACAAAGTTTGGAAAATGGTAATATATAATGGAAAAGATATATTGAAATACAATGACCACTATTCTCTCTAACAACTTTGAAATCCTGAGCAACAACTTCTGTTGAAGTATGGTGAGGATTTAAGAAGATCGTTGCTTCAATGATCAAGTCTTGTTTGATGTAGTTACTTGCCAAGAAAGTCCCTAACTTTTGCCTAAGCTTCCCTTGCGGGTTTTCAACTTAGCGGGAAAATTTATTCTGTTTATGTCTCTAATTTTTTCCTAGGTCGCCCTTTCGGATTTTCGGCCTACCGAGATGCTCCTTTTTTCCTAGGCCTCCCTTTCAGGTTTTCGACTTAGCGAGTTGTTCTTTTATTTCTTTAGGTGAAGTATTTCTTGACTGCATCAGCATTCATGGGACGTGAGAACTCCTCGCCATCGATAGTTTCAAGAATTAATGCACCGCCAGAGAAGGCTTTCTTGACAACATATGGGCCTTCAAAATTGGGAGTCTACTTGGCCCTAGAATCAGTGTTAAAAGACATGATCTTCCTGAGAACGAGGTCACATTCTCTGAATTCACGAGGTTTGACCTTCTTATCAAATTCTTTCTTCATTCTCTTCTGATATAACTGCCCATGACACAAAGCCGTCATTCTCATCTCTTCAATCAAATTCAATTGGTCAAACCGGTTCTGGACCCATTCAGCCTCTAACAACTTGGTTTCTATTATCACACGCAAAGAGGGAATCTCAACCTCGATTGGGAGCACTGCTTCTATACCATACACAAGGGAGAATGGGGTTGCTCCTATTGAAGTGCAGACAGATGTCCTATATCCATGTAAAGCAAAGGGGAGCATTTCATGCCAATCTTTATAAGCAACGACCATCTTCTGGATGATCTTCTCGATATTCTTATTGGCAGCTTCAACAACCCCATTCATCTTCGGCCTGTACGGAGATGAATTGTGATGTACGATCTTGAATTCTTCACAAAGTTTTGTCATCATGTTGTTATTCTTAATGAAGTGCACTACCACCTGCTTGGTAACATTAGCATATGAAACAATATCCACCCATTTGGTGAAGTAATCAATTGCTACCAAGATAAAACGGTGTCCATTCCAAGCTTTGGATTCAATCATTCCAATCATGTCGATACGCCGCATACAGAAAGGCCATGGGGAAGAAATAACATTGAGAAGTATCAAAGGCACACGAATTTTTTCCGCATAAATCTGGCATTTATGGTACTTCTTTGCAAATTTGTAACAGTCAAATTCCATTGTCAGCAAATAGTAACCTTCCCTTATCATCTTCTTAGCCATCGAATGTCCATTGGCATGAGTGCCAAAGGAACCTTCATGAATCTCATGCATTAACATGTTTGCTTCGTGTCTATCCACGCATATAAGCAGGACCATGTCATAATTTCTCTTGTACGACACATTTTCAATGAGGAAGAAGCTTCCAGCCAATCTTATTTTCATCTCTAGGGATGTGATGGAATTCAACCTTATTAAAGGAGGGTAACGATCTTCTAGCATAATCTTTGTAAGGGATCAAGGCGGCGTGACGAGTATCCCAATATCCTTTAATTTGATTTACTACCAAAGCTAACTCACCATACACATCTAGAATTTTAATTCTGAGATCAATAGCTTCCACGAGAACCATGATGCAAGCCTCATACTCCACCATGTTATTGGTGCAATTGAATGTCAACATTGCAGTAAAAGGTATGTGCGATCCATGAGGAGTGACAATCATAACACCAATTCCTTTACCATAATTATTTATAGCTCCATCAAATATCATACTCCAGCGAGATTCAGGATCAGGACCTTCCTCAGGCAATGGTTTATCACAATATTTAACTTTCAAAAATATCACATCCTCATCGGGGAAATCATACTTCATAGACTGATAATCATCAACTGGTTGGTGAGCAAGATAATCTGCCAACACACTGCTTTTAATAGCTTTTTGAGTGCAGTATTCAATGTCATATTCAGATAACAACATCTACCAACGAGAAATTCTCCCAGTAAGAGAAGGCTTTTCAAAAATGTACTTGATTGGATCCAATTTGGAGATCAACCAAGTGGTGTGATTCAACATATATTTCTGCAAACGTTTTTTCGCCCAGGCCAGAGCACAACATGTCTTTTCCAACATAGAATATCGTGAATTGCAGTCAGTAAACTTTTTACTAAGATGATAATTGGCATACTCTTTCTTCCTTGTTTCATCTTGTTTTCCCAAAATACAGCCCATGGAATTATCTAACACTGTCAGATACATAATCAATGGTCTTTCTTCAACAGGAGAGAGCAAGATAAAAGATTCAAGTAGATATTCTTTAATACTTTCAAATTCCCTTTGGTAGTCATTTGTCCACACACAACCTTGATCTTTCTTTAACAACTTAAAGATCGGTTCACACGTTGAAGTCATGTGGGAATTGAATCTGGAGATGTAATTCAAACGCCCGAGGAAACCTCTGACTTGCTTTTCAGTTCTCGGTGCTGGAATTTCTTGAATTTCTTTGACTTTATTAGGGTCGACTTCAATCCCTATTTGGATGACAATGAAACCAAACAATTTCCCTGATCGAACACTGAAGGTACATTTATTTGGATTCAAGCGGAGATGATACTTCCTCAAACACTGAAACAATTTCAACAAATCTTCTATATGCCCTACTTCAGTTTGGGATTTAGTAATCATATCATTAGTATATACCTCAGTTTCCTTGTGCATCATATCATGGAATAGGGTTGTCATAGCCCTCTGGTACGTTGTACCAACGTTCTTCAACCCAAAGGACATCACTCTGTAACAGAATGTTCCCTAGGGTGTGATAAACGTTGTTTTTTCCTTGTCCTCAGGAGCCATCCTTATTTGATTATATCCGGAAAATCCGTCCATGAATGAGAAACCTTTTAATTTTGATGTGCTATCCACTAACATATCAATGTGTGGCAATAGAAATCATCTTTTGGACTAGCTTTATTTAGATCTTTGTAATCTACGCACATGCGAACATTTCTGTCTTTCATCGATATTGGGACAATATTGGAAATCCACTGAGGGTACACTGATGTCACAAGAAAACCGACGTTAATCTGCTTTAGAACTTCTTCTTTGATTTTTACTGCCATATCTGGGTGAGTTCTTCGTAACTTCTGTTTGATTGGCGGACACTCTTGCTTCAGTGGCAAATGGTGCTCTACGATATTTGTATCTAGACCAGGCATATCTTGGTAACACCAAGCAAAAATATCCACATACTCTTTCAACATCTCAATTAACCTTGTCTTCACATCAGGATGCAACAATGCTCCAATCTTGACTTCCTTCGGATCTTCTTCTGAACCTAAATTGATTACTTCCAATGGCTCTTTATATGGATGAATGGAATTCTCCTCATGCTCAAGCAACCATGAGACCTCTTCTGGAATCTCATCATAGTCTTCTTCTTCAGCCTCATACACAGGACATTCAAAGTTGGGAGAGGGTGCAGGGTCATTGTATTCAACAAGTTTTTTAATTAACCTACACATATGATTTATGATTGCTTTTAGAAACTGACACATATAACAAGTGATTATGCAGATTCAATTTCAGTTATTATTTATTTTGAAAGTTTTTTTTCTGATTACCATTTTCTAAGAAAAAGAAGAAACATAAAAAATACAATTTGGGAAACAAAGACAACTTTTATTATTGATTTTAAAGATCAAAGGAAACAGATAAGCCCATACAATATCAATACTTTCACCTTGGGCAGAGTGAAATATTTTCTAAAAGATTAACAAAAACAAATTACTTTGAGACATGTATGCAAGAGGGAACATCAATGGTGATCCAGTTCTGAACCCTAACTCTATGCGTCACATAATTTGGCATTTCTGTCTCTGCTTCATCTTCCACAATGGCATTAATCCTAGAAACAGTTGGATGAAGATAACCCTCGCTACGAAAGATGTCTTGATACTTTCTTGCAGAAGACTTTGGCTTCATGTTCTTAACTTTATCATTCTTCACAGAGAATCCAAAGACATATATATATTCTTATTTACAGATTGATCAATAATCTATCCCCATACTTCACTATGGCTATTACGCACAATCTGTTGAGCATCCTTCAATGAAGCTATAGAATTCTCATTTCCTCTTATATTATCAATGGGTAAAGCTTGGAACTGGGTTCCAACTGGAGCTTCATCCGCCTCCACAATACTGAAAGAGGACAAATGAGATATCAATAATGCCTGTTCTCCATTTATAATTACCACTTTTCCTTCATGCACAAAATTCAACTTCTAGTGTAAAGTCGAAGTGACAGCCCCTGCCTCATGTATCCACAGACGTCCCAACAAACAGTTGTAAGCGTGTATAATATCAATGACCTGGAAAGAAATCTGAAACAAATGTGGGCCTATATGAATAGGCAAGTCCACTTCAGCAATAACAGATTTCCTTGATCCATCAAATGCTTTCACAATAATGCCACTTGGGCACATGGGAGTTCCTTGATATTTCAACTTCATGAACATGCTCATCGGTTTGATGCTTAATGCGGATCCGTTATCAATCAACACATTGAATAATGAATCATTCTTGCAGTTCATAGAGATGTGGAGGGCCAAATTATGATTCCTTACTTCATCGGGAAATTCATCATTGCAGAAACCAAGGTTATTACATGATGTAATGTTCCCTACCACACTGCTAAATTGGTCTACTAGCATATCACTTTCTACGAAAGCTTGGTCCAATACCCTCATCAAAGATTCTCTGGGAGCAGAGGAGTTCATAAGCAAGGCCATAATAGATATTTTCGATGGAGTCTGTAACAATTAATCTACAATCCTGTAGTCGCTCATCTTTATAATCATCAAAATATTATCCACCTCTTTTTCTAGCATAGATCCATTAGATTTCCCTATTGCCTTCTTGGGTTTAACACTTTCAACAACCTTCTTTCCAGCATTACGGTTTCCACGAACAATTGGTGCAAATACACAACCACTGCGGGTCACTCTACTAGTCTCAACAATATTTCCAACATTAGACATAAGCTGGATGGGAACTTTCACACCACCCTCTAAAACTGTAGCATTATACTTGTAGGGTACAACCTTGTCTGACTTGTAAGGGACGGGACCTGGCAAGCTAATCACCAATGGAGTAATAGTTGGCTTTCAATGATATTCAACTTCAAAATGGGTAGGCGTACCAAAACAATGCACACTAACTTTTACTCCCTCTTCAACACATTCATTCATTACAAAGTCGTCTCTGGAAAACATATCTTCATCTGAGGAGAAAAACTCATCTGCAGAGGCATACTCATCATCTGACGTAGTCCCATATTAACATAATCATCCATATTTCTTGAAACCTTTATGGTACCATTGTCCATCAATAAGTGAATACCCTTTCTCACAATGGAACAACCACGTGAATCTATGCATCATATCTGAGAAGATCCATAATGGTGCCTTTCTTGACCCTCCATATGGTAGAAGGTAGCATGCAACTGCACCAAGTCATCATTCATATATTCCACATTGAAGATTCTGAAATCTCCAAGACATCCAGAAACCATGTTTACTTCCTCCTCATACACTGCCCTAGGCCTGATTATATGAATGAGCCCCTCATTCATCATCTCATGCAAATGAGCCTTTATCTTGTCACAACCCTGTATGCCTGTGTTGCAAATACCACAACCAACATGGTCATGTGTATAGTAACTAAACTCGCAGAGGTGAGCATGCATTTTTACCAAATCTCCTCTAACTAATTTAATATCGAAAATCCCGAAGTTTCCTGGACAACCAGCCACCATATTCACAACATTTTCTCCTCCATGCTTGGGAAAAGGATTATCTTTCACGTTAGGTCCAACATCTTTAAAGGATAAGAAACCAGTCACCACCAATTTTTGTCCTTCAGTTTTCAAAGGATAACAGTTCTCAACATTGTGCCCTGGGGCTCCCTGATGAAAAACCCATGTTTAGCCTGCCTTATAATACCAAGGAAATAGTGATGGTATAGCAGGAGTTGGTCTGGTTTGAACCAACATATTTTTAATGAGTAATTATGTATATCTCATAAAGATAGGGTCAGAATTCTCTCTCCACTGATCATGCCCTTGATTCCCCTGATGGGGTGGTCTCTGATATGAAAATGTGGTTGGAGCTACACCAACAACTGGAGTCACTGAGGCGACCTGTTGATGACACTGATAATTTCTTCTAGGGGGATTAGCCCTTCTCTCTTACATAACAACATTTCTATCTCCTTCCTTCTTTTTGGAAAACCCATAGGATGGCTTCTTCGTACTTTTGGAACTTTTGGTTTTTGTTAGACGGACCTCTCTTACAGCTTCTTCCAAACGGATACCCATGCCCACCATTTCAATAAAGTCACTTGGCGCACTCGCTACCATCCTCTCATAGTAGAAAGCACCCAGAGTCTTCAGGAAAATCTTAGTCATCTCCTTTTCTTCTATTGGAGGAATCACTTGGGCGGCTACCTCACACCATCTCTGTGCATATTCTTTGAATGATTCCCTATCTTTCAGGACAATGGCCCTGAGTTGATCACGGTTAGGCGCCATGTCCACATTGTATTGGTATTGTCTAATAAATGCTTCTCCCAAGTCGTTGAAAGTATGAATATTGGCATTGTCCAAACTCATGTACCACTTCAACGCAACACCAGTCAAGTTATCCTAAAAAAAGTGAATCAACAGACGCTGATCATCAATGTGGGTAGACATTCTTCTTACATACATCACAAGATGAGCACGAGGACAAGTATTGCCCTTGTACTTATCAAATCCAGGAACCTTAAACTTTGCAGGTATCTTGACATTCGGGACCAAGCATAAATCATTAACATTTTGCCTGAACAATTCGTTTCCTATGAGGGCCTTTATCTCCCTCAACATCTTGTCAAAATGGTCCTGAAAATCATCCATTCGATCATAGATACCCAAGCCTTCACTTGGTAGATGAAAAGGATGATACACATCATCATTACAAAATGGCACAACATTCACCGAAGGAGGTGCAACAGGAGTAACATGCACCACAGGAGGTACAGGAGTAATGGTAGCCTGAAAAACTGGAGTAATTTGAGGACCAAGATTGAAACCTTTAGGCATAAAGTTCTCCGGCATTCCCCATGGATAGCCTTGAGGCATGCGATTCTGAACAACAGCTGGAGTAGTAGATACAGGACCAATCAGAGCTTCAGTAGTAACCATTATTTGTTGAGGTTGAGCAATCGGTTGCTGAATTTGAGCAACCACCTAAGATTCCATCAAAGTAGTGAGATTGGCCATACCGGCCTTCAGAGCAAAAACATCATCGCGCAGCTCGCGATTCTCTTGTTCTAATTTGTCCATCTTCCTTATGAAATTATCCCGAGTATTGTAGTGGTGAGACAGCTTGTTGAACGAAGTAAAGAAGCTCAGTAAAACACCTGGATATGCATAAAAAATGAAAGAAATATGTACAATATGATGCACGATGTGCAATGCACATGATTTATTTTATTATTATTATTTCAAGGGACTTAAAGATTTTATAGACAATCATTGCAAATATCAAAGTAATACACATTTGAAATACTGAAAAATTTTATTATAAATTTCAAAATGGATTACAAGTTTCAACAATCCCAATTACAAGATGAAAATAAAGTCTAAAACCCTAAGAAGTAAAGCTGATGGAGATCACTTTATACGCTGGCGCTTCTCTGTAAGTATGGAAATCTAAGCCTTCAACCTCTGGTTTTCTTTCGCATATCTGGTGGCAACCTCCTTCCGATCACCTGAATCAGGAAGTGAGCAACTAGCATCTGACTGGAGCTTAGGGGAAAATAAATCCCCTTGCCTCTCCATTTTCTCTATAGCCTGACTCTAATGAATCTCAATCAAGTCGTCTTTCTCCCTCAAGTCTGCTCTGTATGACATCTTTAAAGTTTGGCACTTATTCTTCCAAGCTTCCTTTTCCTGCTGCATCCTGACTAAAGCAAGTTGTAGGTCTTCCACATCATCCAATAGAGGAGGAGTGGTCTTCACAAACAAATCAGGCATAGGTGCTTCCCAAGAATATGATATCTTCAACTGAATAGCTCTCGCTTGTACCCACAGAAGATAAGGCTCCAAAGCAACAACCCCTCTAGGTCCCAAGTCTTTGTGAATGTGATGCCAGGCCTTCACAATATGGTCCCTAGCTTCCTTATGGTCTTCTCCCTCTTTCAGGAAGAAACTACTCAAATGAATACTATTTGGCTTATCCCTCATCGGGTAACCAAGTTGTCGCCGTGCAAGAACAGGATTGTAGTTAATTCCTCCCTTTGTACCAAGAAGAGGTACATTGGGGAAACTACCACAACTGTCGGCAATCTCTATATCATGGTAAGCTTAATGATACCAAACAATATCTGAGTGAGTAAGTGCCATGATCATAGGAGCCCAATGGGGTTCCTTCCCGACATCCCAGAAAGCATCAGACTGAGGCAAATGAGAAGTAAATCACCGATACAACAGAGGCGTGCAACAGATAACAATTCCCCCGTGATAAGAATCCTGAAGATGAGTAGAGTAATAAGTTTCACACAACAAGGTAGGAACTGGGTTCCCTATCATGAAGATCCTAATAACACTAATGTCAACAAATTTGTCTACATTAGGATATAAGTACAACTCGTAAGCATGTAGAGCAGAGATGGCCTTAAAAGCGATTGTACTCTTCATCCTGACAAAGTAACAAGCTTTCTCTAATAAGAACTGAGTTGGTAATCCTCTAATCCCTCCTTTATTAGTCATGTGAGCTTCAACCTCAGACTTTCCTAAATGGATCAAAACAACAATCTCATGTGGTTTTAGCTCACCCTCCAAACTAGTAAAAGGAACACAATCGGTAATAGGCAAATCCAGTAGATAAGAATACTTCTCTAGTGTAGGAATCAACTGATAATCAAGGAAATTAAAGCAATGATACATCAGATAATAGAATTGGACCAAGGTCTACAGAATACCCTCCTTCATCCTAAGTTTCATGATAGAAATGATGGACCCGTACTTCCTCCAAAAATCTGCAGAACACTCAATCTCGGGAATCAGACTCATCAACTCATATATCTTGGGATCTTTGAAACTGTACTTTCTGGTCTTTCTTTTTCCAGAATCCATAGTCAAAAAGTACCTGAGATATTCCCAAATGGTCAACTTTTAAGTCCCTTAAAATAAATTTCTTCAAAAGATGCTTATGAGTGCATGGATGCCTGATGCAACAATCACACACATAATCACAAACATAAGGTTCCTAGGTTCAACGTCACGAGCATGAGGTCGAACGTACTACCCATAAGGTATTGGTCTAAGAGGTATCACCTTTCGAACAAGGTTCTAAAGGTTCCTAGAGTCTACATCCTTCCTTCAAATATTACCAACTTCCCGATTGACTCGGTAATTAGTAATATTCTCAAGAAAAACTCATCTGAGTGTAGTATCGCGTGACAACTATTTCCAGATTACTCTATCATAGCTTCCGTGCTACACCTAAAAGGCCAAGATAGGTTAGGTATTCTAGTGTCCTCAGTTTCAGTAGGCTCCCAGGTCGAAAGCAATACGTCTTCCTGATTACTCGGTAAACAACACTACAGTCAAACGGGCCTCCACTGAGTGTGGGATCTGATGTATCTTTTTTTGGGATTACTCCCTCAAAGTTAACATGACTATACCGCCCATCCTATCTTAAAGTTTTCCCAAGTACGGGTATAGGACTCATGCGTAATCACCAAGCACCCTGAAAACCAGGAAAATCCAGACAAACATATACACAACATATATCATATAAACAATAATAACACATATACAAATATAAACAAAGAGAGGTTCAACCCACTTAGGGATGGACTAGCAAGAAGTGGATCTTTCCCCAGTGAAGTTGCTATTTTTTTCTGTAGCGGTAGAAATGTTTAAGACTAAGCCATTGGATTGACTTGACTTATACAGATCAAAATAAAAATCGCCACCGCACTTTATTGTTTCCAAAGGAATGTGAAAAGAGCGAATAACCCAAAAGAGGGGGGAAAGATTCAAGGTAAGGGGGTTGGTTATGCAAAGGGAAGGTATTAGCACCTTAAACATCTACGGTACTCTGCAGGAACCTCTTTGTAAAATTTGTATATTTTGGCTATAAAATGTTGTGTAAAAATTGATGGTGGAGATGAGAAAAGAAATATTTTTTATGATTTTTTCATCTGCCGCGGTTGCGAACCTTTAGTGCCTACGTACCACCTTTCATGCAATATGGGATCAGGGTACACATAATTCACCTTTAAAAATTTTCAAACAAGTGTGTTGGTTAATTTTATGAGATGAGACATCATCATCATTGTCCGTGTGGAAAACATACTTACTACCCACAATCATGAGAAAGGAGAATTTGCATCATCTCAAAGTGGAGGATATGCCTTGGATTTTGAAATCAACAATGCCTCACTCAACACCCAAGTGGAAAATATCTCTCTTCACTACATTATGTAGAAGTATAGTTGTTTGCATCACTAAAAGGATTGACAAGAGTCCAATCTTTTGAGAAAGGTTTTAAAGATAAGAGACAAAATGGAAAAATGGTTTGAATGAGATTTATTGACCTTTAGTATTCTCACAAAAATGTCAAGTTATTATTAAGTTGATTGATGTTTATTTAATAAAATGTTTTGAAAATGCATGGACCTAAGTCCAAGTTTATCATGAAAGTGGTTCAAGTTTAGAAACAAGAAGAGTTTTCAAAAGGAGGGAGAAGATTTTTGAAATTAAAGAAGATGGTAGGAGAAGAAGGGACTATCCTAAAGCATAAGGTAAAAGCTTGGGAGAAGAACCATCTAACCAACAAGAAGCCAACACTTGAAATTATGATTCAAGATAGAATTCCCATTCATTGGATTGAAACCAAGCAAGCAAAGACACTAGACCTCTTGATAGAACTAAACTTCAAGTGTATTAAGTCTTCACAAAAATTGGGCAGAGTAACGGTTGTATACAGATGAATTCCAGATTATAGACACAATATGTAATCACAATAACCTGTACACAAAAAAAACAAACAACCCAATGTCTTGAGGTAAACCTCAAGAACTCCAGACAAAATATCAATTAAAGTCACAAGGTCTCCAACCTAGTCCAAGGTTTCTATTCCTAAGTCCAAGAAGTCCAATACTCCATAATGCCAATGATAGTAGCCAAATAGTCCAAGTATCATTAATGTTTTTTATGGTTTAAGTTGATTATTAAGTATCTTCAAAAAGGAAAAGAAAAGCTCAAGTGAGAAAAATAAGAATTGCATAAAAGTAAATGCTCAAGTGAGCAAGGATGAAAATAACATGAAATGTAAATGCTAAAGTAAATGGTACATAAAGTAAAAGCATAAAAATAAAAGCATAAAATAAAGTCAATTGTTAGAAGTTAATGGTTAGTTGGATGACCATCTTGAAACTTTCATTTGGAACTCATTAGAGTATTGGTAGAAGCAAAGCCTCTCAACATCAAGTTGCATTTCCTTTTTGTCAATTATATCATCCATTTAAGAATCCTCAAGGCAACATTTAATGATCAATGATGTTTAAGTGATCCGCGTTGACCAAAATTGATGAAGATCCATTGGAAGATTGGTAGAACCAAAACCTCCTAACAATGAATCTCAAGGTTATTGGATAAAAGGGTTCAAATTAACATACTTGGGCTTACAAACATAGGTTTGGGCCAAGAATGATCATTTTCTCAAATCGGGGCAAACTTTAGCGCTATGTTAAGCAATCGTAAGTGGACTTATGTAGAAGTCGCACCTATTTTGAGGCCGATCAATAGCAATCTATGTACTTCGTGTTTGGATGAATGATATAGAGATCATTATCCCATAACATGTAATACAATAAGAAAGGTGGATAAGATGAAGAGGGAAAGGGATTAGAGTTTCAAATATCATCAACATCATTTTCCCATTTTAGTGGATTTGGTTTATTAACCTATCAACACCCAAGGTTCAATGAGGTTGAAGAACTTGTCTTCAAATAATCCTCAAGTCAGTATCACATGCTATTTCAAGAATTAAACAAGAATCATGTACAAAAGTTTTCAATTTACAAACATTAGTCAAAGGTAAAACCCAAGATGCACACCTAAGTCAAAAATAGTTTTAAAATATGAAAATGTCTTGAAAAATTATGAAATTAAAACCCAAAATTCCTAAAGTTCAACAAAAGTCATAAATAAAATTTAGAGTCATGGATTGAGGTGGAAATTTGCTTTAGAAATGCAAACTTTAAAACTAGCAAGTATAAGCCTTAAACTATATGGTTTTGGGAAATAATTTATGAAAAATATGAAATCACATTGTAAAGTTCCAGAAAAATGTTTTTTATGGCCTCAACATGTTAGGACTCTAAACAACTTCATCTCTAATTTTATAGGCATGGGAAGTTATAACTTTTAATAAATTATTGTGAATGATCAAGCAAAAACCCTAAAAAAAGGAAATTAAGTTCAAAAAATTAATGAATTAGGCCTAAATTTCAAATAAATTTGATGTAAAATAACCTAAATGTCAAGAAAACTGTAAGAATCAGAAGGTATATTTTTTATTTTATTTTATCTCAAAAGGAAAATAGAAAAGGAAAATATTTACACAATTCAACAAAAATAATACAAATAAAATATGATATGTCCAAATGATTTTAATTTGTGATCCAAGAATTTATAAAATAGGACAAAAAATATTTTCAAGTAATAAACTCGGAGAGGAGGCCAAAAATATTTTTTATGGATTTTTTTATTTAATAGAAATAGCAAAATAAAATTCAAGATTTAAAGGAATAATAAAACCCTAATTATTTACATGATTTTATTTAATAAAGAAAAATGATTAAAAAATTGAAATAAAAATAAAAATATGAATGTATATTGAAAAGGGAGTTTAAAATATTTTTATCATGATTTTTGAAGTGAAGAAAATATTTTAAGAAAATATGAGAAGAAAATAAAAAAAAAATGAAATTTAAAGGCTATTACACCTGTTATCAGAAAAAGCGCGCTATAAAATGTATCAAGAACATGTTCAATCAAAGACTGCCACGCAGTCATCCCTACCAAAGCCATATTATCCATTTTTTTCCAGATTGAAACACCACTTTCATGTCACGATATCTCATTCATCTCTTGATGAAATTCAAAAATTCAAACATCAACTTTCAAGATCAAAGTTTGCTAATCACGATAGTACTAAAAAATTCATGAAATGATGCCTTGATGACAGAGAAAAACGCGCGTGAAAGATGATGCATGAACACGGTTTTGTTTTGAGCATTTTAACAAACAATTTTATGATTCACATATCTCCTTCAATTCTCCACCAAATTACACGATCCAAAAATGAAATTTGATCACAAAAATGCAAGGATTATGAATATGGTCTTGGATTTTTCAAAAGACTCATGAATTTAAACAACACGCAAGGCTGTAGTAAGAGGGAGAAAAATGGATCATCTATCTTTGAAATGAATTTGATGATGCTTGAGCTCAAATAAAGAGCAAGAAATGGAGAGAAACTTGCTTGATTGTGCAGAGATAATAAATGGAGAGAGATGCGAAGAAACTTTGAAAATAGAGAAAGCTTGCTTAACAATGGTAGATTTGAAGTTTGATATTTTAAGAGAGAGAAGAGAGCTTCGTAAGAGAGAGATGCTTTCTTTCTGACTTTCTTCTTCCAACCCCTTTACTTGTTGCATCATATTGCCTTTTATAGAGTGAGTAGAATAAAGAAAGTGAGGGAAAATGAGAAATTAAGTTTGTGCGTTTTATGTTGTTTGAGAGTGAAAAGACGTGCGTTTTGAAGTAAGTGAGAAGTGGCTGGGGTGTGAACTGGAAGCTATGGCTTTGTTGGCACATGATTTACATGCATGTCCATGAAAATATCATCATTCCATGAACACCTCTTTATCTCCTTATATCTTCCTCTACAATGCATGAAACATGACAATGTTTGAATAAAAAATGGAGAGGAGCTTTCATACTCCAACTTTCATATTCAAATAATTCCAAAATGAAGCTTGAATCAATGAGATATTTGGCCATGAACACGTGCTTACAAACTTCTTGATAAAATTCCAGGCCTGACTGGGCATTCTGCATGCGTGTCGTGCCTTGTGTGGGCAAAAATTCAGCTCGCATGACACCTTCTTCTTTCAACGATATCTCAAAATGTAGGAAGAATTTGGAGAAAATTTCTGAAGCAATGTTGTTCCTCACATTTAGGGCTTGATCTTTGATGTTGGACATTTTTCAAAATAATGAATATTTCACATAGAAAAGTGATGATGAATGCGCGCCCACAACATGTTTGATGAAATTCCTGCCTAGCGAGTGACTTGCCTTTTGCTGGGCAAAAATTCATTTTGAAGCTCAAAATCATAATCACCATATATTTCTCTAAAATTAACCATTTGAGATGATTATTGAATGAAAATTGAAGATAAAACTTCAATCTTCAACTTTCATGTTGCCAACTTTTTGATTTGAGTCCAAACGGTCTTTCAAAAATGGACATGAATAAGTTATATTTTTTCATTTCTATCCAAAATTTCACTAAGTGTCAAAAACTTCCAAGCTTCATAACTTTTTTTCTTTCATTTTTTGGATTTGTGTCCACTCCTACAAAGTTGGAGAATTTTTCATCCTTTTTCTAGGCATATAAAATTTGCAAGTTTTCAATAAAAATTAAGAAAATTGTGGCCAATCAAGATTCATCCCTATGGATACTTAGGAAAAGTCCAGAACTTCAAATAACTTCCTTGACAAGTTATCTCCAATTCACAGTTCCTCTTGATATTTTTTCCACTATTTACCATGAAATGTGATAATAGGGATATTGAATTAATGGTTGACCAAAAGTTCACTTGGTCAACAGTTGATTTCAGCTATCTCCTGACAAAATGACCATTTCACCCCCTTTCATCAATTGGACATTTTCAAATCAAAGTTGATGATCAATCTTCCAATGATAGATGCTCATGACCATGTAGAGAAGTATGGCATAAAGTATTGCCTAAAAATTCAAAGATCTCCTGATTAGAATCCAAACCCTAGTTTTGATCCTCTGTGTTAGGAGATGGTGAGAAGACTTCAATTGTGCCATTACCTACAATATGATATTCCAAGATACAAAATATACATATTTTGAGGTTAGTTAAAACCATACATATAAAAAGATATACAATTAAAAGTGCTTCAAAATGCTTGGTGACTCCCATAGGAAAACCTAAAGACAAGATGCAGTAGGAGAAAAACCCCAAACCCTAGTTTGTGATCGGGTTGCATTGTGATGGTATGAGATGACAAAGGAATATTAAGGGCAAAAATTGGGGTACAACAATCGTCTCCAAAGGATATCAATAACACAAGCTACTCCTGAAGATTTCGCCACTTGCTGTTTTCCAAAGATATCAACAACATGCTAGCTGCTCATGAAGAGTCCGCCACTTGTTGTCTTCCAAAGATATCAACAAAACGCTAGCTGCTCATGAAGATTCCGCCACTTGTTGTCTTCCAAAGATATCAATAAGACAAGCTTCTCATGAAGAGTCTCCCACTTGTTGTCTTCCAAAGATATCAATAACACAAGCTGCTCATGAAGAGTCCGCCACTTGTTGTCACGTCGATATTCCAAAAGAATGTTGTGATAACACTACTAGGGAATAAATTTATTCTTCAATGTTGAACCATGAGTAGGTCCTTCCTGAGGAGATCAAGTATTTAAATGCGTAACATAAATTCGCTCTTCATCTAGGTTTCACAGCCTAGAGAAAACCAGTGATGATGAAGTCTTGATTGTGCTCTTAAACTTTAATGAAATAGCCCTTGAGAATAAGTGATTCACCATACTTAACACTTGAGGGATCCAAAACCCTAATTGAGGAGCAACATTTGATGCTCTTGATCTACACCTATTTCTACACATGAAATCAAAGAAACAAAAAAACATACACTTCGTGCTTGATTAGAAGTTAGTCATGCATAAGATAAAATGTTCACAACACTCGATAATCTCCGCACAGGAAATGCTCGAAGATTTTAAGTTCGAAACCGACAATATTTTGTGAGCTTGATGTATATAACAAAAATGCAAATGAAGATGGGATCTTAGTTCAGAAATTGGGGTATGACACAAGGTACCAACTTTGAATCCATGGTGTTCATAGCTCAAGGGGTCTTTGGGCATGATTCTTGAAGTATTTGAAAGATAAGGTTACAATATTTACAATGTGCAAAGAATGGAATCAAATGGATGCTTGAGCTAAAATTTGTGATGAGTCAAAGTTGAAAAAAAGATGCTGCCTTTTTGTACATAGAAAAATTCTATGTTTTTCTTCAAAAATGACCTATAATGTTTTGACTCCAAATATTTCTTCAAAATTGAGCTTTTATCTTTGATGCTAGCTTGAAGTGTACTCCTTAAAGAGTATTATGTAACTTGAATTACTCAAATATAACAAGAATTGAAAAAGTTACGGCCTTGTGAAGTTGGTGAAAATGCATGAGATGACCTATAATCTTTTGCAGTCTTAGGGAATCTTCCATCCATTTTCAAGCTTTGCACATAAAATAAGAGTTGAAGTTCACATCCTTAAGATCATTATGGAAAAAGAATGGGATCAATGAGATTAAAATTGACAAAGTCATGATCTTTTGAAGTCACATGAGGGAATTTGATGGCCTATCTAGAGGACTTGTAATCTTTCTCAATCATTAGGCCTCTTCCACACAAAATTTTCTTGAAACTTTTGAAGTGATCAGTTGATAACCCTTTAAAGAAAAGCATGTCTTTGGAATCACTCAAAAATCTCAAGAGATGAGTAAGATATAGCCCTTAGAAGTTCAAAACCCTAGCTCCTAGAGCACCGAAATGACTTGGAAACCCGTTTCAATTTTTACAAACTTTCTTGCACAATAACTTTTGCCATGTTAATGGAGATTGTTGAGGATGATAATAAGAAAATATAGCAACAAAAACCAATTCCAAATGTTAAGAATTAATGGAGTTGTGCACTTGTGATCAAGGAATAAAGAACTTTTCCAATTAGGTCAAACCTCTTCAATCAATCTTTGCATATTTTGACTTCCCTTGACAAATTAAGGCATGATGAATCATAGTAGACCTTGTTATGATATTACTTCAAATTATCTTCAATGATAAAGCTTGAATCTCAATGAAACTTTGTTGAAGAAGGCATGGAAATAAACTCATGAACCTATGAATTCACTTGATGAAATGTGTTGTGCTCTCACCTATAGCATCATCATTTAGAGAAAACATTCATGGTATTTGTTAGTTAAAAATTAATCAATACAAAACATAGATGATCATAATATACAGATCAAGGTTCATGGTGATTCCTCATGAGAAACTTAAAAATAGGGAGAAGAACTAAACCCCAGTGTGACCTTGTTGTGATTGAGTAGATATGAGATGATAGAGGAATCTTAGGGGCAAAAGTTGGGGTACAACAGCTGCCCTTATTTAAGTGTCTTCTATTCGGAGATACGAAAGTTAAAATATTCGTGTCGACGCGATTCAAGATACTTAAATATAAAACAAACCCTATTTTTGGCCCTAAGATGCCATGAAATGCATATGATTATTCATGCAAATAAACAGATCCAAAGGTGACACAGGACAACACTGGGGAAAAAGAAAATAAAAGATCAAAAGAAAACTAGACCAGAAAATAAATCACTGGTAAACAGAAGACTCGACTCTATTGGGGTAAAGCCCAAGGCTGAGGAAAAGTAAAATCAACTCAAACATTGAGGAGAGAAAGTAAATGATAAGAGTGATCGACAGATAACCGCAAACTGTCCACTCACTAAGAAGAGAGCAAAAAAAGGTAATGTCGACCCATAGGGGGGAAAGAAGTGGTAGGATAATACCATCAAACATAAATATTAGAGTAAGCCACAAATGACCAGCATTAGTACTTATAATCGAAAACAAACAAACTCTTCAGAGCAAAATGAGTCTCAATAACAAACTATTTCCCATAATGACGAGACTACCATTCATCGGAGTAACAAAATCTCAACAACAAACTATCTCCTATAATGACGAGACTACCATTCATAGGAGTAACAAATCTCAACAATAAACTATCTCCCATAATGACGACACTACCATCCATTGGTGTAACAAATCTCAACGGCGAACTATCTCACATAATGAAGAGACTAACATTCATTGGAGTAACAAATCACAATAACAAACTATCTCCCATAATGACGAGACTACCATCCATTGGAGTAATAAATCTCAACAACTAACTATATCCCATAATGACGAGATTACCAGTCATTGGAGTAACAAATCTCAACAACAAACTATATCTTATAATGACGGGACGACCATTCATTGGAGTAACAAATCTCAACAATGAACTATCTCCCATAATAACGAGACTACCATCCATTGGGCTAACAAATCTCAACAACGAACTATCTCTCATAATGACGAGACTACCATCCATTGGGCTAACAAATCTCAACAACAAACTATCTACCATAATGACAAGACTATCATCCATTGTAGTAACAAATCTAAACAACGAGCTATCTCCCATAATGAAGAGACTACCATTCATCGGAGTAACAAATCTCAACAACGATCTATCTCCCATAATGATGAGACTACCATTCATTGGAGTGACAAATCTCAACAACAAACTATCTCCCATAATGATGAGACTATCATTCATTGGAGTAACAAATCATGAATCTTCTATGGGAACTAACAGACTTATTGGGGAATTACAAGTTGCTCAATTAAAGACACCTGCCACTTGTTGTTATAAGAAGGAGTTGTAATAATGACTTCTTGGGGAAATGTCAATATATTCCTGCTGAGGAGATAAAATCTTCACGTGTAAAATAAATGAACATTCTCAAACCAGGGCTCAAAGCATGCAGAAATCAAAATAATAATGTTGCAAGGAACCACTTATCAAACCAGAAATAAACCAGAATGAAACAGTAAACCAAGATAGCATCTGATGAGAACTAAACTCAAATGGGAAACACGGATCTAATTAGACAAAGAACTGAATAGGAAGGCTAAAGCAAAATTCTTCCACGAGGGATAACTCAGTAGGAAATTAAAAGAATATATAATTTCTGCTTAAGGTTGTAACTCTATTGGAGAGAGGGTAACATAACTCTGCAAAATAGGGTAATATGCCAACAAAATAATAATGAATGCAAATGAGCAATGAATGTTGAATTTATCAATGTATGATGTATATAGGAATGTATGAATGTTATCATGTATATGCTGACAAAATAGACATACAACACTAAGAATAAACATACAAAGCTAGCTTGGGTAAAGTCAACACTCGGCTAAATCACATCCAGGAGGAAAAATTTATAAGAAAGTAAGCACCAACTGAGGAAACAAATTCCTATTTCACGGCTTAACTCCACTGGGAAGAGATATAATCCGAAAATAATCAAGTCTAAATAGTAAATCAGTACAAATGCAGGGATATAACATCCTCCTCCAGGCTTCACCGGGGGACATCACACAAACTTCAATGGCAAAAACAATGTCTCAACATCAGACTTCCCTTGGAGATTATAATGCTAACTTCATTAGGGAAGCTAAAACCCACATCGTTGAGACTTCAACTGGGGATTCTGTGTTGACTTTAAGGGGAATTATGACACCACATCATAGAGAGGATACCAAAATACATTCTTCAATACTAAGAGTGATGATTACACAAACTTCCCTGGAGAGAAATTATGAAATCACACAGGGATAACAACTTTCAGAGGGAAACATTATCTCATCTTTACTTGGGGATCTAAGAAGTAAAACAATACAACAAGAATCCAAAATTATGTGGATTTTTAATCAAATTCGGCACTTGGCGGAAGAAAACCCAAAAAGTTGACAGATGTTTCAACACTTCTTAAAAGAGATATTTCCCTTCTCTAGTTGCCTGGGAAATAAACAACAACAATAATGCCATCAATGCAAGGGGAGATGTTTTTCAAATGACTCTACCGCAACACATAAAGGGAGAAAGAACTTCCGTCAAATGAGTGAAAACCTTGTTGGGGAATTTGGGATAGTGGCTCCAAACCATGCAAACCCGAAATCAAAATTATCAACTTAGAGGGAAACTGAACCAAGACTTGACTGGGGAAAATGGGATCACAAACCCAACACCGCACCATACATCAATAGGTATCATCTCCAACTATCTGAGAAACACAAGAAGATCATACGTATACTAGCAAAAATGACCTGGGAGAACCCTCCTGGGGAATACATACTTCCAAAATTTCAGAATTCGTCCATCCTTGGAATCACCATTTTTGTTTTTCTTGAGTCACAAAATGTAAAGTAAAATGTAGTTTGTAAATTATTTTCAAAAACAATTTTATTATTAAAACTCTTTGTTTTTAAAATTACTATCAATAATAAATGAAGTCTTTGTAAGCAGAATAAAATGAGAATTGCAAAGAATTGGATAAAAGCTCAAACTTTATTAATAGAATGGTGGTGTGCGAATGGCGAGACACCATAGATGATTACAAAGTTTGGAAAATGGTAATATATTGGAAAAGATACATTGAAATAAATTGACCACTATTCTCCCTAACATCTTTGAATTCCTGAGCAGCGACTTCTGTTGAAGTATGGTGAGAGTCCAAGAAGATTGTTGCTTCAATGATCAAGTCTTGTCTGACGCAATTACTTGCCAAGAAATCCCTAATTTTTTCCTAAGTTGCCCTTGCGGGTTTTCAACCTAGCAGGAAGAATCTATTCTATTTATGTCTATAATTGTTTCCTAGACCACCATTTCGGGTTTTCAGCCTACCGAGACGTTCCTTTTTACCTAAGCCATCTTTTCGGGTTTTAGACTTAGCGAGTTGTTCTTTTATTTCTTTAGGCGAAGTATTTCTTGACTGCATCAGCATTCATAGGACGTGGGAACTCCTCTCTATCCATAGTTTCAAGAATCAATGCACCGCCAGAGAAGCATTTCTTGACAACATATGGGCCTTCAAAATTGGGAGTCCACTTGCCCCTAGAATCAGCGTTAAAAGACATGATCTTCTTGGGCACGATGTCTCCTTCTCTGAATTCGCGAGGCTTGACCTTCTTATCAAAATCTTTCTTCATCCTCTTCTAGTATAACTTACCATGACACAAGTCCTTCATTCTCTTTTCAATCAAATTCAATTGGTTAAACATGTTCCGGACCCATTCAGCCTTTGACAACTTGGTTTCCATTATTACACATAAATAGAGAATATCAACCTTGGCTGGGAGCACTGCTTTCATACCATACACAAGAGAGAACGGGGTTGCCCCTGTTGAAGTGCGGATAGATGTATGATACCCAAGAAAAGTAAAATGGAGCATCTCGTGCCAATCTTTATAAGTAACAACCATTTTCTGGATGATCTTCTTGATGTTTTTATTAGCAGCTTCAACAGACCCGTTCATATTTGGCTTGTAAGGAGATAAATTGTGATAGACAATCCTGAATTCTTCACAAAGTTCTGACATCATCTTGTTATTCAGATTCAAGTCATTGTCGATGTTAATCCTACTGGGCACCGATATATAAGATTGTTCTTGATAAAGTGTACTACCACATGCTTGGTAACATTAGCATATGAGGCTGCTTCCACCCATTTGGTGAAGTAGTTAATTTCCACCAGGATGACACAATGTCCATTTGACGCCTTAGGTTCAATCATTCCAATCATGTCAATACCCCAGATAGCTAAAGGCCATGGGGAAGAAATAACATTGAGAAGCGTTGGAGGCACATGATTTTTTTTAGCATAAATCTGGAACTTATGGCACTTCTTTGCAAATTTGTAATAGTAGGATTCCATTGTCAGCCGATAGTAACATGATCTAAGCATCTTTTTTACCATCGAATGTCCATTGGCATGAGTACCAAAAGAACCTTCATGGGTTTCATGCATCAACATGTCTTCTTCGTGTCTATCCACGCATCTGAGAAAAACCATGTCATAATTTATTTTGTATAGCACATCTTCATTGAGGAAAAAGCTACATGCCAACCTTCTCAATGTCTTTCTATCCTTGTTTGACGCACCAAAACGGGTATTCCTGAGTCTGGAAAAAATGCTTGATATCATGATACCAAGGTTTTTCATCTGACGTTTCCTCTGTTGCAAAAAAATGAGATGGTCTATCTAAACGTCGCACTATGATACGAGGTAAATAGTTCCAAGTATTCAGTTCATAAATAGTTCCAAAGTGGCTAAAGCATCCGCCATTTGATTTTTATCTCTGGGAATATGATGGAATTCAACTTTATTAATGAAAGTTAATAATCTTCTAGCATAGTCTTTGTAAGGAAACAAACCAGGGTGACGAGTATGCCATTCTCCTTTAATCTAATTTATTACCAAAGTTGAATCGCCATACACATCTAGAATTTTGATTCTGAGATATATAGCCTCATCGAGACCCATGATACAAGCTTCATATTCTGCCATGTTATTGGTGTAATCAAATGCCAACCTTGCAGCAAACGGGATATGTGATCCATGAGGAGTGATAATCACAACACCAATTCCTTTCCTATAAGAATTCACAACTCCATAAAATACCATACCCCCCGAGATTCAGTATCAAGACCTTCCTCATGCAAAGGTTCATCACAATCTTTTATCTTTAAAAACATCACATCCTTATAAGGGAAATCAAATTTAACAGACTGACAATCATCAACCGGTTGGTGAGCAAGATAATGTACCAAAACACTACTTTTTATAGCCTTCTTATTACGGTATTCAATATCATATTCAGACAACAGCATCTGCCAATGGGAAATTCTCCCAGTAAGAGCAGGCTTTTAAAAAATATACTTGATTGGATCCATTTTGGAAATCAACCAGGTAGTATGATTCAACATATATTGCCACAACCACTTTGCTGCCCAGGCCAGAGGACAACATGTCTTTTCCAGCATAGAATACCACGACTCATAGTCAGTAAACTTCTTACTGAGATAATAAATGGCATATTCTTTCTTCCCTATTTCATCTAGTTGTCCCAAAATACAGCCCATGGAATTAACTAACATTGTCAGATACATAATCAACGGTCTTCCTTCAATAGGCGGGAGCAAGATAAGAGGTTCAAGAAAATACTCTTTAATACTTTTAAATGCCCTTTGGAAAACATTTTTCCACACACAACCCTGATCTTTCTTTAACAACTTAAAAACCGATTCACACGTTGCACTCATATGGGAAATAAATCTGGAAATGTAATTCAAACGCCCAAGGAAGCCTCTAACTTTCTTTTCAGTTCTTGGCGCTGACATTTCTTGAATTGCTTTGACTTTATCAGGGTCAACTTCAATCCCTTTTTGACTGATAATGAAACCTAACAATTTCCCTGATCGGACACCAAAGGTGCATTTATTTGGATTCAAGCAGAGATGATACTTCCTCAAACGCTGAAACAATTTTAACAAATCTTCTATATGCCCTTCTTCAGTCTGGGACTTAGCAACCATATCATCAACGTATACCTCGATTTCCTTATGTATCAGATCATGGAATAGGGTTGTCATAGCCCTCTGGTACGTCACACCAGCGTTCCTAAACCCGAAGGGCATCACTCTGTAACTGAATGTTCCCCAGGGTGTGATAAACATTGTTTTTTCCATGTCCTCAGAAGCCATTCTGATTTGATTATATCCGGAAAATCCAACCATGAACTAGAATACTTTGAATTTTGTTGTACTATCAACCAACATACCAATATGTGATAATGGAAAGTCATCTTTTGGACTAGCTTTGTTTAAATCTCTATAATCAACGCACATGCAAATTTTTTCGTCTTTCTTTGGTACTGGGACAATATTGTTAATCCACTGAGGCTACACTGATGTCACAAGAAAATCTGCATTAATCTTCTTTAAAACTTCTTCTTTAATTTATACTGCCATATTAGGGTGAGTTCTTTGCAATTTCTGCTTGATTGGCGGGCATTCTGGCCTTAGCGGCAAATGATTTTCCATAATATCAGTATCCAATCCTGACATATCTTGGTAAGACTAAGAAAAGATGTCCATATACTCTTCTAATAGTTCAATCAACTTGCTCTTCATGTCAGGATGAAGCAATGCTCCAATCTTAATTTCTTTCGGATCTTCCTCTGAACCCAAATTAATCATCTCCAACGGCTGTTTATACGATGGAATGGAATTTTCTTCGGCCACATACACAGGATATTCAAATTTGGGAGAGGGTGTGGGTTCATTGTATTCAACATGTTTTTCAGTTAATCCGCACATATGATTTATGATTGCTTTTAGAAACTGACACATATAGCAAGTGATTATGCAGATTTATTTAAAGTTATTATTTATTTTGAAATTTTTTTTTCTGATTACCATTTTCCAAGAAAAAGAAGAAAATAAAGACACAATTTGGGAATCAAAGATGATTTTTATTATTGATTTTAAAGATCAAAGCAAAAGATAAGCCCATACAATATTAATACTTTCACCTTGGGCAGAGTAAAAGATTTTTGAAAAATTAACCAAAAAAACAAATTACTTTGAGACATGAATGCAAGAGGGAACATCAATAGTGATCCAATTTTGGACTCTGACTCTGTGCGTCACGTAGTTCGTCATTTCTTGCTCCGCTTCACCTTCCACAATAGCTTTGATCCTCTGAACAATTAGATGAAGATAACCTTCGTTATGAAACATGTTTTGATATTTGCCCACAGCAGACTTCGGCTTCATATTCTCACATTTACCATTCTTCACAGAGAATCCCAAACTAGCTCTATTCTTATTCATAGGCGGATCAACAATCTGCCCCCATACTTTACTAGGGCCATTACGCACTACCCGCTGAGCATCCTTAAACGAAGTTATAGAAATCTCATTTCCCCTCATATTATCAATGGATAAAGCTTGAAAATGAGTTCCAACAGCAGCTTCATCCGCTTCCACAACACTGAAATAGGATAAATGAGATATTAAGAAAGCCTGTTCTCCATTTATGATGACCATATTTCCTTCACGCACAAACTTCAGCTTCTGGTGCAAAGTTGAAGTAACAACCCCTTCCTCGTGTATCCACGGTCGTCCCAGTAAACAAATGTATGCGGGAATAATATCCATAACCTAGAAAGTAATCTGAAATAAGTGTGGGCCTATATGAATAGGAAAATCTAATTCCCCGATGACAGACTTCCTTGATCCATCGAAAGCTTTCACAATTATGCCACTTGGGCGCATCGAAGTTCCTTGATACTTCAGCTTCATAAGTGTGCTCCTCGGTATGACATTTAAAGTGAATCCATTGTCAATCAGCACATTTGACAATGAATCGTTCTTACAGTTCATGGAGATATGGAGATCCAAACTATGATTCCTTCCTTCATCGGGAAATTCGACATCACAGAAACTCAGGTTATTATAGGATGTAATATTCCCTACCACACTGATGAGTTGGTCCAAAGGCATATCACTTTCCACGAAAGTTTGATGCAATACTCTCATTAAAGATTCCATATGGGCAGAAGAATTCATTAGCAAGGATAGAATAAATATCTTTGATGGGGTCTGCAACAATTGATCTACGACCCTGTAGTCACTCATGTTGATAATCTTCAATTTATCGGCCATAACTTTTTCCATAGTATTACCACTAGATTCCCCCATTGCCTTCTTAGTTCAGTACTTTCAACAACCTTTTTATTAGCATTAACATTTCCTCGAATGACATGTGAGAAGACACGGAAACTAGGGGTCACTTGGCTGGCTTCAGCAATATGCTTGACATCAGACAAAGGTTGGATGGGAACCTCCACACCATCCTCCAAGATTGTCACATTGTATTTGTATGGCACATCTTTGTCTGATTCGTAAGGAACAGGACCCGCCAAGCAAATCCCCACTAGAGAAACAACTGGTTTTCTATGGTACACAACCTCTATAGGGGCGGGAACACCAAAACAAGGCACAATAACATTCACCCCCTCTTCAGAATACTTAGACATCACATAATCATTTCTAGAAAACACATCTTCATCTGAGGGAAAGAATTCATCTGCAGTAACATACTCATCGTCTGACACAGTCTCAACCAATAAATCTCCAATCACATTAATCCCACGGTAATCATCTCTATTGCCTGAAATCTAGATAGTACCATTTTCCAATAACAACTGAATACCCTTTCTCACTATCAAACAACCACGAGAATCTCTGCAACAGATCCGGAAAGACCCATAATGGTGTTCTTCTTGACCATCCATGTGGCAGAAGATAGCGTGCAACTGCACCAAATCATCATTCATATGATTCACGTCAAAATTCTGGAATTCACCGGGATATTCGTAGACCATATTCACATCTTCTTCGTACTCTGCCCTCGGCCTGATTATATCAATGAGGCCCTCATCCATCATTTCTTGAAGATCAACTTTTATCATATCACATCCTTGGATATCTATACTGCAAATACCACAACCAGCATGGTCATGCGTATAATAACTAAACTGGTAGAGGTCAGCATGCATCTTTAACAAATATCCTCTAACCAAGTTGATATCAAAAATATGAAAGTCCCCTGGACAACCAGCAACCATGTTTACATCATTTTCTCCTCCATGCTTTGGCAAAGGATTATCTTTCACGTTAGGACCAACATCTTTAAAGGATAAGAGGCCATATCTCACCATCTTTTGTACTTCAGATTTCAAAGGATAACAACTCTCAATATTATTCCCTGGTGCTCCCTGATGAAAAGCACACGTCTGGTCTGCCTTATAATACCAGGGTAAAGGTGATGGTATAGCATGGGGTGGCCTGGTCTGAACCAACTTCTTCTGAATCAAATCCAGGAGTAACTCTGCATAGCTCATCAGAATTGAATCAAATGCTTCTCTTTTCTGACTTTGCCCTTGATTCCCCTGAGGAGATGGTCTCTGATAGGCAAATGTGGTTGGAGCTAAATTGACGAATGGAGTCACATAAGCAACTTATTTATGGTATCGTTGATGCCTTCTAGTTGGTCTAATCTTCATATCTCCAATAATAGTATTTGTTTAACTTTCTTTCTTCCTAGAAAATCCGTATGACAACTTCTTCGTATCTTCCTCTTTTTTCAAACACCCTTCTCTGACAGCCTCTTCCAAACAAACACCCATGCTTACCATTTTGGTAAAATCACTTGGCGCACTGGCAACCATCCTTTCGTAATAAAATGATCCAAGGGTTTTCAGGAAGACCTTGGTAATTTATTGTTCTCCCATAGGTGTCACCACTTGGGAAGCTATCTCGCGCCATCTTTGCGTATATTCTTTGAACGAATCCTTGTCTCTCCGAGCCATTGTCCTTAATTGGTCACGGTCAAGCTCCATGAACATATTGTACTTGTACTGCTTGATAAAGGCTTCTCCCTGATCATTGAAGGTATGGATACTACTATTGTCCAGACTCATATACCGCTTCAGAGCAGCACCAGTTAAACTATCTTTGTAGAAATTAATAAGCAAACGCTGATCATCAGTATGGGTGGACATATTTCTGATATACATCACAAGGTAGTCATGAGGGAAAGAGTTGTCCTTGTACCTCTCAAATTCCGGTATTTTAAACTTGGCTGGCACCTTTACATTGGGAACAAGGAAGAGTTCACTGACATTCTGTCCAAACAATTCTTTTCCTCGAAGGGCCTTCATTTCTTTCTACATCTCATTGAACTGGTCTTTAAATTCATCCAATTGGTCAAAGAAACCTACACTTTCACTCGGTGGAGGAACAGGGCGATAACCTTCATCATTAACAAATGACATAGCATTCACCAAAGGAGGTGCAGTATAGTGGATCTAATTTCTAGCAGCAGGAGTAATATGCACCACAAGAGGTGCGAGAGTAGCAGCAACTTGCACAACTGTAGCAGCCTGAGTGTCAAAGTTAAAACCTTCTAGTATGAAGTTTTCAGGCATTCCTCACGGGTAACCCTGAGGCATACGGTCATGTGCAACAGTAATTAGGGTAACATAAACGGCAACTATTGAGGATGAGCAAGTGGTGGCTGATTTTGAGAAACCACCAATGGTTCCATCAAAGCAGTCAGATTATCCATACCGGCCTTCAAAGCAGTAACTTCTTCGCGCAACTCGCGATTCTCTTGTTCAAGATTCTCCATTTTCTTCTTGGAATTAGCTTGAGTATTGTACCGGTGAGACATCTTGCTGAATGAAGTAGAGAAATTCAGTAAGACCCTTGGGTATGAACAGAAATGCATGAAATACGTACCATATGATGCATGATATGCAATGCAAATGATTTATTTTATTATTATTAATATTTCAAGGGACTCAAAGAATGATATACAATTTTATAAATATTAAAGTACCAACACATTTTGAAATACTGAAAGTCTCATTATAATAAGTTAAAAATGGATTACAACTTTTTAGTGTAAGTTTCAACAATCCCAAGTACAAGAAGATATAGAATCTAAAATCCTAAAAAAGCAAAGTTGATGAAGATCACTCAAGACACTGACGCTTTCTTGTGAGTCTTGCAATCTGAGCCTTCAACAACTTGTTCTCTTCTACATACCTGTCAACAACCACTTTCCAATCACCAGAGTTGGGAAGTGAATGACTAAGTCCTCAATGAGCTATAGAGGAAAATAAATCCTCTTGCTACTCCATCATCTCTACAACACGACTCTCAAGAATATCAATTAAGTCATCCTTCTCCTTCATGTCTTCTTGGTAGGACATCTCTAATGTCTGTCACTTATTCTTCCAAGCCTCCTTCTCCTGCTGCATCTTAACTAGGGAAAGCTGAAGCTCTTGCACATCATATAAAATGGGAGAAGCGGTCTTCACAAACATATCAGGCATAGGTTCTTCACAGGAATACGACATCTTTAACTGGATTGCCATTGCATGTACCCACCGGAGATAAGGTTACAAAGAAACAACTCATCTAGATCCCAAGTCTTTACTACTCTTCCTATGAATACGGCGCCAAGCCTTTGCAATCTCCTCCTTAGATTTCTTATGACCCTATCCCTCTTTGAGAAAGAAACCACTCAGATGAATACTATTTGGCTTATCCCTCATTGGATATCCAAGTTGTCGTCGTGCAAGAACAGGATTGTAGTTAATTCCTCCCTTTGTACCAAGAAGAGGTATATTGGGGAAACTACCACAACTATCGACAATATCTACATCATGGTAAGCCTGATAATACCAAAAAATATTGGAATGAGTGAGGTCCAATACTTCGGAGCCTAACGAGGTTCCTTCCTGACATCCCAGAAAGCATCGGACCTAGGTAAGTGAGAAATAAACCACTGATACAACAAAGGCGTGCAGCAAATGATCATCCCTGCATGATAAGAATCCTGAAGATGAATAGAGTAACATGCATATTCTAATAATGTAGGTACTAGATTCTGTATCAAAAATATCCCGATGGCATTGTTATCCACAAAGTTGTTGATGTTCGGAAATAAGAGCAACCCATAAGCAAGAAGAGCAAAGATGGCCTCAAAATCAAATTTACTCTTCATCCTAGAAAAATAGAGAGCTTTCTCTAATAAAAACTAAGCGGGTAATCCTTTAGTTCCTCCTTTAGTAGTCATACGGGCCTCAATCTCATACTCCCCCAAATGAACCAAAGCAGTAATCTCTTGAGACATTGACTCCTCCTCCAAACCAGTGAAAGGAACACGATCGGTAATAGGTAAACCCCGTAGATAATCATACTCCTTTAATGTAGGCATCAACTGATAGTTAGGGAATGTAAAACATTGATACATAAGATCATAGATTTAGACCAAAGTCGAGAGAATAGCCCCCTTCATCCTAAGCTTCATGAGAGACTCGATGGTTCCATACTTCCTCCGAAAATCTGTAGAACTCTCAATTTCGAGAATCAGACTCATCAAATCATCTATCTTAGGATTCTTGAAACTCTACTTCTGAATCTTTCTTTTTCCAGAATCCATGGTCAAAAGTACCTGAGATATTCGCAAGAAGTTAACTTTAAGTCCCTTGAACCAAAATGTTTTAAAAGATGCTTATGGGTGTGTGAATGCATGATGCAACAATCACACACAAGATCACAAACATGGGGGGTCATAGGTATGATGTCACAAGCATGAGGTCAAAGGTACTACCCCCAAGGTATGGTCTAATAGTTTATCACTTGTCGAACAAGGTTCTAAGAGGTTCCTAGAGTCTACATCCTTCCTTCGGATATTATCAACATCTTGATTAACTCGGTAATTAGTAATATTCTCGTGAAAAACTCATCTGGGTGTAGTATCGTGTGACAACCTTTTCAGAATTACTCCGTCATAGTTTCCGCACTATACCTAAAAGTCCAAATGGGTTAAAGGTTATACGGTCCTCAGTTTCAGAAGGCTTCAAGATCAAAAGCAACATGTCTTCCTGATTACTCGGTAAATGGCACTACAGTCAAAGTGGCCTCCACTGAGTGGGGGATCTCATGCCTTCTTTTTTAGGATTACTCCCTCAAAGTTAACATGACTATACCGCCCGTCCTATCTTAAGTTTTCCCAAGTCCGGGTAGAGGACTTATGAGAAATCACCAAGCACCCTGAAAACCAGGAAAATCCAGACAAACATATATACAATACATAATATACAAAAAATAATAACACATACACAGATAAACAAAGATAGGCTCAACCCACTTAGGGATGGACCAGCATTTGGTCGATCTGTCCCTAGTGAAGTCTCCATTTTTATTATGTAGCGGTAGAAATGTTGAGACTAAGCCATTGGATTAACTTGACTCGCACAAATCAAATAAAAATATTTCCACCATGCTTTATTGTTTCCAAAGGAATGTAAAAAGAGAGAATAACCCAAAAAGAGGGGGCGAGAATCTAAGTTCGAGGGTTGGTTATGCAAAGGGAAGGCATTAGCACCATAAACATCTATGGTACTCTGCAGGAACCTCTTTGAAAATCTGTATATTTTGGCTATAAAAGTTGTATATAAAAATAGGTGGTGGAGATGAGAAAAGAATTATTTTTTACAATTTTCTCACCCGCCGCGGTTGCGACTCTTTAGTGTTTATGTACCACCTTCTGTGCAATAGGGGACCAGGGTACTCGTAGTTCACCTTTAAAAATTTTAAAACACAAATGTATTGGTTAATTTTAAGAGATGAGACATCATTGTCGTATCCGAGTGGAAAAACATACTTACTACCCACGATTATGAGAAAGGAGAATTCGCGTCATCTTAAAGTGGAGAATATAGCTTGGATTTTAAAATCAACAAAGCCTCTCTCAACACCTCAGTGGAATATATCTCACTTCATTATATATCGTAGAAGTATAGTAGCTCGTATCACTACAACGATTGACAAGAATATAATCTTTTGAAAAAATTTCAAGGTAAAAAGCCAACAATGGCAGAAATGGTTTGAATGAGATTGATTGACTTTTAGTCTTCTCACAAAAAGGTCAAAGTATTGTTAAATTGATTAAAGTTTCATTAAGAAAGTATTTTTGAAAATGCATGGACCTAATTCCAAGTTTATTGTGAAAGCGGTTCAAGTTTAAAAACAAGAAGAGTTTTCCAAAGGAGGGAAGAGATTTTTGAAATTAAAGAAGATGGGAGGAGATGAAGGGACTATCCTAAAGTATAAGGTAAAAGTTAGGGAAAAGAACCATCTAACCAACAAAAATCCAACACTTGACACAATGAGTCAATGTAGAATTCTCATCCTTTGGATTTTAAACCAAACAAACAAAGACATAAACCTCTTAAGAAAACCAAGTTTCAAATGCATTGAGTCTTCACAAAAATTGGGCAGAGTAACAGCTGTATACAGATGAATCCCCATTCAGAGACAAAGCACATAATCAGAATAACCTGCAGACAAATAAAACAAATAACCCAATGTCTTGGGGTAAACCCCAAGAACTCCGGACAAAATTGCAATAGAAGTCACAAGGTCTCAAAGTAGGTCAAGGTCTCTAATCCTAAGTCCAAGAAGTCCATAACTCCAAAATGCCAAGGATGGTAACCAAATAGTCCAGGTAACATTAAAGCTTTTTATATTTCAAGTAGATTATTAGGTATCTTAAAAAGAAATGGAAAGCTCAAGTAAGAAAAATAAAAATGACATAAAGATAAATGCTCAAATGAGAAAAGATGAAAATAGCATGAAATGAAAATGCTAAAATAAATATGCTTAAAGTAAAAAGCATAATGTAAAAGCATAAAATTAAGTAAATTGTTAGAAATTAGAGGTTAGTTGAATGACCATCTTGAAACATGTATTTGAAAACTCATTAGAAGAATGATAAAATCAAAACCTCTCAACAACAATTTTCATTTTCTTTTTGTCAAGTATATCTGTAAGTGTTTGTTGGAAGCAATTTTGGTAAAACAATGACTTCATAATGTTTTTCTAAAAGTCTTGACATTTGAAGCAAATTGTTTTGAATGATGTAAAAGCATATGTCTTGACATCTGCCTCCTGAGTTGAACGAACTTTATATCTGGTTTAAGTTTTTTGTTTCATGTTTTTATGCGCGCCATTATTCAGGATTTGTGACTCATAATTTGCGAAAAATATGGAGGATTTTTTTTCTATTTGCATTATCCTTATGGATTATATCTTGGCTTGTTTTCATGGAAATATTCAAATGATTAGAATATTTGTTTTTCAGCCCAAGCCCACTGCTGCACTTTTATAAGGAATTGCATTATTATTCGTATTACTGCAACTTTTGAAGAAGAATACATTTCTTCTATTTTAGAAGTCTAAGTTTTTTAATTATAATACACTCTAAGTATTGGTTTAGTACTTGAGTTGTAATTTGAGTTGTTAATTATGGATCATTCACAAGCTTTTAAGTATTGAATGATTTAAGTCTTTAAAACATAATATTTCTGTTGTTCTTCATTGTTAGTGATTGAAGGGATTTAAGGAGGGCCTCATACCTAGGTGTGTCTTAGGTAGAAGTATAGCACGAGTAGTGATTAAGTGATTAGATCATAAGATGGTTGTTTACCGAGGGTCTATGAATTTACACTATTTAGTGGACTTGTCCCTGGCTTAATAGCCTCCAGAGTATGTGTTGTTGTACATCGAACTGGGTTAACAATCCCTTGTGTCTTTATTGCTTTTAATATTGTTGCATTTTATATTGTCCTCAAATATTTGTGTCATGACAACTGCTTCGACGTCACATATTTGATACCAGAATTTCAATTGGTATCAGAGCAGGCATCATGCTCTATATCTGGGTGTCATGACAACTGCTTCAATTGGTATTGTGTCATGACAACTGCTTCGACGTCACATATGTGTTATTGGACAAGGAAGGAGGATTTGTGAGCAGACCACCCATTCTGGATGGAAGCAATTATGACTATTGAAAACCATGTATGGTGGTCTTTCTAAAGTCTCTGGAAAGCACGGCTTGGAAAGTTGTCATAAGAGGATATATTTTCTCTTGGAAATTCTAAAGCCTTGAATGATATACTCAATGGAATTGACAAGAAAAATTTTAGATTAGTGAACACATGTGAAGTAGCTAAGTGTGATACGGTGGCAGAACCGACTATTAATACTGGTTCGTGTTTTTTATTGGCAAAATGTCGCGGTAAGCAAGAGTCGCCATCAAATTTTATTTTATCCAATCAGGAAAAGTAAAAAGAACAGAAAAAACCTTTTTCGAGAATTTTTCTGAGTACATGGGTAGGATTATAGAAAGGGAAGGTGTTACCACCCTTTCTATCCGTGGTTTTCCACGGGCTCTTAGGTACTTGCTCATTTTGAAAACTGCTTTTGTGTGCTAGTTTTGAAAAGTTTTGTTTTACTTCGTATTAACCCTTGTTTATGTCCTTAAGAGTGTTACGAAGTTGTTTTTGAAAACTTTGTTTGAAAAGTGTTGGTATGAAAAAGTTTTTGTTTGTTTGAGAAAGTACCTAGGAACTAATCTACCTACTCGAAAAAGGTTTGTTCATTTTCTTTTTAGACAATGCTATCCCATTATTGAGAAATAGGTAGCATCGTCGTTGGAGTTTTAAAAGGGGCGTTCGAAGGGACAAAATGGTCACTGAAGGCAACAAGTAGAGGTACCTTAGCATTTAGAAGGGACTATCGTCATAAGATCAATTCGTAGGCAACTCGAGGGACAAGTAGGTATTGTGACCTTTATGACGACTTTGAATCGCGGGTCATTGCTAAGGTATCCCTACATTCGAGGGACACGACCATTATTTCCGAGGCAACCAAGTGAGGTAATACCCTAGGGGTGCAAGTGTGCAAAAGTGTTTGATTTCAGTTATATTTATCTTTGCGGTTTAGTGATCTAAGATTGATTCATTAATCATACATGCCTAGGTTTCTAAAAATTATATACAGGCATATAAAATATAAGAGCGAGAAAATAACAGTCCTACGCTATTACAAGGCTTTGGGGAGGGGATTACATATTCAAAAATTCGGGAAAAAATAATAAGCGAAATATTAAACCTAATTTAACTATTACAACTTGGGAGGAGTTACAATATAATAATAAAAGGAAAATTAAAAAAATGTGCAATAAATTAAATGCGAGAAGTGATTGACCGACCTAGAAATCTAAATTGCGAAAATATTTATTTTTAAGGAAAAATTAAGTTATATCTAGAATTGAACCCTAAATCTAATTATTTTAATTATAATAAAAAAGGAAGCCTTAATTACCCTAATTTAATTAAACAAAATATTTTGTATGAAAAATTTTTTTTGATGTTTTTGGTAATTTTTTGATTAAATAAAAAAATGATTTTTTTTATGAGTTATTTAGAAAAAAAGATATGATTACTAAACAAAAGGAAAAAAGAATTAAAAAAAAGTAAGGAAATGGGCCTGATTGCTGGAAGAGAGGAGGGGGGTGCGCTACCAAATTTCTGGTTGGGCCCAAAGTTGGCCCAGACTGGCACCTGATCCAGTGGAACTAGCTTGTGAAGGTTCACGGTGGACTAGCGTATACTGCGCATTGGATCTATGATGGAGACTAATCCAAGGGACGAGATCTGATAGTGTGTGGTGGCCTTTAGAACATGATGCTCACTGGATTTGGAAATGATATTTCAGAAAATTGCAAAAATGTTTGGACCTGGGATCAAACCCAGGCCTTCCCTCTCACATGCCTTCTTCCCTTGCCATCTGCGCTAGTTGGTTAGTCATGAATATAATGAAATAAATAAAATAAATAAAATAAAAGGAAAACAAGGTGCTAGTGCTGAATCCAAATGACATGCGTGCGTCGTAGGGCCCTGGGATTTTGAGTGGACCAATCAGACTTGGAGAGAGGAAGAGTTTGTTTGAGCCCAACCAATGAGGTCACGAGGAACAGCCACACACGCTTTGACCGCCTCCTGCAAAAATTAAACCACCAGCCCCGGTGGCTCCGGTCACCTTCTTCGGTGACACCCTAAGGCGGATCCTACGAAATACGCATGATCAAAGCATAAAAAGGACCCTACCCCCCTTAAAATTTCCCCAGGAATCCAATCGTGGTATCCATTCATTCTAAAAGTGCCCGTATCACAAAATCTGAAGCTTGCTTCTTCCTAAGCCCTAACAATGGTGTCTTGCGATTCTGGGCTTATTCCTCACTTGAGATATGTCAAAAATTCATAAATAATGTCAATAGTATGAATATGCAAGCACAATATATTTATATTAAGGATGGATCGAGTTTTAGAAGTTAAAAGGTTACCAATGTGGGAAGATCTGACTAGGGCGATTCAAGGTGCTTTGGCCTTCAGGGATGGATGAGAAGAGGTGTTGGGATCCTCAGAATGATGATAGGATGCTTGGTTTTGATTGAAGGAAGATGGATCGTCTCTTAGGAAAATTGCACTTTTTTTTTTTAATTTTGAAACCCTTGTTCTTGGTTTTTAGGCAGCCTCTCCGTGTGCTTCATCTTTGGAATCTATGTCCTTATGTATGGCAGCATACTAGGTCCACATAATTTGAGAAAATCCCATGCTTTAATGACAAAATATTTTTCTTTCAAGTTTTTTTATTTTGTTTATTTTTGGAACAAATCCAATCTTTACTCTCTTTCCACGATTTTCTTTGATCTTGCAAGCTTTTGTTGATTGCCAATTGATGATAAAAAGATTTGTAATGAAATCTTTTATTTTTTAGATGATTTATTTGATTTAATTTGATTTTTAAAGGAGTAAAATCAAAATAAATTAAATAAGTAAGACTAATAACATGTGGAAGGATGTTTGGGTCGTGGACCATGTTGGAAGTGAGGTGTAGACATAAAAAGTTAGGCCCATTTGTCAAGAAATGCATTTATGAGCACATTTGACTTTTGGCGATTTTCCAAAAATGGTCAACTTTGACAATGCATAACTCTTCTAATTTTGACCCTAAATAGGTGTTCTTTGACTTTTTAGAAATCTTAGGATGTCCCCTAAACAACCCTTTTGGTCTCATCCCAATTGGGTCTTCCATGTTCATGTTAGAAGGTTTGACCCAAAAGGTGTTTTTGTTGACTTTTCAAAAGGACCTATAATGTAGAAATTCATATCTTTTTATGAGTGCATTTTTTGAACTTGGGGGCTGAATATGAGTTATTATAAATTGAATTCCCTTCAAAATGAGCCTTCGATGAGAAATTTCTGATAAAGTATGAGAAAGTTATGCTTGGTCAAAGTTTGGTTGACTTTTCCTAAAACCCTAATTTAGAAACTTTTGGGTTTTGATGAATTTGGGGAATTCCTTGAGTAATAATGATCAACCCTTGATAAAATGATGGATATAACTTAAAAATGTTGATGTTGACCAAAAATATTGAAGTTTGACTGTATGTGGGCCACAGTTGACTCTTGACCTAATACAGTCGATTCTCAAGTATCTGAGCAGTTGACTGAGCAAACTTCTTGTGGAAGGCTTGAAATTTGACATGAAGGGTCTTGAGAACATATTAGGACCATGGAGAGAATATGAGGTCTTTGGAGTTCACCCATCTTGATGAAAATGGAAACCCTAGTTTAAGATATATTGCCTTAGGAGAGAGTTTGTCTGGTCAACTCTTTGGCATCCTTGAGCAAGTTGAGGACCTCAATGGGCATGTATTGAGTAAAATGATAGGGCAAATTTTGGGGTACAACAGCTGCCCCTGTTCAATCTTCTTAAACCTTAGGATGTAGATTGGTTGTCTTCCTTTCGTAATCTGAAGGTGGAAGATGATTGAACACTAGAGTTCCCAGAAATTTGCACTCGCATGAAGTAATACTTGATTTGGTGATATCAGGAATGGGCTTACAAATTCCATTTGGAAGTTGCTAGAGAATCGTCGGAGATGGGCTTAACGATGCCATCCAGAAAATATATCGGTTGCCTGAAAGATTCCTTTGCGAGAATTCATGTACAAACCGTTGAGGAGGACTTTGCTGGAGAATATTGATTCCCGTTTTGGAAAAATAGAGGCTAGGAGCTGCGGTTGCACATTACTCTACTGGGGAATTAACTCATGTTTAAGGAAGCGGAAGTGAACTGCATATTTGGTCAGGGTCCAGGCTGCACAGCGACTTACTGGGGGAAAGGTGAAATCGACCGAAATTGGTCGGGTCCAGGTTTTACCGTGTTGTAAACTGTCGTCTGGGGATGAAAGAGAAGGAACCTGGATGGTAAGGTTACTTCAAAATGAAAGCCTAGATAGTAGGGCTATGAGAAGGAACCAGGGTCGTAGGGTTACTTCGGAATGAAAGCCGGGATAATAGGGCTTATGGGAAGAAACTTGGATGGTAGGGTTACTTCGAAATGAAAGCCTGGATAGTATGGTTGTAAGAAGGAACCTGGATAGTAGGGTTACTTCGAAAAGAGAGCCTGGATAGTAGGGTTGTGAGAAGGAACCTGGATAGTAGGGTTACTTTGAAATGAAATCCTGGATAGTAGGGCTGTGAGAAGGAACCTGGATAGTAGGGTTACTTCGAAATAAAAGCCCAGGTAGTAGGGCTGTGAGGAGAAACCTGGATAGTAGGGTTACTTCGAAATGAAAGCCTGGATAGTAGGGTTGTGAGAAGGAACCTAGATAGTAGGGTTACTTCGAAATGAAAGCTTGGATAGTAGGGTTGTGAGAAGGAACCTGGATAGTAGGGTTACTTCGAAATGAAAGCCTAGATAGTAGGGCTGTGAGAAGGAACCTGGATAGTAGGGTTACTTCGAAATGAAAGCCTGGATAGTAGGGCTACGAGAAGGAACCTTGATAGTAGGGTTACTTCAAAATGAAAGCCTGGATAGTAGGGCTGTGAGAAGGAACCTGGATAGTAGGGTTACTTCGAAATGAAAGCCTGGATAGTAGGGCTGTGAGAAGGAACCTGGATAGTGGGGTTACTTCAAAATGAAAGCCTGGATAGTAGAGCTGTGAGAAGGAACCTGGATAGTAGGGTTACTTCAAAATGAAAGCCTGGATAGTAGGGCTACGAGAAGGAACCTGGATAGTAGGGTTACTTAGAAAGGAAAGCCTGGATAGTAGGGCTACGAGAAGGAACATGGATAGTAGGGTTACTTCAGAATGAAATCCTGGATAGTAGGGTTGTGAGAAGGAACCTGGATAGTAGGGTTACTTCAAAGAAATAGTGTAGGTTAGTTGACACATTTGGTTTAGGGAGCTGAGTTTCCATTAGTCTTCTGCAGATGTGACCTGTATAACTGCTGGATTTGTTGAAGCTAATCTTCTTTTCCTGAAAAGATACCAGGGTTAATTATATGTGATGCATGAAATACGGGGTGAGATGATTTTCTCAAAATAAATGATATTATGTTGTATATGATATGTATTCGCATGTCATGATGTATGTTCATGAAATGCTATCGGGGTATGCCCGCGTCTGGGAAAATAAATCCCTGACTGTCGCTGGAGATTTATGAATATTCTGTCAGGAAGAGATTCTGCTTGAGAATAAACTTTGCGGGGAACAAACTTAGGAAGTGCATTTTTGCAGCTGAAGTCATGAACTCTATTAGGGATTGAACCTCTGTATCCAATGAAATAAACTCTGCTTGGGGGATGAAATTTACTGACCTGCATGTGATTATGAAATTTAGCTGGGGGATATAGCTGTTAGGTTTCTAAATGACCCTGGCTGGGGAGGTTACGTCCTGTTTCAGGAAAGCCGACATCAATGGTTTCGAGTACTTTTACTCTGTAGGGGGTGTATGTACTAATGATTGTGCTCCAAAGCTGACTTTATCTCGGTACATGCTAAGCAGAGTAACTGTCGGGTTTGGCACTTCTTGTTTTTGCCTCTGTTTCTGGAATTACGAGCAATTGTCTTTGTTTCTTATGTAAATATTATGAGCAACAATAATTTTCAAATGCATATATCAAAATAATTCATTGGACGATCTTGCAAAACAAAAAATAAAAAGAAAAACAAACTCGAAGTTTCTTGTGAAAATAATTTTGTATTGATTTCTGAAGTTGGCCTGAAATAGGCATTTTTTATACAAGGAGGTTGACGCTCTAGTAAGAGAACGCCGCCGAAAAATAGCAACTATACAATTTGTTTAAAAGAAAAAACAGCTATGTGAAACAACCCCTTTGGGTTCCAACTCTATTATTGCCCTTATATCTTCAAGCGTCTCATCACTTTGCTACTTGGCCAAAAGTTGATCAGATTGATTGGTGCTGTCTGAGCTTGATAGCTGATACGTAAATCTGGTCGCAAGATGATCCAACGAGACATAGTGATACGCTTTATATCCCTAACTTTTGCTTGGACTGCCCTTTCGGGTTTTCAGTCCACCGGGATACCCTTTTTTCCCAAGTCGCCCTTTCTAGTTTTCGACTTGCCGAGTGTATAGATTTTTCATTTTCATCCCTTACTTTTTCCCGAACCCTTTTGGTTCGCCGGGAAGCCCTTAATTTTACCTAGGCCAGTCAACCTAGCGGGTCTCTTGATTTGGCGTAGTATCTTTTCACTATGTCTGCATTGATAGGGTGAGGAAGGTCGTCACCATCCATGGTGGTTAGAATCCTAGATCTACCCGAGAAAATGTTCTTAACCACAAATGGTCCTTCGTACGTGGGGGTCCATTTACCCCTGGGATCACCTTGCGGCAGTATGATGCGTTTGATCACTAGATCCCCGACTTGATATTCTTGACGCCTGACTTTCTTGTTAAAAGCCTTAATCATTCGCTTTTGATACGTCTGACCATGGCAGATAGCAGTAAGTCTCTTTTCATTGATTAGATTTAACTGATCAAGTCGGGTTCAGATCTAGTCGTCTTTGTTCAAACCCGTATCCTTCATAATCCTGAGAGAAGGTATCTGGACTTTGATGGGTAGGACTTCCTCCATGCCATATACCAGAGATTAGGGTGTTTCCCTTGTCGACGTCCGTGATAAGGTACGGTACCCATGAAGAGCAAATGGTAACATCTCATGCCAGTCTTTGTATGTCACCGTCATCTTTTGTAAAATCTTCTTGATGTTCTTGTTAGCTGCTTCAACAGCGCCATTCATCTTTGACCGGTAGGGAGAAGAATTATGATGTTGTATCTTGAACTGTTTACAGAGCTAGGATATCATTGTGTTGTTGAGATTCGTACCATTGTCAGTAATAATTCTCTCTGGCAGACCATATAGACAAATCAGATTATGTTGGATAAACCACGCCACGAAGTTCTTGGTTACTGTAGCAAAAGAATTTGCCTCAACCCACTTCGTGAAATAATCAATGGCTACTAGGATGAAGCGATGCCCATTGGAGGCGGTGGGCCTGATTTCTTCGATCATGTCAATTCCCCACATTGAAAAGGGCCGTGGAGCTGTCAAGACGTTTAAGAGGACCGGAGGCACATGCACCTTATCAGCGTAGATTAAGCACTTATGACAAGTTCGAGAGTACCGATAACAATCGGCTTCCATAGTGGACCAGTAATATCCTGCCCGTAGGATTTTCTTAGCCATGGTATGTCCACTAGAATGGGTTCCGAAGGTGCCTTCATGTAGATCTATCATGATCCTCTCTGCCTCGCTCTTGTCTACACATCGTAGTAGTGTAGAGTCATGGTTGTGCTTGTAGAGGATTCCATTACTGAGGAAGAACTTTGCAGAGAACCTCCTCAGAAACCATGGTTTTTCTGCCACTTCTTCGGTATCAATTTCACAGCAGTGTGCTGGTTCATCCAACCTCTCAATGGTGATTTGGGGAGCTTCATTATCCCACCTAACTTTGAACATAGAAGACATGGTAGCTAACGCGTCCGCTAACTGGTTCTCCTCTCGTGGGAAATGTTCAAAAGTTACCTCCTCAAAGTGTGGGAGAAATGTCAACACGTACTCCTTGTACGGGACAAGATTCAGATGCTTCTTATCCCATTCGTCTTTGATCTGACTTATTACCAAGCCTGAATCCCCGAAAACATCCAAAAATTTGATCCTGAGGTCAATAGCAGCCTTGAGTCCCATGATACAAGCTTCATACTCCGCCATGTTGTTAGTGCAGTTGAAACATAGTCAGGCAGTGAAAGGAGTATGACAACCCTCAGGAGATATGATTACATCGCTGATGCCATTACCCAGTGTGTTTGAAGCTCCGTCAAAAAACATAGTCTATCGGGATCCTTCCTCGGGTCCTTCATCCGGTCCAGGCTCTTCGTAGTCAATCACCAACATAATATTCTCATCCGGGAACTCAAAATTCATGGACTGGTAGTCATCCACATCCCGATGAGCCAAATGATCAGCCAAAACACTCCCCTTTATTGCTTTTAGGTTGTATATTGTATGTCGTACTCAGTTAAGATCCTTTTCCATCTTGCGATTCTTCCGAAAAGGGCGGGTTTCTCGAAGATGTATTTGATCGGATCCATCTTAGATATCAACAAAGTAGTGTGGGACAACATGTACTGTCTTAGTCGGCGAGCAGCCCATGCCAAAGCGCAGAAAGTTTTCTCGAGCAATGAGTATCGTGTCTCACAGTCGGTAAACTTTTTTCTAAGGTAGTATGTTGCGTGCTCTTTTCGACCAGACTCGTCATGCTGCCCTAGCACACACCCCATTGAATTGTCTAGAACTGTCAAGTACAATATCAATGGTCTTCCTTCAACCGGAGGCATCAGAATTGGTGGTTGTTGAAGGTATTCTTTGATTCTTTCGAAAGCTGTCTGGAAGTCGTCATTCCACTTTACCACTTGATCTTTCTTCAAAAGCTTGAAGATGGGCTCACAAGTAGCAGTCAGATGTGAAATGAACCCGGTGATATAATTCAAGCGTCCCAAGAAACCTCTAACTTCCTTCTCTGTACGGGGAGCCGACATTTCTTTGATAGCCTTTACCTTTGCAGGATCTACTTGGATGCCTTTGTCGTTGACAATGAAACCCAGAAGTTTACCAGACCTTACCCCGAAGGTGCACTTGTTAGGATTCAACCTCAGCTTGTATATCTTCAACCTGTCGAACAACTTTTGTAGATGATCAAGGTTCTCCTCCTCAGTTTAAGACGTGGCTATCATGTCATCAACATAAACTTCGATCTCGTGATTAATCATATCGTGGAACAAAGCGACCATGGCGCACTGATAAGTTTCCCCAACATTCTTCAACCTAAAATGCATCACCTTGTAGCAGAAGGTGCCCCACTGCGTGACGAAGGATGTCTTCTCCATGTCTTCAGGAGCCATCTTGATCTAGTTGTAGCCAGATAAACCATCCATGAAGGAGAAGATTTTATGTTGCACGGTGTTGTCAACCAGAACATCAATGTGAGGAAGAGGGAAGTCATCCTTGGGGATTACCCTGTTCAGATCTTTATAATCCACACACATCCTCACCTTACCGTCCTTCTTAGGTACCGGAACAACGTTAGCAACCCACTGTGGATAAGAAGTGACAGCTAAGAATCCTGCGTCGAACTGTTTCATGACCTCTGCCTTGATCTTCTTTGACATTTCAGGACGCATACGACAGACCTTCTGTTTAACCGAAGGACAATCTTCTTTGGTCGGCAGACGATGAACCACAATATCAGTGTCTAAACCTGGCATGTCTTCATAATACCAGGCAAAGATCTCAACATAGTCGTGCAACATTTGTATCAACCGCTGTTTGACCTTAACTTCCAAATTTGCACCAATCTTGACCTCATTTCTGTCTATCTCTATGCCCAGGTTTATTGTCCCAACCGGCTCTTCATGAGGCTGTATAGCCCTTTTTCCTGTTGTAATAGTCTAGCAAGTTCTCTAGGTACCTCACAATCATCCTCACTTTCGTCTTTGGCTTGGTTGATCAGATTTTCAAAGTCATAACAGATAGTAGCAGAGCTGTTATCAATGGGATCCATAGTGGATATGGATCTGCAGTATGATACGTGAGTGTGTGTAAGAGCATAGTTGTTTTGATAAAGTGAAAACAGAAAAGAAAAATAGAGAGTGCAAAATTTGTATGCAAGAAATGTCCAATGCTTTATTAATGATATATGAAATGACAAATTCGAGCCCTCACAAGCAAAGACGATATGCCTAGGGCAAGGCACAAGGCCGTAGAGTTTTAAATTTTTTATTACAAATCTTAAAAACAAGTAAGACAATTACTGCGGAATTAAAGAAACTGGTATAAAGTCCCTAGCCATCTAGTTACTCGGTCCACCGTTGGTAGTTGGGTAGATCCAGCTGTGAATGTCTGGGTCTTCCTTGCCGTCTTCAATGGCATTAATTCCCCGATTGCTGATGCGTAGGGGAGGTCCTCCATCCTGAGCTCGTCGAACAGCCCTTTGAGCTCCTGAAGTAAAGCCCAAACCAAACATGTCAGTTTTGTGAGTAAAATTGAGGAGTTGTCCCCAATTGGTACACCCACCTTCTTCAATCACGGCTCTGGCGTATTTGAGAGAAGCCATCTTCAGAGGAGGTTTGTTGTTAATAGTAGCTTCAGTCAATGCCAAGATCTGGGGAACCTCTTCAAAATTCTGGCAAGGAGTCTCTATGAATTCCCCCTCCATCTCTACGTACCTGAAGGAATTGAGGTGGCTCACCATATACTCCTCCTCACCTTGCACAATGACAATCTTTCCTCTTACTGGATACTTTAGCATCTGGTGCAGTGTAGAAGTGACTGCTCCAGCTTCATGGATCTAGGGATGACCCAACAAACAAGAATATGATGGCCGAATGTCCATTACATAGAAGGTGGAATCAAAGGTTTGAGAGCCTACTTTGACAGGGATGTCCACCTCCCCATGCACCATTCTCTTCGACCCATCAAAAGCCCTCACCATAATGTTACTAGGCTTTAAGGTCAAGCCCTCACAATCCAACCGATTCAATGCCTTCTTAGGCAGGACATTCAGTGAAGACCCAGTATCTATCAGCACATGAGCCGTAGTGGTACCCCTGCACTCAATCGAGACATGCATAGCATCATTATGCTTCCTCTCTTTCGGTGTCAAGTCCGCATCTAAAAAACCCATCCCATTGTCAGCAGTCAGGCTAGCCAGACAATCTTTGAATTGATCAACTAAGGTCTCCTGCGGCACATGCGCAGTCTTGAGGAATACAATCAGAGCCTTCACATGGGCTTCGGAGCACAATAACAGAGATAACATGGATATCTTTGAGGGGGTCTTCCCCAGCTGCTCGACCATATTAGAGTCGCTCTTTTTGATTATTTTCAGTATTTCCTATATCTCTTGATTAGAGGCTTCCACGATAATTTTTCTAGGTGCCTCCGTCCGGGCAGGCTCACCTATAACTTCTTTGTCGTGGGTACCAGACGATTCACCGGCAGGGGTAATAATTGGAGTAAGAACAGGAGCCGTAGTTGATGTACCAGCAGGAACTGCAGACAAAATGACAATAAGCCTGTTGACAGTCTTAGGGGAAATATCGAGAGAGAAGACCCTTCCACTTCGGGTAACCTTGCTAGTCCCGACAATATTAACAATATCAGGATCAGCCCCTTAATTTTTCAGATCTTATTTGATGCCATGATAGTACACATCGACACCATAATTCCAGGGGACAGCTTTGTCCGAGGCATACGGGACAGGACCAGGAACAATGATTATTAGCGGAGAGATTCTTGGAGTAGATGTAATCCTAACAGGTCTTTTCGAGGAGACCTTGGACGGATTGGTGGAAATGGTTATAATGGAAATGTATTCAGATGGAACAATAGGAACCAAAGTTTTCTCGAACAAAATTTCTTTGCTATCCATCAGGCGTTGAACACCTGACTTCAGCAAATGGAAACCAGAAGGAAGAAATGAACACATGTGGCAACCTTCACCACAACCCGGAAATAAACCGGCCAACAGTAAATTCTTCTTCACAGTCATGAGAGGAGTAGAAACTTCATCCACCAAGGTCACAAACAAGTCGATATCAACAACATTAACTCCACGACCGTGCTTAGGCATGGGAGCAGTTATGACATTGGGCTTTTCAAGAGCATCGAACTCAATTTCCTTGGCATCGATCAGATCTTGTACCTTATTTCTTAGAGCCCAACAGTCATTGGTATCATGGCCAGGACTCTCAGAATGATAGGTACACCGAGCATTTGGATTATATCGGGGAGATGTGGTATTCAGATTTTTGGGAGCCTCTTTCAAGGTCGCCAAGTTAGATCTCAGCAGATGAGGTAGAACTTCATCCAACGTCATATTGATTCGGGTAAACTGCCACTGTGGTCTTTCCATCCTTTGTTGGTTGTTGCGTTGTCGAGCAGCCGTAGGCCTAAGTATCATTACGACACTTACTGTCTGACGATGTTCAGCTCTGTTTTAGCCCCTCGGGCTATATATGGCACTAGCTTCCTTCTTGCCAGCGAAAGGCTTCTTTACCGAACTCGAAGAGGCATCCTTCTGTATCTTGCCGCTCCGAATCCCAGCTTTTATTCTCTCTCCAGTTAGAATCATCTCGGTGAAACCAGCTGCCAAGCTGCCGATCAAACGATTAAAGAATGGACTAGATAGTGTCCCCAGAAACATATCGACCAACTCCCTATCAGACAACATGGGTTGAACTCTTCCAGCCAAGTCTCTCCACTTCTAGGCATAGTCTTTAAAGCCTTCACTTGCCCCCATGTACATACTCTGGAGTTGAGTACGAGTAGGAGCAAGGTCGGCGTTGTATTGGTACTTCTTATAAAAAGCAGCAGCCAGATCTTCCCAGTTTCGGACATTGGCTCTCTCCAGTTGGTAGAACCATTCAAGCTGAGTCCCTGACAGACTATCTTGAACGAAATGAACCCACAAATTTCTATCAGCAGTGTGGGGCTAGATCTTTCTGACATGAGAGCGGAGATGGAATTTTAGGCAGGACACCACATCATACTTTGGAAAAATTGGAGCTTTGAACTTTCGCGGGATGACCACTCCTGACACCAATCCAAATTATTCAAAATCCAGCCCAGGTATCCTCTCGACTTCCATAGCACTCAAATGATCTTCCAACTGCTTGTATCTATCCTCACCGGGAGGATATTTCTCATCATTGTAGTCGGTATCATTGTCAGAAACTTCAGGACTGGGGTCCTTCTCCCTTGTCTTTTCTTCTTGATTCTCCCCTTCCTTGGATGAAGAGGTCAGATCGACTTGTTGCTTCAACGGCCCTCTAAACCTTCTGCCCATATTCAGAATACTGACGGCCTTCTTCTTTTTCTTTTTCTCTTTCAAGATAAGGGCTTTCAGATCCTCCTGCCCCTTTGCCAGATTTATGAACATCTGCTGGAATTGGGCGTTTTGCGCTTGAAGATCCTTGATGCTTTGTTCGGGAGACATTTCTGCTGAAATAAACACCGAAGAAGATAAGAAACTTGTAATGGTATGCATATGCAATGATTTCAAAGACTTTGGGAAATTTAAATTTGCGAACCAAAATGAAACAATGATTTTATTAGTTGAATTCAAAGTTCAATTGCCTTTAGGCTTTACAATTAAAAACAAATCTGAAACTAGAAAAATAAAAATTCCCATGGATGCTTCCTCTTTGTGCCGAGATAGCCATTAAGTCTTCTTTCCTCCTTGAGCTACTTTGTGAGCTCTAAAACCTTCCTCTCCTGGGCATAGAATTGATCCCTGTAAGTATCCGTCTCTTTCTTCAACTGAATCCAAGACCTCTGTAATTCTCCGAGATCAGTGGGCATATCGGGATAGAGAATCGTGTAAGGAATACCCCCTTCAGTAGTGGGTTCCATAATCACTGGTAGAACGACCATATAGGGCATAATAAGTTTCTGGGCGCGAGCTCGTACCCATTGGAGATAGGGTTCCATAGAAATGGAAGCCTTTGGCCCCAAAGCCTTGGCGCCAGATCTGTTTACCATGCCCAAGCTCGTATGAACCTTCGGCGATACTCTTGAACATCATCCTCATAGTTGAATATAATTCCCTTGATAAGTAACTCATGGGAACCATCCCTTCGAGCGTAAACAAATTGTCGCAGAGCTAAACAAGGATTGTAGGTTATATCCCCTCTGATGCCAAGTAACGGGACATTAGGGTATTCCCCGCAGCGGTCAAAAATTGCAGTGTTTTCCATAGCTCGGGAACACCAGAGAATATCCGTGTGAGCGAGTGACACTATCCTTTGTGACCAACCCAAACCTTATTTGTTCTTCAATATGGACTTAGAGAGGTGAGAAATAAACCACCTCGACGGTAATAACATGCAGCACGTAAGAACCCCTCTTCTCTTCATGGTACGAATATAGAGAGCGTGCAAAATATCTTTGAGCAAGGTAGGCACGGGGTTGCGAGAGAGAAAGATCTTGATAGCATTCACATCTATGAATGAGTCTGGATTAGGGAATAATACTAACCCATAGATTAGAAGGGCCAATACCTCCTCAAAAGCTTAAAAATCTATATCATCCCAAAACAGCTGGGCCTTGTCCATCAGGAACTTGGCTATAAAACCCTGGACTCCGCTTCTTGTTTCCCAATTGGATACCACGTCGGCCCGTTTCAGATGCAAGGCTGAGGAAATGACTTCTGGCTTACGAACTTCTTCTAGACCTTTGAAAGGCAGCTGTTCAAGAATGGGTATATCCAACAGTTGAGATAATTCTTCCATGGTAGGCACCAACTGATAGTCTTGAAAGGTGAAGCAGTGGTGCTTGGGATCAAAGAACTGAAAGAATACACTCATCATCTTTTCATCAAAGTTTGAAGTATCCAGGTTGAGAAGTCGACCATGTATCTTAGTGAACGTAGAAGTTTCGGAAACCTTTGATACTAGCTCCTTGAGTTGGGAAGGTACTTTCACAAAGCTGATTCATATAGTGTTTCTACGGGCGGAAGCCATGATCTGCAAAACAGAACAAAGATAAATTCCCTTGGTCCTTGAAATGGTTAGTGCAATAAGAATGGATGCTATGTTATGATGCATGATGTCACGATAAATCACAGGTATAGCGAACACAGACAAATCACACCAAGTCCCTAGGTTTAAAGGCTTGCATGAGGTTAAAGATTAGTACCCTCTTGAATTTTAGTTGGTTTCGACCTGTCTAATAAAATTAACCGGGTTCTAAAGATTCTTAATATCACTGACCATCCTTTATCGGGCATTATTTCAGCTCAAGCAATCTTTTCTTGCCGCCAAAATATCCCGAAAGTCTGATCTCAATGAGTGTAGCATCGAGTATCAACCAATCCTCAGATTTATATCGAGGCCGGCTATCTCACTACTATCTAATGGCCAAGTTTGTTCAACTAAAGTTCTAAGGTCCGTTAGTGCTTCACGACACCACACGGCGGCCTCATATTCTCCTTATTTCCCCAAGAATGATACCGGTACCAACCAAAGTGTCACACCAACACATCCATCGCTTAAACCGTATCGGTCTACGTCGTAGTCTCCATGATATGTTGTTGTTTACCTAAAGAGTGTCCCCAGATCCGGGTGTAGGATCTTTAACAATGCCCAAGCAAAACCATTTAAGAATAAAGCATACAAAACAAACAAGAAGCCAATTAAAAAAATGACCTAGACCATAAGGTTTACCCCACTTATTTATATCCCCAACAGAGTCGCCACATCTGTGATGCGGTGGCAGAACCGACTGTTAATACTGGTTTGCGTTTTTTTTCCGCAAAATGTCGCGGTAAGCAAGAGTCGCCACCGACTTTTATTTTATCCAATCAGGAAAAGGAAAAAGAACAGAAAAAAACCTTTTTCGAGAATGTTTCTGAGTACGAGGGGTAGATTATAGAAAGGGAAGGTGTTAGCACCCTTTCTATCCGTGGTTTTCCACGGGCTCTTAGGTACTTGCTCATTTTGAAAACTGCTTGTGTGTGCTTGTTTTGAAAAAGTTTTATTTTACTTCGTATTAACCCTTCTTTCTGCCCTTAAGAGTGTTACGAAGTTGTTTTTGAAAACTTTGTTTGAAAAGTGTTGGTGTGAAAAAGTTTTTGTTTGTTTGAGCAAGTACCTAGGAACTAATCTACCTACTCGAAAAAGGTATGTTCATTTTCCTTTTAGACAATGCTATCCCATTATTGAGAAATAGGTAGCATCGTCGTTGGAGTTTTAAAAGGGGCGTTCAAAGGGACGAAATGGTCACTGAAGGCAACAAGTAGAGGTGCCTTAGCATTTCGAAGGGAGTACCGTCATAAGATTAATTCGTAGGCAACTCGAGGGACAAGTAAGTACTGTGACCTTTATGACGACTTTGAATCGCGGGTCATTGTTAAGGTATCCCTACGTTCGAGGGACACAACCATTATTTCCGAGGCAACCAAGTGAGGTAATACCCTAGGGGTGCAAGTTTACAAAAGTGTTTGATTTCAGTTATATTTATCTTTGGGTTAAGTGATCTAAGATTGATTCATTAATCATACATGCCTAGGTTGCTAACAATTATATACAGGCATATAAAATATAAGAGCGAGAAAATAACAGTCCTACGCTATTACAAGGCTTTGGGGAGGGGATTACATATTCAAAAATTCGGGAAAAAATAATAAGTGAAATATTAAACCTAATTTAACTATTACAACTTGGGAGCAGTTACAATATAATAATAAAAGGAAAATTAAAAAAACACGGGATAAATTAAATGCGAGAAGTGATTGACCGACCTAGAAATCTAAATTGCAAAAATATTTATTTTCAAGGAAAATTAAGTTAAATCTAGAATTGAACCCTATATCTAATTATTTTAATTATAATAAAAAAGGAAGCCTTAATTACCTTAATTTAATTAAACAAAATATTTTTTATGAAAAAAGATTTTTGATGTTTTTGGTAATTTTTTGATTAATAAAAAAATGATTTTTTTATGAGTTATTTAGAAAAAAAGATATGATTACAAAACAAAAGAAAAAAAAGAATTAAAATAAAAAAAAGGTAAGGAAATGGGCCTGATTGCTGGAAGAGAGGAGGGGGGTGCGCTGCTAAATTGCTGGTTAGGCCCAAAGTTGGCCCAGATTGGCGCCTGATCCAGTGGTGCTAGCTTGTGAATGTTCACGGTGGACTAATGTATATTGCACATTGGATCTATGATGGAGACTAATCCAAGGGACGAGATCTGATAGTGTGTGGTGACCTTCAAAACATGATGCGCACTAGATTTAGAAATAATATTTCAGAAAATTGCAAAAGGTCTAGACCTGGGATCGAACCCAGGCCTTCCCTCTCACAAGCCTTCTTCCCTTGCCATTTGTGCTAGTTGGTTAGTCGTGAATATAATGAAACAAATAAAATAAAAGGAAAACAAGGTGCTAGTGCTGAATCCAAATGACACGCTTGCGCTGTGGGGCCTTGGGAGTTTGAGTGGACCAATCAGACTTGGAGAGAGGAAGAGTTCATTTGAGCCCAGCCAATGAGGTCATGGGGAACATCCACGCACGCTTTGACCGCCTCCTGCAAAAATCAAACCACCGTCCCCAGTGGCTCCGGTCACCTTCTCTGGTGACACCCCAAGGCCGATTCTGCAAAATATGCGTGAACAAAGCATAAAAAGGACCCTACCCCCCTTAAAATTTCCCCAGGAATACAATGGTGGTATCCATTCATCCTAAAAGTGCCTGTATCACAAAATCTGAAGCTTGCTTCTTCCTAAGCCATAGCAATGGTGTCTTGCGATTCTGGGCTTATTCCTCACATGAGATACGCCAAAAAATCCATAAATAATGCCAATAGTATGAATATGCAAGCACAATATATTTATATTAAGGATGGAACGAGTTTTAGAAGTCAAAAGGTTACCAATGTGGGAAGATCTGACTAGGGCGATTCAAGGTGCTTTGGCCTTCAGGGATGGATGAGAAGAGGTGCTGGGATCCTCAGAATGATTATAGGATGTTTGGTTTTGATTGAAGGAGGTTGGATCGTCTCTTAGGGAAATTGCACTTTTTTTTTCCATTTTTAAACCCTTGTTCTTGGTTTTTAGGCAGCCTCTCTGTATGCTTCATCTTTGGAATCCATGTCCTTATGTATGGCAGCATACTAGGTCAACATAATTGGAGAAAATCCCATGCTTTAATGACAAAATATTTTTCTTTCAAGTTTTTTGATTTTGTTTATTTTTGGAACAAATCCAATCTTTACTCTCTTTCCACGATTTGATTTGATCTTTCCATCTTTTGTTGATTGCCAATTGATGAGAAAAAGATTTGTAATGAAATCTTGTATTGCTTAGATGATTTATTTGATTTAATTTGATTTTTAAAGGATAAAAAACAAAATAAATTAAATAAATAAGACTAATAACATGTGGAAGGATGTTTAGGTCGTGGACCATGTTGGAAGTGAGGTGCAAACATAAAAAGTTAGGCCCATTGTTGTACCCCAAAATTTGCCCTCCCATATTTCTCAAGACATGTCAAGAATAGTCTCCAAGTTGCTCAAGATTGCACAAGAGTTGGACAGTCAAATCATCTCCTAAGGCAGTCAATCTCAAATTAGGGTTTTGTGTTGCATCAAGGTCCTTGCATCCAAATGACTTCAAGTGCTCCCCAATGTCCTAATATGTTCTCAAGTTCATCCATGTCAAATTTCAAGCCTTGCAGGGGAAGTTTGGTCAGTCAATTGCTCAAGAGGTCCAAAAATCGACTGTGCTAGGGCAAAAGTCAACTGTGACCTATAATTAGTCAAACCTCAAGATTTTTTGTCAAAATTCTCATTTTGAAGGATAATTCATCATTTGATACAGGGTTGGTCATGATTCATCAAGGATTGATCAGAATTCATCAAGATTCAAAAGTTGCTAAATTAGGGTTTTGTAGGAAAAGTCAACTCAAGTTTGACCAAGCATAACTTTCTCATACTTTATGATAAATGACCCATCCAAAGCTCATTTTGAAGAGGCTGAAATTTCCTACAATTCATCTTCACACCCCAAGATCAATAAATACACTCACAAAACGTTACAAATTTGGACATTATAGGTCATTTTTGAAAGTCAACAAAAACCCCTTTTTTGACAAAGAATATAACTTGAGCATGGAATATCAAAATGAGATGATACCAAAAGGGTTGGTTATAGGACATCCCAAGGTCTCTAAAAAGTCCAAGAACACCTCCAAAAGTTCAAAATTGAAGAAGTTATGCATTGTTGAAGTTGGGCATTTTCCCAAAATAACCAAAAGTCAACTATCCCTAAAACATCAAATTTTGTCAAATGGGCCCACTTTTTTCCACTTGATTTGATCTTGCCACACTACACACGTGTCCTGTCTTCAGTTTTATGTCCATTCATTATTTTTTCAATTTTATTTGATTTTTATTGAATTAATTCATTTTAAATCAATTTAAATCCAAATAAAATCCAAATCTTAATCACTTGGTATCTTTTTGATTGATATAGGTCTTAAATATCATCATGGACACAATCAAATCGGAATCAAGCCATATCATGAACAAAAATATGGAATTTGGACATTTTTGGAAACTTTTTAATGGTGAATCAAATCACATCTTCAAGCATCAATGCACAAAGATTCAAAGCCCAAAACTTGACCTAATGCATTACCTTATACTTATACAAGCTAGAGGCACACGAATCAGGACCTAGAGGCTGCACAATCTGGAAAACCAAACTTGGAAATTTGTCAAAAAAGCTTGGAATCGAAATCAGTCTTGGAGGCCAATTCAACACAAAATCTCAACGTAGACCTCTTGCTGGACATCCACTGAAGCAGTAGCAATCAAAAGCAAAGCCATTCGCCTCCTAAAACGCGCTGTAAGTCTCTCAGAACCTCACTCTGTATGTGAAATCGTATTCTCTTATTCTGGCATTTTCTTGACAAAACATTGGCATATTCATGATTCTTGAATGATTTCTAAGCTTCCTACATTATTCAATTGTATTTTTATACCCTGTAATGCCATACCCGAAACTAGGGTTTTTGGTTCTTGTTTTTAGGCGTTTCAGTTTCAGGCAAAATTGATGCAAACAATGGCCATGAGAGTGTTCAAGAGGAAGAGACGGGCATGATGATGGTCTCAGAATTCGTTTCCATAGCCTAGAGAAGATTTTAGGATCGACCTAGGGATTTAGTTGCAGATTCAAATCCGCATGAAAAAGAACTAGGGTTCATTGGAGAAGACGAAGACGTGTCCTTTTCCAACTGGCCCATTCAAAAACCGCGCGCGTGTTTTTTGCATCGCTGGGATATTGTTGTTGTTTCACATATATTAATTATTGTTTATTATACTAACAATTGAGTGCAGTGGTTGAGTTGGCAAGCGTGTTGTACAAAATCCAATGGGACCTGGGTTCGAATCCCAGGTCCCCCAATTGCTTGTTATTATTTTTCAATAGGTATTCCCATGCAAGGTCCAAAGCGTAACATATCATGTGTCCTCATCCAGACGGTTGCCAGATGGTCCCAAGCCAGATCTGGTGGCTAAGATTGAACGTCCATCATGGTCTCAAGTCAACCAAGGCACAAAGAATTTGGGAAAGTCAAAACAGGCCAACGTGAATGAGCCTCAAAAATGCTGATCTCACTCCATTTTCAGGCCCAACACCCCCCCTTGAGTATTTCTTTCTTATTTTTTATCTTATTTTATTTATTTGTTTTATTAATTATTTTTATTATCACTAACCAATTAAATAGTTTTTCCTCATAAAATCAAAAACGGAAAAATATATTTTATTTATTAAAATTAAATTCATCACCTTTATTTTTGTAAATAAATTAATTCAATTAATTTAGTTTAATTAGGTTTAACTTTTAATATTTTTGCAATATTTAAAATCAATGTAGATAATTAGGTTTTACTAATTTTTAATCAAATTTATTTTATTTCCTTAAATATCCAAAAAATATCTTTTTTAATTAATTAATTTATTTATTTATTTAATTAAATTAGATCCAATTTCTTTTTAATTCAAAAATAACCAAAAAATTTCTTTCTTTCAAAAAAGGGTCAAAACCCTAAAAATTTCGCATCCGATTTAATTTCTTGCACACGATCTATTTTACCATATTGATGTATCTGTTTCCTGGGATGTAATAGTTTTTTAATTAGGACTTTATTTATCGCTTTATTTACTTTCCGCATTTTAATTTCAAGGGTTTGTTTTTGGCGATGTAAATACCTGACGCCTTGTAATAGTTTAGATTTAATTTCCGCAATTTAATTTCCGCAAACTATACACTGTTAGATGTTTGATAATAGGGAATGCATGACAAGGTCGAATGTATGAACTTAAAATCAACATAGCTCACCCATGACATGTACAAAGATAAAAATAACTGAAAACAACACACTCTCACATGCGCACTCTTATGGTACACCTCACTTTGTTGCCTTCGAACTTGGTCATTGAGTATAGGAAGTTTTATAGGTCGCCCTCTTGTCCAAAGATCATAGTTGCCTCGAAACGGTTGCCTCGGAAAAATGATCTAAGACATTAGGGTTATCGCTAAGGCATCCTAACATTGCTTTAGTGACCACACGTCCCTTAATCGAATTGACCCTTAAAACTCCAATGACAATGCTACCTAATTGTCAATAGTGGGATAGCATTTTCTAAAGGACATTAGTACAGATTAATTCTTTTTTTCGAGTAGGTAGATGGTTCTTAAGTACTTTCTCCTTTTAAAAACAAAACAAAACTTTTCGCACTTACACCTTTCAAAACAAAAACTTCTTTTTAACCCACAAACACAAAGAAAAGCAATTTTTAAAACACTTTGAGCAAGTACCTAAGAGTCTGTGGATAACCAAGGATAGAAAGGGTGCTAACACCTTCCCTTTCTATAATCTACCCCCCGGACCCGAGAAACATCTCGAAAAAGGAATTTTTCTGTGCTTTTTTCCTTTCCTTGTTGGATAAAATAAAAGACGGTGGCGACTCTTGCTTACCGCGACATTTTGCGAAAACAAACGCAAAACGCGAACCAGCATTCTAAAAAAAAGTCAGTTCTTTCCCACTGTATCACACCCATTTGTCATGAAATGCATTTATGAGCACATTTGACTTTTGGCAATTTTCCAAAAATGGTCAACTTTGACAATGCATAACTCTTCCAATTTTGACCCTAATGAGGTTTTCTTGGACTCTTTAGAAAGCTTAGGATGTCCCATAAATAACCCTTTTGGTCTCATCTCAATTGGGTCTTCCATGTTCATGTAAGAAGCTTTGACCCAAAAGGTGTTTTTGTTGACTTTTCAAAAGGACCTATAATGTAGAAATTCATATCTTTTTATGAGTGCATTTTTTGAACTTGAGGGCTGAATATGATTGTAGGAAATTGAATTCCCATCAAAATGAGCCTTAGATGAGAAATTTCTGATAAAGTATGAGAAAGTTATGCTTGGTCAAAGTTTGGTTGACTTTTCCTGAGAAACCCTAATTTAGCAACTTTTAGGTTTTGATGAATTTGGGGCATTCATTGAGGAATCATGATCAACCCTTAATCAAATGATGGATATAACTTCAAAATTTTGATGTTGACCAAAAATCTTGAAGTTTGACTGTATGTGGGCCACAGTTGACTCTTGACCTAATACAGTCGATTCTCAAGTATCTGAGTAGTTGACTGAGCAAACTTCTTGTGCAAGGCTTGAAATTTGACATGAAGGATCATGAGAACATATTAGGACAACGGAGAGCATATGAGGTCTTTGGAGTTCACCAATCTTGATGAAAATGGAAACTCTAGTTTGAGATACATTGCCTTATGAGAGAGTTTGTCTGGTAAACTCTTGGGCATCCTTGAGCAAGTTAAGGACCTCAATGGGAATGTATTGAATAAAATGAGAGGGAAAATTTTGGGGTACAACACTAAGGATGCCTGGGGGATTCTTCAATCTACCCATGAAGGCACATCCAAAGTGAAGATGTTAAGACTTCCGTTGCTCTCCACCTGATTTGAAAATCTGAGAATGAAGTATGATGAAAGCATTAATGACTTCCATATGAACATCCTTGAGATTGCAAATGTTGTTAGTGATTTAGGAGAAAAAATTCCATAAGACAAACTGGTGAGAAAGATGCTTAGGTCTCTTCCCAAGAGATTTGATATGAAAGTGACTTCCATAGAAGAAGTACAAGATATTAACAAGATGAAAGTGGATGAACTTGTTGGATCACTTCAGACATTTGAACTAAGCATCGATGAAAGATCTGAAAAGAAGAACAAAAGCATAGCTTTTGTAACCAATACTGGAGATGAAGAGGAGGATTGTGATTTAGATACATATGAAGGAATATCTAATGCCTTAGTTATACTTGGAAAATAGTTTAACAAAGTGATAAAAAGAATGGATAGGAATCCAAGATCAAACGTCAAGAACATCTCATCTAACATCCTTAAGTCAAATGAGTTTGGAAGAAAAATGGCTGAAGAAAAATCCACACAAGGGAAGGAAATACAGTGTCATAGATGTGAAGGTTTATGTCACATTAGAGCTGAATGTCCTACATATCTTAAGAAACATAAGAAGAATCTATTTGTTACTTAGTATGAAGAGGATTCTGATCTTGAAGAGGAATTTGCAAAGTATGTTAAAGCATTGACAGGAAAATATGTGTCTGAGGTAGATTCTAGTGATGGTGAACTAACCTTTGATGAACTAGCTACCTTGTACAAACAACTGTGTCTCAGAAGTGCAGAAGTTTTCCTAGAAGGGGAGAAACAGAAAACACTCATAACCCAGCTGAAGGCAGAAAGAAAAGAGCACTTGAAAACTATTTCTAATATGGAAAGTGAAGTGACTTCGATGAATTCAAATCTTGATAGAGTGGTCAAATCTCTCAAGATGCTGAATAATGGGTCTGACACATTAGATGAAATTCTTCAAGTGGGGAGAGTGATAGGAGACAAGAGTGGTCTAGGGTTTAATCAGAAAAATGAACCTGTTTCAGAAGAACCTTCATCAAATTCCACTCATGCCAAGTCTAAACCAAAGATGTCAAATCAAACGTCTGGACATCATGGAAAACATCATGGCAAGAAAAGACATCATGGGAAACATCATGGTAAGAAAAAATTTACCCACACCAATAAAAAATCCCAGCCTTGGAGGTGTCATCACTGTGGAAGGTTTGGTCACATAAGACCTTTCTGTTTCAAGTTGTATGGGTATCCTAAAACTACTCCTCTTCCCAAGACTGATCAGATCTCTCAATTTAGCAAAAAGAAGAAACAGTGGGTTCCCAAGTCTAGTGTTGCTAATTTCATAGATCATACCTCTCTCAAAGTATCAACCAAAGATAACTAGTACTTTGACAGTGGTTGTTCTAGACACATGACTGGTGTCAAGAATCTATTGGTAGATATCAAATCTCATTTTACCAGTTATGTGACTTTTAGTGATGGAGCCAAAGGTGAAATTAAAGGAGTTGGAAAGCTAGAATGTTCAAGAGTCCCAAAACTTGACAATGTGTTACTTGTTAAAGGGTTAACAACTAACCTAATAAGTATAAGCCAACTATGTGATCAAGGATTCAAAATTAACTTCACCAAGGCAGAATGTCTCATTTGCAATGAGAAGAATGAAGTTATTATGAAAGGAATCCGATCTAAAGACAACTGTTATTTATGGGTTCCCCAAGAGTTGAGCCTCTCCTCAACATGTGCTTTAGCCAAAGAAAATGAAGTTAAAACGTGGCATCAAAAACTGGGACACTTGCTTCTGAAAGGAATGAAAAGAATCATATCTATTGAAGCCGTGAGAGGGGTTCCTAAACTCAAGATAGAAGAAGGGAGAGTCGGTGGTGAATTCCAGATTGGAAAGCAAACTAAGATGTCACATCAGAAGATCCAACATCTCACTGCATCAAAAATTTTAGAACTTCTTCACATGCACTTGATGGGACCTATGCAGTTTGAAAGTCTTGGTGGAAAGAATTACGCCTATGTTGTTGTAAATGACTTCTCTAGGTACACATGGATAAGTTTTATCAGAGAAAAATCAAAAACTTTTGAACTGTTTAAAGATCTATGTCAAAAACTTCAAAGGGAAAAAGATAGTCATGTCATCAGAATCAGAAGTGATCATGGAAAGGTATTTGAGAATAATAAATTTGCTGAGTTTTGCTCTTCTGAAGGAATCAGTCATGAATTTTCCTATCCTATTACTCCTCGGCAAAATGGGATTGTGGAACGCAAAAATCGAACCCTTTAAGAATCTTCCAGAGCTATGATTCATGCTAAGAAGTTACCCTACCACTTTTGGGCTGAAGTTATGAATATTGCGTGCTATATCCATAATAGAGTCACTTTAAGGAAAGACACGTCAGCCACATTGTATGAAATATGGAAGGGAAGAAAACCAATTGTCAAATACTTTCATGTTTTTGGAAGTAAATGTCACATCTTAGCTGATCGTGAACAAAGAAGGAAGATGGATCCCAAGAGTGATGAAGGAATTTTCCTGGGTTACTCTACAAATAGCAGAGCTTACAGAGTCTTTAACTCCAAAACCAAGGTTACGATGGAATCCATAAATGTTATTATCGATGATAGAGGATGGAATAATGAAGAAGATGTTGGAACATCTTTGTATGATAGTCCAACAGAATCTAATGATAGAAGTATTGATTCTAATCCACCTAAAGAAGATCCTGAGCCTAGTCATCTCAATAAAGGGCCTGCAATTAGAAATTAGAGAGATCATCCTTAGGAGCTTATCATAGGAGATCTAAATAATGTAGTTACTACTAGATCAAGAGAAGGGGTATCAAACTCTTTCTTTGATTAAAAAATTGAGCCTAAGAATGTCAAAGAATCCTTAACTACTGAGTTTTGGATTAATGTTATGCAAGAAGAGCTAGAACAATTTAGTAGAAATGAAGTTTGGGATCTGGTTCCAAGGCCTGAAGGAACAAATGTGATTGGCACTAAATGTGTGTACAAGAATAAATCTGATGAAAAAGGGGTGGTTACTAGAAATAAGGCAAGGTTAGTTGCACAAGGATACACTCAAATTGAAGGAGTTGATTTTGATGAAACCTTTTCTCCTGTGGCCAGACTTGAATCAATCAGACTACTCTTGGGAGTTGCTTTCACTCTAAAATTTAAATTGTTTCAAATGGAAGTAAAGAGTTCCTTCTTAAATGGCTATCTGAATGAGGAAGTCTATGTAGAACAACCTAAAGGATTTTTGGATCCAAGCCTTCCTAACCATGTGTACAAACTGAAGAAAGATCTGTATGGATTAAAGTAGGCTCCAAGAGCTTGGTATGAGAGATTGACAGAATTTCTTGGTGAGAATGAATATAGGAAAGGTGGCATAGACAAAACTCTTTTTGTCAAGGAAGAAGATGGGAAGATCATGATTGCACAGATTTATGATGATGATATTGTGTTTGGTGGGATGTCAAATGAGATGGTTCAACATTTTGTCAGGCAAATGCAGTCAGAATTTGAGACGAGCCTTGTTGGTGAATTAACCTACTTTCTGGGTCTGCAAGTTAAACAAATGGAAGATTCCATATTCTTATCTCAGAGAAAGTATGTGAAGAATATAGTATATAAATTTGGGATAGAAAATTCTAGTCACAAAAGAACACCTTCTCCCACACATTTGAAGTTATCTAAAGATGAAAAAGGAGTAAGTGTGGATCAAAGTCTTTACAGAAGTATGATATGCAGTCGTTTATACCTCATGGCTAGCAGACATGACATTGACTTTGTTGTAGGGGTGTGTGCTAGATATCAAGATGATCCTAAATTTAGCCATGCCAACCATGTGAAGAGAATTCTTAAATATGTAAATGGGACAAGAGACTATGGTATGCTATATTCTCATGGATCTAGCTTGGCCTTAACTGGTTATTGTGATGCTGATTGGGTAGGAAGTGTCGATGATAGAAAAAGTACATCAGGAGGATGTTTCTTTCTGGGAAATAATCTCATATCTTGGTTCAGTAAGAAGCAAAGTTGTGTGTCTCTGTCCACTGCTGAGGTTGAGTATATTGCTGCAGGAAGCAGTTGTCCTCAATTGGTTTGGATAAAACAAATGTTAACATAATATAATTTCAAACAAGATGTCATGACATTATTCTGTGACAATCTAAGTTCCATAAATATATCAAAACATACTATTCAACACAGCAGGACCAAACACATTGATATCCGTCATCACTTCATAAGAGAGCTTGTTGAAGAAAAGATTGTTGCCTTAGAAAATGTAGCTACTGAATTACAAATGGCTGACATTTTCACTAAGGCCTTGGATGCTAATCAGTTTGAGAACTTAAGAGGAAAATTAGGGATTTTCTTATATGAGGGTTTGTAGCAATTAAGGGCGTGTGGGAATATTATTAAAGTGATATTATATTATTTATGTTTCCAACAAATCAAATTTTGAAAGCAATCATTACAAGATTGTCTCAAAGTTTTTCCCACACGCTACGAAATCACATCCTTCTACTTTCACAAACTATTCACTCTCCTTTACAAAAAAATAAACCTTGTCATTCTTTATCTCTTTGATCAAAAATCTTCAAAGATGTCTCAACATCATGCATCGTCTCTATCAAAATCTATCAACCATCCTGAGAAAGTCTCCCTTGACAGAGTACTTGACGTTACTCCTCTAACAACTATCCCACCTCTTGAGATGAAGGTCAAGAAACCCAGATTGTCACTTGCAAAGAAATCCAAAGACGATAAAGGTAATTCTTCTACTGCTACTGATGATAGGACATAAGAAGAGATTGTTAATGTTGATAGATGCATTAGAAGGCTAGTAGATAGAATGTTAAATGATGGTTTTGTTGTGCCTGGGATTTCTAATCCTCTTGCTTGTATACCTGCTCTGAATGACAAAGGAAATGACCCTAAAAGTGCTACTGAATCATCCATCTTCAAGAAAGATGCTGCTGAAAGCAGACTTGACAAGCTTGCTACTTCTGCTCTAAAAGAAGTGGAAGCTAATGTTGAACAAGATGTTGAGAAGAACTCTCCAACTAAGGAAGATGATGCTGGCTCCAAAGTTGAAAAAAATCAAAATGCTGAGAATATGGTTAATGTTGATAAGCTGTCTGACAATAAGCTCATTTCTAATGTGGTGCCTGGAATTTCTAAAAGGCTCAAATCTAGGAAAGTGAAGGATGTGAATATCACACCACCTACCAAGATAATCAAGAAGAAAACTATGTATGGTCCTACAAATACCGGAAGTAAAGTGGTTCCTTCCTCTAGCAAAAGAAAAGCTAGACCTGATAGCTCCACATATGATGATGATGATGATGTTGTAAAGAGATCCAAAGGTAAGAATAAATTTGAATTGGTAGAAGAGGATAACTCTGATTATCATGTCGAGGAAGATGTCCAGAACATCTCTTCTATGAAAAAGTCTGCAAGCAAGAAGACTTTCTGCTAGGGTACCCGATGCCACTCTTGACAACATTTCCTTCCATTCTGTTAAGAATGCTGGAAAGTGGAAATATGTATTTCAAAGAAGAATTTCCCTTGAAAGAGAATTGGGAGCTGGTGTACTAGAGTTCAAAGAAATTATGGAGCTGATATCTTCTACTGGATTGATGAAAATTGTTACCTGGTTTGCAAAAATGCTATGAGACTCTTGTTAAGGAATTTATTGTTAATATTCCTATTGACTGTGTTGATCATAAAAGTAAGGAGTATAGAAAGGTGTTTGTTAGAGGTAGGTGTGTATAATTTTCCCCTGCTATCATCAATAGATTTCTGGATAGGTCTGAAGATGATTATTATGAGCTGGAAGTAATTGATAATCAAGTGTGCAAAGCCATCACTGCTAACCAAGTGAGTGAGTGGCCCATGAAGAATAAGCTTCCCTTTAGCAAGATAAGTGTGAAATAAGTTATCTTGCATAGAATTGGAGCTGCTAACTGGGTTCCTATCAATCATACCTTAACCATCGCTTTTGGCTTAGGAAAGTTTATTTATGATGTTGGAAACAAGAAACTGTTTGATTATGGTACTTGCATTCTTTATCAGACTATTAAGCATGCAGGAACATGTGCCATTAAGATGCTTATTGCCTTTCCATCCCTTATTTGTGGAGTTATTCTTAATCTACTAACTGGAATTCTGAGTGGTAATGATGTAGCTTGCAAGAGGGAGTCTGCTCTGACCCTTCACTTAAAACTGTTTTCAGGAAAACATGTCCCAGACATTGTTTTGACATCTGCATCTACTGAAAACAATACCTCAACCAAGTATGACATGATTATTGAATTAAGGGAAGCCTGCAAAGAACTTGATGATGTGATCAGAGTTAGCTCAGCAATAAAGCTAACTTTTGAAAAGATGATCAAGAAACTACAGAAGGACAACAACTTTGAGCATATAGTGAGCTATGAAGGAGGAGATTCTAGTGAGGAAGGAAGTTCTGGCTCTGCCAAGTCTACTGGTCCTGAAGACAGATAGACTATTTGTTGTTTACTTCTTTGACCCCTTTGTTTCTTTTTGGCACTTATATGTGCTTGACTTTTGGATTCTATGATCTATGCCTATATTATTGATACTCTCTTGAATGCATCCTTTTATTTGGCATATTATGACTAAAAAGGGGGAGAGAAATTGACTGAGCACTGTCTGAGGGGGAGCTTAATACTTGAGGGGGAGCCTAATGTCTCAGAAGATGTTTTGACATCTTCCTATTCTACTAGCTAACTGCTAATTGAGTTTTTATTTTTGCTTATGTTGGTGCTCTGATAATGCTCTAATAATGTGCTCAAATAATGTTTTAGCCAAAATTTGCCAAAGGGGGGGATTGTAAGTGTTTGTTGGCATCAATTTTGGTAAAACAATGACTTGATAATTTTTTGCTAAATGTCTTGACATTGAAGCAAACTGTTTTGAATGATGTCAAAGCAGATGTCTTGACATTTGCCTCCTGAGTTGAACGAACTTCATATCTGGTTTAAGTTTTCTGTTTCCTGTTTTTATGTGCGCTATTATTAAGGATTTGTGACTCATAGGTTGCGAAAAATATGGATGAATATTTTTCTATTTGCATTATCCTTATGGATTGTATCTTGGCCTGTTTTCATGGAAATATTAAAAAGATTGGAATATTTATTTTTTAGCCCAAGCCCACTGCTGCGCCTTCATATGGACTTGCATTCTTATTCGTATTACTGCAACTTTTTAATTAGAATACATTCCTTCTGTTTTAGAAGTATAAGTTTTTTAATTGTAATACACTCTAAGTATTGGTTTAATACTTGAGTTGTAATTTGAGTTGTTAATTGTGGATCATTCATAAGCTTTTAAGTATTGAGTGATTGAAGTCTTTAAAACAATATTTCTACTGTTCTTCACTGTTATTGATTGAAGAGATTTTAGGAGGGCCTCATACCTAGGCGTGTCTTAGATAGAAGTATAGAACGGATAGTGATTAAGTGATTAGATCGTAAACTGGTTGTTTACTGAGGGTCTATGAATTAATATTATTTAGTGGACTTGTCCCTGGCTTTGTAGTTCCCAGAGTAGGTATTGTTGTACACCGAACTGGGTTAAATTGTCCTCAGATACTTTTTTCGTGACATCTCCTTTGACATCACATATCTGATACTAGAATTTCAATATCATTCATTTCAAAATATCAAGGCAACAATAAATGATCAATGATGTTTAAGTGATTCACTTAGTTCCAAAATTTATGAAGATTCATTAGAGGATTGATAAGACCAAAGCCTCATAATAATTAACCTCAAGATTATTGGATCAAAGGTTTAAAATTAAACATTCTTGGGCTTGTAAACATAGGTTTGGGTCACGAATGAAGATTTCTCGAATCGGGACAAAATTTAGCGTTATGTTAAGCAATCGTAAATGGACTTATATAGAAGTCGCACCTATTTTGAGACCGGTCAATAGCAATCTATGTGTCATATGTTTGGAGTGATGATATATAGATCATCCTCTAAAAACATGTAGAACAAAGGAGAAGAGGATGAGATGAAGAGGGAAGGAATACATTTGAATAAAAAATTTAATCAAACTATCATTAAAATCATCCATCCATTTTAATGGAGTTAAACTCAACACTCAAAATCCAATGATGTTAATGAAGTTTATGATCAACAATCACATAGCCATGATATATTAAAAAATAAATTGCATTTAATGAATAAAGATAAACAGGAAAAATGATTTTTAAATTGTTTTTAAAATGAAAATAAAAGGTAAAATAGTAAAATATGTTCAAAGTATCAAAGAAAAATTAAAAGAGACCATAGAAAAATCAGAAATGATCTCAAACATTTTTATAAAATTTTTGGTAATTTTTTTAAAACAAAATAGTATTTTTAAACTAGTTAAAATCACTCAAATAAGTAAAAAATATCAAAAATAGTAAAAATCAAAATAAAATTCTAGAAAAATTTTAGAAAGTCAGAAATAAAGAAAATTATCTTGATAATTTTTTTTTGAATTTTAAAATGCCAAGAAGTATTTTTAAAACAATTAAAATAAGGCAAACAATACAAAAAATTATGAAAAATATCAAAAATAAAAATAAAAATATGAAAAAATATTCACAAATTCTTAAATAATCCAAAGCATTTTTAAGAATTTTTACAAATTTTTTGAGACAAATGAATTTTTAATGAATTTTTTAAATTTAAATCAATTAAAATATAATAATCAGAAAATAAAAATAAACAAAAAACATATAGACCATTGGATCAATGTAAAAACGCGTTAGTATTCAAATCCAAGGGATATTAGGCGTTGTGCATATGATGGTCATTAGTGAATAAACCATTGGATCCAATATTTAAAACATACTTAAAAAATGCGTGGCAAATTCTCATTGGTTGAAGACGCCAGCGTGGGATTTGAAAGTTGTACCATCGCAAAAAATTTATGTAAGTTGTAGCTCATTCGATTTAAAGAAAAACAGAAGAAAAAAATTGAATAGGGATTTGAAAATTCATGATCAAAACGGAATTCCAGTTGAAAACAAATGATGTGACTAGTATCAGAATGATGAAAGCTTCATTGTGCTAACAAATTTTAAGAGAATTAATGAAGGAATCTAACTATTGAAGTTCAAATTCAGAGCACTGAAACTTGACTTGGTTAGCACGATTTAGGATGATTTAGGGCTTGGTTCTTCTTTTGTTAGCTTCAGTGAAGTTCAAGGATGAAGAATTAGCAAAGAAAATGGATTGAAGAAGACTGTAAAACAAAATTCGAAGTTGCAGAATTGTGAGTTATGGAGAGAGTTTGACAGGGTGAATTTGGATGTCTAAAGCTTGATAAAATGAGTGAGATATAACCCTATATTTATAAGGAAGCAAATGGGATGCTCAAGCGTGTGGAATGATGAAGTTTGGAGGGAATTGTGTGAAGTTGCAAGCATGAAAAGTGTGACTCGTATTTTGCTCAAAACTCAACCAAAACTTGTGTTTCAAGGTGATAATCACTTCTAGAATATTGTTAAACATGATTAGAAGTAAAAACGTGCAAAAATTTAGTGATTAGAAGCTAAATTATGGATTTTAAATTATGACTTTGGAGAAAACAACAGTTTCAAGGTACCAACTTTGAATCCATGGTGTTCATAGCTCAAGGGGTCTTAGGGCATGATTCTTGAAGTATTTGAAAGATAAGGTTACAATATTTAAAATATGCAAATAATGGAATCAAATGGATGCTTGAGCTAAAAATTATGATGAGTCAATGTTGAGAAAAAGATGTTGACTTTTTGTACTTAGAAAAATTCTAAGTTTTTCTTCAAAAATGACCTATAATATTTTGACTCCAAAAAAGGCCTTTCTTCAAAATTGAGCTTTGATCATTGATTCCAGCTTGAATTGGGACTCCTTAAAGAGTATTTTGAAACTTGAATCACTCAAAAATAACAAGCATTGAAAAAGTTATGGCCTTGTGAAGTTGGTGAAAATTCATGAGATGACCTATAATCTTTTGCATTCTTAAACATCTTCCATCCATTTTTAAGCCTTTCACATGAAATAAGAGTTTAATTTCATATCCTTAATATCATTGTGGAAAAACAATGGGTTCAAGAATATAAAAATTGACCAAGTTATGATCTTTTGAAGTCACATAAGGGAATTTGATGGCCTACCTAGAGGACTTGTAATCTTTCTCAATCATTAGGCCTCTTACGCACAATTTTTTTTTGAAACTTTAGAAGTTATTAGTTGATAACCCTTTAAATAGAAGCATTTCTTTGGAATCACTCAAAAATCTCAAGAGATGACTAAGATATATCCCTTAGAAGTTCAAAACCCTAGCTCATATAGCACCAAAATAACTTGGAAACCCTTTCAATTTTGACAAACTTTCTTGCATAATAAATTTTTCTATGTAAATGGAAATTGTTGAGGATGATAATAAGAAACCATAGCAACAGAAAACACTTCAAAATGTTAATAATTAAGAGAGTTGTGCACTTGTGATCAAGGAATGAAGAACTTGTCCAATTAGGTCAAACCTCTTCAAACAACCCTTGCATATTTTGACTTCCCTTGATAAATTGAGGCATGATGAAGCATAGTAGACCTTGTCATGATATTAATTCAAAGTATCTTCAATGATGAAGCTTGAATCTCAATGAAACTTTGTTGAAGAAGGCATGGAAATAAACTCATGAACCTATGAATTCACCTGATGAAATGTGTTGTGCTCTCACCTATAACATCATCATTTAAAGCAAAGGTTCATAGTATTTGTTAGTTAAAAGCTAATCAATACAAAACATAGATGATCACAATATACAGATCAAGGTGCTTGGTGATTCCTTGTGAGCAAACTTAAAGATAGGGAGAAGAACTAAACCCTAGTGTGACTTTGTTGTGATTGAGTTCATATGAGATAATAGAGGAATCTTAGGGGGGAAAATTGCGATACAACACACAATTGTTTATAGATCTCTCCATGATGCCATAGGGGGTTTTGGGTTTTGAGACCTTCTCTACTAGGAGTTTAACCATTATAGCTACTTCAAATACTTGGAATGGCGTCTCCACACAATCTTCTTCCACACTGATATATTTGTAGGACTTCAAATGGCTTATGAAGATGTCTTCTTCTCTGTCAATTACAACCAACTTTCCTTCAACAAGGAACTTCAATTTTTGCAAGGTTGAGGTAAAAGCTCCTGCATCGTGAATCTAAGGTCGCCCGAGCATGAAAGTATATGTCAGTTTTGTATCCATTACCTAGAAGGTGATGTAGAACATATGCGGACCAATCTTTACTGGGAGATCCACCTCTCAAGAACAATGCTTTTGGAACCATCGGAAGCTTTGACCACCATAGAACTTGGTCTTATAATGATGCCATCCATTGTTAGTTTCATCAGGATAGCCTTTGGTAGCACATTTAGGGAAGAACCAATATCGGTGAGTACTCTAGATAGGCTAGTTGTTCCTATCTGGAATCGAATGTGAAACGAATTTTTATGAGCTCTGCCTGGTGGAGGTAACTCACTATCATTGAAGCATAGGTGTGTTCCTGACGTTAGATTAGCCACGACTTCATCAAATTGGTTTACTGTGATCTCCTTTGTAATGTGCACATAACTTAAAATTTTCATCAAAGATTCTTGACGCGCCTATGAATTGATCAATAATGAGAGTATTGAAATCTTTGTTGGTGTTTGGCATAGTTGGTCCACCACCCTATAGTCACTCTTCTTGATCATTTTCAAGAATTCTCCAGCCCCTTTATTAGTGACTGTTTTTCTCAGAGGTTCTTTCTCTTGACTAGTTTCAGCCACCGCTTTTACTTTATCCTTAACCATGATATTATCCTTCTTTTGTTGTCTGGGAGCGAATACGCGACCACTGCGAGTCATATCCCCTGTTCTTGCTATATTTGTAATTTCAGGCCCTTAACTTGTTGATGGTTCACATTCTTGTTTTTGTCCATTGATATAGACACGGCACAGCTTTATCACTTTCATATAGGGTGGGAGACAGACCCCTGAATACCATTGTACTCTTCAGAAGTACTAGTATCGCTACAGGTACTTTTGTTAAGATTGGCTTTGCACATGGAATGACAAGTGGTTTCTTTGTAGAACTTGGACCTTGGCAAGGAATCACCAATGGTCTTCTTGTATTCCCATTAATTGCAGCTACATATTCTTCATCAGGGTAATGCCCGAATTGGACTATCCCTTAATCCACCAATTTCTTGAAAGTGTTTTTGAAGGCATCATTGTGTTCCAAGAGAAATCCATTTTCCAATAAATGCTCCTTTAACATATCTATTAGAGCTTTTACTCTTTTAACCTCTCTATGATTAGTGACTATCTCGATCATGTTCACAGCTGGACCACCATGTTGAGGCATGGGGCTCGTCTTGATATTGGGCTTATCAAAAGTGATATCTTGGGAGTCCAATAAATCTTGAACCTTGTGTTTGAAGGCCTAACATTTCTCTATGGTATTTCTTGGAGAATTGGCATGATACTCGCACCTTGCATTTGCTTCAAATTTTGGTGGGAGTTCCCCAATTTAAGGAGTGAGTACCTTTAGCTCTACCAAGGGTTCCTTGAGCAAGTGTTGTAGTAATTGACTTTGTGGCATAGGTATCAGATCAAATCTTCTCAGAGGCCTTTCGAACTTATTTTTCTATTGTTCTCGTGGGATCACCAATGGTTGATGTGCCTTTGGATGTGTTACAACAAAATTAGTTTCCCCTTCCTTCTTTTTCGAGAAGTTAGGAATATGCTTCTTTGAATTATAAGGAGTACTGGATGACACTCCTTGTATCTCGCCACTTTTCACATCAGCTGTGATTCATTCACCAATTGTCACCAAATCAGAAAATCCGGAGGAGACATTGCCTACCATTTTCTCATAATACATACCTTGTAGATTACCCATGAACATGTCTACCAACTCCTTTTCCAAGAGTGCTAGTTGAACACGTGTTGCCATTTCTCTCCATCGTTGAGCATATTCTTTGAGAGATTCGTCCTTCTTTTGGGGAAAATTCTGAAGCTACATGCGATTAGGAGTTATGTCCAAGTTATACTTGTATTGCATCAAGAAGGAGTTTGCAAGGTCTGCCCATGATTAGACATGCACTTGCACCAACTGCATATACCAATCTAGGGATGCCCCACTCAGGCTATCTTGGAAGCATTCGTTTCTAATTGTGGGCATAAGCATGCATCTTCCTATAGTACATGCGTAGATGGTTCCATGGGCATGTGAATCATCACATCTGGGACTAGACCCATTTCAAGGGCATCGACGTCGAAAGCGTCATAACCTTCTATAGCTTTCAGTCTTTCTTCAAGGGCTTTATACTAGTTGACTTCCACTGAATCCTCAACAGTCTTTGGTTTGGGCACTTGAGCAACGCCTTCCACATCGTGGTATCCATATTGCAGGTCTATGTAGTTATCCACTTTGTTGACTGGAATTTGAAAGCATTTAATTCCCCCACCTTCGGAGGAGGTGGAACGAAACCTTTAGTCATGACGGTCTCTTGTTAGGTAATAGTTGACTTTGAGGAACCCGATTCTGGCTTGTGTCTTGGTTGGTGACCTCTTGATGCACCAATGATTTGAGCTACTTCTTCAAAGGCCACATTAGGAATCTCGTCTTGTCTTGCTATGATATTTTTCAAGGCAAGCATGACTTGAATCATGTCTCCTTTCATCGAGTTGATACCTCCTTTCACATATTCCAAGTCTTGTTGAAAGGTAACTTGGTTTTCCTCAATTTTCTCCATTATTTTCTTTTGAGGGGCTCTTGTTTGATACAGAGGTTGGGAAGGTAATGTGGTTTTACCAATGATTTAACTGGAGATGATATGAAATCAATGAGTTTTTTTTATGACATATGAAATGCGATGCTTGTGCTCGGATGAATGCGTATGAATATGCTAAGATTTTATTTGAATGTCTTATTCACATTGGATTCCTTTTTATTTAGTATTATTTTTTTAGGATTTACTTTTTGTTGGTGAGTATCCCATAATAAATACACAAATTAGACGTTGAAACCAAAATACTTTTATTGAATAGAACCATCATCCTTGAAAGGAAAATACAATCCAAATACTGAAGCAAATACTGAATGGAAATATTGAATCAAAACAAGTTTCAAATACTGAACGAAATAACCAAATGGAAACTAAAATCTCCTAAGCCCGTTTGCGGATCTCTGCTCTAAAACTATCCACCATATCCCTACAAAGTTTTAGGAAGTCTTCAACGTCCTTCGGAAGAGAGACCATCACAGTCGTTGCATCTCTCAAGCTTCTAGGAATGTCACCAATGAGATTGTTTGCTAGGAAGACAAGCTTTGAGTGTTTGTCTTTGTACCTTAGATACTCCTTTTAAAGTGTAGGGATTATGACCTTTTTGTCTTCTCCCGCTTTAGCAATCTTTGTATATTTCTCTTCCTAATATCTCTTCTCATCCCTCATCTCCTTATAGAGTTCCCTTTGTATAAGGAAATCCTTTCGGAGGCCTTCTAACTCTTGGTATACTTGTTCATATTCCTCCACATTTTAGGAGAGAAGTTCCCCTGCTCTCATTTTTCTAAGGTGTTCTCTCTCCTCTTCTTCTTGGCTTTCTTAGAGACTTGTGAGAAGAATTTGGATTTGCTCCTCCGAGACTAGAGAACCTTCTACTAATCCTTAAATTTGGGCTCTCATATCTTCTTACAATTCTCTTTTGTCTTGCAATGTTTTATCATACCATTTCTTTAGCCTTGCAATTTCCCTAGCAGCATCATCCAACCTTTGATTGTGGGAATCAAGATTGAAAGTAGAACTTAGCAACCCCTCGGTTGAACACTTTCTTTTAGACCATTCTTTCTCAGCTAATTCACGGTCGCTCTGAATCTGTTGGTATTTCATCTCGAGCTCTCGTTACAAATGATTCTTTTCAATATCAAGGTAATAAAGGTCATGTTCTAAATTCTCCTTGTCCCTTTGAGCTTTCTCAAGGGAATTTTTTAGCTCTTCTATCTCCTCCAGTGACATAGGAAGAGGATCTTGTATTTTTGACGCGTATGTAGGATTAATATCAAATGGCAGTTTGATGATTTGAACCCTCTCCAAAACCCATTGAGTACACGACTCTCATTCCACCGCATTCTTCCTTCCAAATTCAGAACCTTTCTTATGAACCCTACTCCAAGCTTGAATGATTTTCGCAAGTAAGTCGGGGTTATTCTTACCCATATCATAAAGGTCCAATTGTTGAAGTTATTCGGCGGAAGGTTTATCTTCCAATGGGTACACAAGTTAACGTAAAGTCAAAGTAGGGTTATAGTTAATACATCCTCTTGTCCCAATCAGAGGAACATTTGGAAATTCTCGGTAACTATAGAGAATATCACCTATGTTTAACTTCTTAGCATACCATAAAACAGAGTCATTAGTAAGAGCCTCAACTTTTGGGACCGTTCATTCTTTGTTAAGTCCTTAACCATGTTGTCCTCTTTGTAGAGGTGAGAAATGAGCTAGGAGTATAAGAGAGGAATACAATAATTTAGCACGCCCCTCCCCTTTTCACAGTGTGTATGAAGGGTGTAGTAAACATCAACATGTAAAGTAGGACTGGGATCCACATTCAAAACTTTTACGGCCCAAAATACGTTAATGGTCGCAGAATCAATATAGTCGATATTATTTGGAAATAAAACCAAATCAAAAATTAGTAGTGCCAAATAGTCCACACAAGCTTCCCATTATTTCTTGTCAGCGATAGAAAGAGCCTTGTATTCTAAGTATTTTCTTTTAATCCCTTGAACTTCCCTGTCTTTCTTGTGATTAAGTAGAAAGTCAGTGAAAGGTATCCCTATCTCCTTATCCAAATTTTTTATCTTGATAGTCTGTCCAATCCGTTTGTAAGCTTCATCTTTGATCCTAGAGAAATCCAAGACCCTATCAAATTCTTCCAAAGTAGGTGTTAGTTGAAAGTTATGGAAAGTGAACCATTTTAGCGGAGGGTCATAGAATTGAGCAAGAGAAGTAATGGCTCCCACTTGCATAGCTATTTTAGTCAAATCAAGGATATCCCCATAGCATCGACCTAACAACTTCATATCTTTCTCTGTCAGCTTTCCCCTAATCAATTTGATCTTCTTCATATCAGGAACCATAATGCTAACTCAGATGGTTTGTTTCTTATAGGTATTCATCTTCAGGATACTCACCAAAAACCTTTGATTATTTTTTCTTAGGAATCCTGTGAATAAGACAACACAGATTCAAAAATTATGAATATTTTGAAATGCAAGATGTATGTATGTAGGGTAATGTAACATGATGGTGGGATTATAAGGGTATCCTTAGTAGGTAGATTCCTAGTTTCATCCTACGGATATTTTATCCTCCCCATAAGGATTGCTTCCTTAAGGGTATCATGGTAACACCAAAGGGAAAAAGCACAAAGGCCTCCCTTAAGTGGAGCCTCTTTGTAGACCTAGACTTTCGTATCTTAGGTCGTACAAGGTCTCACCATGAGATTTTGTTTTAGGGTTATACAAAGAGTAATTGGCCAAATTCTGAAGTCCTACCTCCAAGAGAGTCTAGCCCTCTAAAAGATATTCCTTGGAACTCAACCGACTCTAGGCGAAGTCGTCGTAAAAACGCATAGGGATGTTAAACCCTCTTGGTCAAGTGACAATCCTTATTTCTAAGGTTTGATATATTATTTGAAATTTAAAACCCACCAACAATAATATGATATAAAAAATGATAACAATAAAAAAATAAATAAATAATAAACCAATAAATAAACAAGGAAACAAAAACATGCCATAAATACAAAGTACCCCAAAAACCCTAGACGTAAAAGATATGGAAACTCTAAACCCTAGGATTATCTCCCCAACATAGTCACCAATTGTCGTAACCAGCAAATAAATGAGTCGCCACCACTACTTTTTGTCCTAAGGATGGGGAAGAACAGATAACCTTAATCGTTTGGAGATCCTAAGTTCGTGAGTTGGTTAGAAGAAGGGAAAGTGTTAGGCACCCTTCATTTCCCTTGTTCTCAAAGGGCTCCTTTTCTAGGTCTAAAGGGTATATCAGATATTTCTACTTAGAAGTTGATGTTTCCATGAATTTAAGAAAATAATTTTAATTTTTTAGTTATAAACTCGCCTTGGTTTTAACCGCGTGCCTACGTATCTCCTGGTGAAGAATCAGAGTCCAATTTCGTAGTTCATATGTGTTTGGTTAGTTTTTTTTATGGTTTGTCAAAATGTTTTAGAATTATCCTTGAACATTGTCTGAGTTTGAAAATAGTGTAGTCGTAGACGAAGTTTGTAGTTAATATAGAAAATATATCCACAATCCTTTTTTGAAAATAAAGTTGAAACTAAAATTAAGTTAGTAAAAAGATGTTAAATTTGATTGGATAGTTGTCGTCAATGCATGATGCAATTTTGAAAAAAAATCCTGAATGATAAAAATACTTGATGAATTAATAGAAAAATAGGGTTAGTACTTTAGAAAAATATAATTATTAAATGTTAATTCTCTATTTTAGGATTTGCATTAATTTTAGTAAAACAAATATAGCAGCAATATGTTAGATAGGATGTGTTAACTTGCTAAATAGAAACATGTTGAGCAAGAAGTTATATCTTATGAAGGAACGTGTTGAGTTGAAATGTTTCAACATCTATAGCAACATCTTGGATAAGATGTCATATGCAAGCTCATATGACATCGCGCCTGAGCTGACCTGTATTAGTGAATTCAGTTATACTTTAACTATAGCAGAACATTATGGGAAGATTATGCAATCTCATGTGCCGTTGATTTAAAGGTCTAGAAGAATTAAGTCAGAATTTTGAAGAATATACAGTTTTTAAATATAGAGATATATTAGGAAACTAATGATAGAACACCTTGTTTGTAGCAGAAGTTTCTGTTTATTTGTAACAACTAGTGTGATGTGATTAGAAGCCCAAATCCAGTTGGGAATAGGTTATAAATAGAATTGTAACCTAGAAAAGTCAGAGATCCAAGATGTAGGAGTTTAGGGCTTTGTCTTTGTACCAACCGCGAGTTAAAAAGATGTAATCATTAGGACTGAGTCCGTACCACTCTCTAGGAGAGTTGGTTGTGTAATCCACTCAATATGTGAGTTGGATTGTGTTCCTTGAATTGCAAGGTTCTATTATCACTCTTAAGATTTTAAGCACAAAGTTGATTATTGTTCTTGGAGGAAGCTTTTAAGCAACTCCCAGTTGTGTTCTTAGTTAGGAGTAAATTTTTAAACGGTGGAGTTTAGCTTTAGGTCTTAAATGAGTATTGTCATAGAAGTGTGTCTTCTATTTTTCTATTATGGAAGTGTGTTTTCCTATTTGTGGTCCAACCAATGTTTGTAATTGATGATGGACTGAGGAGGGCCTCATATCTCGGTGAGTCTCAGATAAAAGTATAGCACGACTAGTGATTAAGGGAGTAGATTGTAAACTGGTATGTTTTCTATAGGGTCTATGAATTGATACTATCATGGTGGACTTATCCCTGGCTTGGTATGCCCCTAGAGTAGGAGAGTTGATCCAAAATGGGTTAACAATTTTTGGGTGTTGTTTATGCGTTTCAGTACTGTTTTATTGTTTATACCTTGCATGTGTTGTTTATGTCAGATCAGATGTCCCAACATGTTACAGGACATCTGAAGTTCTAACCTACCAGAATTTCATTGGTATTAGAGCAGGCATCATGTTCTATTTCTGGGTGAGATCTTGGGATGATACTTTTTGGTCATGGGCAAGGAATGAGGTATCTACTTATAAGTTGTTTGAATTTGGATAAGTTCATGGTGTGGTTGAACGGTCCCTAGAAGTGGAGGATGAACTTTTCATGACAGGGTGTGTATTGGACATGTCTTTTGTTATTAGGCCTGTAGCTTTGATGGTGAGTTGATGTGTTAGGTTTTATTTATTTTCAAACCTAGGTTGTTTTTTTTGTGGTGGTTGTGTGCAAGGTTTTGTGTTGTGCCTAATGGATGTTGAGGAGTGTTTGGTGTTTTTTTTTCCGATACATGGTATTTGTTGTAACCCTGATCAACATGGTATTAGGGTTTGGTCTTCTCAGCAGGTTTATCTTATGGTGATGGGATATATGCAAGACTGTTTCAACCAACTTTGTTAAGTTTCCAATGATACATGAGTTTTATTTCTCAAGTCCACTCATAAAGGCACTTTAGTGTGTGGTTGATGTATTTTTTCAAGAAATGTATCACTTATTTGATAGATTATTAAAGAAAGGATAGAGCCATTAATTTTGGTTTATAAAAGAGTCTTCCTAGTTCTTGATCTAATTAGGAAAGTGAATTTGAGTCTTGCTGTTATTGGTGTATATGGAGCTTGGATTATTTTTTAAAGACCTTGAAGGTGATCAAGGGATGTTTTGATTTTCTGGAAGCAGTGATGGCTTCAGAACAAATTTAGTTTTGTGTTCTAGAAGAAGGGAACTAAGGTCCTACCAGATGTTGGGACATCATGTCGGCAAGAGTACAACTTCCTGTTGAATAGAAGATGCTCTGGGTGCTAAACAAATGTGTGATCACGTATGTTTAGAACCTACTCCTTATTTGGAAGAGGAGGCATCTGAGCTGTGTATCTAAGATGTTTTATCCAGAAAACATATGTTAGATTGGTGGGTTGGTTGAATGTTGATCAACCAATTGGTTACTTCTTGGTTTAGTTTATTTCTGATCAAAGTCAATATAAGTGAAGAGGCTGAGCTCTAGTGTACAATAGAGTTGTGTTATCTCAGCTAGGTTCCTTGTACATAAAGGTCAAATGTCAAGGACATTCTTTTAGACATCTGGTTTGTTCTTCTGATTAACGAAACCAGGTTTGTATGGAATCTTGTTTATGGCCATGAAACAAATTTTATTTAATGGGAGTAATGGTGGTATGCACTAACCACATGATGTGCTACTTTTGAGGGGGAGAATGTATGACTCTCGAAGGTTAGTGGCAGCTGTTGAAGTAAGTCTCTAGTCTGGAGTTAAAGGGGACTTGGATAAATGTCAGACGTAATATCTTGACATCCTTGTATTGAGAATTTATTTTTCTCAATATGATTGGTGGTGTTTCTCATTAACAGGATAGAGGTTGTTTACTCAAACTGTATATAACTTATCAAGTCTATGAGAGCATGGAACTCTTGTTCTGTTATTATGAAAAGGTCTTTCAATGTTTGTGTGCATTGGAGATGTATCAACCGAAATTTTGTGGTTGATTGGTGTCTGCACTGTTGGAGTGTCATCAGAATCACCTAGGATGAGAATTTCAAGTTTCTATCTGGAGTAAGAAGGAGAAGTTTTTTTTAGAACCAAAGGTGTATGGTTTCTTAGTATCTGCATAAGAAGGTTCTCCTTAAGCTAGAGTTTAGTTATATGGTGGCTGTAGCGGTAGAAATGTTAAGACAAAGCCATTGGATTGACTTGACTTGTACATATCAAAATAAAAATCACCACTGCGCTTTATTGTTTCCAAAGGAATGGGAAAAGAGAGAATAATCCAAAAGAAGGGGGAAAGATTCTAGGTAAGGGGGTTGGTTATGAAAAGGGAAGATATTAGCATACTAAACATCTACGGTACTCTGCAGGAACCTTTTTTGTGAAAAATCTGTATATTTTGGCTATAAAATGTTGTTTAAAAATAGACTCTGGGGATGAGAAAAGAAATATTTTTATGATATTTGCACCCGTTGCGGTTGCGAACCTTTAGTGCCTACGTACCACCTTCCGTGCAATAGGGGATCAGGGTACACGTAGTTCCTCTTCAAAAACTTTAAAACACACATGTGTTGGTTAATTTTATGAGATAAGACATCACCAGCATTGTTCGTGTGGAAAACATACTTACTACCCACAATCATGTGAAAGGAGATTTTGCATCATCCCAAAGTGGAGGATACAGCTTGGATTTTAAAATCAACAAAACCTCACTTAACACCCAAGTGTAAAATATATCTCTTCACTACATATTGTAGAAGTATAGTTGTTTGCATCACTACAAGGGTTGACAAAAGTCTAATATTTTGAGAAAAACTTTTAAAGATAAAAGCCAAAATGGAAAAATAGTTTGAATGAGATTGATTGACTTTTAGTCTTCTCAAAAAAATGTTAAGGTATTGTTAAGTTGATTGTAATTTGATTAAGAAAATGGTTTTGAAAATGCATGGACCTAAGTCCATGTTTATTATGAAAGCAGTTCAAAATTTAAAACAAGAAGAGTTTTTAAAATGAGAGAGAAGATTATGAAATTAAAGAACATGGGAGGAGATGAAGGGACTATCCTAAAGCATAAAGGTAAAAGCTATGGAAAAAGACTATCTAACCAACAAAAAGCCAACACTTGACATAATGAGACAATGTAGAATTCCATCCTTTGGATTTGAAATCAAGCAAACAATTAATAAACCTCTTAAAAATATCAAGCTTCAATTTGTATTAAGTCTTCACAAAAATTGGGCAGAGTAACAGATGTATATAGATGAATTCCCGGTCACAGACAAAGCATGTAATCACAAAAACCTGCACACTAAGAAAACAAACAAACAACCCAATGTCTTGAGGTAAACCCCAAGAACTCCAAACAAAATAAAAGTTAAGGTCACAAGGTCTCATGAAAGGCCAAGGGTTCTAATCCTAGGTCCGAGAAGTCCATGTCTCCATAATGCGAAGGATAGTAACCAAGTATTCCAAGTAACATTAAATTTTTTTAGGGTTTAAGTTGGTCATTAGGTATCTTCAAAAAGAAAGTAAAAAGCTTAAGTGAGCAAAATAAAAAGACATAAAAGTAAAAGCCCAAGTGAGAAAAGATACAAACTAACATGAAATGTAAATGCTAAAGTAAATGGTACATAAAGTAAAAGCATAAAATAAAAACATAAAATTAAGTCAATTGTTAGGAATTAGTGGTTAGTTGGATGATCATCTTGAAACTTGAATTTGGAACTCATTAGAGGATTGGTAGAACCAAAGTCTCTAAACAACAAGTTGCATTTGCTTTTTCTCAAGTATATCATCCATTTAAGAATCTCAAAGTAACACTTAATGATCAATGATGTTTAAGTGATCCGCTTTGACCAAAATTAATGAAGTTCCATTAGAGGATTGGTAGAACCAAAGCCTCCTAACAATGGATCTCAAGGTTATTGGATCAAAGGATTCAAATTAACATACTTGGGCTTGCAAACATAGGTTTGGGCCACAAATGATCATTTTCTCATATCGGGACAAAATTTAACGTTATGTTAAGAAATCGCAAGTGGACTTATATAGAAGTCGCACCTATTTTGAGGTTGGTCAATAGCAATCTATGCATCTCATATTTTGAGACATGATATGTAAATCATGCTCCAATAACATTTGGTACAATAAGAATGGGATAAGATGAAGAGGGAAGGGGAAATGAATAAACCACATTTGAACCAAAAATTTAATCACACCATTATTAAAATCATTCTTCCATTTTTATGGAGTTAGACTCAACACCATGGATCCAATGATGTTAACAAAGTTCATGATCAATATTTAAATCCAAGATCAGCCAGAATATTGTACAAAAATAAAATTGTATTTAAAAATAGAAGAAAATGGTTTTTTTTAAATGATTATAAAATGGAAATAAGAGAGAAAAATAGTAACTAAATTCAAATTAATCAAGAAAAAATAAGTAATACTATAGAAAAAACAGAAATGAACTCAAATACTTTTATAAAAATTTTGGTAATTTTTTAAAGTCGGAAACTAATTTTAAAATTAAAAGAAATAGGTAAAATAAACCAAAAATTATGACAAATAGTAAAGTCAGAAAAAAAATATATAAATGAGGTCACCAATATTTGTCACAATGTCATTGGATCCTTCCCTATTTTTTTCAGAATTTAAAAATGAATAAAAGTATTTTTAAACATTTAAAACAATTCAAATAAAGTCGAAAATTGTAAAAAATATCAAAACACAAAATAAAATTGTGAAAAAATAAAATTCAGAAAGAGAAAAATTAAAAGTATTTTCCATAATTGTTTCAGATTTTTTAGAGTTAAAATGATTTTTCTATGAATTTTTGAAATTTAAAACAATTAAATATAAAAATCAGAAATACAAAATAAAGTCAAAAATATGTGGACCATTGGATGAGAGTCAAAACGCATTAGTAATCAAATCCAAGAGATCTGACGCACTGTGCATATCATGGTCATTACTGAATAAAGCACTAAATCAAAATATAAAATCAAAAATTCAAAAAGATCCAAATGATGTTGTTTCATTGGTTGAAGGATGACATGTTGTTCATCTTCAACCTCTAGCCAGTCTCAAAACCAGGTCGTTCAAACTATAAAGTTAGAGCTCGAGGCTGGTACCATTTGCTTTGTCTCATCAAGACGAAGACAACTACACCTTTGCGAAAAATTTATATAAACTATAGCGCAAACAATTTGAAAGAGAAGTTTTGAAAAGGGATTTGACATTTCATGGTCAAAACATGCTTCCAGTTATAAACAAGTGTTGTGACTAGAACCAGGATGATGAGAGCTTCACAATAACATCAAAGTTTCAGAGAATTGGTGAAGGAATCTACCTATTGAAGTTATGTTGTAGAGCTCTGAAGCTAGACTTGGCTAACACGATTCAGGGAGTTTTAAAGCTTAATTCTTCTTTTGTTAGCTTCATAGAAGATCAAGGAAAGTGAATTGACAAAGAAAAATGATTGAGAAAGGTTGTAAGAGCAAATTTAAATTTGCAGAAAATTGAGTTCAAAATGAAGTTTGGCAGGGTGACTCTGGCTCTCTAAGCTTGAGGAAGTGAATGAGGGATGACTCTCTATTTAAAGAGAATCAAATTGAATGCTCAAGCGTGTGAAATGATAAAGTTTGGAGGGAAATCGTGTGAAGTTGCAAACAAGAAAAGTGTGACTTCTATTTTGATCAAAACTCATCCAAACTTTGTGTTTTAATGTTCTAATCATTTCTGGAAGTTCACTAAACATGTTTAGAAGCAAAAACGTGCAACAATTTTGTGATTAGAGGCCAAAACAAACATTTCAAATTCCTGTCTTGGTGAAAAAATCAATTTCAAATTGCCAAATTCAAACCAATGGCATTCTCAACTCAAGGGGTCTTAGGACATGATTCTTGGAGCTTTAGAAAGATTATGTTACAAGCTTTGCAATGTGCAAAGAATGTAATAAATGGTTGATTGAGCTGAAAGTTGCAATGAGTCAAAGTTGGGGGAAAATTGACTTTCCATACTTTGAAAATTTCTATGTTTTTCTTCAAAAATGACTTATAATGTCTTTCATCCAAACATGGCCTTCCACTTGAAATTTGCTCTTGACCAAAAAATATGGCATGAAGTAGACCTCTTTAATGGGATTTTGAAAATTGAACCATTCAAAATCACCAAAAATTGAGACAGTTATGACTTGTTGAAGTTGGCAAAAATTCATGAAATGACCTATAATCTTTTGCATCCTTATGGCATCTTCCATCCATTTTCAATATTTTCACATAAAAGAAAGGTTTAAGTTTACATCTTCCAGATCATTATGGAAAAATAATGGGGTCAAGGTGATAAAAATTGATCAAGTTATGGTCATTTGATGTCACATAGAGGAATTTGAGGGTCCATTTGGAGGACTTGTAATATTTCTTCATCATCAAGTTTCTTCCATACTAAATTTCTTTGCAACTTTTGAAGTGATTTATTACTAACTCTTTTAAGAGAAATATGTCTTTGGAATCACTCAAAAATAACAAAAGATGAACAAGATATACCCCTTTGAAGTTCAAAACCCTAGCTCCTAAAGCCAGAAAATGCCTTGGGGAACCTTTGCAACTTTCACCAACCGTCTTGCACAAATACGTTTTTTATGTGATTATGAGTTGTTTATGATGATAAGGAGAAACTATTGCAACCAAAAACACTTCCACATCTTGAGAATTAAAGGAGATGTGCACTTGTGATCATTAAAATCAAAGATTTATCCAATTGAGTCAAACTTCTTCAATCAACCCTTGTATTTTTGAACTAAATTATGAAATAATTTGTCATGATATTACTTCCAAACATATTTTATGATGGGGATTGAATCTAGATGAATATTTGTTGAGGAAGGCAAATAAATGAACCCATTAACCCATAAATCAATCTTGATGGTATGTATTGTTCTTTCACCTACATCATCAACAATTGGAGAAAACACTCATTGTATTTGTTAGTTAAAGGATAGTCAATACAAAAAATAGATGATCATAAAGTACAAGTCAAGGTGCTTTGTGATTACTCCTAGAGCAAGGATAAAGATAGGGAGAATAACCAAACCCTAATGTGTGATCTTGTTGTGATTTAATTGATATGATATGATGAAGGGATGTTAGGGGAAAATTTGGGGTACAACAGCTGCCCTTATTTACGTGTCCTCTATCCGGAGATATGAAGTTTAAAACCTTTGTCTCAGCGCGATTGAAGATACTTAAATTAAAACAAGCCTTATTTTTAGACCTAAGATGCCATGCAATGCTTATGATTATGAATGTAGACGAACAAATCTAAAGGGACGCAAGACACCACTGGGGATGTAAAAGTTAAAAGTGGAAACAAAAGAAAACTTGACCAAGAAAATAAATCACTAGTGAAGAAAAGACGAGACTCTGTTTGGGTAATGGCCAAGAGAGGATCAAAAGCATCATCAACTCAAAAATTGAGGATATAGAGTGAAGGATAGCGGTGACCGACAGATAACTGTGAACTACCAACTCAATGAGGGGATAGAAAAAAAGTAACGTCGATCCACCGGGGAATGGAATGATAAGATAACACTGGTAATTTTCAAGATGTATTCAGTACTCATGACTACGAACAAATGAATTTCTTCGGAACAATATAATTTTCAACGATGAACTACCTTCCATAATGACATGGATACCATCCATCGGAAAAAGATTTCAATAACAAACTACCTTCCATAATGAAAAGGCCACCACTCATTGTAAAATAACATCTCAACAACGAACTACCTTCCATAATGACAAGGCCACCATTCATTGGAAAATAACATCTCAGCAACGAACTACCTTCCATAATGACAAGGCTACCATTCATTGGAGTAACAACATCTCAATAACGAACTACCTTCCATAATGACAAGGCTACCATTCATTGGAGCACCAAAATCTCAACAACAAACTACCTTCCATAATGACAAGGCTACCATTCATTGGAGTAACAATATCTCAACTACGAACTACTTTCCATAATGACAAGGCTACCATTCATTGGAGTAACAACATCTCAATAACGAACTACCTTCCATAATGACAAGGTTACCATTCATTGGAGTAACAACATCTCAATAACGAACTACCTTCCATAATGACAAGGTTACCATTCATTCGAGCACCAAAATCTTAACAACAAACTACCTTCCATAATGACAAGGCTACCATTCATTGGAGTAATAATATCTCAACAACGAACTACCTTCCATAATGACAAGGCTATCATTCATTGGACTAACAACACCTCAACAAAGAACCACCTTCCATAATGACAAGGCTACCATCCATTGGAGTAATAAAATATCAACAATGAACTATCTTCCTTAATCTCAAGGCTACCATGCATTGGAGTAACAAAATCTCAACAACGAACTACCTTCCATAATGACAAGGCTACCATCCATTGGAGTAACAAAATATGAAGCTTCTCTGGGAACTGTCAGACTTATTGGGGAAGTACATGTTGCTCAAATAAAGAGACCTGCGACTTGTCGTTATTAGAAGGAATTGCAATAATGATTTCTTGAAGAAAGAAAATATGGCTTCCTGGGGAAAGAAAATGGAACTTCTGGAGAAATTCCATTATAATTACTATTGAGGGGATAGAATCCTCTCGTGAAAAATAAATGCACATTTCGAGCCAAAGCTCAAATCTTGCAGAAATCCAAATAATAATATTGTTAAGGGTGCTCATCCCAACCAGAAATAAACCGGAATGAAGCAGTCAAACAAAAGACATCTCCTGAGAAATAAACTCAAGAGGTAATCATAATTCTATCCAGACAATGAGTTAAATAGGAAGGCTAAAGAAAAATTCTCCCACGAGGGATAACTCAGTGGGGAAATTGAAAGAATATACACTTTCTGCTTAAGGTTGACATTATAATGGAGAGAGAGTAACACAACTTTTACAAAACAGGGTAATATACCAACCAGATATATATTAAAAAATGCAAATGAGCAATGATTATGCATGACGCTGGTATGAAAGTATGAATGTTATCATGTATATGTTTGACAAAATACACATATAACACTGGGGATAAACATACGATAAATAAGTGGGTACCGTCAATACTCGGCTAAATCATATTCAGGATGTAAATTCCATGGGATAGTAAGCACCAACTGAGGAAACAAACTCCTATTTCATATCTTAAATCCACTGGGAAAGAATAAGATCAATAGTAGTAAATTAACACAACAATGGCGATATAACATCTTTCTCCAAGTTTCACCGGGGAATTACATAGACTTCAGCCGAGGAAACAAAATGTTCGAAGCTCACACTTCTGCCATGGTTGATTTACTTCGGGAAAACAATATCACCTCATTGAGACATCAGTTGGGGTTGACATACTAACTTCATTGGGGAGGGTAATACCATATTGTCGGAGGGGACACCTAGATACATTCTTCAATACTGAGAGTGATAATTTCACCAACTTCTTTGGGGAGAAAGTACGAAAACCTCATGGGAACAACAATTTCAGAGAAATACATCATCTCAACTTCACCTGGGGAAATCAAGAAATCAAACACTACAACAATAAACTTAAGGGTATTTTAAATCCAATACAGCACTCGGCAGGAGAAAACCCAAAAAGTTGATAACCACTTCAACACCTCTTCAATAAGACATTGCCCTTTCCTGCCTATCGAGTAAGCAAACAATATGCTAATACTACCGAAAGGAGATGTTTCGTAAAGGATTCCAATCTTAGCATGTACGGGGAGACAATACTTTTATTAAACGATTGAAGCCTTCACTGGGGAGTTTTGGATAAATTCTTCATATCATGTAAACCTTTAAGCTTATCCGTCCATGAGTTTACTAATTTTGTTCTCCTTGTATCACAAAATTTAAAGCATTTTGAAAATTCTTTTCAAAAATAATTTTGTTATTTAATTGGTTTGCTTTGATCATTACTATCGATAATAAATGAAATCTTTACAAGCTGAATAAAATAAGAATTAAAAAAATTTGGATAAAAGGCTCAAACTTTATTAATAGAATGGTAGTCTGCGAATGGCAAGACTCCATAGATGATTATAAAGTTTGGAACATGGTAATATATATTTGGAAAAGATACATTGAATTTCAATGACCATTATTCTCCCTAACAACTTTGAATTCCTGAGCCGAAACTTTGGTCTAAGAGTAGTAAGACCCAAGAAGATTGTTGCTCCATTGATCAAGTCTTGTCTGATGCAGTTACTTGCCAGAAAATCCCTAACTTTTGCCTAGGTCGCCCTCGCAGGTTTTCAACCTACCGAGAAAATTTATTCTGTTTATGTCTCTAATTTTTTCCTAGATCGCCCTTTCGGGTTTTCGACCTACTGAGACGCTCTTTTTTTCCTAATCCTCCCTTTCGGGTTTTCATCGTAGTGAGTTGTTCTTTTTTTTAGGCGGAGTATTTCTTAACTGCATCAGCATTCACTGGGATGTGGGAACTCATCGCCATCCATTATTTCAAGAGTAAGTGCACCGCCAGAGAAGGCTTTCTTGACAACATATGGGCCTCCAAAATTGGGAGTCCACTTGCCCCTAGAATCAGTGTTAAATAGACATGATCTTCCTGAGCACGAGGTCTCCTTTTCTGAATTCACGAGGTTTGACCTTCTTATCAAAATCTTTCTTCATTCTCTTTTGGTATAATTGGCCATGACACGAGGTCGTCATTCTTTTCTCTTCTATTAAATTCAATTGGTCAAACCTGTTTTGGACCCATTCAGCCTCTGAAAACTTGGCTTCCATTATTACACGCAAAGAGGGAATCTCAACTTCAATGGGGAGCACTGATTCAATGCCATATACAAGAGATAACGAGATTGCCCCCATTGAAGTGCGTACAAATGTTCGATACCCATGCAAAGCAAAAGGGAGCATTTCATGCCAGTCTTTATAAGTAAAAACCATTTTCTGGATAATCTTCTTGATGTTCTTATTATCCACTTCAACAACCCCATTCATCTTTAGCTTGTAGGGAGATGAATTATGATGGACAATCTTAAACTCTTCACAAAGTTCGGACATCATCTTATTATTCAGATTTGAACCGTTGTCAATGGTGATCCTGCTTGGCACACTATACCGACATATGAGGTTGTTTTTGATGAAGAATACTACCACCTCTTTAGTAACATTAGCATATGAAGTTTCAGTAAAATCACTGGGCGCACTCGGCACCATTCTTTCATAGTAGAATGCACCTAGTGTCTTCAGGAAAATTTTTGTCATCTCCTTTTCTTCCATTGGAGGAATCACTTCGGCGGATGCTACACGCCATCTTTTGTCATATTCTTTAAATGATTCCCGAGTTGATCACGGTCAGGCGCCATGTCCATATTGTATTCATATTTTCTAATAAATGCTTCACCCGATTCATTAAAAGAATGAATGTTGGCACTGTCCAGGCTCATGTACCATTTCAACGCTGCATCGGTTAAACTGTCTTGAAAGAAATGAATCAAAAGGCGTTGATCATCTATATGAGTAGAAATTCTCCTTACATACATCACCAAATGAGCATGAGGGAAAGAGTTTCCCTTGTACTTTTCGAACTCTGGTACTTTGAACTTTACAAGTATTTTCGCATTTGAAACCAAGCACATATCATTCACATTTTTCCCAAATAACTCTTTTCCTCTGAGGGCCTTCAACTCTTTCTGCATCTTATCAAACTGATCTTGAAAATCGTCCATTCTATTATAAAAACCCAAGCTTTCACTTGGTGGAGGAATACGGCGATACACTTCATCATTAGCAAACGGGACCACATTCACCGAGGGAGATGCATCATAGTGAACCTAGTTTCTAGCAGCAGGGGAAACGTGCACCACAGGAGGTGCGGGAGCAACAGCAGTCTGAGTAGGCATAAAAATCTGAGGATCCTGATTAAAACCTTTTGGCATAAAGTTCTCTAGAATTCCCCAAGGATATCCCGGAGGCATACGATTTTAAACAACTGCTTGAGTAGCAGAAACAGGAACAGTCGGAGCTTCAGTAGTAATTGTTGTCTGTTAAGGCTGAACAATCGGTGGTTGATTCTGAGCAGCCACAAAATATTTCATCAGAGCCATGAGATTGGCCATACTGTCCTTCAGGGCAGAAAATTTCTCGTGTAACTCGTGATTCTCTTGTTCTAGGTTATCCATCTTCCTTCTGAAATTAGCTCGGGCATTGTACTAGTTAGATAGCTTGCTGAGCGAAGTAAAGAAGCTCAGTAAGACAGCTGGATATGCACAAAAAATGCAAAAAATATGTACAATGTGATGCATGATGTGCAATGCTGATGACTTATTTAATATTTCAAGGGACTTGAAGATTTATAGACAATTTTGCAAATATCTATATATCCCGACTCTCAAGAATCTCAATCAAATCGTCTTTCTCCTTCATGTCTGCTCGGTAGGAAACCTCTAGAGTCTGGAACTTATTCTTCCAAGCTTCTTTTTCCTACTGCATCCTGACTAAAGCAAGCTGAAGCTCTTCCACATCATCCAATAGGGGAGAAGTGGTCTTCACAAACAAATCAGGCATAGGTGCTTCCCAAGAATATGACATTTTCAATTGAATAGCTCTTGCTCGTACACACTGCAGATAAGGCTCCAAAGAAACAGCCCCCCTAGGTCCCAAGTCCTTCCTACTCTTCCTGTGAATGTGTCGTCAGGCCTTTGCAATCTACTCCTTAGCTTCCTTATGGTTTTCTACCTCTTTTAGGAAGAAACTACTTAAATGAATACTATTGGGCTTATCCCTCATCGGATATCCAAGCTGTCGTCGTTCAAGAACATGGTTATAGTTAATTCCTCCCTTTGTACCGAGAAGAGGTACATTGAGGAAACTACCACAACTTTCGACAATCTCTACATCATGGTAAGCCTAATGATACCAGACAATATCTGAATGAGTAAGTGCCATGATCTTTGGAGCCCAACGAGGTTCCTTCCTGACATCCTAGAAAGCATCAGACCGAGGCAAATGAGAAGTAAATCATTGATACAACAGAGGCGTGTCGCAGATGATCATCCCCCTACGCTATTACAGGGCTTTGGTGTAGATACATAAATAATGGACGAAAATTAAAGTGCGGAAATAAAAACCTTAATTTAGCTATTACAAACTGGGCACAGTTACATAAATGATAAAAATTAATCGTATAAAAAAAGTAATAACATGCAAAAATTAAGACGGGAAAAAGTTCTAAACCCTAAAAAATCTAATTGCTCATTAAATATATTTTTTTGTATTTTATGGAAAAAAAATAGAAGATTAACCTAATCTCTAACTAATTTTAAATTAAAGAAAAAGGTTAAAATTTAATTAAAATAATTTGCAAAAAATTAATTTTATTAAGAAAAACTCTAAATCCTATTTTTTTTATGATTTTTGATTTTTATGATTTTATTGAAAAAATGAATGAATAGAAAATATAAACTAATTAACAAAAATTAAATAAAATAAAGGAAATAAGATGGGCCTGAGGGGGTGTGAAACCCAATTGAGGGGTGATGCTATTGAATTTCCATGGCCCAAATCTTGTTGGCCCAGACCCCCGCGCCTGATTCAATGTTGTTATGTCAGAGAGGTCTATCATGGGGAAGCATTTATGGGCGCTGGATCTGGAGGATGAGTGATCCAATGGTGATGATGATAGAGTGCATGATGCACGCTTGGGATGTAACGTACTGGATTTGCAGGTAACAATTCAGAAAAATAATATGCAGGAGGCAAGGGTCGAACCCCTGACCTCCCACACATACAATGCCTTAAACCCTTCACTCTTGCCATCTGCGATACCTTCTCATTCATACATATAATAACAAAATAATATTATAAATGGAAAAAAGGCCATGGTTGAGTCATCAAAAACACGCGCGCACTTGTGGTACCACTAAAATTTGAAATGAACCAGTCACAACATATGAAACTGCCACACAAGGTCCTTGGCCGGTCAAACCACCCTGGATGGTGGTTCCGGTCATCTTCTTCGACCGGCCAAAATCCTAACCTGCAAAATAGGGAGATTTGAAGCCTGAGATTTTTCCTATCACCCCCCTAAAACCTAGGCTGCAAGTTCAACCATGGCATTAGTTTGGTCTGAAGATGTCTCCATCTCTGAAAACGAAGCTCACGTGTTTTCAAACCCTAACAATGGCAAGCTTTGATTTTTGCGTTGAAACTCACATAATGCACGTTAAAACATTTACAATGATCAATATGAACATATATATGCACGCATAACTCATTTATATTGTGTAATAAGAGGATTTGAATTCAAGAAATTATACCAAACCGATGATGCTTGAAGGAGGTGTTTTGGGCACGATTTGGCTTGGCTAATGAGTCAGGATGAATCCTAGGATCTTCAAGAGGAAGATTGGCTCCTTTGTTTTTGATCAACAAAAGTTGGAACTAGTGCTTTTGATTTTCACGATTTCTTAAAATTTTGCAAATTCTATAGGGTTCTTGTTGTGGCTGATGCGCGTGTCCATTAGGTTTGGACTTGTTATGCTTATGTAGTGAATCAAATTAGGGTTGCCATTATGGAAAGAATACAATGCTTTCATCACATAATATTTGTTTTGGGAATAATATGTAATCTTTCCAAATTTGGCCAAATCTTGCACAAATGATTTCCACGCGTTTCCTTTGATTTGCCAGCATGTTTTACTCTTCATTTGATGAGAAAAAGATTCTCAAATCATATCTTTTATTATTTTGATTATTTACTTTATTTAACTTTGTATTTTAATGGATAAAATAGAAAAATAAATGGCATAAATAATAAAATAATGTATGACTGAGCTCAAGTGTCGTGGGCCATGTTAAGAACTAGTTTCAATTATGAAAACATGGGCCCATTTGGAAAAATTCAAGTTGGGTCAATATTGGCTTTGTGCACTTTTCCAAAAATTGGTCAACTTTAACATTGCATATCTTTCTCAATTTTAACCCTAAGAGGGTGTCCTTGGACTTTTTAGAGATCTTAGGATTTCCTCTAAACAACCGTTTTGGTTTCATCTCAATTGGATCTTCCATGTTCATGTAAGGAGCTTTGACCCAAAAGGTGTTTTTTGTTGACTTTTTGAAAGGACCTATAATGTCTGACCTTGTATATTTTGATTGAGGCATTTCTTGAACTTAAGGGCTGAATAGAAGTTATAAGGAATTGGATTCTCTTCAAGGTGAGCCTTGGTTTAGAAATTTCTGATAAAGTATAAGAAAGTTATGCCTGGTCAAAGTTTGGTTGACTTTTCCTATAGAAACCCTAATTTTCCATTTTTGACTTTTGATGAGTTAGGAGCATTTCTTGAGGAATCATGATCAACCCTTGATCAAATGATGGATATTACTTCAAAATGTTTATGTTGACCAAAAATATTGAAGTTTGACTATATTTGGGCCACGAGTTACTTTTAACCTAGTACAGTTGATTTCCAGGCATTTGAGCAGTTGACTGAGCAAACTTGTTATTCAAGGCATGAAATTTTACATGGATGATCTTGGGGACATATTATGACAATGGAGAACATTTGGGATCCTTGGGACTCACATATCTTGCTTAAAATTGAAACCCTAGTTGAGGTTTATTGCCTTAGGAGGAGAATTTGTCTGGTCAATTCTTGGTCATCCTAGGGCAAGTTAGGGACCTCTAGAGGCATATCTTGAGTGAAATGAGAGGGCAAATTTTGGGGTACAACAGATGCCCCTATTCAATCTTCTTAAACTTGAGGATGTAGATTGGTTGGTCTGCCTTTCGTGATTTGAAGGTGGAAGATGATTGAACACTAGAGTGGCCAGAAATTTGCACTCGTCTGAAATGATATTTGACTGTGTAGACAATATTGGGAATGGGCTTATAGATTCCATTTGGAAAAAACGACGAAAGATCATCGGAGATGGGCTTAAAGATGCCATCCATAGAATATGACGGAGAGTCTCCGGAGATGGGCTTAAACATGCCATCCAGAACAATGTTGATTTCATGAGATATTCCTTTGTGGGAATTCCTATTCTTGTTGTTGAGGAGGACTCCGCTGAGGAATGTTGGTCCTTGTTTTGGAGAATATAGTTCGGGATCTTCAGTTGTCCGTTACTCTACTGGGGAATCATCTCTTGATTGAAGAGACGGAAATGAACTGCTATCTGGTCAGGATCCAGGCTTCAGAGTGACTTGTTGAGGATAATAAGGTTGACTGCTATCTGGTCGTATTTCAGGCTTCACAGCGACTTACTGGAGAAATGAGATTAAACTATTATCTGGTTCTACTCCAGGCATTGCAGTTTCTTAAACTGGAATAGAAATCAGAAAAATCTTAGTGTCGATTTAACTTAACAAGAGAAAGGTCTTTAATTAACTTTGACTGGAATGGAAATCAGAAGAATCTTAATATCGATTTAACTAAACCAGACAAAAGTCTTGGAATATCTTCAGCTGGAATAAAAATCAGAGAGATCTTAGTGTCGATCTGACTGAACCACAGAAGGTCATTAATTAACTTTGACTGGAATAGAAGTCAGAAGAATCTTAGTATTGATTCAACTGAACCAGAAAAAAAGTCTTGGAATATCTTCAACTGGAATAGAAATCAGAGAGATCTTAGTGTCGATCTGATTGAACTAGAGAAGGTCTTTAATTAACTTTGACTGGAATGGAAATCAGAAGAATCTTAGTACCAATTCAACTGAACCAGACAAAAGTCTTGCAATATCTTCAAATGGAATAGAAATCAGAGAGATCTTAGTGTCGATCTGACTGAACCAGAGAAGGTCTTTATTTAACTTTGGCTGGAATGGAAATCATAAGAATCTTAGTATCGATTCAACTGAATCAGACAAAAGTCTTGGAATATCTTCAACTGGAATAGAAATCAGAGAGATCTTAGTGTTGATCTAACTGAACCAGGGAAGGTCTTATGAGAACGTCTTTCTGAGGAAAGTGCTGAAATAACCCTTCGTTAGATGTAGCTTTTGAGAAGACTACTAGGTGACATAAGTAGTCAACGATGTTTGTTGATTTGATCTTTCCTGAAAGCGGTAAAGAGTTAGTCTATGCAATGTCATGATGTATGAAATGCATTGTAATGATGATCTCAAAATAAATGAGATTATGATGTATGCGATGTGTATGCACATGCCATGATGTATGAATATGGAATGCTATTGCGATGTTTCTTAGTCTGGGAAAGTAAATCCTGGACTGCTGCTGAAGAGTATTTGGAAGACAAATCCTTCGTTTCTGCTGAGGATGATGAATGGATATGATTTGCCGGGGATTTCATCTTTCTGTTTGAGGATATTCTGTCGAGGATTGACTCTGCTTGAGAATAACTCTGTGGAGGGAGGAAGCTTTGTTGGAAGATTCTGCCGATGTAGAGAAATAAATTTTGTTGGGGAATGAGCTTCTGCAGTTAGAGAAATAAACTCTGTTGGGGAATGAGGTTTTATAATTTGTTTGAAATTATAAGGCTCGGTTGGGGAATGCAGATCTCAACTCTTGACCGGAACTTTGCTGGAGAAAGTAATTCTTACTTAGGGAAGAAGAGGTCAAAACTTTGGTTGATTCTACTTTTTGGGGAACATAGAAGTCACGGGGTCGTATGTAATGGTGACTTCGTCTCAAACTGTCTATTCCCCTGTACCATGCTGGAAAGAGTAACTGTCGGGATGTCAAATTGTTTTTTAGACTTTTCCCCGTTTCTTAAAGTCATTAGTAACTATCTTTATGTTTTTATGCAAGTATTTGTGAATAATAATCATATTTAAATGCATATGTCAAAAATAATCATTGGACGTTTTTGCAAAACAAAACAGAAAAATAAAACAAATAGTTTTGGTACTTTCAAGGAACTTTGTATTATTTTCGATGTTCGCCTATAACGGGCATTTTGCACAAAGAGATTGACGTTCTAGTAGGAGAACATCGTCGTAAGAAATGAAAATTACACAAAATAATGTATAAAGAGAAAACAGTTATATGTAACAATCCCATTGAGTTTCAATTCTGCTATTGCCTCTATGTCCTTGAGTGTCTCATCACTTTGCTACTTGTCTATAGCTGACAGGATTGATTGGTACCGTTTGATCTTGGTAGTTGATACTGAAGTCTCGTCGCAAGGTGATCCAATGGGACATAGTTATACGCTTCAAATCCCTAAATTTTTCCTGGACCGTCCTTTCGGGTTTTCAGTCCACCGGGATACCCTTTTTTGCCCAAGCCGCCTTTTCAAGTTTTCGACTTGTCGGGTGTACATATTTGTTTTGTATTTATCCGTAATTTTTGCCCGAACCCTTTCGGTTCACCAGGATGCCCTTATTTTTTCCCAGGCAAGTCAACCTAGCAGGTCTTTATTCATGCGTAGTATCTTTTAACTATGTCCACATTCACAGGGTGAGGAAGGTCGTCATCATCAATGGTGGTTAGAATCATGGCTCCACCGGAAAATATACTTTTGATCTCAAATGGCCCTTCGTATGTGGGAATCCATTTGCCCCTGGAATCACTTTGTGGAAGTATGATGCATTTGATTGAAGAAGTGAAAAACACAAGAAGAGGGGTTGAATTGTAAAACTGAAAATCAATGCAATGAACACGATATTTTTATCCTGGTTCGTTTGATCTCAAACTACTCCAGTCCACCCGTCAAGGTGATTTCGCCTCTCTCCAACGAGGTCTTAATCCACTATATTCAACTAAATATTACAATCTGCTTTAACAACTGCTAAAGCCTTCTTGATGCAAACCACAAACCGGTTTGTCAAGGAGTCACTTTCTTACAAAGAATTGAAATCTAGGTGTGTGAATGTTTTCTACAAAACTGTTTATCACAACTGTGATATTACACAACTTAAGCTTATGGAAACTAGATTGCTAAAATAATTGAGTAAGGAATTTTGGAGCTTTTAGCAAACTGAGAATAAGAAGATGATGAATAACTTTTAGGCGTGTGAATTGATGTAGAGCATTAGCCAATTCAATCTTTATTGTCTTGTTTATATAGCATTGGAATTGGTGAACGTTGGAGCAATAATCATGATTCAATGCCAATAACAAACTTTCCTTATTAAGCAGATCTTGTCTGGAATGATGTCGTTGGTAATAACTCGTCTTGAATGCACAGTACCGTTTCTACTTAAAGCGTGTTCTGGCTTTGGCTCATTCTGACGCTGCTTAAGTGCTGATGAACTATTGTTGTCTTTATCAGAGTTCAGAGAGTTGAGTGCAGTTCTGTTCATCAAGCTTCAGCATAAGCGTGAGTTGTTCTTCTGATTCTGGTATCTGATATAGCATCTTCTGATGCTGATGTTGATAACAAATATTCTGATGCTGATTATGATGTACTCTTGCTGATACCTATCAGAGTTTCTGCAAAACAGAAAGTAATATTTTAGGTAGCAAATAGTTCTTACATGAATCACATGATTAATATATCATTTCATTTTGTTATCATCAAAACTTAAACTTAGGGTAGTAGATTCAAACTTTGTTCTAACAATCTCCCCCTTTTTGATGATGACAAAAACTAGATATTTTTTAATTGAAAATAGTGTGAAAAAGTATCAGATATAACTAAATGATAAGTTGCATCAGAATTAAATAAGGATTTATCAAAGATGAGGGATAAAGATATATCAGAGATAGGATCGGAGATACTCCCCTTGAATTTATTACTTCACTTTTTAATTCCAAGAGTTCTTCAAGATCAGACCTTTATTGAATTCTTGAACATCAGAATGTTAGAGCTTTGACTATCAGTACTTCAGATCAGAATATCAGAGCTTTACCAGAGCTTTGCTTTTGATCATAGTATCAGGGCTTTGGGCTTCAGTGTATCAGAAAGCATTCTTGTACCTGTAGACTTATGCAAAAACAGAAAACATTCAAGTATATCAGAGTTAGAATGTTTGAGACTTTTTGTCTCAGTAATCCGTTATTGAAAAATATCATTCTTGTTCTCCCCCTTTTTCTCAGCAATCAAAAAGTGTAAGTGATGTGCTAAAACGATTAGAGCAGAAAAACTTGTTATATTAAAATATTCAGAGCCAGACAAAACAGTACAAAAGATATGCAAAGAAAACATTGAAAATATCATGAATGAAAAACTAAGGTTGAGGAGGAAAGCGTGTGAACAGAGTCTCCAGCATTGCCTTAATCTGATCAACAGTCTCAGTCTGCTTGTGCACCATGCTGACTACTGTATCTATCTTGCTGTCCTGCACATCCATCCTTTCCTTCATCTTCTGATCATTTTCATCCATCCTTTGCTGCAAACGAATATCATTCAGCTTCAGCTCTTCCAGAGTCTGCCTGTCCAAGGCAGCTTGAGAAACATCAGAAGCAGGGAGCTTCTGAGAGCTTTCTGCAACATCTTCAGCTTGACTGACTTCAGCTTGAATTGTCTGATCTTCTTCTGGATGCACTTTTGAAGTTAGGCGCTTCTCAGACCATGGCTCACTATCCAGAAGGAGCACGTCTTCCTGTGGCAGCTGACTTTCAACTTCCTTCAGCAACTTGTTGAAGTTCTGTTGTGCCTGCTCATAGTTGATATCCTGCAACTTGAGGGCTTCAGCACGTACCCAGATTCTGAAACGTGACTAGAGTTGGTCTGAGGCAGTAGGATCAATCATTCCAGGACAGACTTGCTTCAGAGAAGCAATCCACTGCTGCAAACCTGTTTCAAAATTCACAATGCCAGAGCCAACATTTGGCTGTTTTGGTTTTGGAATGGCTATTATATGTTTGAGATCAGCAAGACGGTCAAGGATTGTTAAATCGATGAAGGTCCTGCTGGGGTCTTCTGTAGTTTATTTGGGAGATGTTTGTTTGGGAGATGGAGTGGGAGAATCAGAGATAATAATTGGACTGGCGGGGGTTTTTGGAGTATTTAGAGGGGTAGTTTCTGGCGAGGATGGCAGCTGGGCCATGGTTACAGTTGTTCCACATGGCAGCTGAATTGCCAGAGGTTGTGGCTCAGAGGATTGAGGAGAATGAGGTTCAGGAGATGGAGTTTCAGAATGATGAAACTCAGGTTGAGGAGGTGATGGTGGATAAATTTCTGGTTGAGGAGAGGGAGAAGGAATTGCTGGTTATGGAGAAGGAGGAGGAATTTCTGGTTGTTCAGGAATTTGAGGTTCTTCTGGTATGGGTGAGAGAGGATGTTCTGGTTGAGGAGAGTGGGCAATTTGTGGTTCAGTGTTTGGATTATCTGAGAGGTGATCATAAGCATGTTGATCAATGTCAGACAGAACTTTGTCAAGTTCTGATGTTGTTGAAGTTGTTGGTTTGGGATGTTTGGTGCGGGGTCTTTTGAGTGTTAGTGCCTCAGAAGGGTCATCTTCTTGTTCGGTTTCATCTATTGTTGGTATGGGGATTGGAATTTCATGTGAAGCTGGAGTTGGGATTGATGTTGGGATAGTAGAAGAATTTAAAACAGAAGCAGCAGATAAATTACCTCTTTTCTTGGGATTCTGCTGGGATGTTCCTTCTGAAGTGGCCTTCCTTTTCTTCGTCTTCTTCAGTGTAACTTCTGGTTGAGGTTGGTGCAGATCTTTGATATTCAGCTTGGGATCTGTACCATCAGCCTTGCACACGTCCAAGTATTTGAGAACCACCACTGGTTTAGATTCTATCTCAGAAAATAATGGAAAGTCGCTCAGTGGGACTCTTCTGCTGGTGATGTCAGCAATAGGAGTAACGTTGGGTTCCTTTCTGATATTCTCTATTAATTTCATTTTCTTCAGATTCTTCGCGTTCAGAGGCTTTCCAACAGTTGGTTCAATAGTGCTTAACTCCTGAGCTTCTATAAGGTGCTCTATCAGCATATTCTCAGTCAGAATATCTGATATTAACCTTCCAAAGGGTATCCAATCCCTCTTTGTTATTTCTTCTTACCTGGTTTCCTTCATGCTTGTTCTGAGGTGATTAAACAGAAGATGAGCCAAGTTGATTTTTACCTTCTGATTAATAAAGTAGATCAGAAACTGCTGATCTATATTTATATAATCAGGGGAACTTGTTGGCTTCCTATGATTAAAGCACCCTAGAATGATCTTCGCCCAAACTCTGTGGTGATCCTTTAGGTCTCTGATTTTGCTGCTGGGCACCCCAAGGGTGAAAATCTGTTGTGCTATGACACCAACGTCAGAGCATCTTTCAGCCATATCAATACAGCGGACGCCACCGCCACTGTAACCAATCAATTTTGCTATGTGATCCTCAGTGATCACAATCTTATTTCCCATTATGTAGGAGGTGACTTGATGCGTTGAAGAGGACGCATGAATCCAGAACTCCTTGACTAAAACTGGGAACGTTGGTCCAACCAACCTGTCAAAATATCTCTCCCATTTCTGTGCCCTAACTTCTTCTGTCAAGTCAAAACCATTCTCTTTCAGACTGCCAAAGTCAATAATCAATTCAGACAACACTTCTAGATTCTTCACTGGTGTAAGGAGTGTTCTGAATGGAACTTGGTACTGTTCAGAGGAATCTTTCTTCTGAGAACCTGCAGAAGCATTGCTGGAGGTTGCCATGTTCACACTTAGGGTTTTTCTTAGAAAACTGAGAAAATGGGTTTAAGTTTGAAAGAGATGAACACAGAGAAAATGCAGAAAATATTTGAGAGATTATGAGAAATGGTAAAGGATTAATGTGAGAAGTTAAAGTGCTTAAATAGATTTAAGAAAATTTTTGAAAGTGTAAACGGTTTCAAGAAAGAGAAAATAAAATCATGATTACGTTTTAAAACATGATTACTTTCATTTAATGCTTGCTGATTTTGGGGGATTTGAGAAAGATACTTGAAACTGTTACCAGACATGTGTCTCAATGCACCCAATCAGCGTTTTGCCTTCTCAGAAGCGTGCACGCGTTCTGCTTCAGAGATTTGCTGATGATTGGATGACACTTGTTTGATTTAGTGATCAACACGTCTATCCTTGAGCTGAAACGCTCAGATCTTTAAGACTAGCATCGGATACAATCTGCATGTTCTATCTTTCTGAAAGGAAATTGATCAGAAGTTCACAGTAAAACAAATATATTCTGAAGATAAATATATAGAATTAAAGCATTTTCACTCTGGGCAGATTTTCATGCTGAGATGTTTCAGAATGAAATTGAACCTATCTTCAGAAAGGGGTTTAGTGAAGATATCAGCCCATTGATGGTCTGTATCAATAAATTTTAAGTTCAAAATTCCTTTCTGAATATAGTCCCTAATGAAATGATGTTTTATTTCTATATGCTTAGCTCTAGAATGTAAAATGGGATTCTTACTTAAGCAAATAGCAGAAGTATTGTCACAGAGTATAGGGATGTTACTCTCAAAAATCTGGAAGTCTTCAAGCTGACTTTTCATCCAGAGCATTTGTGTGCTACATCCTGCTGCTGCTATGTACTCAGCTTCTGCTGTTGATAGCGCAATTGTGGATTGCCTTTTGCTGGACCAAGAGATCAGATTTTCTCCCAGAAACTGGCAGCTTCCAGAAGTACTTTTACGCTCTACTCTGTCTCCAGCAAAGTCAGCATCGCAGTAGCCTACTAAGCTGTAATCACTAGATTTTCTATAAAATAAACCCAGATTAGTAGTACCTTTCAGATACTTGAAAATTCGCTTAACAGCTGTTAAGTGAGATTCTCTAGGATCTTATTGGAATCTAGCACAAATACATACGCTGAATAAGATATCAGGTCTTGAAGATGTCAGATAATGGAGAGAACCAATCATACCTCTGTAGACCTTCTGTTCTACCTTTTTGCTTACCTCTTCTCTTTCCAGAATGCACGTGGGATGCATTGGAATCTTTGATGGCTTACATTCTGATAGGTCAAATTTCTTTAGAAGATCTCTGATATATTTGCTCTGATGAATGTAAGTTCCCTCTGGAGTTTGATTGATCTGAATTCCTAGAAAGAATTTCAGTTCCCCCATGAGGCTCATCTCAAATTCTGCCTGCATACACTTAGCAAATTTTCTTCCAAGAGAAGGATTAGTAGATCCAAAAATAATATCATCAACATAAATTTGACAGTCTAAGATGTCATTCTTAACTGACTTGCAGAATAAGGTAGTGTCCACCTTCCCTCTGGTGAATTCATTTTCTAACAGAAAGTTACTTAGTCTTTCATACCAAGCTCTGGGAGCTTGTTTCAGACCATATAGTGACTTCTTTAGTTTGAAAACATGTTTTGGATGTTTTGTATTTTCAAAACCAGGGGGTTGGTGCACATAAACCTCTTCTTCTATATACCCATTTAAGAATGCACTCTTGACATCCATCTGATACAGAGTGATGCCTCTATTAACAGCAAATGAAATTAAAAGTCTGATAGATTCTAACCTGGCGACTGGAGAAACGGTTTCTGTATAGTCTATCCCCTCTTGTTGACTGTAACCTTGTGCTACCAGTCGTGATTTGTTTCTGATGACTTCACCTTGTTCATTTAGCTTGTTTCTGAACACCCATCTTGTTCCAATGACGTTGAATCCTTTTGGTCTGGGAACAAGATCCCATACGTCATTTCTGGTGAATTGATTCAGCTCTTCTTGCATTGCCAGAATCCAGTCGTTGTCCAGAAGTGCTTCATCAATAGAAGAAGGTTCAATCAGAGACACAAGTCCCATGAGGGTTTCTTCAGAGTTTCTGAAGCTTGCTCTTGTTCTGATTGGATCTTCCTTTCTTCCTAAGATAGTTTCTTCTGGGTGATCCAAGTTGATTCTAGGTAATCTCTTCTGAGGTTGATCAGCAGCTGTTGTAGGATTGCTAGCAGTGCTCCTTTCAGACGTTGAAGGAGTGTCTGTGTTGAGAGCTTCTGATGACTTGTCTTCAGAACCTGTAAATTCAATTTCCATACCTGCAAAAACTTCATTCTGCTTTGACTTTTCAGAGTCAAGCTTATCATCAAAACGAACACTGATTGATTCTTCCACAATCTGTGTTTCTGTATTGTATACTCTGTACCCTCTTGAGCGTTCAGAGTATCCTAACATAATACACTTTTGTGCTTTAGAGTCAAACTTGTTCAAATAATTCTTTGTATTTAACATAAAACGGGTACATCCAAATGGATGAAAATATGAAATGTTGGGCTTTCTGTTCTTCCACAATTCATATAGAGTCTTTTCCAGAATAGGTCTTATTGAGATTCTATTCTGAATGTAGCACGCTGTGTTTATTGCCTCTGCCCAGAAGATCTTAGCAACGTTTGTCTCATTGATCATGGTTCTGGCTATTTCTTGCAATGTTCTATTCTTTCGTTCTACAACTCCATTTTGTTTGGGAGTTCTAGGACAAGAGAAATCATGCAGAATGCCTCTGTCATTAATGAATGACTCAAAATCTTTGTTTTCAAACTCTCCACCATGATCACTTCTGACTTTAACGATTCTAAGATCCTTTTCATTCTGAACTTGGTTACAGAAGGTAACAAACACAGAGTGTGACTCGTCCTTGTGTCTTAAGAACTTTACCCAACTGATTGCCTCCAAAGCCAACGTGGCCTCCAGGCTTTGGAACATATTCCTTCTTCCCGTCATGTGTCGCGAGCAGCCAGAGTCCAGGTACCATGACTGGTGTTTCTGATTTGCTGCTAAAGATATCTGCAACATGTATTATTTTATCCTTAGGTACCCAGATTTTCTTGGGTCCTGATTTGTTAGATTTACCAAAACTCTGGTTGAATTTTGGTTTCACAGAGTACTTACTGCTAGTGTATTTAATATCATGTGTGTGACCATACACAAAATGTGAATTCAGAGGAGTGTGTTTAATGGTTAAATCCATGACATTCTTTGGTGTAGGAACCTTACCTTGGTATCCTATTCCCTTCCTGCCGTTTCTGCTAACTCCATAGATCATTGAAGCCATTTTGCTTCTATCTATGCTTTTAGCAAGGAACTTCTAGAAACTGTGATCATACTCCTTGATGATCTCATCAGCGTTGCTGGGAGTTTCAGAAATTGGTTCCTTCTGAGAGTTTTGTAAAGTATTTTCTAATTTTGAAATTTTATTTCTCAGCTCAGAATTCTCCAATTTAAGACTCTCAGTCTTATCAGAGTCAGATTCAAGATTCCTTTTCAAGTTTCTGAATTTAACTCTAATCTGCTGATACCTTTCCAGAATTTCATTAAGGCTTTCAGCAAGTTCAGCCTTTGTAAAATTAACTGCAAAGTCAGGAAATACCTCTTCTGTGTCTGATTCCGAGTCTGATTCAGAAGCTTCACTATCTTCTGGAATGTTGGCCATGAGAGCTATGTTTGCTCTCTCATCATCTGATTCTGAGTCAGCTTCAGACGAGTCAGAGTCATCCCATGTAGCCATGAGACTTTTCTTCTTTTCTCTTCCAAACTTCTTTTTGGGCTTTTCCCTATGAAGCTTTGGGCAGTCACTCTTGTAGTGTCCTTGCTCATTGCACTCATAGCAGATGATGTCCTTGGTGTTTGGCTTTCTGCTTCCTGAGGAGCCTTCAGATCTTCTGTATCCAGAGGAGGAATCTGTCCTTCTGTATCTGGAAGAAGACTCGTTCTGATCAGATCTTCTGGGATTCCTGAACTTCCTTTGTCTCTGCTTCCACAGTTGATTCACTCTTCTGGAGAGGAGAGAAAGTTCGTCTTCTTCTGATGAGGATCCATCAGATGTTTCTTCAACTGCCTGCAAAACTTTAGACTCATATTTTTTGTTAGATTTTAATGCTAAAGGCTTACCTTGCTTCTGAGGTTCATCAACTTCTAGCTCTATCTCATGACTTCTGAGGGAGCTAATAAGTTCCTCCAGAGAAATTTTATTGAGATCTTTTGCTAGCTTCAGAGCTGTAACCATTGGCCTCCACTGCTTAGGTAAGCTTCTGATGATCTTCTTGACGTGATCAGCAGTAGAGTAACCTTTGTCCAGAACCTTGAGACCAGCTACCAGAATCTGGAATCTTGAGAACATTGTTTCAATGGATTCACTTTCTTCCATTTTGAATGCCTCATACTTCTGAATGAGCGCCAGAGCTTTAGTTTCTTTGACCTGAACGTTACCCTCATGCGTCATTCTGAGTGAGTCAAACATGTTCTTTGTTGTGTCTCTGTTGGAGATCTTTTCATATTCAGCATAAGAGATGGCGCTGAGAAGGATGGGTCTGGCCTTGTGGTGATTTTTGAAGTCACGCTTTTGTTGGTCAGACATTGCTTTCCTATTAATCTTCTGACCGCTTGCATTCACAGGGTGCGTGTATCCATCTGTCACCATGTCCCACAGATCAGCATCATGTTCCAGAAAGAAGCTTTCAATTCTGTCTTTCCAGTAATCAAAATTTTCTCCATCAAAGACTGGAGGTTTGCCGCTGAATCTGTCTTTGTCCTCATGGTTGTCATTGCTGGTGTGAGAATAAGTTCCTGCCATTGTGTTTTTCTGACGCTGGATCTTGTACTGACACGGTTAAGTGTTTTAGCTCAGAACCAGGCGCCTCTGATGCCAATTGAAGAAGTGAAAAACACAAGAAGGGGGGTTGAATTGTAAAACTGAAAATCAATGCAATGAACACGATATTTTTATCCTGGTTCGTTTGATCTCAAACTACTCCAGTCCACCCGTCAAGGTGATTTCGCCTCTCTCCAACGAGGTCTTAATCCACTATATTCAACTGAATATTACAATCTGCTTTAACAACTGCTAAAGCCTTCTTGATGCAAACCACAAACCGGTTTGTCAAGGAATCACTTTTTTACAAAGAATTGAAATCTAGGTGTGTGAATGTTTTCTACAAAACTGTTTATCACAACTGTGATATTACACAACTTAAGCTTATGGAAACTAGATTTCTAAAATAATTGAGTAAGGAATTTTTGAGCTTTTAGCAAACTGAGAATAAGAAGATGATGAATAGCTTTTAGGCGTGTTAATTGATGTAGAGCATTAGCCAATTCAATCTTCATTGTCTTGTTTATATAGCATTGGAATTGGTGAATGTTGGAGCAATAATCTTGATTCAATGCCAATAACAAACTTTCCTTATTAAGCAGATCTTGTCTGCAATGATTTCGTTGGTAATAACTCGTCTTGAATGCACAGTACCGTTGCTACTTAAAGCGTGTTCTGGCTTTGGCTCATTCTGACGATGCTTAAGTGCTGATGAACTGTTGTTGTCTTTATCAGAGTTCAGAGTGTTGAGCGCAGTTCTGTTCATCAAGCTTCAGCATAAGCGTGAGTTGTTCTTCTGATTCAGGTATCTGATATAGCATCTTCTGATGCTGATGTTGATAACCAATATTCTGATGCTGATTATGATGTACTCTTGCTGATACCTATCAGAGTTTCTGCAAAACATAAAGTAATATTTTAGGTAGCAAATAGTTCTTACATGAATCACATAATTAATATATCATTTCATTTTGTTATCATTAAAACTTAAACTTAGGGTAGTAGATTCAAACTTTGTTCTAACATTTATTACTAGATCACCAACTTGATATACTTGACATCTGACCTTTTTGTTGAAATCCTTTATCATTCGCTTTTGATACATCTGACCATGACAGACAGCAGTAAGCCTTTTCTCATCAATCAGGTTCAGTTGATTAAGTCGAGTCTGGATCCAATCATCTTTGTTCAAACCCGCATCATTCACGATCCTCAAAGATGGGATCTGGACCTCAATAGGTAGGATAACCTCCATACCATACACCAGAGAATAAGGTGTTGCCCCTGTTGACGTTCATGCTAAGGTGCGGTAACCATGAAGAGAAAATGGTAACATCTCGTGCCAGTCTTTGTATGTCACCATCATCTTTTGTATAATTTTCTTAATATTCTTATTAGCATCCTCCACAGTGCCATTCATATTTTTCCGGTAAGGGGAAGAATTATGATGCTGGATTGAATTGTTTACAGAGTTTGGTGATTATTGTATTGTTGAGATTTGTACCATTGTCTGTGATGATTCTCTCTGGCACACCATACCTAAAAATCAGGTTATGCTTGATAAACCGCTCCACAACACTCTTGGTAACAGTAGCAAAAGAGGCAGACTCAACCCACTTCATGAAGTAATCAATAGCCACTAGGATGAAGCGATGCCCATTGGAAGCGGTAGGTCTAATCTCTCAGATCATGTTAATCCCCCACATTGCAAAGGGCCAGGGAGCCGTCAAGACGTTCAAGGGAACTAGAGGTACATGTATTTTATCAGCGTAGATATGGAATTTGTGGCAAGTTCGGGAATGTTGATAATAGTCTGCTTCCATAGTTGACCAATAGTATCTTGCCCATAGGATCGTTTTAGCCATGACGTGTCCACTAGAGTGGGTGCCAAAGGTACCTTCATGTAAATCTTCCATGATCCTCTCCACTTCGCCATTGTCTATGCCTCGAAGTAAAGTAGAGTCATGATTGCGCTTGTAGAGAATTCCATTACTGAGGAAGAACTTTGCAGAGAACCTTCTCAGAAACTTCTTATCATTGACATATGCCCCCTCAGGATATTATTGAGCCTCAAGATACCTTTTCACTTCATGAAACCAACGTTTGTCTACTACTTATTTAGTGTCAATCTCATAGCAGTATTCTGGTTTATCCAACCTCTCAATAGTGATCCGAGGAGCCTCGTTGTCCCATATGACCTTGAACATAGATGACATAGTAGCTAGCGCATCCGCTAACTGATTCTCTTCTCTTGAGAAATGTTCAAAGGTGACCTCTTCGAAGTGTGGAAGGAAAGTCAACACATGTTCTTTGTAAGGGACGAGGTTCGGGTGCTTTGTGTCCCACTCTCCTTTGATCTGACTTATCACCAAGGCCGAATCCCCGAAAATGCTCAAGAACGTGATCCTTAGGTCAATATCAGCTTTGAGGCCCGTGATGCATGCTTCATACTCAGCCATATTATCAGTACAGTTGAAACATAGTCTGGTGGTGAAGGGAGTGTGACAGCCCTCGGGGGATATGATTACAGTAGTGATGCCATTGTTGAGTGTCTTGGAGGCTCCATCAAAAACCACAGTCCATCGGGATCCTTCCTCAGGTCTTTCACCCGGTCCAGGTTCTTCACGGTCAGTCACTAACATAATATTCTCATATGGGAATTCAAAGTTCATGGACGGGTAGTCATCCACAGCCTGATGAGCCAAATGATCAGCTAGTACACTTACCTTGATTGCTTTATGGGTCATGTATTGGATATCATATTCGGTCAGGATCATTTGCCATCTTGCTATTCTTCTGGAGAGAGCGGGCTTCTCGAAGATGTACTTGATCGGTTCCATCTTATATATCAAAAAAGTAGTGTGGGTAAACATATACTGCCTCAGTCGGTGAGCAGCCCATGCCAAAGTGCAGCAAGTTTTCTCGAGCAGTGAGTATCTTGTTTCACAGTCGGTAAACTTTTTGCTAAGGTAGTATATTGAATGCTCTTTTCGACCGGACTCGTCATGCTTCCCCAGCACACACCCTATTGAATTATCTAACACTGTTAAGTACATTATCAAAGGTCTTCCTTAAATCGGAGGCATCATAATTGGAGGCTCTTGAAGGTATTCTTTGATTCTTTCGAAGGCAATCTGGCATTCGTCATTCCACTTTACCACTTGATCTTTCTTCAGGAGTTTGAAGGTTGGCTCACAAGTAGCAGTTAAATTGGAAATGAACCTAGAAATGTAATTTAGGCGTCCCAAGAAACCTCTGACCTCCTTCTCAGTACGAGGATCCGGCATCTCTTATATAGCCTTCACCTTTGTAGGGTCTACCCGAATACCCTTGTCGTTGACAATGAAACCTAGGAGTTTACCAGACCTTACTCCGAAGGTGCACTTGTTTGGATTTAACCTCAGCTTCTATGTCTTCAACCTGTCAAATAGCTTCTATAGATGATCAAGGTGTTCTTCCTCAGTTTGAGACCTGGCTATCATGTCATCTACATAGACCTCAATCTAATGGTGAATCATGTCATGGAAACAAGCTACCCTGGCTCGCTGATAGGTTGCCCCGACATTCTTCAATCTAAACGGTATCACTTTGTAGCAGAAGGTTCCCCATTGTGTGACGAAGGTTTTCTTTTCCATGTCTTCAGGTGCCATCTTAATCTGATTGTAACCAGAGAAACCGTTCATGAAGGAAAAGTTCTTGTGTTGCACGGTGTTGTCGACCAGAACGTCAATGTGGGGAAGCGGAAAGTCATCCTTGGGGCTTGCCCTGTTCAAATCTCTGTAGTCCACACACATTCGTACTTTGCCGTCCTTTTTAGGCACCGGGAGTTACGTTAGCAACCCATTGGGGGTAAGAAGTGACTGCTAGGAACCCAGCATTGAACTGTTTCATAACCTATGCTTTGATCTTCTCTGACATTTCATGGCGCATACGACAGACCTTTTGCTTTACCGAAGGGCAATCTTCTTTAGTTGACGAACGATGAACCATAATATCTGTGTCCAGTCCTGGCATGTCTTCATACGACCAGGCGAAAATCTCGACATAGTCATGCAACATCTGTATCAACCTCTGTTTGACACTAAGATTTAGATTTGCACCTATCTTGACTTCTTTCTTGTCCTCTTTTGTGCCCAAGTTTATTGTCTCAACCGACTCTTCATGAGGCTGTATTGCCCTCTCTTCCGGCTGTAACAGCCTAGCAAGTTCTCCGGGTACCTCACAATCTTCCTCACCTTTGTCCTCGGCTTGGTTGATCGGATTTTCAAATTCATAACCGGCAATAGCAGAACTGTTATCAATGGGATCCAGAGTGGACATGGATCTGCAATTGATACATGAGTGTGTGTAAGAGCATAGTTGTATAGACAAAGTAAAAAGAAGAAAATAAAAATAGAGAGCTCAAAATTTGTATGCATAAACGTCCAATGCTTTATTAATGCCATATGAAATTAAACATGATAACCCTCACAAATGAACCATTGTGCCCCGGGTAAGACACATGGCCAAAAAGTTTATATTGTTTATTATATATCCAAAAACAAGAAAGAAAATTACTTCTAAATAAAACAAATTGGTACAAAGTCTTTTATTGTCCAGTTTCTGGGTCCACCGTTGGTAGTAGCAAAGATCCAGCCATCCATGTCATGGTCACTATCACTGTCTTTCAGAGCATTGACCCCATGATTGTTGATGCGTAGGGGAGGTCTTCCAGCACGATCACATCGAACAGCCCTTTGAGCCCCTGAAGAGAAACCCAAACCAAACTTATCAGATTTTTACGGAATATCAGGGAGTTGGCCCAGATGGTAGACCCACCTTCTTCAATAACTGCTTTTGCATCCTTGAGAGAAGCCATCTTCAAGGGAGGTCTGGTGATCTTTGGCGGATTGGTGATAGTTTCAGTTGCAGCCATAATCTAAGGCACCTCTTCGAAATTCGGAAACAGAGTCTCGATGAACTTTCCATCCATTTCCACATACCTGAAGGAGTTCAGGTGACTGACCATGTATTCTTCTTCACCGTGTACCATGACAATCTTTCCTTTTATCGGGTATTTCATCATCTGATGTAGCATGGATGTGACAGCTCCCGCCCCATGGATCCAAGGAAGACCCAATAAACAAGAATAGGATGGTCTGATATCCATCACGTAGAATGTGGAGTCAAAGGTTTGAGAACCAACTTTGATGGGGATGTCCACCTCCCCATGCACCATTCTTTTTGAACCATCGAAGGCCCTCACTACTATGTTGCTGGGCTTCAGGGTAAAACATTCGCAGTCTAGTCTATCCAAAGCCTTCTTGGGCAACACGTTCAAAGATGAACCACTATCTACTAGAACATTGGCCAAAGTGGTACCTCTGCATTTCACGAAAACATGTAGCGCATCATTGTGTTTTCTCCCTCTGGGTGTTAGATCAACATAAAAAAAAACCAACCTGTTATCAGCCGTCAAATTGGCCACACAATCTTTGAATTGGTCAGTGGAGGTTTCCTGTGGCACGTGGGCAGTTTTAAGGAACTTCACCAAATCCTATACATGAGCTTCGGAGCACAACAGTAAGGCTAGCATAGAAATCTTGGAAGGGGTTTGCCACAGCTGTTCGACCATATTGTAGTTGCTCTTCTTTATAATCTTCAAAATTTCTTCCATTTCCTTCTTGGAAGCCTCTGGGGTAAATTCTTAATGCGCCTTCGTCTGGACAGGCTCAACCAATATATCTTTGCCCCGAGTCTCGGTCGACTCGGTGATAGGGGTGTTAACAGGGGTAATAACAGGAATTGAAGTAGTAGTATCAACAGGAATAACAGTATGAATGATCACAGGACTAGTAACAGCTTTCGGAGGAGAAATCTTAGTGGAGAACACTCTTCCACTTCTTATTATTTTGCTGGTTCCAACAATGTTACCAATGTCGGGATTAGAAATTTCAGAAACCTGGTCTTCAACAGCCAGCATGTCTTGCTTGACAACTTGGTAGTAGACGTCAGCCCCATAGTTCTAGGGAACATCTTTGTCTGAGAAGTATGGGATTGTCTCTGGCATAGTAATAATCAGAGGAGCCACCTTCAGAGAAGATGTAATCCTGACGGTTCTTTTGGTGGAGACCCTGGGAGGATTGGCGAAAATGGTTATGATTGGAACATCCTTGCAAGAAATAGTCGGGATGGGATTCTTCTCAAATAAAACCTCTCTATCATCCATCAGGCGTTGAACACGTGCCTTCAACAAATGACAACCAGTCGGTAGAGATAAACATGAGTGGTAACCTTCGCCATATCCCAGAAATAAACCGGCTTTCAATAAGTTCCACTTGACGGTCAGGAGAGGACTAACAAGTTCCTTAACAAAAGTAACGAACATATCATCTTCAATGGCATTAACACCACGACCGTGCTTGGGCATAGGAGCAAAGATAACATTGGGAATCTCAGGGGCATCAAATTCAATTTCCTTCGCCTCGAGAAGGTCTTTCACCTTGTTTTTCAAAGCCCAACAGTCGTTTGTATCATGACATGGACTTTCTGAATGGTAAGCACAGCGAGAATTTGGATTGTACGGGGAAATGCGGTGTTGGGATTCTTCGGAGCTTCCCGCAAAGTTATCAGATTAGATTTCAGCAAATGTGGAAAGACTTGAGACAAATTCATATTTATTCGGGTAAACTGTCTTATGGGTCTTTCTGCTCTGGGCTGATTATTTCTTTGTTGAATAGGTGTAGGTTTAGAGATCATAACAGCCCCTACCGTTGGACGGCATTCAGTTCTGTCCTGATTCCTTTGGCTATATGTGGCACTGACTTCCTTCTTCCCAGAAAATGGCTTCCTTATTGTACTGGAGGATGAATCCTTTTGAATCTTACCACTCCTAATTCCAGCTTCCACTCTTTCTCCTGTCAAAATCAATTCGGTGAAGCCGGTTGAGGAACTTCCAATCAGATGATTGAAAATCGGACCATATAGGGTACCCAAAAACATATCCACTAGCTCCCTGTCAGATAGGGGAGGCTGGACTCTTCCTGCTAAGTCCCTCCACTTCTGAGCATAGTATCTAAAGCCCTCGCTCGAACCCATAAACATACTTTGGAGTTATGTACGGGTGGGAGCAAGGTCTGCGTTGTACTTATACTGCTTGTAGAAAGCAGAAGCCAGGTCTTCCCAATTACGAATGTTGGTCCTTTCCAGCTGGTAGAACCACTCTAATTGAGTTTCGAATAGACTATCTTGAAAGAAATGGACCCATAAGTCCTTGTCAGCAGTGTGAGGATGGATCTTCCTCACATAAGGTAGGAGGTGCATCTTGGGACATGAAACCCCATCATATTTGTCGAACACTGACACCTTGAAATTGTATGGGATGACAACCCCAAAGTCCAAACCAAGCTCTTCAAAATCAAGCCCAGGCACCTTCTGGATTTCCATTGCAGTTAGACGCTCTTCCAGCTGTTTGTATTTTTCGTCGGCCGGAGGGTACTGCTCTTCCTTGTAGTCAGTCTCATTATCATATTCCCTTGGACTAGAGTCTTCTTCTCTTGTCTCCCCTTCTTGATTATCTCCTTCTTTTGATGAAGACGTCAGCTCAACGACTTGCCTTAGCGGTCCTTGGAACCTCCTTCCCAAGTTTACCACACCAGCTGTCTTCCTTGGCTTCTTAGTCTGTTGAAACTGAGCATTCTGAGTTTGTAGATCTTTCACTGTTTGTTTGAGAGCCATTACTGAAATAAATAGCGAAGAGGATGAGCGACCTGCTTTGAAACCTGCTTATGCAATGATATGTATAATATATGTATGCAATGTTTTCAAGGATTTCTAAGACTTAAATTTGCTTAAACAGAAATAGAACAAACGTTAATTGTATTAAGATGTTTTATTGATCACAATAATGCCTCTTGGGCTCACAAGGGAACAAACCAAAATAAAACTCTCCAAGCAAAGGAAAACACAAGCTTCCCACAGGCGCATCCTCTTTGGTGCAATGTAAGCATTTATACTCTTCTCCTCGTGAAGTAACCTAGTGAGTTCTAAAACCTTGTTCTCGCTGGCGTAGAATTGGGTTTCAAAGGTATCTCGTTCCTCTTTGAGTTGGATCCAAGATTTCCATAGCTACTCAAGATCAGTTGGCATATCAGGATGGTGATCAACGTAAGGAGTTTCCCCCTTAGCAATTGGCTCCATAACCACAGGTAAGATGGAAGGGTAAGGCATCATAAGACATTGAGCACAGGCTTGCACCCATTTGAAGTAAGGCTCAAGAGGGATGGAATTCTTGTGCCCCAGTGTCTTGCTATCAACTTTGTTTATCATGCCCCAAGCTCGAATGAACCTCTTACGATAACCCTGAGTATCATTCTCATAATCAAATGTGATTCCTTGAACGAGTGTGACGTGAAGACTATCCCTTTTAGCATAACCAAATTGTCTCAACGCCAAACAAGGATTATAAGTAATTCCTCCCCTAATTCCTAAGAGAGGGACATTAGGGAATTCCCCACAGTGATCAATGATGGTGATACTCTCCAAGGACCAAGAACACCAATGAATATCTAAATGTGTAATGGAAATCAACCTATGAGACCATCTCATACCCTGCTTATTTCTCAAAACAGACCGAGGTAGGTGCGAAATAAACCACCTAGTCAATAGAGGAGTGCAACACAGAAGGGTCCCTCTTCTCTTTAGAGTGCGAGTATGCAAAGAGTGTAGAATATCCCCAAGTACACTAGGCACCGAATTATGTGACAGAAAGACCTTAACCGCATTCACATCTATGAGCTGGTCTGTGTTAGGGAATAGTACCATCCCATGGATGAGAAGGGCCAACACTTCCTCGAAATATTGTAAATCCAGGCTATCCCAAAAATAGTGAGCTTTCTCAAATATAAACTTAGCTGGAAATCCTTGGACACTTCTTCTGGTTTCCCAATTTGCCACTACATCAGACCGTTGTAAAGACAGAGCTTGAGCAATCTCTTCAGGCTTTGGGTATCTTTCCATACTGTTGAATGGTAGCTGATTAAAGATAGGTATCCCTAATAACTGAGAAAACTCCTCCATAGTAGGCACTAACTGGTAATCAGGAAAATTGAAGCAGTGGTGCAACAGGTCGAAGAACTGAAAGAGCACCTTTAACATTTCTTCATCAGGGTTTGAAGTGCCAAGTTGAGAAGTCGACCATGTTTTTCAGTGAAGGGAGAGCTTTCAGGAATCCTTGATGCTAAGTCCTTGAGTTGAGGAGGTACTTTCACAAGGTGGACTTGGATAGTGTTCCTGCGAGCAGATGTCATATCCTACAAAACAAGACATAGATAAGCCCTAAAAAATCCTTGAAATAGTTAGTATGATATTCCATGTTATGATGTCATGATTATGCTAAGAAAACACATATATAGCAAGCACAAGAAAATCACACAAAGACCTTAGGTTTAAGGCTTGTATGGGTTTTAAGGTAATACCCTCTTGAAGTTTGGATTGGTTCAACATGTCCTATAAATAGTAATCGGGTTCTAAGGGATCTCAATATCACTGATCTTTCCCACAAGTTTCGTTCGATAGGAAACTGACTTGCAACCAAACAAGACTCGAGAGTCAAATCTCAATGAGTGTAGCATCGAGTATCTGCCGGTTTTGGGAATACACCAAAGACGGCCATCTCGCTACGTCCTAATGGACAAGTTGTTCAATTAAGGTTATAAGGCCAGTTGACGCTTCATAACACCATACAGCGGCCCCGTATTCTCCTTGATTAACTCAAGGGCTACCGGTATCAACCAAAGTGTTGCGTCAACATAGCCATCGCTTCAATTATGTCGGTATACCCCGCATAGTTTCCACAATCAATTGCTACTTACCTAAAAGGTTTCCCCAGATCCAGGTGTAGGATCTATAGTAACCCAAATAGTACCCTTAAAAGTAAAGCAATCAAACAGACAAAGAAGCAACTTTAAGATAATCTAGACCCTAAGGTAAAACCAACTTTTTATTTATCCTCAGCAGAGTCGCCAATTCTGTGATACGGTGGCAGAATCGACTGTTAATACTGGTTTGCATTTTTTGTTCGCAAATGTCGCGGTAAGCAAGAGTCTCCACCAACTTTTCTTTTATCCAACAAAGGAAAGGGTGAAAAGAACAAAAAAAGACCTTTCTCAATATTATCTGAGTAAGGGGGTAGATTATGGAAAGGTAAGGTATTAGCATCCTTTCCATCCATGGTTTTCCACGGGATCTTAGGTACCTACTCATTTATGAAAACTGTTTGTGTTTGTGTGTTTTGAAAGATTTTGTTTGCTTTATGATAACTCTTGTATCAGTCCTCAAGAGTGTGATAAAGCATTTTGAAAGTATTTTTGAAAGTGTGTAAGTGTAAAAAATTCAAATTTGAGCAAGTACTTAAGAACTGTCTACCTACTCGAAAAAGGATGTTCTTTTTCTCCTTTCCTTTAGATAGTGCTATCCTACTATTATTGAGTAGGTAACCCTATCGTCAGATGTTGAGGGACTATCATAAGGGATGTTTATGGTCATCGAATGCAACAAGTAGAGATACCTTAGCAATTCGAAGGGACTGTCATCATATAGGAAACATCGAGGGAAAAGATCATTTCTCGTAGGAAACTCGAGGGACATTAAGGGACTATGATCTTTATGATTACTTTAGATTGAGGGTCTTTGCTAAGATATCCCTACGTTCCAGGGACATGACCATTGTTTTCCGATTAAACCGTATGAGGAATACCCTAAGGGTGAAAGTGTGCAACAGTGTGTTTTTTCAGTCATATTTATCTTGCAATTAGTGACCTAATGATTATTTGATTTGATCTTTTCATGCAGGCATATAAGAAGATATAAAGCGAGAAATAAAAGTTCCTACGTTATTACAAGGCTTTGGTGTAGATACACAAATAATGGACGAAAAGTAAAGTGAGAAAATAAAAACCCTAATTTAGCTATTACAAACCGGGCGCAGTTACATAAATGATAAAAAAAATCGTATAAAAAAAGTAATGACGCGCAAAAATTAGGACGGGAAAAAGTTCTAAATCCTAAAAAATCTAATTTCTCATTAAATATATTTTTTGTATTTTATGGAAAAAAATTAGAAGTTTAACCTAATCTCTAACTAATTTTAAATTAAAGAAAAAGGTTAAAATTTAATTAAATTAATTTGCAAAAAATTAATTTTATTAAGAAAAACTCTAAATCCTATATTTTTTATGATTTTTGATTTTTATGATTTTATTGAAAAAATGAATCAATAGAAAATATAAACTAATTAACAAAAATAAAATAAAATAAAGGAAATAAGATGGGCCTGAGGGGGTGTGATACCCAATTGAGGGGTGATGCTGTTGAATTTCCAGGGCCCAAATCTTGTTGGCCCAGACCCCTGCGCCTGATTCAATATTGTTGTGTTGGAGAGGTTTATCATGGGGAAGCATTTCTGGGTGTTGGATCTGGAGGATGAGTGATCCAATGGTGAGGATGATAGAGCGCATGATGCACACCTGGGGATGTAACATACTGGATCTGCAGGTAACAATTCAGAAAAATAATATGCAGGAGGCAAGGGTCGAACCCCTGACCTCCCACACATACAATGCCTTCAACCCTTCACTCTTTCCATATGCGCTACCTACTCATTCATACATATAATAACAACATAATATTATAAAGGAAAACAATGACATGGCTGAGTCATCAAAAACACGGGCGCACTTGTGGTCCCACTGAAATTTGAAATGAACCAATTACAACATATGAAACTGCCACGTAAGGTCCTTGGCCGGTCAAACAACCCTGGATGGTGGTTACGGCCATCTTCTTCGACCAGCCAAAAGCCTAACCTGCAAAATATGGAGATTTGAAGCATGAGATTTTGCCTACCCCCCCCCCCCCCCTAAAACCTGGGTTGCGAGTTCAACCATGGCATTAGTTTGGTCTAAAGAAGTCCCCATCTCTGAAAATGAAGCTCACGTGTTTTCAAACCCTAACAATGGCAAGCTTTGATTTTTTCACTAAAACTCACATGAAGCACGTTAAAACATTTAAAATGATCAATGATGACACATATATGCACGCATAACTCATTTATATTGTGTAATAAGAGGATCTGAATTCAAGAAATTATACCAAACCGGTGATGCTTGAAGGAGGTGTCTTGGGCACGATTTGTCTTGGCTAATGAGAGGATGACTCCTGGGATCTTCAGGAGGAAGATTGGCTCCTCTGTTTTGATCAACAAAGGCTAGAACTAGTGCTTTTGATTTTCACTATTTCTTGAAATTTTGCAAATTCTCTAGGGTTCTTGTTGTGGTTATTGCGCGTGTCTATTAGGTTTGGACTTATTATGCTTACGAAGTTAATCAAATTATGGTTTCCATTGTGGAAAGAATCCAATGCTTTCATCACATAATATTTGTTTTGGGAATAATATATAATCTTTCCAAATTTGGCCAAATCTTGCACAAATGATTTCCACGTGTTTCCTTTGATTTGCCAGCATGTTTTACTATTTATTTGATGAGAAAAAGATTCTCAAATCATATATGCTATTATTCTGATTATTTACTTTATTTAATTTTGCATTTTAATAGATAAAATAGCAAAACAAATGGCATAAATAATAAAATAATGTATGACTGAGCTCAAGGGTCGTGGGCCATGTTAAGAACATGTTTCAATCATGAAAACATGGGCCCATTTGGAAAAAATTCAAGTTTGGTCAATATTGGCTTTGTGCACTTTTCCAAAAATTGGTCAACTTTAGTAATGCATATCTTTCTCAATTTTAACCCTAAGAGGGTGTTATTGGACTTTTTAGAGATCTTAGGATGTCCTCTAAACAACCTTTTTGTGTTCATCTCAATTGGATCTTCCATGTTCGTGTAAGGAGCTTTTACCCAAAAGGTGTTTTTTGTTGACTTTTTGAAAGGACCAATAATGTCTGAGCTTGTATCTTTTGATTGAGGCATTTCTTGAACTTGAGGGCTGAAGAGAAGTTGTATGTAATTGGATTCTCTTCAAACCAATGGCATTCTCAACTCAAGGGGTCTTAGGACATGATTCTTGGAGCTTTAGAAAGAAGAGCTTACAAGATTTATAATGTGCAAAGAATGGGAACAAATGGTTGCTTTATCTTAAAGTTGCAATGAGTCAAAGTTGGGGGGAAAAGATGACTTTCCATACTTCGAAAATTTCTAAGTTTTTTCTTCAAAAATGAATTATAATGTCTTGCATCCAAAGATGGACTTCCACTTGAAATTTGCTCTTGACCAAAAAAGATGGCATGAAGTAGACATCTTAAATGGTATTTTGAAACTTGAACCATACAAAATATCCAAAAATTGAGAGAGTTATGACTTGTAGAAGTTGGCGAAAATTCAAGAAATGACCTATAATCTTTTGCATCCTTATGGCATCTTCCATCCATTTTCAAGATTTGCACATAAAATAAAGGTTTAAGTTTACATCTTTAAGATCATGGTGGAAAATAAATGGGCTCAAGGTGATCAAAATTGATCAAGTTATGGTCATTTGAAATCACATAAAGGAATGTGAGGGTCCATTTGGAGGACTTGTAATCTTTCTTCATCATCAAGTGTCTTCCACACAAAATTTCTTTGCAATTTTTGAAGTGATTTGTTACTAAACCTTTGAAGACAAAGATGTATTTGGAACCACTCAAAAATAACAAAAGATGAACAAGATATACCCCGTTGGAGTTCAAAACCCTAGCTCCTAAAGCCAGAAAATGCCTTGGGGAACCTTTGCAACTTTGACCAACCTTCTTGCACAAATAATTTTGTTATGTGATTATAAGTTGTTGAGGGTGATAAGGAGAAACTATTGAAACCAAAACCATTTCCACATCTTGAGAATAGAAGGATATGTGCACTTGTGATCATTAAAATCAAAGATTTGTCCAATTGAGTCCAACTTCTTCAATCAACCCTGGTATTTTTGAACTAAATCATGAAATACTTTGTAATGATATTACTTCCAAACATATTTATTTATGAGGCTTGAATCTTAATGAAGCTTTGTTAAGGAAGGCATAGAAATGAACTCATGAACCCATAGATCAATCTTGATGGAATGCATTGTGCTTTCACCTACATCATCAACAATTGGGGCAAACACTCATTGTATTTGTTAGTTAAAGGATAGTCAATACAAAACATAGATTATCATAAAGTACAAGTCAAGGTGCTTGGTGATTTCTCCTAGAGAAAAGCTAAATATAGGGAGAAGAACCAAACCCTAATGTGTGATCTTGTTGTGATTGAATTTATATAATACGATGAAGGGATCTTAGGGGAAAAATTTGGAGTACAATTATGACATCACATAATGGAACATTTACTTTTGCAAGGATTTAAGGACATCCTTGTGTTTTGGAAGATTGGGATAAGCAGACTTAGTCTGAACAGTCTGCTTGTGGCGTATATGCCATGTTTGTCGAAATCTGCTCCAGATACCTGTTAGAGGAAATCTCCTCTTTAGATGCAGAAGAATGGCATGTAACACCTCAAATTCAAACATGAGGTATGTGTTTATTAGAAGAATTTTTCTTGAGGTGTGCATGCTCTACATGTTTTGGGTTTGAGTTTGAAGGTTTATTAGCTACTGATTGTTGATCCTCTTATATCCCTTGTCAGACTGGTGTATGGATTACTATGGGTATTGTCTCCAAAGCCATAGTAAATGATCAAGTCCATGTGATTTGTACTGATGTCATAACGTATGTTAACTCATCATTTATGTTCTTTGCTTCTTCAGCCATGGAAGTTTTTGGATTTTTTCATGGTGGAGTGTAAGGTCAATTCACTAGCCTAATTTGGTAAAAGTCAATGGTGTGAATGAATGTCATGACCACTTGTCATCATTTTTTTCCACAGGTGTGCAAAAGAATGGTGTCAGACCAAACATCCTACCTAGTGTGAGAAGGTAGTATCATCTGACTATTGTAAATACTCATATGAGAGCTGAGTATTTATATGTCCTTTGTTGAGGTTGTGATTGTGACTGGTGATAAAGACCTTGTCGGGAGTTGGGTATTTATATGATGAGTATATGCAAGTATGTAAGAGTTTATTTCTCTCCATGTTATTCGGGAGTGTGTGTTAACCTGGATGAGCTGCACTGGTTGTGTTCTATTGGGAGCTTCTTGAAGGATTTCTATGCACAATGAGTCCTTTGAATGATCATTTAAGAAAAAATTTAATTGGATTCTATGATAATAAGCTAATGTCCTAAATGGTGTTGGAACATCATTTTTTTATTTGGAAGATGCTTGAGCTTATGGTTGTGGAGGTTGTCACTCAAGTTCATTGTCAAAAGAGGTATTTCTAACTTTGTGGATTAGAATATGGAAATTATGATCTTGTCTTTAGTAGTATGTTCTATAAAAGCATGACTACTATTAGTTTGAAGACTTCACTAATATCAACAACTACTAGTGGATGAAAGGGCAGAAGAAGGTTATCAGATATTGAGGTCTGAACTGAAAGCTTTTGGAGGTGTTCTTCTTCTGATCAGAATGTTGTTAAGATGGTGGTTTCTTCTACTATAAGTAAAAGATGGTGGCAATCTGGGACTTGTGTAGCAAGCAAACTAAGATCATTTGTTCTAGAATATGTGAGAAATTCCAAATCAAGTGTATCTTGTGTGAAGATGTTCAGCAGATGTGTTCAACTAGGTGTGTGAAGTGGTTACCCTCCAATTAGAAAGTATGAAGACTTTCATGTGTTCTTGTCCTGTTCTAAAATGTTCATCTTCAGAAGGAGAACTGATTATCCATGACAGGGGAGTGAAGTACTTTTCTATGGATTGTTGCTGCAATGGTGCAGATTTTTGTTGGAAGAACATGGTTGATTTAAGACATGTGAAGTTGGGTGATTGAATCAGAAGTACACATATATCTCTAGTGGTTAATAGTTGTGTCTGGGAGAATTTATTTTTCTCTGCAGATTTTTGAAGGGACTCTCTGAAGGCCTTTATTGTTGAGAGATGTCACATATGTGATATTTTGATGGTTTGGTGTGTGTCACTAAGTCTAAGTGAAAGGAGTGCACTTAGAGTCCAATTGAATGCATTATGTTTATGCTTCAGAACATATATGGATGATTTTGTGAAGCATTTTTAGATTGATGGTTGAAGATGTGTTGGTCACGAGTTTGGGCATTCAAGAGAAAGAAGACAATGTCTGACTGGATGTCAGAATATTTTTTAGGACATGTTTCTTGTTTGATCAACAAATGAGTTCTATGGATGGTGTGATCAAACATGTGTCATAAGGTAGTGTGTAAAGTGTGTTTTAATGTGCATGTGCATGTCTTGGGACTATTTCTTTTCAGCAGAAACAATCCAGAGCTAATAAAGTCATTCAAAGATGTTGTGGTCAGTGCACATTGATTTTGGCGGCAGTTTCTCCTCAAATAATGTTTCCTTTTGACCAAGACCATTGCTACAATAAAGGATCATTATTTCCCATGCAAATATTCATCTACTTATAGAGGTTAATCTTTTCCTCTTATGCCTTGTGAATGGTCTGAGTTTTCATAATCCTTATGGGTTTTGTTCGAGCATGGGTGAGTTATGTTTGGGTTTGCTTTGGTGAGGGCCTTCTTTGTACATTTTTGGCCAAAAAGTTGGAGAAAGCTATTGTTCAGATGGATCTGGATCTGGATTTTATTCTTCCATATATGTTACAAACATGTCAAATAGGATGTTTGATCCTATGTTTGTTTTGACTTGTTTTGTGACTTGTAATCTAAGTTATGAACACAATTGTGACCTGTGTTCTGAGTTACCCATGGTGGTGGTTGATTTGGTCTTAAGTTTATTCTTATGATCTAGGTTGGCATTTGGTTGTTGACTAAGGATTGATTAAAGGTTCTCTTATGTCACCGTTGGTTTTCTGTGACAAGAATAGATTCCTGGATTGAGGGGGAGTGTTACATATTTTCTTCCGCATGTACACCGAATGACTTCAGGACTTTCTAATCCTATATCTCGAGGTTGTTGTTCATTGGTGTTTATTTTTTATGATGCAATGGATGTACTATGAAGACGATGTCAAATATGATGTTCTAACATCATTATGCTTGTGAAGACTGGCCCCATATTGCTATGTTGATGTGTTCAGTAGTTAGTGAAGACTACTGTTGAAGGATTATATTTTGTTTATTGTTGTAATCTGGGTTGTAATTTTTATTATTTGTTTTAGCCAAAATTTACCAAAGGGGAAGATTGTTAATTATCTATTTTTAGGTTTAGCATTAATTTTATTAAAACCAATGTAGAAGCAATATGTTAGATAAGATGTGTTAACTTGCTAAACAGGAACAGGTTGAGCAAGAAGTCCTATCTTATGAAGGAACATGTTGAGTTTAAATGTTTCAACATTTGGAACAATATATCGAATAAGATGTCCTATGTAGGGTCATACGACATCGCGCTTGAGCTGAGCTAGATTAGTGAAATCAGTTATGATTTAACAGTTGCAGAACATTCTGGGAAGATTATGCAATCTTATGTGGCGCTAATTTAAAGGTCTAGAAGAATCAAGTCAGAATATTAAAGAATATGCAGTTTCTAAATATGGAGATATATTAGGAAACTAATGATTGAAGACCTTCTTTATAGTAGAAGTTTCTGCTGACTTGTAACAGCTAATGTGTTGTGATTAGAAGCGCAAATCCACTTGGGAATCGGTTATGAATAGAATGCATGTAACCTAGAAAAGGAACGTGTCCAAGAGGTAGAAGTTTAGGGCTTTGTCTTTGTACCTTCCGAGAATTTAAAAGATGTAATCATTAGTGCTGAGTTTGTACCACTCTCTAGGAGAGTTGGTTTTGTAATTCACTCTGTTATACCCTAATTTTTTCCCCTAAGATCCCTCTATCATCTCATATCAACTCAATCACAACAAGATCACACTAGGGTTAGGTTCTTCTCCTTATCTTTAGCTTTTCTCATAAAGAATCACCAAGCACCTTGACTTGTATTTTGTAATAATCTATGTTTTGTTTTGATTAACTTTTAACTAATGAATACTATGAATGTTTTCTCTAATTGATAATGCTTTAGGTGGAAGCACAACACATTTCATCAGGTTGATCTATAGGTTCATGAGTTTATTTCCATGCCTTCTTCAACAAGATTTCATTGAGGTTCAAGCTTCATAATTGAAGATGCTTTGAAGTGACATCATGACAAGGTCTACTATGATTCATCATGCCTCAATTTGTCAAAGAAAGACAAAGGATGCAAAAGTTGATTGAAGAGGTTTGACCTAATTAGACAAGTTCTTGATTTCATGATCACAAGTGCATAATTCCCTCCATTATTAATATTTGGAAGTGTTTATGGTTGCTATGGTTTCTTATTATCATCCTCAACAACTTCTATTTACATGAAAAAAGTATTTGTACAAGAAAGCTTGTCAAAATTGAAAAGGGTTTCCAAGGCATTTTGTTGCTCTAGGAGCTAGGGTTTTGAACTTCTAAGGGCTATATCTTTCTTATCTTTTGGTATTTTTGGGTGATTCCAAAGATATACTTCTCTTTAAATGGTTATCAACAAATCACTTCAAAATTTTCAAGAATATTTTATGTGTAAGATGTGTAATGTTGAAGAAAGATTACAAGTCCTCTAGATATGCCATCAAATTCCCATATGTGACTTCAAAAGATCATAACTTGGTCAATTTATATCTCCTTGAGCCAATTATTTTTCCATAATTATATTAAAGATGTGAACATAAATCCTTATTTATGTGCTAATCTTGAAAATGGGTGGAAGATGCCCTAAGGATGCAAAGGATTATAGGTCATCTCATGAATTTTCACCAACTTCACAAAGTCATAACTTTCTCAATTTTTGGAGTTTTAAAATGGTTCAAGTCTCAAAATGACATTTAAGAGACCTAATTCATGCCAGCTTTTTTTGTCAAGGGCAAATTTTTAATGGAAGGCCATGTTTGGATGCAAGACATTATAGGTCATTTTTGATGAAAAACATAGAATTTTTCCAAGTACAAAAAGTCAGCATCTTTTTCTTAACTTTGACTCATCACAACTTTCAGCTCAAGCATCCATTTGATTCCATTATTTTCACATTGTAAATTTTGTGATTCTCATCTTCCAAATACATCAAGAATCAAGTCATAAAGCTTCCTGAATTGTGCACACCATGATTTCAAAGTTGGTACCTTAGAACTGAAGTTTCTCAAACATTCAGAATGCAATTTCCATAATTAGACTTCTATTAACCAAATTTGTGAGTGTTTTCTACTTAAACTTGATTAGCATAAGCGTGTGGATGCTTTAAAGTGTCAAAATGCATCATTTGGATGAGTTTTGATGCACATGAGATCACACTTATTTCATGAAAACAGGTGTGCATGATTTCCATTCAAATTGCATCATTCATGCCTCCTCTTGATTCCATTCACTTCTCTTATAAATACAGGCTCTATCTCACTCATTTTCGCAAGCTTAGATAGCCAGAATCACCCTGCCATACTTTCTCTTGAACCCACTTTTCTGCAACTTCGAATTTGGTTGTACAGCTTTCCTTAATCCATTTTCTTTGTCAATTCTCATCATTGAACTTCACTGAAGCTAACAGAAGAAGAACTAAGCTCTAAGACTTCCTAAATCATGCTATCCAAGTCAAGTTTCAGAGCTCTGAATTTGAACTTCAATAGGTAGATTCCTTCACTAATTCTCTCAAACTTTGGTAATGTAATGAAGCTCTCATCATTCTGATCCTAGTCACAATATTTGTTTTCAAATGGAAGTGAGTTTTGGCCATGAAATTTCAAATCCCTTTCAAATCTTTCCTTCCAAAACAACTGAGCTACACCTTATATAAATTTTTCGCGAGGGTGCCATTGAAATCGTCTTGAAGAGACGAAACGAATGGTACCAGTCTCGAGCTCTAATTTTTCCATTTCAGAGACCTACAATTCGCGTGGCTGGAGGTCGAATATGACCAACGTGTCATCTCTCAACCAATGATATCATGCCACTTGTTTTTTTAATAATGATTTTAATAAATGATTTAGTGTTTTATTCACTAATGTCCATAATATGCACAGCGCGTCAGATCCCTTGGATCTGATTACTAACGCGTTTTGACATTGATCCAATGGTCTACATCTTTTTAGTTTTTATTTTATTTTCTGATTTTATATTTTATTTGTTTTAAACTTCAAAAATTTATAAAAAAATCATTTTAACTTCAAAAAATCTAAAACAATTCTTAAAAATACTTTTGATTTTTCTCTTTCTGATTATCATTTTTTGCCAATTTTGTTTTGTGTTTTGATATTTTTTATATTTTTTCACTTTATTTGAGTTATTTTAAATGTTTTAAAATACTTTTCTTAATTTTTAAATCCTGGAAAAAAATATGGAAGGATCCAATGACCTTTTGACAAATATTGTTAACCTCATTTTATTTTTATTTCTGACTTTACTATTTTTCATAATTTTTGGTTTATTTTGCCTATTTCTTCTAATTTTAAAAATAGTTTCTGACATTAAAACATTACCAAAAGTTTTATAAAAATATTTCAGCTCATTTATGATTTTTCTATGGTCTCATTGAATTTTTCTTGGATGTTTTGAATATAGTTGCTATTCTCCCCTTTATTTTCATTTAAAACCATTTTAAAAATATTTTTTCTTTATTTTTAAATACAATTTTATTTTTGTATATATTTTGACTGATCTTGAACTATGAGATTTTGATCATGAGCTTCATTAACATCATTGGATCTTGGGTGTTGAGTTTAACTCCACCAAAATGGATGAATACTTTTAATGATAGTTTGATTAAATTTTTGGTTCAAATGTGGTTTAATTACTATCCCCTCCCTCTTCATCTTATCCCCTTCTTACTTTTACTACATGTTATTGGAGAATAATTTACATATCATTTCTCTAAACATATGGTACATAGATTTCTATTGACCGACCTTAAAATAAGTGTGACTTCTATATAAGTCCACTTACGATTGCTTAACATAGCGCTTAATTTTTTCCCGTTTCAAGAAATGATCATTCCTGGCCCAAACCCATGTTTGCAAGCCCAAGTATGTTAATTTGAAACTTTTGATTCAATAATCTTGTGATTAATTGTTAGGAGGCTTTGGTCTTATCAATCCTCTAATGATTCTTCATAAGCTTTGGTCAAAGTGAATCACTTAAATATCATTGATCATTTGTTGTTGCCTTGAGATTTTGGAATGAATGATATACTTGACAAAAAGCAAATGAAACTTGTTATTGAGAGGCTTTGCTTTTATCAATCCTCTAATGAGTTTCAAATGAAAGTTTCTAGATGGTCATTAAACTAACCTCTATTTTCTAACAATTGACTTTATTTTATGCCTTTACTTTATGCTTTTTACTTTATGCTTTTTACTTTAAGCACATTTATTTTAGAACTTATATTTCATGCTATTTTCATCTTTGCTCACTTGAGAATTTACTTTTATGTCATTTTATTTTTCTCACTTGAGCTTTTCATTTCTTTTTGAAGATACCTAATAATCAACTTGAACCATAAAAAACTTTAATGTTACTTGGACTATTTGGTCACTACCCTTGGCATTATGGAGTGATGGACTTCTTGGATTTTGGATCAGAGACTTTGGCCTACCTTGAGACCTTATGAATTCTATTATTACTTTGTATGGAGTTTTTGGGGTTTACCCCCCAAGACATTGGGTTATTTGTTTTCTTTGTGTGCAGGTTGTTTTAATTACATGCTTTGTCTGTGATTGGGAACTCATTTGTATACATCTGTTACTCTGCCTAATTTTTTTAAAGACTTAATTCAATTGAAGCTTGGTTTTCTTAAGCGGTTTATTATCTTTTCTTGTTTGGTTTTAATCTAAAGGATCGGAATCCTACATTGACTCATTGTATCAAGTGTTGGCTTCTTGTTGGTTAGACGGTTCTTTTCTCTAGCTATTACCTTATGCTCTAGGATAGTATCTTCATTTCCTCCCATCTTCTTTAATTTTAAAAATATTCTCCCTCCTTTTGAAAACTCTTCTTCTTTTAAACTCGAACCGCTTTCATAATAAATTTGGAGTTAGGTCCATACCTTTTCAAAACAAATTTCTTAATCAAACTTTTATCAACTTAATAATACCTTGACATTTTTTATTAGAGGATTAAAAGTCAATCAATCTCATTCAAACTATTTTGCCACTTTGGTTCTTTATTTTTAAAAAACTCTTTCTCAAAATATTAGACTCTTCTCAATCCTTGTAGTGATGCGAGCTACTATACTTCTACAATATGTAGTGAAGTGAGATATTTTCTACTTAGGTGTTGAGTGAGGCTTTGTTGATTTTAAAATCCAAGCCATATCCTCCACTTTGAGATTATGCAAATTCTCCTTTCTCATAATTGTGGGTAGTAAGTATGTTCTTCCACTCGGATAAGATGATGGTGTCTCATCTCTTAAAATTAACCAACACACTTGTGTTTTTAATTTTTTATATAAAAAAGGTGAACTACGAGTACCCTGATCCCCTATTGCACGGAAGGTGGTACGTAGGAACTAAATGTTCGCAACCACGGCGGATGCAAAATTATAAAAAAAATACTTCTTTTCTAATCCCCACAATCTATTTTTATATACAACATTTATAGCCAAAATACACAGATTTACAAAGAGGTTCCTGCGGAGTACGGTAGATGTTTAGGGTGCTAATACCTTTCCTTTGCATAACCAACCCCTGAACATAGATTCTCTCCCCTTCTTTTTGGTTTATTCTCTCTTTTCCCATTCCTTTTGAAATAATAAAGCGTGATGGCGATTTTTTATTTGATTTGTGCGAGTTAAGTCAATCCAATGGCTTAGTCTCAACATTTCTACTACTACAGAAAAATGGTGACTTCACTGGGGAAAGATCGACCTATTGTTGGTCCATCCCTAAGCGGGTTGAGCCTATATTTGTTATTTGTGTATGTGCTATTGTAGTGTATATGTTATATGATGTATATGTTTGTCTGGATTTTCCTGGTTTTCAGGGTGCTTGGTGATTTCTCATATGTCCTCTACCTGGACTTGGGAAAACTTAAGATAGGACGGGCGGTATAGTCATGTTAACTTTGAGGGAGTAATCCCAAAAAAGGAGACATGAGATCCCCTACTCAGTGGAGACCCCTTTGACTGTAGTGTCGTTTACCGAGTAATCGGGAAGACGTACTGCTTTCGACCTGGGAGCCTACTGAAAATGAGGACCGTAGAACCTTTAATCCATCTTGGCCTTTTAGGTGTAGTGCGGAAGCTATGACAGAGTAATCCGGAAGGGTTTGTCACGCGATACTACACTCAGACGAGTTTTTCTTTAGAATATTACTAATTACCGAGTCAATCGGGACGTTGGTAATATCGGAAGGAAGGATGTAGACTCTGGAAACCTCTTAGAAACTTGTTCGGCAAGTGATAAACTATTAGACCATACCTTGTGGGTAGTACCTTTGACCTCATGCTCGTGACGTCGAACCTATGAACCCCCCATGTTTGTGATCTTGTGTGTGATTGTTGCATCATGCATTCATGCACCCATGAGCATCTTTTAAGACATTGTGGTTCAAGGGACTTAAAGTTGACTCTTTGTGAATATCTGAAGTACTTTTGACCATGGATTTTGAAAAATAAAGACTCGAATGTTCAGTTTCAAGAATCCAAAAATAGATGATTTGACGAGTCTAATTCCCGAAATTGAAAGTTCTACATGTTTTTGGAAGAAGTTTGGATCCATCATGTCTCTCATTAAGCTCAGGATGAAGGGGGGTATTCTCTCGACTTTGGTCTAGTTCTATAATCCGATATATCGATGTTTCACCTTCCTCGATTATCAATTGATGCCTCATTAGAGGAGTGTTCTTATCTACTAGGTTTACCTGTTACTAATCGTGTTCGTTTTACCGGCTTAGAGGGGGAGCCAAAATCTCATGAGATTGCTGCTTTGGTTCATTTGAGGAAGTCTAAAGTTGAAGCCCACGTGACTACCAAAGGAGGGATTAGAGTATTACCCGCTCAGTTCTTATTGGAGAAACCCCGTTACTTTGCTAGGATGAAGAGTAAAGTTGCTTTTAAGGCAATTTTTGCTCTACTTGCCTATGGGTTTTTTTGATTTCCGAACATCGACAACTTTGTGGATGTTAACGCCATCAGGATCTTTTTGATAGGGAATTCAGTCCCTATATTATTAGGGATGCTTATTACTCCATTCATCTTCGGGATTCTTATCATGGAGGGATGATCATATGTTGCACGCCTTTGTTGTATCAGTGGTTTATTTCTCACTTGCCTTGGTCTGATGCTTTCTAAGTTATCAGGAAGGAACCTCGTTAGGCTCCAAATATTATGGCCCTCACTCATTCAGATATTGTTTGGTACCATCAGGCTTACCATGATGTAGATATTAAGCCAAATAATATTCATCTGAGTGGTTTCTTTCTTAAAGATAGAGAAAATCATAAGGAATCTAAGGAGAAGAATGCAAAGGCTTGGCGTCATATTCACAAGAAGAGTAGAAAGGAATTGGGACCTAGAGGGGTTGTTTCTTTGGAGCCTTATTTTCAGTGGGTACAAACAAGAGCCATCCAGTTGAAGATGCCATATTCCCGTGAAGAACCTATGCCTGATATATTTGTGAAGACCACTCCTCCCCTTTTGGATGATGTGGAAGAGCTTCAGCTGGCCCTAGTCAGGATGCAGTAGGAGAAAGAAGCTTGGAATAATAAGTGTCAGACTTTAGAGATATCCTACCAGGCACACTTGAAGGAGAAGGATGACCTAATTGAGATTCTTGAGAGTCGTGTAGTAGAGATGATGGAGAAGAAAGAGGATTTATTTTCCTCTAGCGCTCAGTCATCACTTATTCATTCACTTCCCGACTCTGGCGATTGGAAAAAGGTTTTCGACCGGTATGCAGAAGAGAACAGGCAGCTAAAGGCTCGGATTGCTAGACTCATAGGAAATCATCAATGCATAGAATGATCTTTATCAGTTTTGCTTTCTCAGGATTTTTAGATTCTATCTTCTTTTTGTACTTGGGATTGTTGAATCTTGTACTAAAAAAGTTGTAATCTGTTTTGAAGTTATTATAATGAGATTTTCGGTATTTCAGATGCGTTAGTACTTTAATATTCGCAAAATTGTCTATAATTATTTGAATCCCTTGAATTACTAATAAATCATGTGCATTGCATATCATGCATCATCTTATACATATTTCTTTCATTTCTTTTCATACCTAGGTGTCTTACCTAATTTCTCTGCTTCGTTCAGTAAATTGTCTTACCAGTATAATACTCGAGCTAATTCCAAGATGAAAATGGAGAATCTTGAACAGGAAAATCGTGAGTTGTGCGATGAGGTTACTGCTCTGAAGGCTGGTATGGCTAATTTAACTGCTTTGATGGAATCGTTGGTGGCTGCTCAGAATTAGCCACCACTTGCTCATCCTCAACAAACAACATTTGCTTCTCAAGGTCCATCAGTTCTCGTTTCTGTTGCTCCAGTTACTGCTACTCATAATCGTATGCCTCAAAGTTATCCATGGGGAGTTCCAGAAAACTTCATGACAAAAGGTTTTAATATTGATGCTCCAGTTGTTCAAGATGCTGCTACTCCTACACCTCCTATGGTGCATATTACTCCTACTGCTACAAATGAGATTCATTATGCCGCACCCCCTTCGACGAATGTTGTGCCGTTTGTTAAAGATGAAGTTTATCATCATATTCCTCCGCCAAGTGAAAGCTTGGGCTTCTATGAACGAATTGACGATTTTCAGGATCAGTTTGATAAGATGCAGAAAGAAATGAAGACCCTCAGAGGAAAAGAATTATTTGGGTAGAATGTGAATGACGTGTGTTTGGTTCTAAATGTGAAAATACCTGCGAAGTTCAAAGTATCAGAATTCTAGAAATACAAGGGAAATACTTGTCCTCGAGCTCACCTTGAGATGTATGTGAGAAAGATGTCTACTCACACCGATGATCAACGCCTGTTAATTCACTTTTTTCAAGATAGTTTGACTGGTGCAATATTGAAGTGGTATATGAGCTTGGATAGTACCAACATTCATACTTTCAACGACTTGGGTGAAGCGTTTATTAGATAGTACATGTATAATATGGACATGGTACCTGACCGTGATCAACTCAGGGCAATGGTCCAGAAAGACAATGAGTCTTTAAGGAATATGCACAAAGATGGCGTGAGGTAGCCGCCCAAGTGATTCCTCCAATGGAAGAGAAAGAGACGAAGATTTTCCTGAAGACTCTAGGTTCCTTCTACTATGAAATAATGGTGGCGAGTGCACCAAGTGATTTTACCGAAATGGTGAGCATGGGCATTTGTTTGGAAGAAGCTGTAAGAGAGGGTCGCTTGACAAGAAGTGAAAATTTTGGTAGTACGAAGAAACCATCATACGGGTTTGCTAAGAAGAAAGAAGGAGATACAATGTTGTTATCCAAGAGAGAAGGGTTAATCCTCTTAGAAGGAATCATCAGCGCCACAAATAGGTTGTTTTGGTAACTCTAGTTGTCAATGTGGCTCCAACCACAGTTGCTTATCAAAGACCATCCCCTCAGGGAAATCAAGGGCAGAATCAAAAGAGAGAGTCTTTTAATTCTATCCCCATGAGCTATGCAGAGTTACTCCCGTCATTGATTTAGAAAAGGTTGGTTCAGACCAGGCCACCCCCTGCTATACCATTACCTTTGCCTTGGTATTATAAGGCAGATCAGACGTGCGATTTCCATTAGGGAGTACCAGGGTACAATGTGGAAAACTGTTATCCTCTGAAATATGAGGTACAAAAGATGGTGCGATATGGCCTTCTATCCTTTAAAGATATTGGCCCTAACGTAAAAGATAATCCATTGCCAAATCATGGAGAAGCAAATGTTATAAACATGGTTGTTGGTTGTCCACGGGACTTCCGGATTTTTGATATCAACCTGGTTAGAGGAGATTTGGTAAATATGCATGCTGACCTCTGCGATTTTAGTTACTATACACATGACCGTGCTGGTTGTGGTATTTGTAGTACAGATATACAAGGGTGTGATAAGATAAAAGTCGATCTTCAGGAAACGATGTACGAAGGTCTCATTCATATAACCAGGCCTAGGGCAGAGTACGAAGAAGATGTGAATATGGCCTTTGGATGTCTTGGAGAATTCCATATCTTTGATGTGAATCATATGAATGATGATTTGGTGCAGTTGCACGCTACCTTCTGTCACATGAATGGTCAAGAAGAGCACCATTATGGGTCTTGTCGAATCTGCTGTAGAGATTCCCGTGGTTGTTCCATTGTGAGAAGGGGTATTCAGTTGTTGTTGGACAACGATACTATCAAGGTTTCGGGAAATAGGAATGATTACCATGGGATTAATATGATTAAATATTTCTTAGATGAGAATGTGTCGGATAATGAGTATGCTTCTGTAGATGAATTCTTTTCCTCATATGGAGATGTGTTTTCCAACGACGATCCTGTGATGTCTAAATATTTTGAAGAAGGGGTGAATGTTATTGTGCCTTGTTTCGGTGTTCCCACCCCTTTTGAGGTTGAATATCATAGCAAGCCAGTTGTTTCTCTAGTGGTGATTTGTTTGTCGTGTCTTGTTCCTTATGATTCATACAAGGTCGTGCCATATAACTACAATGCTACAATTCTAGATCATGGTGTGGAAGTTTCCATCCATCCATTGTCTGATGTCAAGAATATTACTGAGGCCAGCCGAGCGACCCGTAGTGGCCGTGTTTTCGCACTTGTCATTCGAGGGAATGTTAATTTTGATAAAAAGGTTGTTGAAAGTGTTGAATTTAAGAAAGAAATAGGGGAATCTAGTGGTACTACAATGGAAAAAGACGTGGATGATATATTGAAGATTATCAAGATGAGCGACTACAGGATCGTAGATCAATTGTTGCAGATACCATCAAAGATATCTATTCTAGCCTTGTTGATGAACTCTTCTTCCGAGAAGGAATCTTTAATGAGAGTATTGGATCAAGCTTTCGTATAAAGTGATATGTCATTGGACCAATTCAGCAGTGTGGTAGGGAATATTACATCCTGTAATAACCTAAGTTTCGGTGATGATGAATTGCCCAATGAAGGAAGGAATCATAATATGGCTCTCCATATCTCCATGAACTGTAAGAATGATTCATTGTCTAATGTGCTGATTGACAATGGATCCTCTTTAAATGTCATACCGAGGAGCACCTGATGAAGCTAAAGTACCAAGGAGCTCCCATGCGCCCAAGTGGCATAATTGTAAAAGCTTTCGATGGATCAAGGAAGTCTGTTATTGGGGAAGTAGATCTGCATATTCACATAGGCCTGCACTTGTTTCAAATTACTTTCCAAGTTATGGATATTGTGCCCGCTTACAACTGTTTAATGGGACGACCATGGATACATGAGGCAGGGGTTGTCACTTCAACTTTACACTAGAAGCTGAAGTTTGTGCGTGAAGGAAAGGTGGTCATCATAAATGGAGAACATGTGTTGCTAATATCTCATTTATCCTCTTTCGGTGTTATGGAAGCAGATGAAGGTGTTGTTGGAACCCAGATCCAAGCTTTATCCATTGATGATATAAGAGGAAATGAGAATTTTATAGCTTCGTTTAAAGATGCTCAACAGGTGGTACGTAATGGCCCTAATAAGGTATGGGGACTGATTGATGATCCACCTATAAACAAGAATAGAGTTGGTTTGGGATTCTCTGTGAAGAATGGAAAAGGTAATAATATGAAGCCGAAGTCTGCTTTGGGCAAATACCAGGATATCTTTCGTAGTGGGGGTTATCTTTATCCAACTGTTCCTAGGATCAATGCTATTGTGGAGGATGAAGCAGAGCAAGAGATACTGAATTACGTGACACATAGAGTCAGAGTCCAGAACAGAGTCACTATCGATGTTCCCTCTTTCATTCATGTCTTAAAGTAATTTTTTTTTTAATCTTTTCAAAAATATTTCGCTCTGCCCAAGGTGAAAGTTGATATTGTATGGGCTTATCTGTTTGCTTTAATCTTTAAAATCAATAATAAAAGTTGCCTTTGATTCCCAAATTGTGATTTTATTTTTTGATTTTCTTGGAAAATGGTAATCAGAAAAAACCTTTCAAAATAAATAATTAACTCTAATTTGCATAATCACTTGCTATGTGTGTCAATTTCTAAAAGAATACATAAATCATATGTGCAGATTAATTAAAAAACCCGTTGAACACAACGACCCTGCACCCTCTCCCAACTTTGAATACCATGTGTATGGGGACGAAGAAGAAGAATATGATGAGATTCCATAAGAGGTTTCAAGGTTGCTTGAGAGCGAGGAAAGTGATATTCATCCATATAAGGAACCATTGGAAGTAATTAATTTAGGGTCAGAGGAAGATCCAAAAGAAGTCAAGATTGGAGCATTGCTGCATCACGATGTGAAGAGAAGGTTGATTGAATTGTTGAAAGAGTACGTGGACATATTTGCTTGGTCATACCAAGAAATTCCTGGTTTGGATACTGATATTGTGGAACATCATTTGCCGCTAAAGCCAGAGTGCCCACCAATCAAGCAGAAATTGCGAAGAACTTACTCTGATATGGCAGTGAAAATTAAAGAAGAAGTTTTAAAGAAGATTAATGTCGTTTTCTTGTGACATCAGTGTACCCTCAGTGGATTTCCAATATTGTCCCTGTACCAAAGAAAGACGGAAAATTTCGCATGTCCGTTGATTATAGAGATATAAACAAAGCTAGTCTAAAAGATGACTTTCCATTACCACATATTGATATGTTGGTTGACAGTACAGCAAAATTCAAAGTATTCTCGTTCATGGATAGATTTTCCAGATATAATCAAATTAGAATGGCTCTTGAGGACATGGAAAAAACAATGCTTATCACACCCTGGGGAACATTCTATTACAGAGTGATGCCCTTCAGTTGAAGAACGCTGGTGCAACGTACCATATGGCTATGACAACCCTATTCCATGATGTGATGCACAAGGAAATTAAGGTATATGTTGATGATATGATTGCCAAATCCCGGACTTAAGAAGGGCATATAGAGGATTTGTTGAAATTCTTTCAGCATTTGAGGAAGTATCGTCTCTGCTTGAATCCAAACAAATGCACCTTCGATGTTCAATCAGGGAAGTTGTTAGGTTTCATTGTTAGCCAAAAAGGAATTGAAGTTGATCTTGATAAAGTCAAAGAAATTCAATAAATTTCAGCGCCAAGAACTGAAAAGCAAGTTAGAGGTTTCCTTGGGCGGTTGAATTACATTTCTAGATTTATCTCCCATATTACTGCAACGTGTGAGCCGATCTTTAATTTGTTAAAGAAAGATCAAGGTTATGTATGGACATATGATTTCCATAAGGAATTTAAAAGTATTAAAGAGTATATGCTTGAACCTCTTATCTTGCTCCCTCCAGTTGAAGGAAGACCATTGATTATGTATCTGATAGTGTTATATAATTCTATGGGCTGTATTTTGGGATAACAAGATGAATCAGGGAAGAAGGAATATGTCATTTATTATCTCAGCAAGAATTTTACTGACTGTGAGTCTCATTATTCTATGCTGGAAAATACATGATATGCTCTAGCTTGGGCGGCAAAGCAACTGCAGAAATATATATTGAATCATACTACTTGGTTTATTTCCAAAATGGATCCAATTAAGTATATTTTTGAAAAGGCTGCTCTTACTGGAAGAATTTCCCGGTGGAAGATGCTGTTTTCTGAATATGATATCGAATATCATACTCAGAAGGTTATAAAAAGCAGTGTGTTAGCAATTACCTTGCTCACCAACCAGCGGATGATTATCAGTCTGTTAAGTATGATTTCCCTGATGAGGATGTTATGTTTATAAAATAAAAATATTGTGATGAACCTTTGCCTGAGGAAATTCCTAATCCTGAATCCCGTTGGCGCATGGTGTTTGATGGAGCTGTGAATGCTTATGGGAAAGGAATTGGTGATGTGATTATCACTCCTCATGGATCACATATACCTTTTATTGCAAGATTCGAATTTGATTGCACTAATAATATGGCAGAGTATGAAGCTTGTATCATGGGTCTCGAGGAGGCTATTGATCTCAGAATCAAATTTCTAGATGTGTATGGTGATTCAGCTTTAGTAATAAATCAGATTAAAGGAGAATGGGATACTCGTCATCTTGACTTGATCCCTTACAAATAATATGCTAGAAGATTATTAACCTTATTTAATAAAGTGAATTCCATCATATTCCTAGAGATGAAAATCAAATGGCGAATGCTTTGGTAACTCTGGCTTCTATGTATCAGGTAAATACTTGGAATGATGTGCCTCGTATCACAGTGTGACGTTTGGATAGACCGGGTCATGTGTTTACAACAGAGGAGATGTCAGATGAGAAACCTTGGTATTATGATATCAAGCATTTTCTCCAGACTCAGGAATACCGGGTTGGTGCATCAAATAAAGATAGAAAGACATTGAGAAGGTTGGCAGGTAGCTTTTTCCTCAATGAAGATGTGTTATACAAAAGAAATTATGACATGGTCTTGCTTAGATGTGTGGATAGACACGAAGCAGACATGTTGATGCATGAAATCCATGAAGGTTCCTTTGGTACCCATGAAAATGGACATTCGATGGCAAAGAAGATGCTTAGGGCGGGCTATTATTGGCTGACAATGGAATTTGACTGTTACAAATTTGCAAAGAAGTGCCATAAGTGTCAGATTTATGCTAACAAAATGCATGTGCCTCTGACACTTATCAATGTTATTTCTTCCCCATGGCCTTTCTCTATGTAGGGTATTGACATGATAGGGATGATTGAACCCAAGGCATCAAATGGACATCGTTTTATCTTGGTGGCAATAGACTATTTTACCAAATGGGTGGAAGCAACTTCATACGCTAATGTTACTAAGCAGGTGGTAGTGCGCTTTATCAAGAACAATCTCATATGTCAGTATGGTGTGCCAAGCAGGATTATTATTGACAACAGCTCGAATCTGAATAACAAGATGATGGCATAACTCTATGAAGAATTCAAGATTGTCCATCACAATCCATCTCCTTACAGGACAAAGATGAATGGGGCTGTTGAAGCTGTTAATAAGAACATTAAGAAGATCATCCAAAAGATGGTTGTTACTTATAAAGATTGATATGACATGCTCCCTTTTACTTTGCACAGTTATCGAACATTCGTTTGTACTTCAACAGGGGAAACCTCGTTCACTCTTGTGTATGGCATGGAAGCAGTGCTCCCCGTTGAGGTTGAGATTCCCTCTTTACCTGTGATGAGGGAAACCAAGTTGTCAGACGCTGAATGGGTCTAGAATAGGTTTGACCAGTTGAATTTGATTGAAGAAAAGAGAATGACAGCTTTATGTCATGGTTAATCGTACCAGAAGATAATTAAGAATGCTTTTGATAAGAAGGTCAAGCCTTGTGAATTCAGAGTAGGCAACCTCGTACTCAGGAAGATCATGTCTCTTAACGCTGATTCTAGGGGCAAGTGGACTCCCAATTTCGAAGGCCCATATGTTATCAAGAAAGCCTTCTCTGGTGGTGCATTGATTATTGAAACTATGGATGGCGAGGAGTTCCCATGTCCTATGAATGTTGATGCAATCAAGAAATACTTTGCCTAAAGAAATAAAAGAACAAATCGCTAAGTCGAAAACCCGAAAGGGCAGCTTAGGCAAAAAAGAGCGTCTCGGTAGGCTGAAAACCCGAAAGGGCGGTCTAGGAAAAAATTAGAGACATAAACATAACAAATTCTCCAGCTAGGTTGAAAACCCGCAAGGGAAACTTAGGCAAAAGTTAGGGATTTCTTGGAAAGTAATTCTATCATACAAGACTTGATCATTGAAGCAACAATCTTCTTGGATCCTCACCACACTTTAACAGAAGTCACTGCTCAGGAATTCAAAGTTGTCAGGGAGAATAGTGGTCATTGTATTTCGATGTATCTTTTCCAATATATATTACCATTTTCCAAACTTTGTAATCATCTATGGGGTCTCGCCATTCGCAGACTACCATTCTATTAATAAAGTTTGAGCCTTTATCCAATTCTTTGCAATTCTTATTTTATTCTACTTACAAAGACTCCATTTATTATTGATGGTAATTTTCAAAACAAAAAAAAAGATTAAATATCAAAATTGATTTTTTTTAAAGAATTTACAAATTAATTTTTTACTTTAGATTTTATGACTCAAGAAAAACAAAAGTGGTGATCCCAAGGATGGACGAACTCAGAAACATTGGAAGTATATATTCCCCAGGAAGGTTCTCCAAGGTCCCTTTTTGCTGGAATGCGTATGATCTTCTTGTGTTTCTCTAGTATTTAGAGATGATACCAATTGATGTATGGCACGGTGTTGGGTCTGTGATCCCATTTTCCCCATTCATGTCTTGGTTCATTTTGATTTCAAGTTTGCATGGTCCGAAGCCTCTACCCCAGATTCCCCAGCAACTAAACAAGGACATTTTCTTTTCTAAGAAGTGTGGGAACAATTAACAACCTTGTGGGTTTTCTCTCGCCAAGTGCTGGGTTTAATTTAAAATCCGCACAATTTTGATTTATTCTTGTATTGTTTGATTTCTTAGATCCCTAAGTGAAGTTGAAATACTTCTTCTCTCTGAGAGATGTTACCCCCATAAAATTTCATAATTTCTCTTCAATGAAGTTTATGTAATTATCACTCTTGGTATTGGAGAAGGTATTTTGGGCTCCTCTCAATGATGTGGTGTTGTACTCCCCAAAAAAGTCAGCACGAGATCCCCAGGTGATATCTCGATAATGTGGTATTGTTTTCCCCATTGAGGTCGGTATTGCAATCCCCGGTAGAAGTACAGAGGATGAAGCATTTGTTTTCCCTCATTGAAGCCTATGTGATGTTCCTCGGTGAAGCATGGAGGATGATGTTAGATCCTAGTATTTGCACTGATTCTTTTGTCTTGATTTGATTATTTTCGGATTGTGTTTCTTCCTAGTGAAATTACGCCATGGAACAAGACTTTTTAGTGTTTACTTTCTTACATATTTTCCTTCTGGATGTGATTTAGTCAAGTATTAACTCTACCCAATTTGGTTTTGTCTGTTTATCCACATTATGGTGTGATAATATTGTCAGCATATACATGATAAGATTCATACATGCATCATTAATAGCTTAATTAAATCCATTACTCATTTGCATCCATTCATATTTTATTGGCATATTACCCTATTTGCAGAGTTGTGTTACCCTCTCTCCAATAGATTATCAACTTTAAGCAGAGAGTGTATATTGTTTCGATTTTCCCCACTGAGTTATCCCTCGTGGAATATTTTTGCTTTAATCTTCTATTTAGTTCTTTATCTTAGTGGAATGTGATCCCCTTTTGAGTTTATTTCTCATCAGGTGCTATCTCGGTTGACTGTTTCACTCTGGTTTGTTTATGGTTTGAATTTGTGGTCCCCAGCAACATTATTATTTTGATTACTATGAGCTTTGAGCCCTAGTTTAAGAATGTGCATTTATTTTGCACTTGAACACTTTAGTTCCTCAGCAGGAATATATTGGCATCCCCCCCCCCCAGGAAGCCTTGTTTCTTCCCCCACGAGGTCATTATTGCAACTCCTTTTCATAACAGCAAGTGACGGTCTCTTTATTTGAGCAACTTGTACCTTCCCAGTAGGTTTTTTAGTTCTTAGAGAAGATTCACGATTTGTTACTCCAATGAATGGTAGTCTCGTCATCATGGGAGATAGTTAGTTTTTGAGATTTGTTACTCCGATGAATGGTAGTCTCATCATTATGGGAGATAGTTTGTTGTTGAGATTTGTTACTCCAATGAATGGTAGTCTCGTCATTATGGGAGATAGTTTGTTGTTGAGATTTGTTACTCCAATGAATGGTAGTCTCGTCATTATGGGAGATAGTTCATTATTAAGATTTGTTACTCCGATGAATGGTAGTCTCGTCATTATGGGAGATAGTTCGTTGTTGATATTTGTTACTCCAATGAATGGTAGTCTCATCATTATAGGAGATAGTTCGTTATTGAGATTTGTTACTCCAATGAATGGTAGTCTCATCATTATGGGAGATAGTTCGTTATTGATATTTGTTACTCTGATGAATGGTAGTCTCGTCATTATGGGAGATAGTTTGTTGTTGAGATTTGTTACTCCAATGAATGGTAGTCTTGTCATTATGGGAGATAGTTTGTTGTTGAGATTTGTTACTCCAATGAATGGTAGTATCGTTATTATGGGAGATAGTTCGTTGTTGAGATCTTTTTCCGATGGATGGCAGTCTCTTCATTGTAGGAGATAGTTCGTCATTAAGATTCACATTACTTTGAAGAAGTTTATTGATTTCTTGTTGTAAGTATTGATGCAAGTCATTTATTACCACCTCTAATGTTGATGTTTGATGGTGTTATCCTGTCACCTTTATTCCCCCCACCCCACCCCCTAGTGGGTCGATATTACCTTTTTTTCTATCTTCTTTGAGAGTCGATAGTTTGCAGTTATCTGTTGATCACTTTTGTCCTTTATTTTCTCTCCTCGATGTTTGAGTTGATGTTACTTTGTCTTCTTCCTGGGCTTTCCCCCAATAGATTTAAGTCTTTTGTTTACCAGTGGATATGCTTATTTGCATGAATAATCGTAAACATTTCTTGGCATCTTAGGGCCAAAAATAGTATTTTTTTATATTTAAGTATCTTCAATTGCGTCGACACAAAAATTTTAACCTTCGTATCTCCGGATAGAAGACACTTAAATAAGGGCAGTTGTTGTACCCCAATTTTTACCCCTAACATCCCTCTATCATCTCATATCACACTAGGGTTTGGTTCTTCTCCTTATATTTAGCTTTGCTCATGGGGAATCACCAAGCACCTTGACTTTTATTTTTTCATCATTTATGTTTTGTTTTGATTAACTTTTAACTAATTAATACTATGAATGTTTACTCTAGTTGATGATGTTATAGGTGGAAGCACAACACATTTCATCAGGTTGATCTATAGGTTCATGAGTTTATTTCCATGCCTTCTTCAATAAGATTTCATTGAGGTTCAAGCTTCATCAATGAATATGCTTTGTAGTGACATCATGAAAATGTATACTATGATTCACCATGCCTCAATTCGTCAAAGAAAGTCAAAGGATGCAAAAGTTGATTGAAGAGGTTTGACCTAATTGGACAAGTTCTTGATTTCTTGATCACAAGTGCATAATTCCATCAATTCTTAATATTTGGAAGTGGTTATGGTTTCTATGGTTTCTTATTATCATCCTTAATAACTTCTATTTACATGAAAAAGGTATTTTCACAAGAAATCTTGTCAAAATTGAAAAGGGTTTCCAAGGCATTTTGTTGCTCTAGGAGCTAGGGTTTTGAACTTCTAAGGGCTATATCTTGCTCATATATTGGTATTGTTGGGTGATTCCAAAGATATACTTCTCTTTAAATGGTTATCAACAAATCACTTCAAAATTTTCAAAAATATTTTATGTGTAAGATGACTAATGTTGAAGAAAGATTACAAGTCCTCTAGATATGCCATCAAATTACCTTATGTGACTTCAAAAGATCATAACTTGGTCAATTTTTATCTCCTTAAGCCTATTATTTTTCCATAATGATCTTAAAGATGTGAACTTCAACCCTTCTTTTGTGTGCTAAGCTTGAAAATGGGTGGAATATGCCCTAAGGATGCAAGGGATTATAGGTCATCTCATGAATTTTCACCAACTTCACAAAGTCATAACTTTCTAAATTTTTGGAGTTTTTAAATGGTTCAAGTCTCAAACTTTCATTCAAGATATCTATTAATTCCATATTTTTTGGTCAAGGGCAAATTTTTAATGGAAGGCCATGTTTGGATGGAAGACATTATAGGTCATTTTTGAAGAAAAACATAGAATTTTTCTAAGTACAAAAAGTCAGCATATTTTTATTAACTTTGACTCATCATAACTTTCATCTCAAGCATCCATTTGATTCCATTATTTTCACATTTTAAAGTTTGTGATTTCATCTTCCCAATACATCAAGAATCAAGTCATAAAGCTTCATGAATTGTGCACACCATGATTTCAAAGTTGGTACCTTGGAACTGAAGTTTCTCAAACAATCAAAATGCAATTTCGAAAAAAATCACCAAATTTGTGTGTGTTTTCTACTTAAACATTATTAGCATAAGCATGTGGATGATTTAGAGTGTCAAAACACATCATTGGATGAGTTTTGATGCCCATGTGGTCACACTTATTTCATGAAAACAGGTGTGCACGATTTCCATTCAAATTGCACCATTCACCCATCCTCTTGATTCCATTCAGTTCTCCTATAAATACATGCTCTATCCCACTCATTTTCTCAAGCTTATATAGCCAGAATCACCCTGCCAAACTTCCTCCTAAACCCACTTTTCTGCAACTTCGAATTTGGTTTTACAGCTTTCCTCAATCCATTTTCTTTATCAATTCTTCATCCTTGAACTTCACTGAAGCTAACAAAAGAAGAACTAAGCGCTAATATTTCCTAAATTGGGCTAGCCAAGTCATGTTTCAGATCTCTGAATTTGGTACTGTAATGAATCTCTCATCATTCTGATCCTAGTCTCAACATTTGATTTCAACTGGAAGTAAATTTTGGCCATGAATTTTCAAATTCATTTTCAAGTCTTTCCTTCCAAAACAACTGAGTTACACCTTACATAAATTTTTCGCGAGGGTGCCATTGGAATCGTCTTGAAGAGACGAAGCGAATGGTACCAGTCTAGAGCTCTAATTTTTCCATTTCAGATACATGCAATTCGCGTGGCTAGAGGTTAAAGATGACCAATGCGTCATCTCTAAACCAATGATATCATGCCACTTGTTTTTTTTTAATTCTGATTTTGATGAATGATTCAGTGTTTTATTCACTAATGTCCATGATATGCACAGTGCACCATCTCCCTTGGATCAGATTACTAACACGTTTTGACATTGATCCTATGGTCTACATCTTTTTGGTTTTTATTTTATTTTCTGATTTTATATTTTATTTGTTTTAAACTTCAAATATTCATAAAAAATTCATTTTAACTTCAAAAAATCTAAAAAAAATCTTAAAAATACTTTCAATTTTTCTCTTTTTGATTATTATTTTTTCACAATTTTGTTTTGTGTTTTGATATTTTTTTTTCACTTTATTTGAGTTACTTTAAATGTTTTAAATACTTTTATTAGGTTTTAAATTCTGAAAAATATATGGAAGGATCCAATGACCTCTTGACAAATATTGATGACCTCATTTTATTTTCATTTCTGACTTTACTATTTTTCATAATTTTTGGTTTATTTTACCTATTTCTTTTATTTTTAAAAATAGTTTGTGACTTTAAAAAATTATCAAAAATTTATAAATATATTTGAGCTCGTTTCTGATTTTCTATGATCTTATTGAATTTTTCTTGGATGTTTTGAATATAGTTATTATTTTCCCCTTTTATTTTCATTTAAAACCATTTTAAAATTTTTTTAAATACAATTTTATTTTTGTATTTATTCTGGCTGATCTTGAACTATGAGATTTTGATCACGAGCTTCATTAACATCATTGGATCTTGGGTGTTGAGTTTAACTCCACCAAAATGGATGAATGATTTTAATGATAGCTTGATTAAATTTTTGGTTCAATTGTGATTTAATTTCTATCCCCTCCCTCTTCATCTTATCCCCTTCTTACTTGTAGTACATGTTGTTGGAGAATAATTTACATATTATTTCTCTAAACATATGATACATAGATTTTTATTGACCGACCTCAAAGTAGGTGTGACTTCTATATAAGTCCACTTACGATTGCTTAACATAGTGCTAAATTTTGTCCCGATTCGAGAAATGATCATTTGTAGCCTAAATCCATGTTTGCAAGCCCAAGTATGTTAATTTGAAACCTTTGATCCAATAATCTTGTGATTCATTGTTAAGAGGCTTTGGTCTTATCAATTCTCTAATGAATCTTCATAAGCTTTGGTCAAAGTGAATCACTTAAAAATCGTTGATCATTTATTATTACCTTGAGATTTTGAAATGAATGATATAATTTACAAAAAGCAAATGAAACTTGTTATTGAGAGGCTTTGCTTTTATCAATCCTCTAATGAGTTTCAAATGAAAGTTTCAAGATGGTCATTAAACTAACCTCTAATTTCTAACAATTGACTTTATTTTATGCCTTTACTTTATGCTCTTTACTTTAAGCACATTTATTTTAGCATTTATATTTCATGCTATTTTAATCTTTGCTCACTTGAGCATTTACTTTTATGTCATTTTAGTTTTTTCACTTGAGTTTCTCATTTCTTTTGGAAGATACCTAATAATCAACTTGAACCATAAAAAACTTTAATGTTATTTGGACTATTTTGTCACTATCCTTGGCATTATGGAGTGATGGACTTCTTCGATTTAGGACCATAGACTTTGGCCTACCTTGAGATCTTATGACTTCTATTGTTACTTTGTCTTTAGTTCTTTGGGTTTACCCCAAGACATTGGGTTATTTGATTGATTTGTGTGGAGGTTATTTTGATTACATGCTTTGTCTGTGATTGGGAACTCATTTATATACAGTTATTACTCTGCCCAATTTTTATGAAGACTTAATACAATTGAAGCTTGGTTTTCTTAAGAGGTTTATTATCTTTTCTTGTTTGGTTTCAATCCAAATGATGAGAATCCTACATTGACTCATTGTGTAAAGTGTTGGCTTCTTGTTGATTAGACGGTTCTTTTCTCTAGATCTTACCTTATGCTCTAGGATAGTCCTTTCATCTCCTCCCATCTTCTTTAGTTTCAAAAATATTCTCCCTCCTTTTGAAAACTCTTCTTGTTTTAAACTCGAACCTCTTTCACATTAAATTTTGACTTAGGTCCATACCTTTTCAAAAACATTTTCTTAATCAAACTTTAATCAACTTAATAATACCTTGACATTTTTTGTGAGAATACTAAAAATTAATCAATCTCATTCAAACCATTTTTCCACTTTGGGTCTTTATTTTAAAAAAAATATTCAAAAGATTAGACTTTTGTCAATCCCTATAGTGATGTGAGCTACTGTACTTCTATAATATGTAGTGATGTGAGCTACTATACTTCTATAATATGTAGTGAAGTGAGATATTTTCCACTTAGGTGTTGAGTGAAGCTTTGTTGATTTTAAAATTCATACCATATCCTCCACTTTGAGATGATACAAATTCTCCTTTATCATAATCGTGGGTAGTAAGTATGTTCTTCCACTCGGATAAGACGGTGATGTCTCGTCTCTTAAATTTAACCAACACACTTGTGATTTTAAATTTTTCTTAAAAAAAGGTGAACTACGAGTACCCTGACCCCCTATTACATGAAAGATGGTACGTAGGCACTAAAGGTTTGGAACCGCGGCGGGTGCAAAATAATAAAAAAAAATACTTCTTTTCTTATCCCCGCATTATATTTTTATATACAACATTTATAGCCAAAATACAAAGATATACAAAGAGGTTCATGCGGAGTACCGTAGATGTTTAGGGTGCTAATACCTTCCATTTGCATAACCAACCCCTGAACTTAGATTATTTCCCCCTCTTTTTGGGTTATTCGCTCTTTTCCCATTCCTTTGGAAATAATAAAGTATGGTGGAGAATTTTTATTTAATTTGTGTGAGTTAAATCAATCCAACGGCTTAATCTCAACATTTCTACCGCTACACACTCGACATGTGAGTTGGATTGTGTTCCTTGAATTGCAAGGTTCTGTTATCACTTTTAAGCTTTGAAGCATATAGTTTATTATTGTTCTTGTATGAAGCTTTTAAGCAACCCCAAGTTGTATTCTTAGTTAGGAGTAAAGTTGTAAACGGTGTAGTTTAGCTTTAGGATTGACTGAGTATTTTCATGGAAGTGTGTCTTCTGTTTTGTTATCATGGAAGTGTGTCTTACTGTTTGTTGTCCAAACGTTGTCTGATTGATGAGGGATTGAGGAGGGTCTCATATCTAGGTGAGTCTTAGATAGAAGTATAGCATGATTAGTGATTAAGTGAGTAGATTGTAAATTGGTATTTTTATTGTAGGGTCTATAAATTAATACTATCATAGTGGACTTGTCCCTGACTTGGTATGCCCCCAGAGTAGGAGAGTTGCTCCGAACTTGGTAACAATTTATGTTTGTTGTTTATGTGTTTTAGTATTGTTTTTATTGTTTATACCTTGCATGTGTTGTTTATGTCATATCAGATGTCCCAACATATCATAGGACATCTGAAGTTATGACCTACCAGAATTTAAATAAATTATTATTACACTTATTATTATAAATATATTAAATATTTATAATAATAATAGGAAAATATTTATTTATCAACCCGATTTATTATAATAAAAAATAATTTTAATGCACATGATAACAAATTATATGAGGAAAATTGATAATTTAATATAATATATAAATTAAATAAACAAAATAAACAAAATAATAAAAGTAAATTAAATAAATTACTTAAAAAATAGGGGGTGTATTTCTCTTTAACATAGTAATATAGGTGGTTCAAATAACAAGGGCTTAAGCCCAATGATCGATTTGGGGCCTAAAGCGCAAAAGGGGTGTCATATATAGTAGTAGTACAAGTAAAGGAAGGGTGCAGACAGAAAGGGCTTAGTCCCAACACAAGTTATGGAGATCTGTTTGGCCATGGTACGAGTGGACCAAGGTGTTATAGTTTGCTAGCATGATCCTAAGCGTATGATCTTGATCATGTGGCTAGCTGAGGTAAAATTAGGAGCATTGATCAAAAGCATGTGAGACAGAAGGCCAAGATTGAGAGTTGACTGAGGCAACATCGTGGATGAGCGAGTAGATGATCGGTCAACAGTAATTAAATCATGTGACCATCAAGAGGCCACATGATGCGCATCAATGGACATACAAAGAGAGTATATATTTTTTCCTCTTCATAATATTTTCATTTTTATCAAATATTTCTCTCTCTTTTTCCCTTACTCTCTCTTCGTTCTCTCAAATCTCTTCAACAACGGCCACCACCCAATCGTAAAAGTCGTCGGGTACTCCAGGTTTCTAGTTGAGCTTCAACCAAAACCTGCATTTGTTCATCCCCCAAAATCCAGAAACAATATAAAACTTATGAACCCTAGACCCCAGCCTTAGAACCATAACCCTACCACCATTAAGCCACTGCGAGCAGCCGTTAAAATCGTTGCATAGATGCAAGGCCGTCTGGACCTTCATCTTTTCCTCTGGATAAAACCAAGAACCCTAACCCCCATCACCACGAACCTTAACCCCTTTATGTACATGAACCATAGCCCTAAATCAATATGAACCCTAACCTAAGTTAGAAAATTAACCCTAGGACTTCTAAAAACCCAAAACAAATAAAAAACAGTGATACAAAAGTTTTAAGAAAGTTAAGTAATATTCACCAACCTTCCTAGTTGTGAATCTGGTCTTAATCTCCTTGGTTCCTCCTTTGATTTCTGCCTTCTAATCTCCTTCTATTTTGCTTGCAGGTACGAAAATTGGTACTAGGGTTGGAAGGTGATAGATTCACAGCAACAGTCTCCAATTTCTCTTTTCCAATTCTCCAAGTATTTTTTTTCTGTCCTTAATTAGGTCTTAGGGTTTAATTTATATAGGCTTTAGCATTAGAGTGAATTATGGAATTAGCTAGTGTGATTTGCAGTTATAGGTTTTGTGATTGATTGTAATTATCAATTAGGGTTAGGTTTGATTCAGATTTCTAAATTAACAGATTTGATTGAGATCTGATTGTAAATAGAAATTAGGGTTTCTGGATTATTGTAATGTATTCGGTCCAAATTCTCTTGTATAAACAAATCCAATCAAATAAAGTATTTTTTCCAATCTTTGATTATTCCATTGATTTGATTCATCTCTTTTGAAATTGGGCTTTTGGGGTTCGATTTGGGAAAGGGACGGATGGAGGCACCATTGAGAATTGCTTAGGGTGAAAACCATAGTTGACCTTTGGTCAACAATCTCAAAAATAAAATAAGTAATAAAATAAATAAATGAATTATAAATAAAAATCAATAAATTTGAAAAAGCGACAATGTTGACCTCTGGGTCAATTGAAAGTCACTTATATTAATAAAAAAATAAAATGAATAAATTAATTTGGGCATGTTGACCCCCGAGACAACTTTTTATAATATTAATGCTAATATTTATGACAATAATAATAGAATAAAAATACAAATTACTTTTATAGTTGACTTTTTGTCAACAAAGATTGAATGAATAATATTTTTTGTAACAATCAAATGAAGGTTAGTATAAATTTATATATTATTAAATAATAAGCCCATTAAATAATGCTTTCTTGGCTAATAAAAGAAAAGTAAATTAGCATGATAAATAGAAACTAAATAATATGCATAAAGAATGGATTCAACGTTAGTGCAACTTAAAAATAAATAAAAATGTATATTTTTTTCAAAATTAGTTAGACATTAGAGGTAGTTTACCCAATTAATATGACTAAAAAAAAACTTTAAACCAAGTGAAAATTTGTTTTGATTGTAAGACTTAAGGTGGACAAATTTGGGATATGACACCACTCAGAATTGAAAACTAGTAAGAAAGGTTCAAGATCCATCTCTGATTATGTGTTGTGCATCAGAATTATTGCCGATTCAATTTTGGCAATTGGTGATCCTATCTCAGATCATGATCAAATTGATGTTATCTTACAAGGTCTATCAAAAGAGTATAATTCGTTCATAATGATGGTTTATAGAAAAGTTGAACCTCTCGACATGTATGATATTGAAGGACTTTTGTATGTGTAGAAAGCTCAGTTTGATAAGTATCACCAACAATTATCTTCACGAAGTGCTACAACTAATGTGGCTACAAATAATGTGGGATACTCTACAAGTTACCTATGAGGAAACTAATAAGGTCAAACAATCTAGAATTAATACATTTAATCAAGAGTTTGAACTCTTTCGCATGAAGAATGGTGAAACCATTGCTCAAATGAAAAAGATGCTCTCGCATCTTATTAATCATTTAAATTTTCTAGTTAATTCTATTTCCAATTCTATTTCTACTAACAAGGCTTTGAGATTTCTTACTAGGAATTAGAAACCAAATATCACCACGATCAAGGAAGCCAATAATCTTGCAACATTTGATCTTACTACTTTATTTAGAAAGTTGGAAGAACACGAGCAAGAACTCGCTTGCTTGGATAAACATGGAAAGATGCTTGAGAAAAAGAAGAAAAAGGAGAAAGACATCGATAAGGAGGAAGGAACAAATTCTAAAGCTCTTAGGGCTTGAATTTTAATATCCTCAAAGGATGAGCACACTAATGATAGTGATACTTGTGATGAAGAAGATTCGGATGATGAACAGATGGGATTATTTATAAGGAGATACGATCGATATATTCAGAATAATGGTGTCAAACACTCTGACAAAAATCTTGTGAAATTTAAAAGAAAATTCACATCCTCCAAAGATGAAGACAACAAAAAGAATAAGACAAGAGGTATGTGCCATGAATGCAGAAATTCGGGTCAGTTTAGATCAGATTGTCCATCTCTTTCTAATAAGAAAGGAAAGGACCAACGAAACAACTCTAGGAAATCTAGAAAATCCTATGTTGCTTGGGATAGAGACATTGATGGCTCAAGTAATGAAATCTCAACTGATAGTGATGGGGATACAAATTATGGTTTCATGGAATCAATGTAAAAGCAAGAAAAAGAATGTAAGTCATTCTAAATACTCTAATGTTCATAAGTTGTCTTTTATTGAATTGAAAAATGCTTTTAAGAATCTACAAAAATAGTCATTACATGCTTATAAGAAATTACCTTCCAACGAATTTTTTTTTACATACTTGGAAGAAATGGTTGAAGAAACCAATAAGCAACTTGAATTATTAAAGTGATCTATTGTAGATAGTCAAAATCATAAAAAGGAGGATGAGGAACCATGTCGGTTCAATTGTGAATCTTGTCAAATTCGACAACAAGAGGTGAGTACTCTTGAAACCAAAGTGGACAAGGCATCACAACCTTGTGCTTATTTTGCTATTAACTAATCAAAGGTTGAAAAGCCTTGTAAAAAGTATAATTTGATCAAGAAGGATTCAAATATAAAAAGTAAATCTCATCATAAGTTTCTTTGTCACTATTATTGCAAGAAAGACCACACTATTGAAAAATGAAAATTTAGGTCCTTTTTTGTTCCTAAAGGCAATATCCAATGGTTGCCCAAATGAAACAATTCTTTCACTCACTCCCAAGGACCCAATGAGAATCGGGTACCTACCATTTTTTTATTTTGTAGGTTGAGTGTCTTGATGCTATGATGGGAAAATGGATTCTCGATAGTGAATATTCAAGATAAATGACGGGAGACATCTCTCTATTCTCCGACTTTGTGGTGAATAAGAAAGGTTATGTATCCTACGATGATCACAACAAAGGAGAAATAATTGGAAAAGGTAGTATAGGAAATCCCTTAACTATTATTATCTCAAATGTTATGTTAGTTGAAGGCCTTAGACATAGTCTTCTTAGAATTGGTCAGTTGTCTGACAATGGGTATAAGGTAACTTTTGTCAAAGATTGTTGCATAATAGAACATAATGAAAATAAGGATTGTATGTTTAATGGTATGAGGGTAAATAATATCTATATGATTAACTTAAGAGAGGTTTCCTTGAATAATGCCCAATGTCTTGTTACCATGAGTGAAGACTATTGGCTATGGAATACATGTTTGGCACATGTCAACTTTGATCAACTTAATAAAATATTTGAAAAAGATTTAATAATTGGCCTACCAAAAATTAATTTTTCAAAAGACCACCCATGTGATGCATGTCAAAAGGCCAAACAAACAAGAGTCTCTTTCAAATCTAAAAACGGTGTTTCAATGTCGAGACCTCTTGAGCTCCTTTACATGGATTTATTTGGACCTTCCCGGACCAAAATCATAGGTGGAAACTATTATAGTTTTGTAATCATAGACGATTACTCTAGATTTTGTTGGACTATTTTCTTATGAGCAAAGATGAAACATTCGTGACTTTCACATGTTTTGCCAAGTTATCCCAAAACATTGATTTATAAAATTATAGACATCTGAAGCGATCATGCATGTGAATTTGAAAACCACCTCTTTGAATAATATTGTGATAAATTTGGTATTGAACATAATTTTTCAGATCCTAGAACTCCACAAAAAAATGGTGTCGTAGAGCGTAAAAATCATGTTTTAAAGGAGTTGGCAAGAACAATGCTCAATAATTACGGTCTACCAAAATATTTTTTTACCGAAGTTATTAGTACGACATGTTATGTCTTGAATAGGATACTTATTCGTCCTAACCTTGACAAAACTCCTTATAAACTTTTAAAAGGTAGAAAACCAAATTTATCGGATCTTCATGTCTTTAGATGTAAATGTTTTTCTTTTAAATAATGGAAAGGATAATCTTTGGAAATTTGATGCAAAAGCCGATGAAGGTATCCTTCTTGGATACTAACAATCTAGTAAAGCATATAGAGTTTATAACAAAAGATTACTTATTGTTGAAGATTTGGTTCATGTTACTTTTGATGAGTCTTACCTAAATAGTGTTGAGAAGGGTATTTCTTTTCATGGTGTAGGTGCATCTACGGAAGACATACTCAAGGATACCTAAAAAGGAATTGATCAACCTAAAGCGTTGGACATTGAGAACGAAGAAGATGACAACCAAGAAAAGAAGGATAATGAAAGTCAACAAGAAGATAATGATCTTCCACTGGAGTGGATAACCTCTAAGGATCATCAAATTGACAAAATTATTGGTGACATCACAAAAGGGGTAACAATGTGCTCTAAGATAAATAATTTTTGTTATCACCATGCATACGTATCACAAGTTGAAACTAAAAACACAAAGGATGCCATACTTGATGATCATTTTCTTATGTCCATGCAAGAATAATTGAACCAATTTGAAATAAATGGTGTTTGGGACCATGTCCCCCGTCCACAAAATCATCAAATTATAGGCACACGATGGGTATTTAGTAATATACTTGATGAACATGATGTGATAACAAGGAATAAGGCCTGACTAATGGCTCAAGGGTATAACTAAGAGGAAGGCATTGATCATGGGAAGACTTATGCTTCGGTTTCCCGACTTGAGGCTATACATATTTTACTAGCATATGGATGCTATAAAAAAACTCAAATTATATCAAATGGACGTTAAAAGTATGTTCTTTAACGGATACATAAATGAACAGGTGTATGTTTCACAACCTCCCGTTTTTAAAAACTATGAGTTTCCTACTCATGTTTTTAAGCTAAAACATGCTTTGTATGGTCTTAAACAAGCCCCAAGGGCATGGCATGACCAACTTAGCAAGTTCTTTCATGATCAAGGATACTCTAGAGAGAAGGTAGACACTACTCTCTTTATTAAACGTCAAGGAACGCATATTTTACTTGTTCAAATTTATGATGATGATATCATTTTTGGATCAACTAACATGCATATTGTTAAGGAGTTCTCTAAGCTTATGCAGGGAGAGTTTGAAATGAGTCTCATGGGGGAGTTAAACTACTTTCATGGACTCCAAATTGAACAACTCAAGGAAGGAAGATTCATATGTCAAACCAAGTATTGTCTCGATTTACTAAAATGATTTAGAATGGACGGTGTTAAGGAAATTGACACAACAATGGAGACAGATGGAAATTTGGATAGAGATGAAAAGGGTAAGGATATTGAGGTCAAGAAATATAGAAGTGTGATTGGATCTCTTCTATATCTTACAACATATAGGCATGATATTATGTTTAGTGTTTGTATATGTGCATAATATCAATCGGCTCCCAAGGAATCACACTTAAAAGAGGTTAAGCATGCTATTAGATACCTTATTCGTACCTCTAAGTTTAGGCTTTGGTATTCCAAGGGAAGAGATTGTAGCTTGGTTGGTTACTCCAATTTCGATTTTTCCTGTTGCAAATCGGATAGGAAAAGTACTAGTGGAACTTGTCACATGTTTTCAAAATCCTTGGTTAGTTGGCATAGGAAAAAGCAACTCTCTGTAGCTTTGTCAACGGTCGAGGCAGAATATGTGGCTGCCTGAAGTTGTTGATCCCAAATCTTGTAGCTTAAACAATAATTACTTGATTTTGACATTAAACTGTCATGTATTCCTATCATGTGCGACAACACTAGTGCAATTAATCTAACCAAGAATCTGGTGCGACATTATTGCACTAAACATATTGAGATATGTCCTTATTTCATTCACGATCATGTTGAAAAATAGGATATTATATTCAAGCATATTGATAGTAAAAATCAACTACCCGATATTTTCATTAAACCTCTTTCAACCTAACCATTGTTCAACATACATGGTGAATTGGGATAATTGACATCTCCAATGTTGCTTAATTTTTCCTTGTTTTTTGCACTTTATACTTTTTCTCTAACTCTTTGTTTGAGTATTTTTAATTATGCGAGTGAAACTTTCGTTCCATCAAGAGTGAGGTCATATCATTTCAATTTCTCCTTGAAAGTAAGATTGTTTAATGCATGTTATTTGTTGGTTAAAAATGCTTGATATTTTCTCAAATGATGAAAACCATGAATGTTCATTTCTTAAAAATTTTGATTAACAATCATTGTGTGTTTTCAATGTATATGTTTATAACGACTTCATGTATTAATTATTTCTCACTTGTATAAGTTAGTTCTTGTTGTGCAAGCATGTGTTTTTTATCATCTTTATTTCTTGAATTTGTGCTTGAGTTAATTGTATGTGGGTTAGTTGCATATATGTTTCTTGTTGTAGTTAGTCACATCTTATGACAAACATTTTCATTTTGGATTGAGTAGTAACATGTTTTTGTTGCTATGTTAGGCATATGTGTGTGCGGCATCGAAAGTTCCATTATAGTGTGTTACGTAACTATGACATTATTCATCATGTATTTCATTACATATGTTGTAGTGTTTTGCTTGTTATTTATCAATTTCACATCATGACATATATATGGGGATTTGTGATTGTTGCTCTTCTATGCAAAAATGCCTATGAATGTTATATTAGTATTTATATTGGAATATGATATTATTCACGGTTTGATAACTTTCTTTTTGATGTTGTAAAAGAGGGAGAAGCATATGTGAAATGAAGTTGGGAAGCACAAAGTCAGGGGGAGCCTGTGATAAGTATTTGAAATGCATCGTCGCATATTTTTCCATCATAAAAAAGGGGGACTGTAATACGGTGGGATAACTGACTTGGTTTTGCATTTTATTGCAAATGTTGCGGATAGCAAGAGTCTCCACCAATAGGGGATCAGGGTATTCATAGTTCACCTTTAAAAAATTTAAAACACAAATGTGTTGGTTAATTTTAAGAGAATAGACATCATCGTTTTATCCGAGTGAAAAACATACTTACTATCCACGATTATGAGAAAGGAGAATTTGAGTCATCTCAAAATGGAGGATATAGCTTGGATTTTAAAATCAATAAAGCTTCACTCAACACCCAAGTGGAAAAATATCTCACTTCACTATATATCGTTGAAGTATAATAGCTCGCATCACTACAAGGATTGACAAGAGTCTAATCTTTTGAGAAAGTTTGAAAGTAAAATGCCAAAGTGGCAAAATGGTTTGAATGAGATTGATTGACTTTTAGTCTTATCATAAAAAATGTCAAGGTATTATTAAGTTGATTAAAGTTTGATTAAGAAAATATTTTTGAAAATGCATGGACCTAAGTCCAAGTTTATTATGAAAGCGGTTCAAGTTTAAAAACAAAAAGAGTTTTCAAAAGGGGGGAGAAGATTTTTGAAATTAAAGAAGATGGGAGTAGATGAATGGACTATCCTAAAGCATAAGATAAAAGCTAGGGAAAAGAACCATCTAACCAACAAGAAGTCAACACTTGACACAATGAGTCAATATAGAATTCCCATCCTTTGGATTTGAAACCAAACAAGCAAAGATAATAAACCTCTTAAGAAAACCAAGCTTCAATTGCATTAAGTCTTCATAAAAATTAGGCAGAGTAACGGCTATATACAGATGAATTCCTGATCATAAACAAAGCATGTAATCACAATAACTTGCACACAAAGCAAACAAACAACCCAATGTCTTGGGGTAAACCCCAAGATCTCCAGACAAAATAACAATTGAGGTCCCAAGGTCCCAAGGTAGGTCAAAGTCTCTAATCCTAAGTCTAATAAGTCCATCACTCCATAATGTCAAGGATAGTAACCAAATAGTCCAGGTAACATTAAAGTTTTTTATGGTCCAAGTTGATTATTAAGTATCTTCAAAAAGAAATGAGAAGCTCAATTGAGAAAAACAAAATGACATGAAAATAAATGCTCAAGTGAGCAAAGATGAAAATAGCATGAAATGTAAATGCTAAAATAAATGTGCTTAAAGTAAAGGCATAAAGTAAAAGTACAAAATAAAGTCAATTATTAGAAATTAGAGGTTAGCTGAATGACCATCTTGAAACTTGCATTTGAAACTCATTAGAAGATTGATAAAATCAAAGCCTCTTAACAACAAGTTTCATTTACTTTTTGTCAAGTATATCATTCGTTTAAAATTCTCAAGGAAAAAAATAAATGATCAATGATGTTTAAGTGATTCACTTTGACCAAAGATTATGAAGATTCATTAGAGGATTGATAAGATCAAAGCCTCCTAAAAATGAATCTAAAGGTTATTGGATCAAAGGATTCAAATTAACAGACTTGGTCTTACAAATATGGGTTTGGGCCACGAATGATCATCTCTCGAATCGAGATAAAATCTAGCGCTATGTTAAGCAATCGTAAGTGGACTTATATAGAAGTCGCACCTATTTTGAGGTCGATCAATAGCAATTTATGTGTCATATGTTTGGAGAGATGATATGTATATCATTCTCTAACAACATGTGACACAATAAGAAGAGGATGAGATGAAGAGGGGAGGGATAATATTTGAAATAAAAATTTAATCAAACTATCATAAAAACCATTCATCCATTTTGGTGGAGTTAAACTCAACACCCAATATCCAACGATGTTAATAAAGTCCATTATCAAAAGTCAAAAATAGTCAGAATATGTACAAAAATAAAATAGTATTAAAATAAAAGAAAAAGGTTTTTTTTAATGGTTTTTAATATGGAAATAAGGGGAAAATAGAAATTATATTCAAAACACTCGTGAAAAATTTAGTGAGACCATAAAAAAATTAGAAATGTGCTCAAATATTTTTATGAATTTTTTGGTAATTTTTTAAAGTTAGAAACTATTTTAAAACTAATTTAAATTGCTCAAATAAGTGGAAAAATAATATCAAAAATAGTAAAAGTCAAAATAAAATTCTAAAAAATTTTCAGAAAGTCAGAAACAATAAAAATGATTTTTATAAAAAGTTTTAGAATTTAATAATATCAGAAAGTATTTTTTTAAACAATTAAAATAAAGAAAACAAAGCAAAAACTATGAAAAATAACAAACCTTAAAATAAAAATATGAAAAAATGTACACAAAGTCAGAAATAATTCAAAGTATTTTTGTATATTTTTTTAATAATTTTTTGATAAAAAATAAAAGAGTTATGAATTTTTGAAATTTAAACAAATTTTGTAAAAATAAATAAATCTGAAAGAACGTGAGGCGTTGGATCCAATTCACTAAAACACGCTGGCACATCAAGTGGCTCAGAAACGAAGATGTATGGTGATCCTTGGTCAACAAAGACGCACTGAAGTCACGAAAGTCAAGGCAATCACAATATTTCAATTGTCACGCTTTCATTGGTTGAAGAGGCCACATAGGTCGTCTTCAACCTCCAACTACCTTGTAACTTGGGCAAAATCGTAATCCTTAAATTTGTAAATGTAGACGCTCATAGTGGTATCATTAGACGCGTCTCTTCAAGAAGATCACAACCATATCCTCGTGCCAAATTTAAATAAAACATAGCTTACTCAATTTGAAAAAGATCATAGATGTTTTGAAAATTTTGAAATTGAAAACAGAAGTATCAAACGCATTGATTCACCAAAATTGAGTTAATTGCAAGCATCAGTGAACATCATAGAGCATTCCAGTAATTTGAGTTAGAAGATTTGATGCCTTAAACTATCTGAACGAAGTCAGATGATGTTTCTCTATAAATGGACTTGGCCAGCACGATTACGGGCACCTCAAGGCTTGATTTTTCTTCTGTTAGCTTCAAGGAAGTTCAAGGATGAAAGATCAATAAAGAAATTGAACTGAGAAGTGCAGAAAATAGGAATTCGAAATCTTAGAAAAGGGTGTTATGGAAGGAGTTTGACTGAGTGATTTTGGCTCTTCAAGATTGAGAAAATGAATGAGGTATGATCTTTTACTTATAGGGAAGCTAAAGCAATGCTTAAGCGTGTGAAATGATGAAGTTTGGAGGGAAATCGTGTGAACCTAATACGTGAGGAGTGTGTGACCTGTTTAGAATCAAGACTCATTTGATCCTTGCGTTTCAAGACTATAATCCACTTTGGCAATTTGGTTAAACATGTTTAAACCAATAACACGTGGTAATTTGATGTTTAGAAGCCACAACATGAAATTCAAATTCTGACTTGAAGTGAAACTTCGGTTAATAGGTACCATTTTTGAATCAATGGCATTCACAGCTCAAGAAGTCTTAGGGCATGATTCTTGAAGCTTTAGAAAGATGAAATCACAAGCTTTAAAATGTGCAAAGAATGGGAGTTAATGGATGTTTGAGATAAGAGTTGTGATGAGTCAAAGTTGAGAAAAAGATGCTGACTTTTTGTACTTAGAAAAATCCAAAATGACCTATAATGTCTTGCATCAAAACATGGCCTTCCATTTAAAATTTTCTCTTGACCAAAAAATATGGAATGAAGTAAATCTCTTGAATGACATTTTGAGACTTAAACCATTTAAAAACTCCAAAAATTGAGAAAGTTATGACTAGGTGAAGTTGGTGAAAATTCATGAGATGACCTATAATCTTTTACATCCTTAGGGCATCTTCCATCCATTTACAAGATTTGCACATAAAAGAAGAGTTGAAGTTAACATCCTTAGGATTATTATGGAAAAATAATGGGCTAAAGGAGATAAAAATTGACTAATATATGATCTTTTGAAGTCACATAAGGGAATTTGATGGCTTATCTAGAGGACTTGTAATCTTTCTTCATCATTAGGTATCTTCCACACAAAATTTTATTGAAACTTTTGAAGTGATTTGTTAATAACCCTTTGAAGAGTAGCATGTTTTTGGAATCACTCAAAAATACCAAAAGATGAGCAAGATATAGCCTTTAGAAGTTCAAAACCCTAGCTCCTAGAGCAACAAAATACCTTGTAGAACCTTTTCAATTTGACAAACCTCCTTGCACAAATACTTTTGTCATGTAAATAGAAGTTTTTGAGGATTATAATTAGAAAACATGGCAACCATAACCACTTCCAAATATTGAGAGTTGAGGGAGATATGCATTTGTGATCAAGAAATCAAAGACTTGTCCAATTAGGTCAAACTTCTCCAATCAACCCTTGCATCATTGGGGCTATCCTAGAAAACTTGAGGCATGATGGATCATAATAGCCTTTGTCATGATATTACTTCAAAACATCTTCAATGACGAAGATTGAATCTTAATGAATCTTTGTTAAAAAGGCATGGAAATAAAATCATGCACCTATAGATAAACTTGATGGAATATGTTGTGCTTTCACCTATAATATCAACAATTAGGGAAAATATTCATTGTATTTATTAGTTAAAAGTTAATCAATATAAAACATAGATGATCACAAAATATAAGTCAAGGTGCTTGGTGATTCCCCATGAGCATAGCTAAAGATAAGGAGAAGAACCAAACCCTAGTGTGATCTTGTTATGATTGAGTTGATATGATATGATAGAGGAATCTTAGGGGAAAAATGGGGTACAATAGCTGCTCTTATTTAAGTGTCTTTTATCTGGAGATGTGAAGGTTAAAATCTTCGTGTCGACATGATTGAAGATACTTAAATATAAAACAAGCCATATTTGTTGCCCTAAGATTCCATGCAATGCTTATAATTATAAGTTCAAATGAACAAATCCGAAATGACACAAGACGCCATTGGGGATGTAGGAAATAAAAGCAAGGATCAAAAGAAAAACCCGACCAGGAAAACAAATCACTGGTGAACAAAAGACTAGACTCTATTGAGGTAATGCCCAAAGAAGAGATAAGGCATCATCAACCCAAAGTTTGAGGAGAGGAGGTAAGGGATAAAAGTGATCGATAAATGACTGCGAACTATTCACTCACTGAGGAGATAGCAAAAAAGTAACGTCGACCTACCAAGGAAAGAAATGGTAAGATAATACCGATAAATACCAATATTATGGTAGGTAATAAATGATTAGCAACAATATTTATGACTGGGAACAAATGAACTTCTTCAGAACAAAGTGAATCCCAATGATGAACTATCTCCCATAATGACGAAACTACCATCCATCGAAAAAATATTTCAACAACGAACTACCTTCCATAATGACAAGGCTACCATTCATTGGAGTAACAAATCTCAACAACAAACTACCTTCCATAATGACAAGGCTACCATTCATTGGAGTAACCAATATCATCAACGAACTACCTTCCATAATGGCAAGGCTACCATTCATTGGAGTAACAAATCTCAACAACGAACTACCTTACATAATGACAAGGATACTATTCATTAGAGTAACCAATATCATCAACGAACTACCTTTCATAATGACAATGCTACCATTCATTGGAGTAAAAAATCTCAATAAAGAACTACCTTCCGTAATGACAAGGCTACCATTCATTGGAGTAAAAAATCTCAATAACGAACTAGCTTCCATAATGACAAGGCTACCATTCATTGGAGTAACAAATCTGAATCTTCTCTGGGAACTGACAGATTTACTGGGGAAGTAGAGGTTGTTCAAATAAAGAGACCTTCCACTTGTTGTTATGAGAAGGAATTGCAATAATAATTTCCTGGGGGAAGAAATAAGACTTCTTGAGGAAATACCAATATATTCCTGTTGAGGGGCTAAAACCTTCACATGAAAAATAAATGAATATTCTCGAACTAAGGCTCAAACTTGTAGAAATCAAAATAATAATATTGACGGGGACCATAGATTCAATCCAGAAATAAACCAGAATGAATCAGTCAACCAAAATAACACCTCATGAGAAATAAACTAAAGAGGGAACCACTTTCTATCCAGACAATGAGCTGAAATGAAGGCTAAAACAAAATTCTTCCACGAGGAATAACTCAGTGGGGAAATTAAAAGAATATACACTTTCTGCTTAAGGTTGACACTCTATTGGAGAGAGGATAACACAACTTTGCAAAACAGGGTAATATGCAAACAAAATAAATAATGAATGCAAATGAGAAATGAATTTACTAAATTTAACTATGCATGATGTATGTATGAATGTATGAATGTTATCATGTATATGCTGACAAAACAGACATATAACATTGGGGATAACCAGACAAAACCAACTTGGGTGAAGTCAAAACTCAGCTAAATCATATCCAAGATGAAAATTTCATAAGAAAGTAAGCACAACTGAGGAAATAGATTCCTATTTCGCGAGTTAGCTTCAGTGGGAAGGAACATAATCTGAAAATAATCAAATCATAACAGTAAATCAGTACAGATACAGGGATATAAGATTCTCCTCCAGGCTTTACCGGGAAATATCACATAGACTTTAATGGGGAAAACAAATGTTTCAAGGTCTGTACTTCTACTGGGGATTGCAATACCGGCCTTAATATGGAAAACAATACCATGTTGTCGAGATATCACCTGGGGATCTCGTGCTGACTTCATTAAGGACGGCATCACTATATCATCGAGAGGACCCAAGATACATTCTTCAATACTGAGAGTGATGATTACACCAACTTCTCTGGGGAGAAATTATGAAACCTCATGGGGTAGCAATTTTCAGAGAGAAAAAGTATCTCGACTTTTCTTGGAGATTTAAGAAGTCAAACATTACAACAAGAAATGGGGATTTTAAATCAAACCCAGCACTTGGTGGGAGAAAACCCAAAAAAGTTGAAAACTGTTTCAACACTTCTTAGAGAAGATATTGCCCTTGTCTGGTTTCCTGGGAAATAAATAACAACCATAATGATATCACTGCAAAGGGCGATGTTTTGCAAATGATTTCGTCTCAGCACACAAAGAGGAAGAGACTTTCGTCATGTGAGTGAAGACCTTACCGGGGAATCTAGGATAGAGACTTCATACCATGCAAACCTGAAATCAAAATGAACCAAGACCTGACTGGGGAAAACACGATCACAAACCCAACACTGTATCACACATCAATTGGTATCACCTTCAATTATCTGAGAAGTACAAGAAGATCACACTCATACCAGTAAAAGTGACCTGGGAGAGCCTTCCTGGGGAATTCATACTTCCAAAATTTCAGAGTTCGTCCATCTTTGAAGTCACTATTTTTGTTCACCTTGGGTCAGAAAATCTAAAGCAAGAAGTAATTTGTAAATTCTTTTCAAAAAAGACAATTTTGTTATTTAATATGTTTGCTTTGAAAATTAATATCAATAATAAATGAAGTCTTCATAAGCAGAATAAAATAATAATTGCAAATAATTGGATAAAAGCTCAAACTTTATTAAATAGGATGGTAGTCTTTGAATGGCGAGACTCCATAGATGAATACAAAGTTTAGAAAATGGTAATATATATTGGAAAAGATACATTGAAATACAATGACCGTTATTCTCCCTAACAACTTTGAATTCCTGAGCAGTGACTTTTGTTGAAGCATGGTGAGAGTCCAAGAAGATTGTTGCTTCTATGATCAAGTCTTGTCTGACGCAGTTACTTTCCAAGAAATACGTAACTTTTACCTAGACTTCCCTTGCGGGTTTTCGGCCTAACGAGATGCTCCTTTTTTCCTAAGCCGTCCTTCTAGGTTTTCGACTTAGCGAGTTCTTCTTTTGTTTCTTTAGGAGAAGTATTTCTTGACTGCGTCAGCATTCACGGGACGTGGGTACTCCTCGACATCCATAGTTTCAAGAGTCAATGCACCACCAGAGAAGCTTTCTTGACAACATATGGGCCTTCTAAATTGGGAGTCCACTTGCCCCTAGAATCAGCATTAAAATACATGATCTTTCTGAGCACAAGGTCGCCTTCTCTGAATTCATGAGGTTTTACCTTCTTATCAAAAGCTTTCTTCATTCTATTCTGGTATAACTGACCATGACACAAGGCCGTCATTCTCTTCTCTTCAATCAAATTCAACTGGTCAAACCTATTCTGGACCCATTCAGCCTCTGACAACTTGGTCTTGATTATCACGTGTAAAGAGGGAATCTCCACCTCAACGGGGAGCACTGCTTCCATGCCATACACAAGAGAGAACAGGGTTGCCCATGTTGAAGTGCAGGCACATGTTCGATACCCATGCAGAGAAAAAGGGAGCATCTCATGCCAATATTTATAAGTAACAACCATTTTCTGGATGATCTTCTTGATGTTCTTATTAGCAACTTCAACAGCCCCATTCATCTTTGGCCTGTAGGGAGATGAATTATGGTGGATAATATCGAATTCTTCTCAAAGTTCTAGTATAATCTTGTTATTCAGATTTGAGCTGTTGTTAGTGATAATCCTGGTTGGCACACCATACCTACATATGAGATTGTTCTTGATAAAGCGTACTACCACCTTCTTAGTAACATTAGCATATGAAGCTGCTTCCACCCATTTGGTGAAGTAGTCTATTGCCATCAAGATAAAATGATGTACATTCGACGCCTTTGGTTCAATCATTTCGATCATATCAATACCCCACATAGATAAAGGCCATGGGGAAGAAATAACATTGAGAAGTGTCAGATGCACATGAATTTTGTCAGCATAAATCTGACACTTATGGCACTTCTTTACAAATTTATAACAATCAGATTCCATTGTCAACCAATAGTAACCTGCCATAAGCATCTTCTTTTCCATCAAATGTTCATTAGAATGGGTACCAAAGGAAACTTCATGGATCTCATGCATCAACATGTTTGCTTCATGTCTATCCACGCATCTGAGCAAGACCATGTCATAATTTATTTTGTATAGCACATCTTCATTGAGGAAAAAGCTTCCTGACAACCTTCTCAATGTCTTTCTATCTTTATTTGATGCACCGACCGAGTATTCTTGAGTCTGGAGAAAATGCTTGATATCATAATACCAAGGTTTTTCATCTGATGTTTCCTCTGGTGCAAACACATGATCCGGTCTATCTAAACATCACACTATGATACGAGGCACATCATCTAAGTATTCACTTTGATACATAGAATCCAGAGTCATCAAAGCATCTGCCATCTGATTTTCATCTCTAGGAATATGATCAAATTCAAATTTATTAAAGATAGGTAATAATCTTCTAGCATAGTCTTTGTAAGGGATCAAGCCAGAGTGACGAGTATCCCATTCTCCTTTAATCTGATTTACTACCAAAGCTGAATCGCCATACACATCTAGAACTTTGATTCTGAGATCAATGGCCTCCTCGAGACCCATGAAACAAGCCTCATACTCTGCCATATTATTGGTACAGTCAAATGTCAACCTTGTCGTAAAAATAATGTGTGATCCATGAGGAGTGATAATGACAACACCAATTCCTTTCCCATAAGCATTCACAGCTCCATCAAATACCATGCCTCAACAAGATTCAGGATCAGGACCTTCCTCAGGAAACGGTTCATCACATTCTTTCACTTTCAGAAACATAACATCCCCATCAAGGAAATCACATTTAACAGACTGATAGTCATCAACCGGTTGGTGAGCAAGATAATCCACCAACATAGCCTTCTGAGTATGATATTCAATATCATATTCAAACAACAACATCTGTCAGCAGGTAATTCTCCCAATAAGAGCAGACTTTTCAAAGATATATTTAATTGGATCCATTTTTGAAATCAACCAAGTAGTATGATTTAACATATATTGACACAACCGCTGTTCCGCCCATGCCAGAGCACAACACATCTTTTCCAGCACAAAATACCGCGACTCACAGTCAGTATACTTATTATTGAGATAATAAATGGCATATTCCTTCTTTCCTATTTCATCTTGTTGTCCCAAAATACAACCCATAGAATTATCTAACATTGTTAGATACATGATCAACAGTCTTCCTTCAACGGGGGGGAGCAAGATAGGAGGTTCAAGAAGATACTCTTTAATACTTTCGAATGCACTTTGGAAATCATTTGTCCACACACAACCTTGATCTTTCTTTAACAACTTAAAGATCGGCTCACACATCGCGGTTGTATGGGAAATAAATCTGCAAATGTAATTCAACCGCCCAAGGAAGCCTCTAACTTGCTTTTCAGTCCTTGATGCAGGAATTTCTTGAATTGCTTTGACTTTATCAGGATCAACTTCAATTCCTTTTTGGCTGACAATGAAACCTAACAACTTCCCTGATCAGACACCGAAGGTGCATTTATTTGGATTCAAGCGAAGACGATATTTCCTCAAACGCTGAAACAATTTCAACAAATATTCTACATGCCCTTCTTTAGTCTGGAATTTGGCAATCATATCATCAACATATACCTCAATTTCCTTGTGCATCAGATCATGGAATAGGGTTGTCATAGCCCTCTGGTACGTTGCACCAGCGTTCTTTAACCCGAAGGGCATCACTCTGTAATAGAATGTACTACAGGGTGTGATAAACGTTGTTTTTTCCATGTAATCAGGAGCCATTCTGATTTGATTATATCCGGAAAATCCGTCCATGAACGAGAATACTTTTAATTTTGTTGTACTTGAAAGAACAAGATTAAGTTCTGACCTATCCCAAGTGTTTTGATGATAACTAAATTATATTTAAGATAATTTATGCTCTAATGAATGTGTTTTTGAATGTCTTAGTTAATGTTCTGACAAGAAACATTCCAAAGTGCTAAGCAAAGATTATGAAGAAGTTCTTTGACTTAAGAACCTTTTATTCAAACGCATTTGCTGACTCTGGTAAGAACACTCATTTGTTAAATGTATCTTCTAACTTCTAGCAGGCTTCTTGATTCTGAAGATAACTTGAAAGCAAGCGCTGTTCAAAGATCTTAGCAAGCAACGCTCTGACCAGAAGTTGAATAAAGCATGTTATGAGTTAAAGCAAATACTGAAACAACGTCTTAATCAACGTGTCTTGTCAAAGCAAAGGAAACACGTTCTTACATTCTGACGTTTGCTAATTAATGCAAAGACGGCTGAAAACACTCAAGTGCCTACAACTAGTTTCTTGGAGAATGGAATTTTGCAAGGATACACGCAAAGCATTTAATGCTCTCCATTTCCTCTGAAGGAAGCAACGGTCTTATTTTCTCCTACTATAAGTAGAAGTACATTTATTACAAAACAACACAAGATAGTGAAAAACAAGAAACTACGTGAAATATTAAAAAGCTTACAAACTCATAGTTCTTACATATTGTGTATTGCATTCTAAGAAAAATCACAGATGTGATACAACTTGATTAGAAGCAAACTCTATTTCAATTATCTGTAAAGATTATACTTCTGTATTTGTTCCTTGAGAGACCAAGTTTGGTCAGATTTCTCAAGCAGACTAGGACTAGATTTAAGTCTTAGTGGTGTTAGTCACTTGTAAGTTTACTTGTGCATTGTTAGTCACAACAGTTGTTGTGTGATTGTAATCAGTTGATTATAGTGGATTAAGTCCTTGTTGAGAAAGGCGAAATCACCTTGGCAGGTGGACTGGAGTAGTTTGAGTTCAAACGAACCAGGATAAAAATAACTGTGTTATTCCATTACTGTTTTGAGCTTTGTATTGAAAGAATGAAAAGAGTCACTTATTCAACCCCCCATTCTAAGTGTTTTCTTACCCCTTCAATTGGTATCAGAGCTTGACTCTGAGCTCAACACTTAACCGTGTCAGAAAAAGATCCAGAAGAAAACACAATGGCCGCTGAACAAAACAATAATAGTTATAACAAACCTCCAGTGTTTGATGGAGAAGATTTTGAGTACTGGAAAGATAGGCTAGAAAGTTTCTTTCTAGGTCATGATAGTGATCTTTGGGATATAGTCTTGGATGGTTACAAACATCCTACAGATTCAGAAGGAAACAAAGTGGATAGAAAAAATATGGATAGACAACAAAAAGCTGATTTTAAAAATCATCACAGAGCTAGAAATATTTTTTTAAATGCTATCTCTAAAGTAGAATATGAAAAAATCACTAATAGAGATACAACACATGATATGTTTGAGTCTCTCAAAATGACTCATGAAGGAAACGCCCAAGTTAAGGAGTCTAAAGCTCTGGCTTTAGTTCAAAAGTATGAAGCCTTCAAAGTTGAGGAAAGTGAGTCTATAGAATCAATGTTCTCTAGGTTTCAGACTCTGATCGCTGGTCTGAGAGTTTTGAACAAAGGGTATACCAAAGCAGATCACATGAAAAAGATCATCAGAAGCTTACCCAGAAGATGGGCACCAATGGTCACTGTGTTCAAGGTGTCAAAATATCTGAACAATGTGTCTTTATAGGAACTCATCAGCGCTCTCAGAAGTCATGAGATTGAACTGGATGAACATGAGCCTCAGAAGAAAGGTAAGTCTCTAGCCCTTAAATCAATTAAGAAATTTGATACTAACGCTTTTCAGGCTGAAGAAGAAAACTCTGAAGAATCAGCTTCAGAAGAAGACAAACTATCTTTGATCTCCAAAAGGATCAATCATCTATGGAAGCACAGACAAAAGAAGTTCAGGAACTTCAAGAAGTCAGAAGATAAACCAGAATCTTCTGGACATAAAAAGTCAAACAGAAGAGAGATCATCTGTTATGAATGCAAAGAACCTGGTCACTTCAAAAGTGAATGTCCAAAGCTTCAAAAAGAAAGACCAAAGAAGAGATTTGGAAAGAAGAAAGGAATGATGGCAACCTGGGACGACTCAGATTCTTCTGAAGATGAATCTGGTTCTGAAGATGAAAATGCCAACCTAGCTTTAATGGCTATCACAGAAGATGACTCAGACTGTGAGTCAGAACAAAGAGAGGTATTTTCTGAATTTTCTAGAGAAGAACTTGCTGATAGTTTATCAAAACTTCTAGAAAACTACAGTAAGCTCAAAATCAAATACAAGAAACTCAAGAAGAGTCTTGCATCTGATTTTAAGAAACTTGAAACAGAAAAATCTGAACTTTTAGAAAACAATCTTAAACTTAAAAAAGAAATTCAAATTGTTCAAAAGAATTTTAGTTCAGAGTTTGTATCTAGTTCAAAAGATATTCTGAAAGAATACGACTATAGCTTTCAATCTTTTCTTGCTAAAAGCATAGACGGAAGCAAAATGGCTTCAATGATTTATGGAGTTAGTGGGAAAAACAGAAGAGGAATTGGATATGAACCTCCCAAAGGGAAGGAAACATACATTCCAAAACCTGTTGCTAATATGACCTTCACTTACAAACCTCTGAATAAGCAATTCAAGTTTGGACATTCACATGATATAAAATATACATCACATTCTGGAAACTCTTATGCTAACCCAAAAGGACCCAAAAAGATATGGGTACCTAAGGATAAAATAATATTTGTTGCAGATGTCCTTAATAGCTCAATTGAAACACCAGTCATGGTACCTGGACTCTGGATGCTCACGACACATGACGGGAAAAAGGTCTATGTTCCAAAGCCTGGAACTTAAAGCTGGAGGAGATGTGAAGTTTGGAGGTAATCAGAAAGGGAAGATTATTGGTTCTGGAACCATAGGAAACGGTAACTTTCCTTCTATCTCTAATGTTTTATTAGTAGAAGGATTACCTCATAATCTATTGTCTATAAGTCAATTAAGTGACAATGGCTATGACATTATCTTCAATCAAAACTCCTGTAAAGCTGTAAATCAAAAGGATGGATCAATCCTCTTTTCTGGTAAGAGAAAAAAAAACATTTACAAAATTGATTTATCAGATCTTAAATCTCAAAACGTAAAATGCCTTTTGTCTGTTAACAATGAGCAATGGGTATGGCACAGAAGATTGGGACATGTCAGTCTTAGAAAAATCTCTCAAATAAATAAATTAAATTTAGTCAGAGGACTTCCCAATCTGAAGTACAACTCAGATGCTATGTGCGAAGCATGTCAAAAAGGAAAATTTTCAAAATCTTCCTTTAAATGTAAAAATGTTGTCTCTTCCTCTAAGCCATTAGAGTTGTTTCATATTGATCTGTTTGGACCAGTGAAAACTGCATCCATCAGAGGCAAGAAGTATGGATTGGTCATCGTTGATGATTTCAGCAGATGGACATGGGTAAAGTTTTTAAAACACAAGGATGAGTCACATTCTGTATTCATTGACTTCTGTACTCAAGTGCAAAATGAAAAAGATTTTAAAATCACAAAAGTTAGAAGTGATCATGGTGGTGAATTTGAAAATCATTATTTTGAAAAATATTTTAAAGAAAATGGTATTGTTCATAACTTTTCTTGTCCTAGAACTCCCCAGCAAAATGGAGTTGTAGAAAGAAAGAATAGAACATTACAAGAGATGGCCAGAACCATGATCAATGAAACAAATATGGCTAAGCACTTTTGGGAAGAAGCTGTGAATACAGCGTGTTATATTCAGAATAGAATCTCTATAAGACCTATTCTTGAAAAGACTCCCTATGAATTATGGAAAAACAGAAAGCCCAACATTTCTTATTTCCATCCTTTTGGATGTACTTGTTTTATTCTAAACACCAAAGAAACTCTGAATAAGTTTGATTCCAAAGCACAAAAGGGTTTCCTACTTGGATACTCTGAACGCTCAAAAGGCTATAGAGTATACAACACAGAAACTCTGATTGTTGAAGAATCAATCAAAGTCAGGTTTGATGATAAGCTTGGCCAACCACATCCAAAGCAAATTGATTTTTCTGTAGGTACAGAAGATCATCACTCAAACCCTGAAAGTTCAGAAGCAAAAGAAGACGTAGCAGATCATCCTCTTAACGATGCTCTCAACAATCTCAGAATCTCTGACCAACTCACTCAGAAAAGGTTTCCTAGATTATCTTCAGCTCACAAAGAAGACGTAATCATTGGAAGAAAAGAAGATCCCATCAGAATAAGATCATCTCTCAAAATCAATGAAGAATCTCTGTTCGGTTTAGTCTCTCTGATTGAGCCAACTACCATTGATGAAGCTCTAGAAGATAATGATTGGATCTTAACAATGCAAGAAGAACAAAATAAATTCTCAAAGAATGATGTATGGAGTCTAGTTCCAAGACCCAAAGGATTCAATGTTATAGGAACCAAATGGGTCTTCAGAAACAAATTGAATGAACAAGGAGAAGTAATCAGAAACAAGGCACGACTGGTTGCACAGGGTTATAGTCAACAAGAAGGAATTGATTATAATGAAACCTTTGCCCCAGTCGCCAGGTTAGAATCTATAAGATTATTAATTTCTTTTGTTGTACAAAATAACATTACATTATATCAAATGGATGTTAAAAGTGCATTTCTAAATGGTTATATTGAAGAAGAAGTATATGTCCATCAACCTCCTTGATTTAATGATTCAAAACAACCAGAACATGTTTTTAAATTGAAAAAGTCTTTGTACGGTTTAAAACAGGCTCCAAGATCTTGGTATGATCGTTTGAGTAATTTTATATTAGAAAAAGATTTTACCAGAGGGAAAGTGGACACAACTCTCTTCAGAAAAACATTTAAAAATGATATTTTAATCTGTCAAATATACGTTGATGATATAATTTTTGGAACCTCTAATATATCCCTTGGAAAAGAATTTGCTAAGACAATGCAGGCAGAATTTGAAATGAGCATGATGGGTGAATTGAAATTCTTTCTTGGAATTCAAATCAACCAGACTCAAGAAGGTACTTTCATACATCAACGAAGTATGCTAAAGAACTTCTGAAGAAATTTCAAATGTCAGAAAGAAAAGATGCCAAGACACCTATGCATCCAACCTGCATTCTAGGTAAAGATGAGGTAAGTATGAAAGTAGATCAGAAGCTCTACAGAGGTATGATTGGATCCCTTCTCTATCTGACTGCATCTAGACCTGATATATTATTTAGCGTGTGCTTGTGTGCTAGATTCCAATCAGATCCTAGAGAATCTCATTTAACAGCTGTTAAGAGAATTCTTAGGTATCTGAAAGGTACTGCTAATCTTGGTCTGTGTTACAGAAGATCACAAGATTACAAACTAGCAGGTTATTGTGATGCTGACTTTGCTGGAGATAGAATTGAAAGAAAAAGCACCTCTAGAAGCTGCCAGTTTTTGGGTGACAATCGTATCTCATGGTACAGCAAGAAGCAAGCAACAATTGCTCTATCAACCACAGAAGCTGAATATATATCTGCTGCGGGATGCAGCTCTCAGATGATTTGGATGAAAAGTCAACTAGAAGATTTCAACCTTTATGAAAGTAAGATTCCTATCTTCTGTGACAATACTTCAGCTATTTGTCTTTCTAAAAATACAATCTTACATTCTAAAGCCAAACATATAGAAATTAAATATCATTTCATAAGGGACTATACTCAGAAGGGGATTTTAAACTTGATTTTTGTAAAAACAGACCATCAATGGGCTGACATTTTTACTAAACCCCTTTCAAAAGATAGATTTAATTTCATTCTGAAAAATATTTGTATGGAAGTATGTTCTGAATAAAATAATATTTATTTTCTGTGACTGGCTTCAGAACTTTCTGAAATGAATGCTCTGATCAACAACTCTTCAGAAGTTAGAAGAGAAGTTGTAACAAAAGCTATATGAATCATTCTAACGCTTCATGTCCAAGTGTAGTTCAGAAATTCATTAGAACAAACAGTTGTTACATGCATCCTTCAGGAGATGAACACGTGGTGTGTTTCTGAAAGGTCAAGCGTGCAAAAGCTACTGATGACGTTCTAGGTAACTGTTGATGATTAGCCATAATCTCACGTTTTCCCTCATTTTTAGCAATTCATTAAATGCAAGTAATGATGAGAATCGTTTTTTTTAAAATCCGTTTTAATCTTTATTTTAATTTGTCTTAAATACTTCTAATTTAATTCTTAACCTATTCTCTGAAATTAATGCCTATAAATACTCTTTAAAAAACCCTTTCATTATTTACTGTCTCTTTCAACTCAAGTTTTTATTTGAACATTTCTCTTAAAAACCCTTTTCAAAAAATTCTCTTTTCATAAAACTTCAATGGCTTCTTCTTCCTCTACCCACTCTGAGCAATATTGTTTACCTGAAAGGACAACACTCATTCCGGTAGAAAGTTTGGAATTTTTGAGTGAGCTAATGGTAGACTTTGAGAATCTCAAAGAGAATGGATTTGACTTGTTCCTTGCTGTGAAGTTTCAAGGTTGGGAAAGCTACTTTGATCATCTTACTGGTCCAGTCTTTCCTCATTTGGTAAAAGAATTCTGGATTCACGCTATTGCAACTCCCAAGGTTATTCTCTCCTTTGTAATGGGCAAGGAAATATCCATTACAGAAAATCTAATCAGAAGGTTGCTGGGATTTAAAGGACTTGGAGTTACAGGAATGCCCACTGGAAGAATGGAGATGTCTAGGGTATACACAGAGATTTTTACAAATGGTCAAGGTTCCTCCAAAGTTAGGGATTTGAAAGACAAGTATAAGTTTTGGGCAAGGATTATTCATGGATGTATTCACCACAGGAAAGACACCAGTTCTCCTGATTACATCAACGCTGATCAACAATATTTGTTGTTTTGCCTTGGAACCAATGTCAAAATTGATTTGCCCTACTTGCTTTTTGAACACCTCTGAAACCATGTCAAAGAAACCAGAGAAGCTGAAAGGATGAAGAATCCCAAATCAAAGAGGAATTGGATTCCCATGGGGAGGTTATTATCAGACATTCTGACTGAGAATGGTCTGATTGCTCACCTAAGAGAAGAAAATCTTTTGGGGGAGCTTGAACCTATCTGTGGTAAGACAATGACTGGGAAGAACTTGCTAAAAAGGAAAATTATTGAAAAACTGTTGGTGGAACCCTCTCCATGTCTGTCAACTATTGTGAAGAAAAGAAGAATTCCTATTGCTAATTTTCCTATGTTCAACTCGTTGGAACATTCTCATATGGTTTTGCACTATCTTGAGACCTGCAGAGAAACAGGATTACCTATTGATCCAACTTGGCTTCAAGGAAGAAATCAAGCTGCTGCTGATGTTATTTTCCAAGGATCTGTGAAGAGAAAAGCTGTAGAAGGACCTTCTGACTCTCCTCAGAAGAAAAAGAAGACAGGTAATCATGTTGAAACTATACCTGTTTATAATTCTAAAAATATATCTGCATCTGCTGAATCCTCTCAAACCTCACCATCTGAACCCCTTGCTGACAACCTTAGTAAAAATCAGTTCTCAACAGATTTTAGTGATTCTGACTCTGATGAACATTCTGACAGCCAATCAGAACCCTCTCATTTAGAACCCCCTTAACCATCTATTTTTCAACCCATTCCTGTTGAACGTTTCTCAAGACCCCCTCCCAGACCTTTATCACCCAGACCCACTGGATGGTATGATGCTGGATCTTGGAGAATTCCTGGGATTAATGAACCTCTAGCAACCATAAAACCACCTTTCAATCTACCAACTGAAAACATTTTTGCTATGAACCAACCACAACCTCAAAAACCCATTCCCACTCCCGCTTATACAATAATAATTTCTCCTGATATCACTCCACCCACCTCACCACAACACACAACCCCACTCTCAACTCCTCAAATTCAATAACAACAAATTTTTGAACAAACTGATATTGTTGAACCATTCGTACCTCATGATATATCAGAACCTCATATTTGTGTTAACCAACCTGAACCTAAACCTACAAATACTCCTGAAACCAATAGCTTTTAAGAACTGTAGTGGACTCTCAATCTCTACAATTCTTGAAAAATAAATCTTACAGAACGGCTGTCCCTAAACCTATTCAGTCAGATGTAAATATTTTGTTTTAGAATTTTATAACAAATGATCAAGCATTGTTACAACCGCTGAAAGAAGATTGCCTCAGAAGTGTGAACACCGCAGCAACAGATCTTCTATGGGAAACTTTCAGAAGAACCTTGGTTGCTGAATCACGAAAGTTGCAGGATTTGTGCCACTCTCAGGTGCTGGACAATTTTTCCAAACTTCTGCGTGTTTTCAAGACAAAAGCTGCTGATACTTGGAATAAGAAGTCTTCGCTACTGATTGCTGATACACCAGCTGATAAGATGGACATATCAAAAGACGAATCTGAAGAATACTCTGAAGATTCAAATCCTCTGGCTATTGTTCTATTGAATCAACCTTCAGTTAAGGATGGACCTGAACCTATGCCAACTCTTGCAATGGATCTGGGCAATCTTCTCTCCACCTTTGTGAAGTCTGATTCATCAGTTGCTGCTTCTAACCCTGTTTCTACTGAAGCTTCATCATCTTGTGCCCCTACCTCACTCATTATGGACACTCTGAAAGAGCTAAAGAGGGAGAATGAAGTCTTGACTAGACGCATGGATAAGCAAGATCAAACAAATTTAGAGTTCAAGAACTGGATGGCAATGCAAAGTGAATCTGCCTCTGAGATCAAGAACCTTCTGATGGCTCTTGTCTCTAAGAAATCCTAGTTTCTTTTTGTCTCTTATTTGATGTTTTGTTTGTACTTCTGGTTATCTATTTTTTTAACTTTTTATGGAATCTTTCAAAATTTCTCATATATTACACCTTTTGATTATGCCAAAAAGGGAGAGAAAATGTGCATGTTTTAACCAATCACTGTTTAACAGTTATGGGACTCTGTCTCAGACATTCTAACATAATTGCAAGAATTCCCTCTGTGCAAAAGATTTTTTTTTGTAGGTATCATTTAACTCTGAAAGAATATTCCAGCTAAGATTTATCTTCTTGAAGAAGTTCTGAAGAAATTCAAAGAAGGCTGTGTATCACTCTGACTAAATAAACTCAGGATGTCTTATGCATAGATATATTCATTTCAGGGGGAGATTCTTATCTCTTAATCTTTTTCTTTTCTTTATCTAAAATAATTTTTTGTCATAATCAAAAAGGGGGAGATTGAAAGAACAAGATTAAGTTCTGACCTATCCCAAGTGTTTTGATGATAACTAAATTATATTTAAGATAATTTATGCTCTAACGAATGTGTTTTTGAATGTCTTAGTTAATGTTCTGACAAGAAACATTCCAAAGTGCTAAGCAAAGATTATGAAGAATTTATTTGACCTAAGAACCTTTTATTCAAACGCATCTGTTGACTCTGGTAAGAACACTCATTTGTTAAATGAATCTTCTAACTTCTAGCAGGCTTCTTGATTCGGAAGATAACTTGAAAGCAAGCGCTGTTTAAAGATCTTAGCAAGCAACGCTCTGACCAGAAGTTGAATAAAGCATGTTCTGAGTTAAAGCAAATACTGAAACAACGTCTTAATCAACGTGTCTTGTCAAAGCAAAGGAAACATGTTCTTACATTCTGACGTTTGCTAATTAATGCAAAGACGGCTGAAAACACTCAAGTGCCTACAAATAGTTTCTTGGAGAATGGAATTTTGCAAGGATACACACAAAGCATTTAATGCTCTCCATTTCCTCTGAAGGCAGCAATGGTCTTATTTTCTCCTACTATAAGTAGAAGGACATTTATTGCAAAACAACACAAGATAGTGAAAAAAAAGAAACTACGTGAAATATTCAAAAGCTTACAAACTCATAGTTCTTACATTATTGTGTATTACATTCTAAGAAAAATCACAGTTGTGATATAGCTTGATTAGGAGCAAACTCTATTTCAATTATCTGTAAAGATTATACTTCTGTATTTGTTCCTTGAGAGACCAAGTTTGGTCAGATTTCTCAAGCAGACTAGGACTAGATTTAAGTCTTAGTGGTGTTAGTCACTTGTAAGTTTACTTGTGCACTGTTAGTCACAACAGTTGTTGTGTGATTGTAATCAGTTGATTATAGTGGATTAAGTCCTTGTTGAGAAAGGCAAAATCACCTTGGCGGGTGGACTGGAGTAGTTTGAGTTCAAACTAACCAGGATAAAAATAACTGTGTTATTCCATTACTGTTTTGAGCTTTGTATTGAAAGAACGAAAAGAGTCACTTATTCACCCACCCCCCCCCCCCCTTCTAAGTGTTTTTCTTACCCCTTCAGTACTATCAACCAATATATCAATATGTGACAATGGAAAATCATCTTTTGGACTAGCTTTATTTAAATCTCTATAATCAACGCACATGCAAACTTTTCCTTCTTTCTTTGGTACTAGGACAATCTTAGCAATCCATTGAGGGTACATTGATGTCACAAGAAAACAGACATTAATCTGCTTTAAGACTTCTTCTTTAATTTTTACTGCCATATCTGGGTGAGTTCTTCGCAATTTCTGCTTGACTAGCGGGCACTCTGGCTTTTGCAGAAAATGATGCTCCACAATATCAGTATCCAAACCAGGCATGTCTTGGTACGACCAAGCAAAGATGTCCACATACTCTTTCAACAGTTCAATCAACCTGCTCTTCACATCGGGATGCAGCAATGCTCCAATCTTGACTTCTCTTGGATCTTCCTCTGAACCCAAATTGATTTTATCCAACTGTGAAACCTCTCCTGGAATTTCATCACATTCTTCTTCTTCGGCCACATACACAGGATATTCAAAGTTGGGAGAGGGTGCAGGGTCATTGTATTCAATGGGTTTTTTAATTAATCTGCACATATGATTTATGATTACTTTTAGAAACTGACACATATATCAAGTGATTATGTAGATTTATTTACATTTATTATTTATTCCAAAAGGGTTTTTTCTGATTGCCATTTTCCAAGAAAAAGCAGAAAATAAAAACACAATTGGGGAATCAAAGACAACTTTTATTAATGATTTTTAATGATCAAAGCAAACAGATAAGCCCATACAATATCAACTTTCACCTTGGGCAGAGTGAAATCCTTTTGCAAAGATTAAAAAAACATATTACTTTGAGACATGGATGCAAGAGGAAACATCAATAGTGACGCAGTTCTGGACTCTGACTCTAGGTGTCACATAGTTCGACACTTCCTGCTCTTCTTTATCCTCCACAATAGCATTGATCCTAAAAACAGTTGGATGAAGGTAACCTCTGTTGTGGAAAATATCCTGATACTTTCCTAAAGCAGTCTTTGGCTTCATCTTCTCACCTTTATCATTCTTCGTAGAAAATCACAAACCCGCCCTATTCTTGTTCACCGAAGGATCAACAATTTTTCCATGTACTTTACTAAGGTCATTACGCACAACCTGCTGAGCATCTTTGAATGAAACCATCGAGTTCTCATTCTCCCTCACATTATCAACGGATAAAGCTTAGAAATGAGTTCCAATAGCAGCTTCATCTACTTCCACAACACGGAAAGAGGATAGATGAGATATTAACAATGCTTGCTCTCCATTTATGATAACCACTTTTCCTTCACGCACGAACTTCAGCTTTTAGTGCAAAGTTGAAATGACAGCCTCTGCCTCATGTATCCATGGTCGTCCCAATAGACAACTGTAAGCGGGTACAATATCTATAACTTAGAAAGTAATCTGAAACAAGTGTGGGCCTATGTGAATAGGAAGATCCACTTCCCCAATAACAGACTTCCTTGATCCATCAAAAGCTTTTATAATTATGCCGCTTGGGCGCATGGGAGCTCCTTGGTACTTCAGTTTCATAAGAGTGCTCCTCGATATGACATTTAAAGCGGACCCATTATCAATCAGCACATTCGATAATGAATCATTCTTACAGTTCATGGAGATATGGAGAGCCAAATTATGATTCCTTCCTTCGTCAGGAAATTTGTCATCACAGAAGCTTAGGTTATTATAGGATGTAATATTCCCTACCACACTGCTGAATTGGTCCAACAACATATCACTTTCCATGAAGGCTTGATCCAACACTCTCATTAAAGATTCCCTATGGGAAAAATAATTCACCAGTAAGGCTAGAATAGATATCTTTGATGGTGTCTACAACAATTGATCTACGATCCTGTAGTCGCTCATCTTGATAATCTTTAACATATCAGCCACATCTTTCTCTAGAGTAGCACCGCTGGATTCCCCTACTGCTTTCCTTAGTTCAACACTTTCAATAACCTTCTTGTCAACATTAACATTCCCTCAAATAACAGGTGCGAAAACATGACCACTACAGGTCACTCTACTAGCCTCATCAATATTCTCAACATTAGACAAAGGTTGGATGGGAACTTCCACACTATCCTCTAGAATTGTAGCATTGTAATTGTACGGTACGACTTTGTCTAACTTGTAAGGAATAAGAATTCATCCGCAGAAGCATATTCATCATTCAACCCAGTCTTAGCCAAGCAATCTTCAATCACATTAATCCCATGGTAATCATCTCTATGGCCTGAAACCTATATAGTACCATTATCCAATAATAACTGAATACCTCTTTTCACAATGGATCAACCACGAGAATCTCTGCAGCAAAATCGGTAAGATCCATAATGGTGTTCTACTTGACCATCCATGTGGCAGAAGGTAGTATGTAACTGCACCAAATCATCATTCATATGGTTCACATCAAAGATCTGGAACTCTCCAGGAAATCCGAAGACTATGTTTACTTCTGCCTCGTATTCTTCCCTAGGCCTGATTAAATGAACGAGGCATTCATCCATCATTTCCTGTAAATCATCCTTTATCTTATCACACCCATGTATATCAGTACTGTAGATACCACAACTAGCATGGTCATGAGTATAGTAACTAAATTCGCAAAGGCTGGCATGCATCTTTACCAAGTCACCTCTGACCAGATTGATAACGAAAATTTGAAAGTCCCCCGGACAACCAGCAACCATGTTGACAACATTTGTTCCTCCATGCTTTGGCAAAGGATTATCTTATTAGGGCTGACATCTTTAAAGGAAAAAAGGCTAGATCTCACCATTTTTTGTACCTCCAATTTTAGAGGATAACAATTTTCCACATTGTTCTCTGGTGCACCCTGATGAAAAGTGCACGTCTGCTCTGCCTTATAATACCAAGTCAAAGGTGATGGTATAGCAGGGGGTGGTCTGGTCTGAACCAACTTTTTCTGAATCAATGCTGGAAGTAACATTGCATAACTCATGGGGATAGAGTCAAAATCCTCTCTCCTCTGATTCTGCCTTTGATTTCCCTGAGGGGATGGTCTTTGATAAGCCACTGTGTTGGAGCCTTATTGACAAATGGAGTTACCGAAGCAACTTGTTGGTGGCGCTGATGATTTCTTCTAGGAGGATTAACCCTTCCCTCTTGAATAACAACATTTTTATCTCCTTGTTTCTTTTTAACAAACCCGTATGATGGTTTCTTCGTACTGCCAGAATTTTCACTTCATGTCAAGCGTCCCTCTCTTACAGCTTCTTCCAAACAGACACTCATGCCCACCATCTCGGTAAAATCACTTGGCACGCTCGCCACCATTCTTTCATAATATAAATCACCTAGAGTCTTTAGAAAAATCTTTGTCATCTCTTTTTCTTCCATTGAAGGGATCACTTGGGCGACTACTTCACGCCATATCTGTGCATATTCCTTAAATGACTCTTTGTCCTTGTGGACCATTGCCATGAGTTGATCACAGTCAAGTGCCATGTCCATATCATATTTGTACTATCTAATAAACACTTCACCCAGGTCGTTGAAAGTATGAACATTGGCACTATCCAGGCTCGTGTACCATTTCAATGATGCACCAGTCAAATTGTCTTGGAAGAAATGAATTAACAGGCGTTGATCATTGGTGTGAGTAGACATCCTCCTCACAAACATCACTAGGTGAGCACGAGGACAAGTATTGCCCTTGTACTTCTCGAATTCTGGTACATTAAACTTCGCAGGTATTTTCACATTTAGAACCAAACACAGATCATTCACATTCTACCCAAACAATTCTTTTCCTCTGAGGGCCTTCAACTCTTTCTGCATCTTATCAAATTGATCTTGAAAATCGTCCATTCGATCATAGAAACCCAAGCTTTCACTTGGTGGAGGAATAGGGCGATAAACTTCATCATTAACAAATGGTACAACATTCACCGAAGGAGATGCGGCATAGTGAATCTCATTTCTAGCAGCCGGACTAATATGTACTACAGGAGGTGCAGGAGCAGCAAAAGCCTGAGAAAATGGAGAAACCTGAGCATCTTGATTATAACCTTCTGGCATGAAGTTCTATGGCATTCCCCACAGATAACCCTAAGGCATACGATTTTGAACAACAGTAACTGGAGTAACAAACAGGAGTTGTCGGAGCTTCGGAAGTAACTATTGTCTGTTGAGGTTGAGAAAGTGGTGGCTGATTCTGAGCAGCCACCAGCGATTCCATCAAAGTAGTGAGATTGCCCATACCAGCCTTCAGAGCAGTAACTTCTTCGTGCAATTCGTGATTCTCTTGTTCCAGATTATCCATCTTCCTTCTGGAATTAGATCGAGTATTATACTGGTGAGACAACTTGTTGAACGAAGTAAAAAAGCACAATAAGACACCTGGGTATAAACAGAAATACAAGAAGTATGTACAATATGATGCATGATGTGCAATGCACATGGTTTATTTTATTAATATTTCAAGGAACTCAAAGATTTATAAACAATTTGCAAATATTAAAGTACTAAGTTTCAATAATAACTTCGAAACGGATTACAAATTTTTAGTACAAGTTTCAATAATCCCAAGTACAGGATAAGATCAGAATCTAAGATCCTAAGAAAGCAAATTTGATGAAGATCACTCCACACACTGACGCTTCCCTCCGAGTCTTACAATCTGAGATTTCAACTGCTTGTTTTCTTCTACATACCTATTGGCGACCTCTTTCCAATCACCAGAGTCAGGAAGTGAGCAACTAGGTCCTAACTGAGCTCTAGAGGAAAATAAATCCTCTTGCCTCTCCATCGTCTCTACAACATGACTCTCAAGAATCTCGATCAGGTCATCTTTCTCTTTCAAGTCTGCTCAATAAGACACCTCTAAAGTCTGACACTTATTCTTCCAAGCCTCTTTTTCCTATTGCATATTGACTAGGGCAAGCCGAAGCTCTTCCACATTATCTAATAGGGGAGGAGTGGTCTTTACAAACATATCGGGCATCTCTACTTCACGGGAATACATCATCTTCAACTGGATGGCTCTTGCTTATATCCACTAAAGATAAGGCTCCAAAGAAACAGCCCCTCTAGGTCCCAAGTCTTTCCTGATCTTCCTGTAAATGTGACTTCAAGCCTTCGCAATCTCCTCTTTAGCTTCATTATGAACCTCTCCCTCTTTAAGGAACAAACCACTCAAATGAATATTATTTGGCTTATCCCTCATCGTATATCCAAGATATCGTCGTGCAAGAATGGAGTTGTAGTTAATTCCTCCCATTTCCTTGCATAGGCCGACACATCTTCCTTTTCAGGATAACACATACAATTGAATTTGACTTATGTGTCGGCTCATACGAGTTTCAGGTCGACACATTTTGTTTAATTAGGTAAATTTTTCAATTCTTTTTAATTCCAAAAATTTCTTCTTTGCATATAAACTTCCACAACTATAAATACATCATTCATGCATCATTCCAACTTTATGAAACTATAAACACATATTGTATTTGCTTTTCACCTTCAACCTCCAACCTATTCATACACATTGTTAAAACACACATAATCATCTTTTGTCAGGGTGCCATCTAGGAGAGATTTGGTAACGTCCAATTAGTTTATTATGTAGCCGAGAATATTGGGTTGATATTTGCAGGGGGTTTCATCCATAAAAACTGTGGGTTTGTCCCTCAAGACCATTGATAGATTTTGGGGTTTTCATGCAAGACATTCAAGATAGGATTGTGACCTAGTGAAAGCCTTCAGAGTTTGGTACCCAAGGGAGTAGCACGAGAAAGACGAATCAAATTGAAGTGTCTTGTGTGTAATAGGTATAATTGATCGTGAGCGAAAGAGCTTTGGAGTTTGGTAAACAAAGGAGTAGAAATATTCAATAAATCAATTGGTAGTTAATGTGTCTTGGTCTTTCTAAAGACAAAAGAAGAGAATGGGTTAGATCAACAACAAACAGTTAGGGTTTATAGGGTTGCTCTTGGAACACTTCTCTTATAACGACTTTTTCATAGTAATAAGTTATCCTAATTCAAAAATTGGAATTGAGGGGACACGTAGCCATAGTGAGGATGATTGGTGAACTTCCTAAACAAATCCTCGTGTCTCTTTTTCTTATTGGTTTACTTGCTTTATTTTTTATTAAGCAATTTGTCAAATAGCATTGATTAAATGATCAACTCATAAGAGTTTTTCCGTGGCTATTTTTGTTTTGAATTATGTGTTGATTTTCTTATAATAACTTTTGATTATAAGTTCTTTTTCATATCAACACAACTCAAAGGAAAATTATGAAAATTTGGTCGCACACCAAGTGTTCGACAAATTGTTTTGTTCGTTATTTTTCATAGTTACCATTGGAAATAGTTTTTCTAGTAACTCTCTATAAATGAATAATACTTTGTTACTTAATTAAAGTTTATAAATTAATTATTATTATTTTCATTCCATAAGGCACTTTAATTTTGCATATCTGACTTCCAATAACTAGGTTCGTATAGACGATGTTTTCGATCTATATCAAAACCTTTCGCGTGCACTCTCTTCAACTACTTTTAAAAATCAGAATTTTTATCTGGAATTTTGGCTGGTGATCTATTTACCCCCCCCCCCCCCCCCCCCCCCTCTAGATAAGGCATCGTCATCTAACAAGTGCCTTAGTGTGTATTTATCAAACCAATAGATTAATCAGAAATAATGCATATTCTATAAAATAGAAATTGTAAGGATACTCTCATAAGAAGGAAAGTAAACGATACAATATTTGGCTCAAACCTTACTAGTTGAGGTATCTGGATATTGAGTAGAAGTTAGTTGGTTGTTCCTTTCTTCCTCAACTCTTAATCCGTAACGAACTTTCATGATGATCACCTTTGTTTTTGACGAAGCTTATGGTTCATTTGTTCACTGCTAAAATTGTAATTTTATTAATCTGAAAGAAACAACAACCGATAACTCATTCCTTAAGGAAAGCAAAAGACTATCTCTAAAAGGCTAAAAGGAAAGAGTATTTATAAGTATCTACCACTCTTTATTGATTTAAACTACGGAAAGGGAAATTTCTAGAAATAAATAAAGCTCAGTGAATGAAATAATGGGTTGCCTCCCATTAAACACTTCTTTAAAGTCCTTAGCTTGACTGTTTGATTCTCTAATGAGGTGTTTCTTTCAAACTTGTTTGAGACCACATATTGATAACAAGTGGCATCATGTGTTCTCCCCATATGACATATCTTATTGGTGTAGGTAACTCTGGTGTATTAGTGTAGATTCTATTAGAGAAGGGGTTTACTGCTTCATACGAATTACTATCGGTCATATTTGTTAATTGTACCCTTGCCTTTATTTTTTCCACGCATTTATGAGGAGGTTCTTGCTGAAGCAATAAAGTGGCAAGCAAAAGTAAGTATTTTTATAGATTATATCATATCGTCTTCACATAGATTAGTGTTACTAAATTGTCGTTGTACAAATCTCTCGTTAATGAGTTTGGTTTAAAATGTGTTTAAAGTAAATGCGAGAATTAAAAGTAATTAACAGGAAAACAATTCATTCTTCAGAGATAAGAACTTATCAAGCATGCATATAATCCACTCCTCACAAATTAAAATCTATCGGCCAATTACACTCAACCTACAATACTCATCAATGTCAACATGTATCAACAATACATCCACTATATCATCTCGGAGGTGATCTCTCAACCAACCTCAACAACACAGAAGACAACTATGTTACTCGCATTAACGATCTCTCAGCAAAACACAACCAACAGAGTCATTAAGCACAGACGCCCAAGTGAATAACAACTCTAAATCTATCACTAGAATCTAGACACTATTAGATAATCACCCAAGATAAGAATTCGAGTCTATATGTCTATAGCAACCCAAACCCCAAACACAAAGAGAAAATCTAGGATAACAATCAACAAGGATTTATAAAGAAAGCTTTATATAACACCATGGGAGATAAATATACATGAGTTAAAATTAAATACATATACAAAACCCAAAAAATAATGAATACACAAAGAAGAAGAGAAATGAACCACAAATGTCCCAGTTTGTCAGCGCTGATCGATGAGAAATCTATCCTGGATCATCCGTATGCAAGCTTCATTGTTGTTTTCTAAGCTAATCTACCAAAAAATAAGTTGATATAGTTGGGAGAACAAAAACACCCCTAAAACCATAATTTAGAAATGAATGAAATCTAAGTTATAAAACAAATCTCAGCAGAATGCCCTTAGAGGGCTCACCACGCTAAGCGGGCTACGCTTATTTAACCCACAAAATAGCCAAAAACCGCGCTAAGCGGGCTACTGGCGCTTAGCAAGCTTCAAAACTATGGTTCTGCCAATCTCTCAAAACTGATGCAGCGCACTAGAGATTGCGCTTAGCGGGATCACCGCACTAAGCGAGCTCCATTGGGCAAATCTTCCCAAATATACATCTTTTATTCCAAAAACGCGCATCTAGAGTCGTGTCTTCGACACCTCATTCCTCGATGCTCCAAATATGCAACAAATACCTACAAAAGAAGTAAAATCTATCAAGTGATACATAAATTAATCAAAATCATAAATATGCACAAACTAAACGTATTTACAAATAAAGCGGAGAATTATTCAATGAATATCAATAAAAGAACCGATAAGTGACACAAAACATATACATAAAATAACTACATTTTGGCATTTATCAGTTCCTCAATTAATTTCCCCTCTTCCATATTCCGAAATGCTGCATAACATGTACACTCTTAATAAGAGAGAAACTCATTTTCAGTTGTTAAAATTTCATGATTTTCATCAAGCATTTTTCTAGTGTTGTGTATAGCCAAGAAAATTTTCTATTTCTATTTGCTAATCACCATTCTAACCGTGTAATTATCAAAATCCTATAATAATCCAAACCAGAATTAACAATTCTGAACGATGGTTACGAGAGCGGTGACCAACTTTTCTTTTGTGAATGTTTAACTCAATATTTCGTTCTAGTAATGTCGGCTAAAAACTTTGACTTTATTAATATATTTCATTATTAAAAATATTAACGATATTTGAAAAGAATCAACTTTACTTTTAATGAAAGAAAGCTTGTTAAAGAGATAAAGAATACCATTTATATTTGATCATTAGTGGAGCCATTCAGAAAATTTAAAACGAGGCTACTTCAAAAAGTGAAAAAAGTTGAGACATTTAGTTTGAAGGATATAAAGTGAAATAAAGTCTTAAAACACGTGTTTTAGTAAATTTAGAATGAACAAACACATGCTTTATTTTATCGTGCTTGTTTACCCAATTATCTTCATATTATCGCACTAATCATAATTCAAATGATAATATTATGGGGAAATTTATTTTATATTCTATTAAATTTGAGATAGTGAATCATATCATATCATCTTTAATATAATTTTATATTTGTTACATTAAATATAATTTAATGTGTCAATTTCGAAATTGGACACAATTAGTATTGTCTAATTTTCAATTAAATTTTAATATTTTTTTATTGTATCAACACAATCAAAAGAAAAATTCTGAAAATTCACTTATATATCAAGTGTTTGGTAAATTGATTCAACTAGTTTTTTTTAATATTGTCATTGGAAATAGCTTTACTTGTAATTTGAGATAAACGTTAAATAAGTTGTTAAGTGATCTAAGTATATTAATTTAATTTGTTGTTCTTATACCATATTGAATATATTATTACCGTTTGTATATCTGAGTTTTCAATAACGTTTGTATAGACGACACTTCTGAAAAAAAATTTGCGTCACTTTTTGACAAAACAAATTTTAAAAATAAGATTTTTATACTAAATTTAAAAGGCGTATTTATTTACCTCCCCTCTAGATACGTTATCATCGTCTAACAAGTGACATCAAGAGCCTAGTTCATTCCGGCTTCGACACTTTTAGAAAATGGCTTACGAACCTAAAAGGGGTTATAAAAGAGCCCAAATTTTCATGGGAGAAATTATAGTTATTGAAAGCTTGTAAGCAAATTCATGTCAACTCATATGATAAAGGTGCTTGGGAAGCCATTCAAAATGGTCCAACACCCGTGACATATGAGGTTGATGGTGCTACCGTATCTAATCCGGAAAACTTATGGAATAAGGATGATATTAAGAAGTGGGTACACTATTGGAAAGTAAAGAACATCATTGTATCCGCTCTTGGTGTTGATGAGTTCTATCATATTTTCCATTGCCAAACCTCTAAAGCTATGTGGGATGCTCTACAAATTACCTATGAGGGAACTAATGAGGTCAAACAAGCTAGAATTAATACACTTAATCAAGAGTTTGAACTCTTTTGCATGAAGCAAGGGGAAACCATTGCTCAAATACAAAAGCGGTTCTCGCATCTTATTAATCATTTTAATTTACTAGGTAATCCTATTTCCAATGTTATTGCTACTAACAAGGTGTTGAGATGTCATACTAGGAATTGAAAACCAAAGGTCACCGCGATCAAGGAAGCCAACAATCTTGCAACACTCAATCTCACCGCCTTATTTGGAAAGTTAGAAGAACACCAGTAAGAATTCAATTGCTTGGATAAACATGAAAAGAAGCTTGAGAAAAAGAAAGAGGAAAAATGGGCTATTAAGGAGGAAATCTTGAAGTCTAAAGCTTTCAAGGCTTCAAGCTCAAAGTCCTCAAAGGAAAAGCTTACTAAATATAGTGACTCTATAAATGAAGAGAATTATGATGATGAATAAATGAGATTATTTATAAGAAAATATAATCGATACATTCGGAAGAATGGTGTCAAGCACTCTGATAATAATCTTGAAAAAATTAGAAGACAATCCTCCTCATCTAAATATGAAGACAACAAAAAGGACAAGTCAAAGGGTATTTGTTACGAATACGGAAAACCTGGTCATTATAGACCAAATTGTCCATCTCTTGCTAATAAGAAAGGAAAGAGCCAATGATATAACTCTAAAAATTTGAGACAAGCCTATGTTGCTTGGGATAGTGATGTGTCTGCAAGTGCACGAACATAACGAAGTAACGTAAAAGATTGTTGAACCCACAGAGACCAATGTCAGTCTAATATAATCTATTGCCGCTTAGTAAAGTTAAGGCTAATGAATTATTGATTAAGGGGAAACTAAGACTAAAATAAATACTAAAATAAATACTAAAATAATATTAAATAAATATATAATAAAAGAGAGGCCGGAATGTGGATTCCGCGTATCTCAGGGACTTTGTAATTTGTTGGCTTACATTGACGTTAGAAACATGTTTAGTAGAAAATATCAATTTAAAGATAATATCTCACACTATCGTGCTTTTGAATAAAGTCATGTTCCTTAACCATGATATTTTTCTCTCGCTCACCCATTCTAATCGAGGAACGTGTTTTAAAAACTGAACAAATTCTAATTAATCCTAAAGCCCTCTCGCTATGTTTAGGATTAATACATAGTTTCTATTATCCGGTACGACCCCCACTATCTCGCAGTGCCAGCTCGAACCTTAGTTAATTTCCCACTCTCGTGGCAAAATCATGTTAAGTAAGCTCTCACTCTGGTGACAAAGCTATTTAAATTGAGTTTAAAAACAAAGACCAAAACAAAAATTTCAAATTAATTAATTAAGCCAACATTGTTACCGAGTTCCGTCAGAAACAACAGTCCTCTCACACCGGAATCAAACCAACTTAGCATGACATATTGTTAAATGAAAGCGAATTAAACATAACAATTGTAATTAAGAACGACATGGTAATTAAATTAACGATGATAAAAGACAATAGTAATAATAAAGCAATAATTGGAAACCTGTAAAAGTTGGGAATAAATTGCGAGACTTGAAATAAAGATGAAACTGAAATAACTTCTATTAAAGCGAAAAGATTTGATCCAAGCATTACACATATTATAGGCCTAATACTAATGGCGTGGTAGTATGAGGAACTACCACTTTTACAAAGTGATTTCAGCCTAAAACTATGAACAGCGCTTCCGCGCACAAACTTGGACGCCCAAACAATAAATGCTAGGTCATTTCTATAGTGAGAGATGCTGGAAGTTATCATGTGAGAGGTAGTGGATATAATGGAGATCATGGTTGGAGAGTTTGAGAAAATCATGGGGTGAGTGGGTGAGATGGTGGGCGTGGAGAAGGCTGCAAGAAAATTAAATATGTGGCTGCAAGAATTGGCTTGTGGCGAGGGCCACAATGTTGGAGTGTGTGGAGAGGGCCACATGATGTGTGGGAAGGGCCACACTTTTGAAATATGTATGGCAAGAGCCACACATTTGAAATGCGTGTGGCGAAGGCCACAACATATGTGGCAAGGGCCACATGTTCAAAACTTAGTTTTTTTGTTCTTATCTTCTATTCTTTCAATTTTCTTCGTTTCTTCGCCATTTCTCGTCCTCTTTAGCATGTGAGCTTTATGATAGGATGTATATGAAATATAATAAAAATACCAGCATAACAAGATTAAAATGAATGAAAACAAAACTAAAATTCATGCGAGTCAAGTCGAATTATATGATATAATTTCGCGTTATCAAGATCCCCCACACTTAAACCATTGATTGTCCTCAATCAATCGACCAACGCTGTAAAAGAAATGATTAAGCGTGATTTGAAACAAGGGCACGACATGAATCTTAATCATACGTGGATTCTAGGATAATGTTAGATTGGTAGCTACTAAATGTTCAATACCAAGGACACCGTAACGACACGACATTCAAAGACTCTCTCTTTATGCAAACCAATTCGAATCATGCCATTATAGCTCAATTTATATCTCTCATTTTTCTTTCACTCTTTTCATTCAAGCGCAATCACATTAAGCCCGTTATCCATACACACTGTAGCAGTGAAAATCGGAGATCAAGCTATTAATTAACTTGACTCGCAAATAAGCAAGAGTCGCCACATCACTTTATTATTTCCAAGGGAAAAGGGAAAAGTGCGAAATAAAACCCATAAATATGCAAAGTAAGTGCAATACTAAAAGTAAAGAAAATACAATGCATTTGAAATAGATCGAAGGTTCGGGGGTTGATTATACAAAGGGAAGGTACTAGCATCCTATGTATCTATAGTATCCTATAGGAACCTTTTGAAATACATGTATTTGTTTAAAATTGATTTGCTTGCTAAATGAGTGTGGGGATGAGATATTGAAAATGTGATGACCTAATGTCGAAGTTTTGGCTTAAAAGAGGTACGAGTTTTTTAAAATTATGGTTTAGAAGAGATTTATTTTTAGATTAATAAAACTAAAAAAATGTACAAAGGGCTTTTCACACAATCGTATTAAATATATTCGATGACATGAAGTCAATGAATTCGAATTTTCCTTTGGAGTTAGACAAACAAAATATACAGACTAAATGATCGACAAAGGGAAATTAAATAAATAGCAATTAAATAACTAAATAATTAACAACCAAAAATTAAATTAAATAAATAAATAAAAAATTATACTAATATATATTTTTGGTATTTTTTAAAGAGGGAAAGAAAGAAATAATTATAATCCTAATCTATAGTTTTTTTTTTGTATGGATTTTTAAATGAAAATAAGACAAAAAACTTAAAACTTAAAAATAAAAAATAAAGTGAGCAAAGAGAAGATAAATACTCAAGTGAGCAAAGAAAAATGCATAAAGTAAAGAAAATAAAATGCTATGGATGATAAATGGCATAAAAGTAAAGAGAAGAAAGTATAACGTGCAAAAATATAAATGATATTAAAGTAAAGTTAGTACAATATAAAATTAATAATCTGATTTGTGATAAGTGTAACTTCATATAGAGCATAGAATGTATGTACCCGAATATGATAGAGAAATGACACTTTGAAGTTTATTCTCTTATACATGTAGTACAATTAACAAACATGAGGGATCAAGACAAAGTCAAGGAAGATACAGTATGACAAAGTTATCATCAATCCCAAGTAACTTGAATGATCAAAGGACCATTTAGAGGTAGATTGGAAATGATGAAAGTTCATCAAATATCCGACAAGCTTAGATGAACTAAAAAAACTCAAATGCTTTTCAAATTGATCCAAATAAAAATAAAAATCAAATAGATAAAGAAGATTAAGATGAAGTTTATAATAAAAATAGTATAAATGTCATAACTTATTCAAATTTTCATGAAATTAAACAAATGAATAATGAAAGTTTGTCTACTCAATCTCACGACCAAAGATCCATGATCAAAATAAGCAAATAAACAACAAAAACTTACAGAAAAAAATGAAAATTAAACAACAATAAATCACTTTTGCTTTTGGACGTTCAAGAACACTTTTCAACTATTGATTTTGAATCAATGGAGTTTCCTTACAAAATGGTGATAATTATTGTATTAAATAAATAAATAAATAAAGATTAAAAATGCAATAGAATTAAACAAAGAACAAGTATAATAGATTACCTATTCAATAAAAGGAAGAAATGACTTGAAAAAAATAAAGAGGAAAAAAGAAGAGAGTTTTGACTTATTTTAGTGAATGATTTGTTGTATTGTTCCTCTAAATGAAATAAAGAAATGTCTTATTTATAGGGTGAATGAGGTGGGAGTGTTCATGTGGCAATTCATGTAACTTTATGAGAATGGTTCTTGGTTATTGATAAGTCCATGTTGGCAATCTATGTGAAGTGTGAGAATGATTCTTGGCCATTGATAAGTACAAGTTGGCAATTCATGTGAAGTGTCTGTACTACATTATAGTGGTCCCAAGTTTTCTTTATTGACATAAAAAACAAAAGGACAAAGTAGTAATAATAATAATAATAATAATAATAATAATAATAATAATAATAATAATAATAATAATAATAATAGTAATAATAATAATAATAATAATAATAATAATAACAATAATAATAATAAAAACTAAAAGTGTTAGTAATAATAATAAATATAAAATAGAAAATAAAAGAGACATTAAATTAACTATTTATGATTTTTTTCTTGAATTAAAATAAATAAAATTATAAATGCAAATTAAAAGATAAAAAATAAAATACATATAAGAAATTAAAAGGACTTATATAAATTTTTCTAGATTTTTTAAAAAATAAATGATACCAATATATAAATTTAAATTAATAAAAGAACATATTTTTGATAATTTTTTAGTAAAGAGGTAAAAATAGTAAATAAAAAAAATAACATGATGCTAAGTATATTTTTTTGTGATTTTTTTAAATGGAAAAGGAATCATGAATAAAACACAATAAAAATCAAATTCCACAAAATTCATAAACGACTTCTAACGTTTCTATTTTTTCGTGGCTTTTTAAAGCATAATCAACTTTTGACTTGTAAAGAGAAATTGTAGATTATGTCAAGGAGAATCATATGCAAAAAGAACGGCTCCTAAGATACCACAATGATATTTATGATATGAATTGGATGCAGTGCTATGAATTTTATAGGGAATGAGGCCATATGAGACAAACTACGGCTGGAGAAACCAAGCACATGATAAAGTAATCCCACAAAGGAAGAGATTATAACTCCCACTACGCCAAAAACTGCTTTTTGCAGCGCCTATACTAAAGCGCTTATTGAAAAAGCGCTGCCATAGCCTTCACAAAAAACAAAATTAAAAAAAGGGAAACCTACGAAGGCGCTTTTTTAAAAGCGCTGGCATAGGTGGGGGATACGAAAGCGCTTTTTTAAAAGCGCTGGCATAGGTGGGGGATATGAAGGGAAACAAAAAACAAAATTAAAAAAAAGGGAAACCTACGAAGGCGCTTTTTTAAAAGCGCTGACATAGGTGGGGGATACGAAAGCGCTTTTTTAAAAGCGCTGGCATAGGTGGGGGATATGAAGGGAAACAAAAAACAAAATTAAAAAAAAGGGAAACCTACGAAGGTGCTTTTTTAAAAGCGCTGGCATAGGTGGGGGATACGAAAGCGCTTTTTTAAAAGCGCTGGCATAGGTGGGGGATACGAAAGCGCTTTTTAAAAAGCGCTGTGGAAGATTGGCCTTTGAAAGCGCTTTCAAAAGCGCTGGCATAGCTGGACCTATGAAAGCGCTTTTAACCTAAAAAGCGTTGGTAAAAGCCCCCCTATGAAAGCGCTTTCAAAAGCGCTGTTATAGCTTATATTATTTTTAATTTAATAAATTAAAACATCAAAATAACATTATTCATTCTTTTCTCTTCTTCAAACGCACAGTACAATAGCTCTTCTTCTCTTCCACAAACACGATTTCATAGAAAACCCTAACCCCAACCCTGATCCCCCAATCGAAACCGACCTTAATCCACTGTGATTTAGAGATTACAAGGTACAAGATGAATTGCAATATATAACAGCAAAAATCTAACGAAAAAGACAAAAGAACATGGCCATCGATTTGAAGACTTCATCAACGTGAATTAATCAGTATGTATCTTACTCTCTTGGTTCTTTACTCGTTCTTTTTCTGTTTCTGCTTCGCTTCTTTTCTGATTGTCTCTTCTTCCTGTGATTGTATTTCTACTTTGTGTGTGGTGTGTGTGTGTGTTGCGAATTTGTGTCTCAATTTGTTGCGTCTGTGTGTAAGTTTGTGTCTGAGAGATGAGGTCTATTGAGTTTTGGAGGTAGTGTGTGTATGAGTGTAATTATGGTTAATGCAGGTTAAATGGACATGGGTGGTGAGGTGAGTTTACGAGGTATTTTACATAAATTTGAGGTGAGGGTAGTAGATTTTTCAGCAGAGGTTTGATGCAATATTTGTTGATGAGGGAAAAGTGGAGTTTCAACAGATTTTTGGCATGTTTTTGAGGGATTTGTGTCTGTGAAATGAGGAGGATTAAAGATGTTTATATAGGGAAATTGGTGAGGGTAGGGTAGTGATTTTGATAGAGAATTTAGATAAGAATGAATTTTGTTAGGAGAGGATCCGAGTGAATTGGTTGTGAGATTTAGTGAGCTGGAAAAGTTTGTTATATTTTGTTTCTTGTGATGTTCTACAATTAAAATGGTATAGGACTCTATTGATTTTGTATTGATTTTGTATTGTTCTGAATTCGTTTTTTAATTTTTTTGAATTGTGCGGGTTGATGATTAAATATCATGCTTATATGACAGTTTGTGATATGTGATAAGTTTATGTTTGGTTGCTAAGTTTGAATTTCTCTGTTGATATGTAAATGAGATCCTATCCATTGTAATAATTTCATTCATTGAGATTAGAATAATGCCATGATGGTATGACCTTGGTGTATATATGATTATTTCCTTCCTTGACATGTTTAATGTATTCATGATTGTGACTTCTGTGTTATGAATCCTGAAAGTTCTAGTATACTCGCTTAGTGAGAAAATATTATGCCCAATAAGATCTCACTTAGAGATAGTTGTTTTTCGCTAAATGAAGGACCTATTTTGGGAAAAGTTTTAGTTCTATAAGGTCTCGCTTGAGTGTCACCAAGCGAGCCGACTTGTTTAGAATTGTAGGGGTAGTGATCTTAACGTAGTTTGAGATCTATAACTCGAGGCGAGATGTTGTTGGATATGTTAGAGAGCTATTGAGAAGGTATATCCTATAGTAAAGCTAGAATGTGCAAGTGTGAATGTTTCTACTTTATGCATCCCCCTAGATTTCCAACTTAAGTAAAATCAGACATGTACATAGTATCTAAAGATATCTATATTCTCGGCTTAAGGGAGATTATATTGATACATTGTATGTTGATAACATCTCTATATTTTTGGATTGGGGGAAATAATATGGATGTGTTATGTTGAGAGTATCCATATTTCTGGATTGAGGGAAATTGTGTCGATACATTATATGCAATGAATACCTAGACTTCCGGCTTGAGGGGAATCGTACAAGTACATTGCAATTGAGGAATCTATGTTTTTGGCTTGAGGGAAGCTATACAGATTCATTTTTTGATAAGGGTCTCTAGATTTTTGGCTTAAGGGAAATCGTATGGATTCATTTTGTATATGAGAGTGCCTAGGCTTTCGACTTGAGGGAAATCCTATAGGAACACGAGGGTGATTAGATTTTTGGCTTAAGGGAAATTATATCGACCTTAGAATTTAATGAGTAGCTTTATTATAAGAAAGGGAATAGCTCGATTAATATCCTAATTAATTGAGAATATTGTTATGTGACTAATTAACTAATTAAGGGAACCACATATAGATGGTGTAATCCGAATACTAGTATTTTATTTTTAAATATTAGTAGTTCTATAAATTCATTTGGAAATCTCTATTTTCAATCATGAGTTTTGAGCTTGGTAGTTATATCCCCGGTGAAGTTGTTTCCATGTTCATTGCAATCTACAGTCAATAGATGTTGATGGAAAAGTTGATTTGCCAACGTAAATAACTATTTTATTACAGACTACTATAGTTGTTGTTGGCAGTAATTTTCTACTACTTATATGTCCATATGTCGGAATTCGGTATCCACAGGTTTGCTGATAGTGAAAAAATTTACCAACGTCCAAGTGTACTTTTGTTGCATTCTACTGACAATGGTTATTAGCAGTAAAGATTTTCTAATGTTGAAGTATTTCACATGTGGTTACATTTTCTGTTGCAAGCTACTGTCAGTGGTTACTAGAAGAAATTTTTTGTTAACTTTTTGTTCATATGTTGGAATTTGAGGTCTGCAGGTTTGCTGATTAAGAAGAATTCATCAACAACAAAATGTACTCCAGTTGCATTCAACTATTAATGGTGATTAATATAGAATGATTTAAGTTGTAAACATATGGTTATATGTTTAGCTATTAATGGTTATTAGCAGGAAATGATTTTCATCACTGGAGCTTTGAACGTATGGTTATATGTTTTTCTATCAATGGTTATTAATAGTAAATGATGGTCATCATTGAAGTTATGAACATATGGTTATGTGTTTTGTTGCTTTCTACTGTTAATGGTTATTAGCAGTGAAGATTTGTCAATGTTGAAGTTGGGAACATATGGTTATATGTTCTGAGGCATTCTATTGTTAATGGTGATTAAAAAGGAATGATTGAAGTTTAAACATATGGTTATATGTTTTGTTGTTATTGGTTAATAGAAAGAAGTGATGGTTATCATTGAAGTCTTTACATATGGTTATATGTTTTGTTACACATTGCTGTTAGTTGTTGCTGGCGGAATTGTTCTGTTAACTAGTTGTTTGTATGTTTGGAACTCACTCTCAACAGGTTTGTCGATAGAAGAAGGATTTATCAACATCAAAGAGTACTTCTATTGCTTTCAAGTGTTAATGGTTATTAGCAAAAAATGATTGTTAGCATTAAAGTTTTAAATGTATGGTTATATGTTTTGTTGCGTTCAATTGTTAATGGTTATTAACAGATGATGAATTGACAACTCTAAAGCCTTTTAGCATATGGTTATATGTCTTGTCACTCTCAACTATTAATGGTTATTAGTAGGAAATGGCGGTCATCATCGAAGTTTTGAACATATGTATATGTGTTTTGTTACATTCAATTGTTAATGATTATTAACAAGAAAAAATTATCAACATTGAAATTGTGTAATATGTGGTTACATGTTTTGTTACAGTTTACTGTTAGTTGATACTAGAAGGATGGGGATTTGTCAACCTTGGAAACATTTGCGTCAATCGATGTACTAAGCACGATTTGGTTTATCCCCATTGGAGTTACTTGTTGCAATCTTCTGTCAACATTTTTCGGTGAGGTGAAGATTTGTCAGCTTGCAAGTTTGGTTTTTTAGCATTTTATTCAATTTTGAGTTCCTTTAGTGCTATTCATATCTTTTTCGACTATCCATTTTCATGTAGTGTACTAATGTGCTTTTTTGACTTTTGTTACAGGTCTAATGGCTAGCAATGAAGAAAACCCGCAAGGAAACCAACAAGAAAACCCACCAGGAAACCAACAAGATCATGAAAACTCACAAGAATCAAATCATGCAGCGGATGATACTTCAGCAAATGATGTTGCACGAGGCATCACCATAATGCGCGAAATCATTCGTGCTAGACATAAGGGAGTGATATATAATGTAGATTGGAATCATTCAAATCAAGTAGTTGGGGTTAATGCTTCAAAATTCACAAGCTACGTTGGTACACTTGTTCGTATGCATGTGCCAATCTCCATATCTAGATGGAATGCGAAACAATGTGAAGCATTGAAGCAAGGAAAAGAAATTTTTTGGGAAGATGTTAAGGTATGTATGTTATATGGTTTATATGGTTATATGTTTATAAGTTTATAAGTTTATATGGTGTATATGGTTTTTAAACTACTTATATGTTTATATGGTTTATATGGTTTTTAAATTACTTATATGTTTATATGGTTTATACGCAGCGGTCTTTTAACGTTCCAGATGAGCGTAAAGGCTTCGTACTTGGGTTGGCCGGGAAAAGATTTAGAGGGTGGAAAAATCTGTTGACGAACACCTATCTTAAGGATGACAAAGGAAAGTGGCTGGAAGAGTTCCCGGCCGGAAGGCCAGAAAAGTATAATCTTTTCATTAAACAAGAAGATTGGACTGAGTTTATTAGACAAAGAGATGACGAATTCCGGCAAAAGAGTGCCAAAAATAGTGAGAGAGCATCAAAGCCCGCGTATCCATACAAAAAAGGGCGTTTGGGATATGCACGCTTAGAGGAAAAAATTGTAAGTAATAAATAGAAATGATATGTTCTTATTAATTGTCTAAATGTGTTGTATTTGACGATCTAACCGTTTGTTTCTATGCATAGTTAGAGGAGACGAAAAGTGACGAAACCTCACTTCCAGCACATTTGCTGTGGAAGGAAGCTCGTGTGGGCAAGAATCAAGCTGTTGATCCAAGTGTTCTAAGAATTTATGATGAATGCGTAAGTATAACATTGTGTCTTTAATTAAATCAAATTTTTATGACTATTTAATTGATTTTTTTATCTCCATTATTTTCAGGAGACATTGTCACAAACGGAGTCCACCGGTGACGACCAGGATACGAGGAGCGTACTTAGTAAAGCACTGAATGTTCCTGAGTATTCCGGTCGGGTGAGGGGTAAAGGTCATGGTGTGACTCCAACCTCTTTCTACCAGCATCATCGGAAAAGAAATCCTACCAATGCAGAAGTGATGAATGTACTTATGGAATTACAAGCAAAAGTCAATGCATTGGAAAGAGATAAAGAGGTATTAATGAGGGAAAAGGGCAATGCAGCAATGGCGAAAGAAACTAGTGACAACGCTAGTATCAACCGTCAGAATAAATTTCCTGAGGTAATTATAAATATATTGATAAATCTCTATTGTTCAAGTTTCTCATTTTTATTCCACCTCTTTCTATTATTGAATTAAAAGTAATATGTATGCATATTGGTTTAGGGCATTTCATCTTGCCAACTATACGTAATGGCATCAGATTATCACCTTGTTGGCAAGGGAAAAGTGTACAACACTTTGGGAGATTTAATTCATAATACACCGATCCCGGCTGGACACCTGAGAGTATCAGTAGATTATCCTATTGATCCCGATGCGTTGGTACCGGTACCTGACGTGGCCTTGGATATAAGATCGGTGCGAGACGCAGTAGGGTCGTTTGTTGCATGGCCCTTGGACCTCATTTTCATTGATGATGAGGTATGTTTAAAACCGTTAATATGAATCATTTAGATTTCAAATGTCAATTCTGAACCGTTAAGTTAATTATTTTTTAATATTAGCCTCCTACAAAACCCGCTAATAAGGGTAAGGAGATTTTGCAGCAAGGCGGCGAGTTTATGGCATCAATTCCAGAGGTACACTTAAATTGTTTATTATATGATATGAATTTAAAACTGAACAATTTTATAATTTACCTAAGTTATATGATTGTTAGGTATCTGCGAAAGTGTCACAACAAGTGACCCAGCCTGTTCGTAGCAGACCACCCCCGAAAAAGTCAATGCATAAGGGGGGAAGAGGCGGGGGAAGAGGCGTTTTTGTACCTCGATATCGGAATACACTTGGAGTACTTTTGGAAACCTCAGATTTGAAGTCAGGTGGTATTCGTCGAATCCTTATGGATGCAGATATCTTTGGTCTTGACTGCGAAGAAACGATAGGAATGGACGAAATGACTGAGATTATGACGCATGGTGAATTAGGCATCAGCAATGTTCACGCATACATCCGGTATTCCGATAAATATATCATTTAATTAGTTGAACAATTTATTTACACATTTCAATGAAAATAGTCTAATGTTTATATGTTTTTATTTAAGGTTGTTGTACGATAAAAAAATGCGCGAGACTGTATTGGCAAGACGCTTCCATTTCTTGTCTGCCCATATTGTCAGTGGAGCGACAATTGTCAGGGAACCGGGTTCAGTTAGGGAGTACTTAGTGAATCGATACACGACCTACGTCGGCAACCCAGATAGCTTGTTTATTTTGCCGTATAACACTGTTCCAGTGGGGTGAGTTTTTCATTTATTCTAATATATCTTTGTTTATTTTGCGTAGAAACTTTTCTTCTAAACTGTTGCTTAAATTTTTAGAAAACACTGGTTGTTGTTGGCTATCGATCCGATTAAAGAAGTTGTGTACTTTCTGAATTCGGTAGACGGGGAATGGACTAACTATCCCGCTATGAAGGAAACTGTTGATCAGTAAGTGAGATCGTTCTAACTATTCGTGTATATTTATATATTTAATTATTTCTGTGAGATTGATCTAAATATATGTTTTTATTTTCTTAGATCAATACAAATATTTCGTAGTCAAAGGGACGCACAGGTACCCCGGAGTAAATCATCAAATATTACTTGGATCAAAGTGCAGGTACAAAATTAGTTGCTTATAATAATAGTTATGTTACTTGATAAAATTACACGACAACTATAAAATATATTCTGTTTTTCTATGCAGTGTCCGTTACAGAATAACGATGTAGATTGCGGATACTTTTGCTTGAGGTTTATGAAAGAAATCCTTCATAAAAATCAAGTAGAGATTCCAAGCACGGTATGGATTTATAACTTAGAATAATTTTGTATGATTTCTACATTTAATAACATCATGCATATACTGAAGTAATAATTTCTTATGTAGTACTTTGATGACCTCTATACTATGTCGTACACGAAAGTTCAAGTGGAAGAAGTCAAAGAGGAAATATGTCAATTTTATGTTGAAAACAGATTATTCTGATGGGTATGAATAAAATATTATTGTATGTGTTAGTTTGATTGTGTTGGAGCCTTTAATATTGTTTGTTTAATTTACCGTGTTGTTCATATTCATACTTTGCAGGATGACGACCGTGTCGGTGGAGCATTATTTTCGATGTAATTATATATGATTTAGTTACATATGTATATATATATGGTTACAAATTAACACGATACTTTGTATGTGATTTAGTTATGGTTACAAATGTATATATGGTTACAAATTTAGTTATATATGATTTAGTTACATATATATAGATAAGGATTGAATATTATATGGTATACCGGTTTCTGTTAATATAATACCGATTTCTTAAAATATATGTATAGATAAGGATTGAATTACAGGTTAAATTATTGGACCAAAAAAAAATTACAGGCCGCACAGGGAACCTCAAATTATAGGTTTCACTTTAAAAAATTTGTATGAGCTACGAAAGCGCTTTTGGCTAAAAAGCGCTTTCGTAGGCAGCATAAATAAAAAAAAAAATTAAATAGAAACCCCCTATCAAAGCGCTTTTTATGGAAAAAGCGCTGTGAAAGACCCCCCTATCAAAGCGCTTTTTCCATAAAAAGCGCTGTAAAAGCCATGATAAATAAAAAAACAAAAATTAAATAGAACCCCTATCAAAGCGCTTTTTATGGAAAAAGCGCTGGGAAAGACCCCCCTATCAAAGCGCTTTTTCCATAAAAAGCGCTGTAAAAGGCCTGATAAATAAAAAAAAAATTTTAATAGCACACCTATCAAAGCGCTTTTCAAAAAGCGCTGGGAAAGACCCCCCAATCAAAGCGCTTTTTAAGGAAAAAGCGCTGGGATAGGCCCACCTACGACAGCGCTTTTGGCCAGAAAAAAGCGCTTTCGTAGCCTACGGCAGCGCTGGCTACGGCAGCGCTTTTAAGCGCTTTTAAAGGGCAAAAAAAAGCGTTGTGAAAGCCCATTTTCGTAGTAGTGTCCACTGGGGAACAGAGCCACAGACTTCGATCGAGAGACTCTTATTGGGGAATAACTTTGAGAGAAGAAAAAATTAATGACTCTATCAGGGAAGATGCCTTGCATAGGTTGTAAAAAGATAAATAGCTACTGACTCGAGATGATGGTAAATTTCTAACTCATTGTCAAAGGTAAAAAAATCGAAAAGGATACCAACTCAAAGATGACGATAAACTAACAACTCAATAGTTGAAGGTAGAAGATCAATAAGATACCGACTCACGGATGACGGTAAACTACCAACTCAATAGTTGAAGGTAGAAGATTGCTAAGATACTAACTCATAGATGATGGTAAATTACCAACTCAATAGTTGAAGGTAGAAGATCAAACAAGATACCGACTCATAGATGACAGTAAACTACCAACTCAATATATGAAGGTAGAAAAGTAAGATATCGACTCACAAATGACGATAAACTACCAACTCAATAGTTGAAAGTAGAAGAGAGATAAGATATTGACTCATAGATGAAGGTAAACTACCAACTCAATAGATGAAGGTAGAAAAGTAAGATACCGACTCACAAATGACAACAAACTACCAACTCAATGGTCGAATGTAGGATCGAAAAAGATACTGACTCACACATGACGGCAAACTACCAACTCAATGGATGAAGGTTAAAAAGTAAAGGATACCGACTCACAGATGAAGGTAAACTATCAACTTAATATATGAAGGTAGAAAAGTAAGAGATACCGACTCATAGATGATGGTAAACTACCAACTCAATAGACGAAGGTAGAAAAGATAATAAACTTTTCCATAACGAACGAGTTCCAGTTTCTTCTTTATCAAGTCTTCCACTTGAAAAGGATAATATATAAACTTCTCTACGGGACTTTTCCAGAGAGATACCATTTTTTGTTGATCAATAAACTTCTAAAAAGAGATACCATTTATTATTGATGAGCAAACTTCCAAAAAGAGATACCATTTACTGTTGATGAGCAAACTTCTTAAAAGAGATACCATTTATTGTTGATGGGAAAACTTCTCAAAAGAGATACCATTTACCATTGATGAACAAACTTCTAAAAAGAGATACCATTTGCTGTGTAAACCTGCCCAAGAACCTGGTCACAAGCCACAAATTGATCTCAGTTTCTTCTTATTAAGTCTTCCACTTGATAAGGACAATATACAAACTTCTCCACAGGACTTTTCCGAAGAGATGTCATTTGCTGTCAATGAGCAAACTTCTCAAAAGAGATGCCATTTGCTGTTGATGAACAAACTTCTCAAAAGAGACGCCATTTGCTATTGAAATAACATGTTGTTGGGGATACACAAGCTGCTGAAATATAGAGGCTACCACTTGCTGTCTTCCAAAGATATCCATAATGCACGGGCTGCTCATGAAGAGGCCGCCACTTGCTATCTTCTAAAGATATCAATAATACACAAGTTGCTCATGAAGAGTCCACCACTTGCTATTTTCCAAAGATATCAATAATACACAAGCTTCTCATGAAGAGTCCGCCACTTGCTATCTTCTAAAGATATCAATAATACACAAGCTGCTCATGAAGAGTCTGCCACTTGATGCTTTCCAAAGATATCAATAATACACAAGCTACTCATGAAGAGTCTGCCACTTGCTATCTTCCAAAGATATCAATAATACACAAGCTGCTCTTGAAGAGTCAGCCACTTGCTATCTTCTAGAGATATCAATAATATATAAGCTGCTCATGAAGGGTCCGTCATTTGCTTCTTTCCAAAGATATCAATAATACACAAGCTGCTCATGAAGAGTCCACCACTTGCTATCTTCCAAAGATATCAATAATACACAAGCTGCTCATGAAGAGTCTGCCACTTGCTATCTTCCAAAGATATCAATAATACACAAGATTCTCATGAAGAGTCCGCCACTTGCTGCTTTCCAAAGATATCAATAATACACAAGTTTCTCATGAAGAGTCTTCCAATTGTTGTCATGTTGAGATTCCAAAAGAGTGTTGCAACAACACTACTGGGAAACAAAGTTCATCTTCAAATGGAAACCATGAATAGATTCTTCCCGAGGAGACCAGATATTTAAATATGCAACATAAATGCACTCTCCATATAGGTTTCACAGCCTAGAGAGACCCACGGGGTAGCGTCCATAAGAGACAAAGCTCAATCCAGGAATAAAATAGAGAGAAAAAAGTCAAACAAGACTCCACCTAATGAAAAAACAACTCAATTGGGGATTTATCCTATCCAAAGATGGAATAGGAAAGCTAAAGTAAGATTCTTCCACGAGAGTTAACCCAGTGGGGAATTAGAAAGGAGGCACACTTTCTTCTTAGGTTGACACTCTATTTGGAAAGAGAAAATACGCTATTTAAATATACATAACCAAGGTATACAAACCAAATAACATCAGCAAATACGAATGTGCGTGCATGATGTAAGTGTGAATGAATAAATGAATGTCATGTATATGTTTGACAAAACAAATAGAAGAGATAAACTGGAGATATTAAGACATCAAAGTACAACAAGATACTCGGCTAACCTCAAAAAGATGAGAACATTACTAGAGATAGAATAAAAGCCATCGACGGAGCATATTTCTGCTATAAGGCTCTAATCTCTCCAGGGAGGAAGATATTTTTCGGGAGAAAACCCAAAGTAATCTTCTAACATCAATAATCCATTGAAAGGATAACAACACGAACTCCACTTCAACTGGATAAAAATCTTAATTAGTTGGAGATACTGGGGAACTCCACCATCTGATAATGTGTGCGAAGCAGATCATATATCTTGACAAATCTAGATTTCCCCTGGAACTAATTTTGGATGCCCCAAGTTTATTGCCCATAAGCTTCCTGACGCAGGACAATTCTTGCGAATAACTTCACTTCTAAAATGCCCCAAGTTATATGGTTGATGAGAAGATATCGTCTCAAGAGGATTTTACAAAAGACTTGGTACCCAAAATGCTCTAATGTCTTCAAACTCTTAGAGAGATTCGTCGAATCTTGACGTGACTTCCCCATATTGACTATATTTGGCACAACAGAGTTTTCAAATTTTCCCTATGAGGGTAAACGAACTATAAAGGCAGCAACCTGTTCATGTTGAAGATCTTCAGGCGACATGCCCCTGGTTGTGATCATTTTTTAGAAATGATTCGCAAATTACTTTACAGAGTTTTAGACCTCAAAAAGATTAAAATCTTCACTGGTGCTTATATGTAAGCTTTCTTAACATTAAACAAATGTTTTACAAGCATGAAAAGTTTATTCTGAGAATGAAAATTCTAATGCAACAATTATGTAAGTCTTGAATATTTTTTTTGAAAAAATGCCGCGAAGCTTGCGAATTAGTGCATCATTTATTTTTGTATGAAAGATAACGAAAGCATATTGTAGTGGTAGAAATGTTTAAGACTAAGCCATGGGATTGACTAGACTTGTACAAATCAAAATAAAATCACCACCGCGCTTTATTGTTTCCAAAGGAATGGGAAAAGAGCGAATAACCCAAAAAGAGGGGGAAAGATTCAAGGTAAGGGGGTTGGTTATGTAAATGGAAGGTATTAACACCCTAAACATCTATGGTACTCCGCAGGAACCTCTTTGTAAAATCTGTATAGTTTGGCTATGAAATATTGTGAAAAAATGGATGGTGGAGGTGAGAAAAAAAATATGTATTTATGGTTTTTTGAACCCGCCGCGGTTGCAAACCTTTAGTGCCTATGTATCACCTTTTCATGCAATAGGGGATCCGGTTACACGTAGTTCCTCTTTAAAAAATTTAAAATGTAAGTGTCTTGGTTAATTTTTATGAGATAAAAAATCATCGTTATTGCCAGTATAGAAAACATACCTACTACCCACAATCATGAGAAAAGAGAATTTGCATCATCTCAAAGTGGAGGATATGGCTTGGATTTTAAAATCAACAATGCCTCACTCAACACCTAAGTGGAAAATATCTCTCTTCACTACATATTGTAGAAGTATAGTTGTTTGCATCACTACAAGGATTGACAAGAGTCTAATATTTTGAGAAAGGTTTTAAAACAAGAAAGCCAAAATGGAAAAAATGATTTGAAATGAGATTTATTGACTTTTAGTCTTCTCACAAAAAAATGATGTCAAAATTTTATTAAGTTGATTGAAGTTTATTCATGAAAATGTTTTTAAAAATGCATGAACCTAAGTCCAAGTTTATTATGAAAGTTGTACAAGGTTTTAAAACAAGAGGAGTTTTCAAAAGGAGGAAAAATATTTTTGAAAATAAAGAAGATGGGAGGAGAAGAAGAGACTATCCTAAAGCATAAGGTAAAAGCTAGGGATAGGAACCATCTAACCAACAAGAAGCCAATACTTGACATTATGAGCCAAGATAGAATTACCATTCTTTGGATTGAAACCAAGCAAGAAAAGACACTAGACCTCTTGAAAGAACCAAACTTCAAGTGTATTAAGTCTTCACAAAAATTGGGCAGAGTAATGGCTGTATACGGGTGAATTCCAGATTACAAACAAAGAATGTAATCATAATCGCAAAACAAACAAACAACCCAATGTCTTGAGGTAAACCTCAAGAACTCCAAACAAAATATCAAATAAGGTTACAAAGTCTCCAACATAGGCCAATGTTTCTAATCCTAAGTCCAAGAAGTCCCATACTCCATATTGCCAAGGATAGTAACCAAATAGTCCAAGTATCATAAAAGTTTTTAGGGTTTATGTTGATTATTAGGTGTCTTAGAAGAAAAAAGAAAAGGCTCAAGTGAGCAAAGATGAAGATAGCATGAAATGTAATTCTTAAAGTAAATGGTGCATAAAGCATAAAAAAAGGGCATAAAGTAACAACAAAGGGTAAAATCAATTATTAGTGATTAATGGTTAGTTGGATGATCATCTTGAAACTTGCATTTAGAACTCATTAGAGGATTGGTAAAACCAAATCCTCCATAAAAAAAGTTTCATTTGCTTTTTGTCAAGTATATCATCCATTTGGGATCCTCAAAAGTACCATTTAATGATCAACGATGTTTAAGTGATCTGTGTTGACCAAAAGTGTTATAGATCCATTAGAGGATTGGTAGAACCAAAGCCTCCACACAATGAATCTCAAGGTTATTGGATCAAAGAGATAAAATTAACATACTTGGGCTTGCAAACATAGGTTTAGGCCATGAACGATCATTTATTCGAATCAGGACAAAATTTAGCGCTATGTTAAGCAATCATAAGTGGATTTATGCAGATCTCGCACCTATTTTGAGGCCGGTCAATAGCAATCTATGCACCATTTATTTTGAGACATGATATAGAGATCATGCTCCAACAACACTTAGTGCAATAAGAAAGGGATGAGATGGAGAGAGGTGAGGAAGAATATACAAACCACATTTGAATTAAAATTTAATCAAACTATTCTTAAAATCATTCATTCATTTTTGTGGAGTTAAACTCAACACCATGGATCCAATGATGTTAATAAAGTTCATGATCAAAAATTTAACCCAAGATTAGCCAGAAAATAATCACAAAATAATATTACATTTTAATATATACATTAAAAAAGGTTTTAAAAATATTTAAAATAGAAATAGGGATACAAATATAAACTATGTTTAAATTAATCAAGAAATAAAAAGTAAGACCATAGAAAAATCAGAAATGGACTCAAATATTTTTATAAATTTTTTGGTAACTTTTTAAAGTCAGAAACTATTTTTAAAATTAAGAGAAATGAGTAAAATAAACCAAAAATGATAAAAAATAACAAAGTCAGAAATAAAATAAAAAAGTGAGGTCACCAATATTTGTCACAATATCATTGGATCATTCCAGAGTTTTTTCAGAATTTAAAAATGCATAAAAGTATTTTTAAATATTTAATACAAATCAAATAAAGTGAAAATTTATAAAAAATACCAAAACACAAAATACAATTGTGAAAAAATAAAAATCAGAAAGAGAAAAATCAAAAACATTTTCCATAATTTTTTTCATATTTTTTGGACAAAAAATGAATTTTCTATGATTTTTTGAAATTTAAAACAATTAAATATAAAAATCAAAAAAAGAAAATAAATAAAAATATGGGTCATCTGATCAATGTCAAAATGCGTTAGTTAACAGATCAAGTGGACCTGGCGCGCTGTGCATGTTATGGACTTTAGTGGATAATGTATTGAATCATTAATTAAATCAGATTCCAAAAAATACAAGTGGCGTGCCATCATTGGTTGGAAGATGACACGTTGGTCATCTTCAACCTCCAGCCAACGTGAATTGCAGGTCTCTCAAACTGTAAAATGAGAAGCTCAGACCTATGCCATTCGCTTTGTCTCTTCAAGACGAAGACAATCACACCTTCACGACAAATTTATATAAACTGTAGCTCAAGCAAATTGGAAGAAATGTTTTGAAAAGGGATTTGAAATTTCGTGGTCAAAACAAGTTTCCAGATGAAAGTAAGTGTTGCGACTAGAACCAAGGCAATGAGAGCATCACAATGATATCAAAGTTTTGAAGAATTGATGAAGGAATCTACCTATTGGAGTTGAGTTGCAGAGCTCTGAAACTGGACTTCTATGGAGCAATCTAAGGCACGATTCTTTAATGTAATTATATGGTTAGCTTCAAGGAAGATCAAGGAAGGTGAATTGATGGAAAAATTGGATTGAAAAAGGCTTGAAAGTAGATTTCGAAGTAGCAGAATTTTGAGTTATGGAACAAGTTTGACAGGGTGATTATGGCTATCCAAGCTTGAGGAAATGAATGGGGGATGAACCTCTATTTATAGGGAATCAAATGGAATGTCCAAGCGTGTGAAATGATGAATTTTGGAAGGAAATCGTGTGAAGTTGCAAACAAGAAAAGTGTGACTTCCAATTTGATCAAAACTCATACAAAACGCGCATTTTTTATGCTAATCAATTATGAAACACCATTAAACATGTTTAGAGGCATAAACACGTGGAAAACTTATGATTAGAAGCCAAAACAAAGATTTCAAATTCTGACTTATGGGGAAACTTCAGTTCCAAGTTAACAGGTTCAATCCAATGACATTCTCAGCTCAAGGGGTCTTAAGGCATGATTCTTGATGCTTTAGAAAGATAAGGTTACAAGCTTTGCAATGGAAAAAGAATAGAATCAAATGGATGCTTGAGCTGAAAGTTGCGTTGAGTCAAAGTTGGGGAAAAAAGGTTGACTTTCCATACTTGGAAATATTTCAAGTTTTTCTTCAAATGTGACATATAATATTTTGCATCCAAACATGGCCTTCCTCTTGGAATTTGCTCTTGACCAAAAAATATGGCATGAAATAGACCTCTTTAATGAAAATTTGAAACTTTAACCATCTAAAATCTCCAAAATTGAGAGAGTTATGGATTGTTTAAGTTGGAAAAAAATCATGAAATGACCTATGATCGTTTGTATTCTTAGGGCATCCTCCATCCATTTTCTCACTTTGCACATAAAATAAGGAATAAATTTCACACACTCAAGATCATTATGAAAAAAGAGTGGGCTCAAGGTGATAAAAATTGACCAAGTTATGATCATTTGAAGTCAGACATAGGAAAATGGGGGTTCATCTGGAGGACTTGTAATCTTTCTTCATCATAAAGTTTCTTCCACATGAAAACTCCTTGGAACTTTTAAAGTGAATTGTTGATAAAACTTTGAAGAGAAGGATGTATTTGGAATCACTACAAAATACCGAAATGTGAGCAAGATATGCTTCTTTGAAGTTAAAAACCCTAGCTCCTAGATCAAGAAAAATGCTTTGAGGAAATTTGACAATTTTGAACAAACTTCTTGTACCAACACAAATGCTTTGTAAATATAAGTTGTTAAGGATGATATTAAGAACTCATAGCAACCAAAACCACTTCCATATCTTGAGAATTGAGAGAAAAATGCATTTGTGACCAATGGGAACAAAGCCTTGTCCAAGCATGACAGCTTCTCCAATCTATCCCTTGAACTTTTGAACCAAATTTGATAATCTTGAAATGTGGTAAACCAAAATAACCTTGCCATGCCATTTCCATTAAAACAAATACAATGGTGATGTTTGAACTCCTCAAGCTTTATTGAGTAGGGCATGGAAATAAACTCATGAACCCATGGAGCAACTTGCTGAATCTTATTGCCTTTACCTACATGAGTAACAAGCAAGACAAACCAACATTGCATTTTATTAATTAAGAGAAGAGATCAAGACAAAAAATATTCATGATCACAAAAGAACACAAGTCATGGTGCTTGGTGATTCCTCAAAGAGCAAAGCTAAATCTAGGGAGGGGAACCAAGAATCCTAATGTGATCTTGTTGTGATGGAATCAACATGGTATGATGAAGGGATCTTAGGGAAAAAAATTGGGGTACAACAACTTCCCTTATTTAAGTTTCTTCTATCCAGAGATACGAAGGTTAAAAATCTCTGTGTCGACGCGATCGAAGATACTTAAATATAAAACAAACCCTATTTTTGGCCCTAAGATGCCATGCAATGCTTATGAGCATGAATGCATATTAACAAGACTAAAGAGACGCAAAACACCGTTGGGGATATAAAAAAATAAGGAAACAAGAAAGCAACCCGACCAGGAAAATAAATCACTGGTGGATCAAAAGACCCGACTTAGAGAGGGTGGTAAAAAAATGGTCAAAGGATACACCAACTACTACTGAAGGCGAAACTACCAACGTTCATTGAAGGTAGAAAGAGGAAAGAAATAAAAACACTGACGTTCACTGATGGTGAGCTACCAAAGTTCACTGAAGGTAGAAGGAAAAGAAATATCATAGCATCACCATTCACTGACGATGAACTACCAACGTTCACTGAGGGTAGCAAAAAGATAACAATCACCAACTTTCACTGAAGGTGACCTACCAACTTTCACTAAAGGTAGAGAGAAAATATATCATAGCACTACCTTTCACTGATGATGAACTAACAATGTTCAATGAAGGTAGAAAAAAGATAACAATCACCAACTTTCACTGAAGGTGATCTACCAACTTTCACTGAAGGTAGAGAGAAAATATATCATAGCACCGCCGTTCACTAACGATGAACTACCAACGTTCACTGAAGGTAGCAAAAAGATAACAATCACCAACTTTCATTGAAGGTAACCTACCAACATTCACTGAAGGTAGAGAGAAAATATATCATAGCACTGCCGTTCACTGACAATGAACTAACAATGTTCACTGAAGGTAGAAAAAAGATAACAATCACCAACTTTCACTGAAGGTGATATACCAACTTTCACTGAAGGTAGAGAGAAAATATATCATTACACCGCCGTTCACTGATGATGAACTACCAACATTCATTGAAGGTAGCAAAAAGATAACAATCACCAACTTTCACTGAAGGTGACCTACCAAATTTCATTGTAGGTAGAGAGGAAATATATCATAGCACCGCCGTTCACTGACGATGAACTACCAACGTTCACTGAAGGTAGAAAAAAGATAACAATCACCAACTTTCACTGAAGGTGATCTACCAACTTTCATTGAAGGTAGAGAGGAAATATATCATAACATCGTCGTTCACTGACGATGAACTACCAACGTTCACTGAAGGTAGAAAAAATATAACAAGTTTCCCCAAAATTCTGGCATTTCACCTAGAAAGGGTCTCAACTTCTTCTTTAACCGAGGCACTCTTCCTGGAAAGGGTAATATATAAACTGTCTCAAATAAAGAGACTATCATCTGCAAAGATTTCACAACAAACTGTCTCTACGAATTTGAAAGTCTTGACATCCACTGGCATAAATTGAAAATAGAATGCAAACTATCCACTCATAGAGGAGATAGCAAAAAAAAAGTTACGTCAACTTTTATGGGGAAGCACAAGTTGCTCAAATAAAGAGACCTGCTACTTGTTGTCATGGAGGATTGTAAAATGAAATGAATTTCTAGGGAGAGAAATATGGCTTCCTGGGGAAAGAAATATGACTTCCCGAGGAACTGCCAATATATTCCTGCTGAGGAGATAAAGTCTTCTTGTGCAAAATAAATGCACAAACCAAAACTCGAAGCTTTCAGAAATCCAAAGTTAATAATATTGTTGTTGAACCAAAGATTCAAACCAGAAATAAAATGTAATGAAACAGTCAACCAAAATACATCCTTTGAGAAATAAACTCAAGAAGGCAAAACCAAGTCCATCCAAACAAGGAGTTGTACAGGAAGGCTAAAGAAAAAGTCTTCCATGAGGGATAACTCAGTGGGGAAATTGGAGGAATATACGCTTTATGCTTAAGGCCAACACTCTATTAAAGAGAGGACAATGTAACTCTGCAAAACGGGTGATATGTCAATAAAAATATTAACAAATGTTAATGAAAAATGATTTGCCAATTTTAGCTATGCATGATGTATGTATGAATGTATGAGTGTTATCGTGCGTATGCTGATAAAACAGATATACAACACTAGGAGTAACCAGGAAAAACCACCTCGGGCATCATCAACACTCAGTGAAATTACATTCAAGATGAAAAATCCAAGAAAAAGTAAGCGCCAACTGAGGAAACATAACCTATTGCCTGGTTTAACTTTACTGGGGAGAAGCGTAATCCGGAAGTAAACAAAACATAGAGACCAAACAGTACAGATACAGAGATACAACATCCTTCTCCAGGCTTTACCAGGTGTAGCACTCAGACTTTAGCGAGAAATCAAATATTTTCAAAAGTAATGCTTCTATTGGGGATTTTGAAAAATCAATTTCAAGTAGAGAAGACGGTCATCAAATCATCAAAACATTCACTGGAGAATTCAGGACCATTCTAAAAGAGGAAGCATACAAACCTTTTTAAGGCGTACAATGTCCTATCATCAAGCCATTAACTGGGGATTTCGCGTTGATTTTACTGGGGAGGTTAACACCACATCCTCAAAGAGAAAAGCAATATACATTCTTCACTAGAGAAACCAGAGACCTGTGTTCTTCAAGAGTAGTTATTGGTACCAACTTCTCTAGGTAGAAAAAACTTCTATTAAACAAACAAAAAACTTTACTGGAGGAAACTGGGATTGAATCTTCATATCGTGCAAACTTGGAAAAGAGGAGAAACGAACCATAACTTGACCGGGGCCACTAGAGTCACAAACCCAATACAGCGAGAACATCCTGAGAAAAACTTCCCCGGGAAACAAAACTTCTCAAAACAACTGGAGTCCGTCCATTCCTGGGATCACCACTTTTGTTTTCCTATTGCGTCACAAATTTTAAAGTAACAATAAATTGTAAATTCTTTTTGAAAATCAATTTTTTTATTTTATCTTATTGCTTTGAAAGTTATTATCAATAATAAATGGAGCCTTTGCAAGCTGAATAAAATAAGAACTACAAACAATTGGGTAAAAGCTCAAATTTCATTAACAAAATGGTAGTCTGCGAATGGCGAGACACTGTGGATGATTACAAAGTTCGGAAAATGGTAATATATAATTGAAAATATACATTAAGATACAATGACTACTATCCCCTTTAACAACTTCTGAAATCCTGAGCAACAGCTTTTGTTGAAGTATGATGAGGATCCAAGAATATTGTTGCTCCAGCAATCAAATCTTGTCTGATGTAGTTACTTGACAAGAAATCCCCTAACTTTTTCCTAAGCTTCCCTTGCGGGTTTTCAACTTAACGGGAAATTTATTCTGTTTATGTCTCTAATTTTTGCCTAGACCGCCCTTTCGTTTTTTCGGCCTACCGAGACGCTCTTTTTTGCCTAAGCCGCCCTTTCAGGTTTTCAACTTAGCGAGTTGTTCTTTTATTTCTTTAGGCGAAGTATTTCTTGACTGCATAATTTCAAGAATTAATGCACCGCAAGAGAAGGCTTTCTTGACAACATACGGGCCTTCAAAATTGGGAGTCCACTTGCCCCTAGAACTAGTGTTGAAAGACATGATCTTCCTGAGCACGAGGTCACCTTCTCTGAATTCAAGAGGCTTGACCTTCTTATTAAAAGCTTTCCTCATTTTCTTCTGATATAATTGTCCATGACACAAAGATGTCATTCTCTTTTCTTCGATCAAATTCAATTGGTCAAACCTACTCTGGACCCATTCATCATTTGTCAACTTGGTTTCCATTATCACACGCAAAGAGGGGATCTCAACCTCGACTGGGAATACAACTTCAATTCCATACACAAGGGTAAACGGGGTTGCTCCTGTTCAGCTGCAGATAAATGTTCGATATCATGCCAAGAAAAAGGGAGCATTTCATGCCAATCCTTATAAGTAACAACCATCTTCTGGATGATCTTCTTGATATTCTTATTATAAGCTTCAATAGCCCCATTCATCTTTGGCATGTACGGAGAGGAATTATGATGGACAATCTTGAATTCTTCACACAATTCTATCATTATTTTATTGTTTAGATTCGAGCCATTGTCAGTGATAATTCTTCTCGGCACACCATACTGACATATAAGATTATTCTTGATGAAGCGCACAACCACCTGCTTAGTGACATTAGCACATGAAGCAGCCTCCATCAACTTGGTGAAGTAATCAATTGCTACCAAGATGAAACTGTGTCCATGCGAAGTTTTGGGTTCTATCATCCCAATCATGTCAATACCCCACATGAAGAAAGGCCACGGGGAGGTAATCACATTGAGAAGTGTCGGAGGCACATGGACCTTATCTGCATAAATCAGGCATTTATGACACTTCTTTACAAATTTGTAACAATCAGATTCCATTGTCAGCCAATAGTAACCTGCCCTTAGCATCCTTTTAGCCATCGAATTTCCATTGGCATGAGTTCCAAATGAACCTTCATGAATCTCATGCATCAACATCTCTACTTCGTGTCTATCCACGTATCTGAGCAAGACCATGTCATAATTTCTCTTATACAACACATTTTCACTAAGGAAGAAACTGCCTGCTAATCTTCTCAATGTCTTTCTATCTTTATTTGATGTACCAAGTATTCCTGAGTCTGGAGAAAATGCTTGATATCATAATACCAAGGCTTATCATCTGCTACCTCCTTTGTTGTAAACACATGAGTGGGCCTATCCAGTTGCCGAACCATAATTCGAGGTATATCATTCCAAGTATTTACTTGATACATAGAAGCCAGAGTTGCCAGAGCATCCGCCATTTGATTTTCATCTCTTGGAATTTGATGGAATTCAACTTTATTAAAGAAGGGTAACAACCTTATAGCATAATATTTGTAAGGGATCAAGCCGGGGTGACGAGTATCCCATTCTGCTTTAATCTGGTTTATTACCAAAGCTGAATCACCTGATACATCTAGAATTTTAATTATGAGATCAATAGCTTCTTCGAGACCCATGATGCAAGCCTCATATTATGCCATATTATTAGTACAATCAAATGTCAACCTTGTAGTAAAAGGAATGTGTGATTCATGTGGAGTGACAATCACAAAACCAATTCCTTTACCATAAGCATTCACAGCTCCATCAAATATCATACTCCAACGAGATTCAGGGTCAGGACCTTCCTCGGGAAATGGTTCATCACAAACTTTCACTTTCAGGAACATCACATCCTCATCGGAGAATTCATAATCTACAAACTGATGATTCTCCACTGGTTGGTGAGCAAGATAATCTGCAAACACACTGCTTTTAATATCTTTTTGAGTGCGGTATTCAATATCATATTCAGATAGCAACATCTGCCAACGGGAAATTCTCCCAGTAAGAGCAGGCTTTTCAAAAATGTACTTGATTGGATCCATTTTGGAGATCAACCAAGTAGTTCGATTCAACATATACTGCCACAAACGTTTCTCCGCCCAGGCTAGAGCACAACATGTCTTTTACAGCATGGAATACCACGACTCACAATGAATAAACTTTTTACTGAGATAATAAATGGCATACTCTTTCTTCCCAGTTTCATCTTGTTGTCCCAGAATACAACCCATGGATTTATCTAACACTGTCAAATACATAATCAACGGTCTTCCTTCGAGAGGAGGGAGCAAGATAGGAGGTTTAAGCAGATATTCTTTAATACTTTCAAATGCCCTTTGGCAGTCATCCGTCCACACACAACCTTGATCTTTCTATAACAACTTAAAGATCAGTTCACATGTTGCAGTCATGCGGGAAATGAATCTGGAAATATAATTCAAATGCTCGAGGAACCCTCTGCCTTGCTTTTCAGTTCTTGGCGCTGGAATCTCTTGAATTGCTTTGACTTTATCAGGGTCAACTTCAATTCCTTTATGGCTAACAATGAAACCCAACAATTTTCCTGATCAAACATCGAAGGTGTATTTATTTGGATTCAAGCGGAGATGATACTTCCTCAAACGCTGAAACAACTTCAACAAATCTTCTACATGCCCTTATTCAGTCTGGTATTTAGCAATCATATCATCAACATATACCTCGATTTCCTTGTGCATCAGAACATGGAATAGGGTTGTCATAGCCCTCTGGTACATTGCACCAGCGTTCTTCAACCCGAAGGGCATCACTCTGTAACAGAATGTTCCCCAGGGTGTGATAAACGTTGTTTTTTCCATGTCCTTCAGAGCCATTCTTATTTGACTATAACCGGAAAACCCATCCATGAACGAGAAAGCTTTGAATTTTGCTGTGATATCCACTAACATATCAATGTGTGGAAATGGAAAATCATCTTTTGGACTAGCTTTATTTAGATCTCTGTAATCTACGCACATGCGGAATTTTCGGTCTTTTTTGGTACTGGGACATTATTAGCAATCCATTGAGGATACACTGACGTCACAAGAAAACCAACATTAATTTGCTTTAGAACCTCCTCTTTGATCTTTACTTCCATATCTGGGTGAGTTCTTCTCAACTTCTGTTTGATTGGCGGACACTCTGGTTTCAACGGTAAACGATGCTCCACAATATCTGTACCTAGACCAGGAATATCTTGGTAAGACCAAGCAAAAATATCCACATACTCTTTCAACAGCTCAATCAACCTGCTGTTCACATCAGGATACAATGATGCTCCAAAGTTGACTTTGTTTCAGATCTTCTTCTGAACCCAAATTGATCACTTCCAATGGCTCTTTATATGGCTGAATGGTATTTCCCTCGTGCTCAAGAAATTGTGAGACCTCTTCTAGAATCTCATTATAGTCTTCTTCTTCGGCCCCATACACAGGACATTCAAAGTTGGGAGATGGTGCAGGGTCATTGTATTCAATGGGTTTTTTAATTAATCTTCACATATGATTTATGATTACTTTTAGAAACTGACACATATAACAAGTGATCATGCATATTGAATTTCAGTTATTATTTATTTTGAAGGGTTTTTTCTGATTACCATTTTCCAAGAAAAAGCAGAAAATAAAGACACAATTTGGGAAACAAAGACAACTTTTATTATTGAATTTAAAAGTCACAGCAAACAGATAAGCCCTACAACATTAATACTTCCACCTTGGGAAGAGTGAAAGATTTACAAAAATATTAACAAAACAAATTACTTTGAAACATGTATGCAAGAGGGAACATCAATGGTGATCCAGTTCTGAACCCTAACTCCGTGCGTTACATAATTCGGCATTTCCTGCTCTGCTTCATCTTCCACAATGGCATTAATCCTGGAAACAGTTGGATGAAGATAACCCCCTCTACGAAAGATGTCTTGATACTTGTTTCAAGCATACTTCAGCTTCATGCTCTTACCTTTGTCATTCTTCAAAGAGAACCCCAAGCCGACTTTGTTCTTGTTTACAGGTGGATCCACAATCTGTCCCCATACCTCGCTATGACACTTTCCCATAACTTGTTACGCATCCTTAAGAGAAACCATGGAATTCTCACTTCCTTATATGTTGTCAATGGATAAGGCTTGGAACTGGGTTCTAACAGCAACTTCATCCGCCTCCACAATGCTGAAAGAGGACAAATGAGATATCAATAATGCATGTACCCCATTTATGATTACTACTTTCCCTTCATGTACAAATTTCAGTTTCTGGTGTAAAGTTGAAGTGACAGCCCCTGCCTCATGAATCCACGGCTGTCCCAACAAACAACTATAAGTGGGAACAATGTCCATGACCTGGAAAGTTATCTGAAACAAATGTGGTCCTATATCAATAGGCAAGTCCACTTCACCAATAACAAATTTCCTTAATCCATCAAACACTTTCACAATGATGCCACTCAGGCGCATAGGCGTTCCTTGATATTTCAACTTCATAAGAGTGATCCTCGGTATAACGTTCAAAGCAGATCCATTATCAATCAGCACATTAGATAGTGAATCTTTCTTGCAATTCATAGAGATGTGGAGGGCCAGGTTGTGATTCCTTCCTTCCTCTAGAAATTCATCATCGCAGAAACTCAAGTTATTACATGACGTAATGTTCCCTATCACGCTACTAAATTGGTCTATTGGCATATCACTCTCCACAAAAGCTTGGTCCAATACCCTCATCAAGGATTCTCTATGAGCAGATGAGTTCATTAATAAAGCCAAGATAGATATTTTTGAAGGATTCTACAGTAGATGATCTACAATTCTTTAGTCGCTCATCTTGATTATCTTCAAAATATCATCAACTTCTTTCTCTAACGTAGCCTCACTAGTCTCACCCGTAGCCTTCTTGGGTTCAACATTGTCAGCAATTTTCTTTCCAGCACTAACATCTCCTCGAACAACTGGTGCAAACACACGACCGCTGCGGGTCACCCTTCTATTTTCATCAATATTTATAACATCAGGTATTGGCTGGATGGGAACTTACACTCCATCCTCTAATATTGTAGCGTTGTATTTGTAGGGCACAACCTTATTTGACTTGCAGGGGATAGGACCCGACAAACTGATTACCAATGGGGTAACAACTGGCTTACTATAATATTCAACTTCAAGATGGGCGGGTTCCCCAAAACAAGATATAATGACGTTTACCCCTTCTTCAACACAATCAATCATTATTGAGTCATTTATGGAAAACAAATCCTCATCTGAGGAGAAATACTCATCTGCAAAGGCATACTCTGAAAAAGTGAAAAACACAAGAAGGGGGGTTGAATTGTAAAACTGAAAATCAATGCAATGAACAAGATATTTTTATCCTGGTTCGTTTGATCTCAAACTACTCCAGTCCACCCGTCAAGGTGATTTCGCCTCTCTCCAACGAGGTCTTAATCCACTATATTCAACTGAATATTACAGACTGCTTTAACAACTGCTAAAGCCTTCTTGATGCAAACCACAACCCGGTTTGTCAAGGAAACACTTTCTTACAAAGAAGATAAATCTAGATGTGAATGTTTTCTACAAAACTGTATCACAACTGTGATGTATACACAACTTAAGCTTGTGAAACTAGATTGCTAAACAATGATTGAATAGAGAGATATGTAGCGTTTAGCAAACTGAGAGAAGGAAGAATATGATCAGCTTTTAGGCGTGTAAAATGTTGGAGAGCATTAGCCAATTCAATCTTCATAGTCCTGTTTATATAGCACTGAGATTGTTGAACGTTGGAGCAATATTCTTGATTCAATGCTAATAATAAACTTTCCTTATTGAGCAGATCTTGTCTGGAATGAGGCCGTTGGTAATAATTTGCTTTCAATGCACAGTACCGTTGCATACTTAATGCATGTTCTGGCTTGGCTCATTCTGACTCTGCTTAGCTGCTGATGTACTGTTGTTTTTCTTTATCAGAGTGTTGAGCGCAGTTCTGTTCATCAAGCTTCAGCATACACGTGAGTTGATCTTCTGATTCTGGTATTCTGATATAGCAACTTCTGATGCTGATTAAGTGTGCTCTTGCTGATACCTATCAGAGTTTCTGCAAGGCAGAACATAATATTTTTAGGTAGCAAATAGTTCATACATGAATCATATAAATAATATATCTTTTCATTTTGTTATCATCAAAACTTAAACATAGGGTAGTAGATTGAAACTTTGTTCTAACAATCTCCCCCTTTTTGATGATGACAAAAACTAGATATTTTTAATTGAACATAACGTGAAAAAGTATCAGAGGTAACTAAATGATAAGATGTATCAGAGTAAGAGGTTATCAATAAGGAGATATCAGAGTTGAGAGATACTCCCCCTGAATTTATTACTTCCCTTTTTGATTCCAAGAGTTCTTCAGGATCAGATCTTTTTGCCTTTCTTTGAACATCAGAGTATCAGAGTCTTTGACTATCAGAGTCTTTGACTATCAGAAGCTTTCGATCAGCATATTAGAGCAGAGCTTCAGATCAGCGTATCAGAGCTTTTCTTGTCAGAGCTTTGCTTTGGGTCAGAGTATCAGAGCGGATCAGAGTATCAGAGCTTTAGTCTTCAGAGTATCATGGAGCTTTCTTGTACCTGTAGACTTAGGCAAAACAGAGAACATATTCAAGTATATCAGAGTTATAATGTTCGAGAATTTCTGTCTTAGTAGTCCGTTATTATTTAAAATATCATTCTTGTTCTCCCCCTTTTTGTCAGCAATCAAAAAGTGTAAGTGATGTGCTAAAACATTTAATGCAGAAAAAACTTGTCATATTAAAAGGTTCAGAATCAAACAAAACAGTACAATAGATAATCAAGGAAAACATGAAAATGACATGAATGGAAAACTAAGGTTGGGGAGGAAGGCGTGTGAACAGGTTCTCCAGCATGGCTTTGATTTGTTCAGCAGTCTCATTCTGCTTGTGTACCATGCTGACAACAGTGTCAATCTTGCTATCCTGCACATCCATCCTTTCTTTCATCTTCTGGTCATTTTCATCCATCCTCTGCTGCAGACGCATGTCATTCAGCTTCAACTCTTCCAGAGTCTGCCTGTCCAAGGCAGCTTGAGAAACATCAGAAGCAGGGAGCTTCTGAGAGCTTTCTACAACATCTTCTGCTTGACTTGCTTCAGCTTGAGTAGTCTTGTCTTCTTCTGGTTGCACCTTTGAAGCTGGCTGTTTCTCAGACCATGGCTCACTATCCAGAGGGAGCACGTCTTCCTGAGGCAGCTGACTTTCAACTTCCTTCAGCAGCTTGCTGAAGTTCTGTTGTGCCTGCTCATAGTTGATATCCTGTAACTTGAGGGCTTCAGCACGTACCCAAATTCTGAATTGTGACCAGAGCTGGTCAGAGGAAGCTGGGTCAATCATTCCAGGACAGACTTGCTTCAGAGAAGCAATCCACTGCTGCAAACCTGTTTCAAAATTCATAATACCAGAGCTAACATCTGGTTGTTTTGGTTTTGGAATGGCTATTTTATGTTTCAGATCAGTAAGACGATCAAGGATTGTTAATTCTATGATGGTCCTGCTGGGGTTTTCGGTGGTTTGCTTGGGAGCTGTTTGTTTTGGAGATGGAGTGGGAGAATCAGAAATAATTATTGGACTGTTTGGTGTTTTGGGAGTATTTGGTGGTGTAGATTCTGGTGAGGATGGCAACTGGGCCATTGTGACTGTTGTTCCACATGGCAGCTGGATTGCTAGAGGTGATGGTTGAGGTGAATGAGGTTCAGAAGGTGGAGGAGTTAGAGTTTCAGAGTGATGAAACTCAGGTTGAGGTGATGGTGGATGAATTTCTGGTTGAGGAGAGGGAGACGGAATTGCTGGTTGAGGAGAAGTTGTTGGAATTTCTGGTTGTTCAGGGATAGGAGGTTCTTCTGGAATGGATGAGAGAGGTTGTTTTTGTTCTGGTTCTTCAGCAGATTGCTGTTGTTCTGGTTGTGGAGAAGGAACAATTTGTGGTTCAGATTTTGGATTGATGGTGGAGTGATCAGAAGTGTGTTGATCAATGTCAAACAGCACTTTGTCAATTGCTGATGTTGTTGAGATTGTTGGTTTGGGATGTTTGGTTCTGGGTCTTCTGAGTAGTAATTCCTCAGAAGGGTCATCTTCTGGTTCAGTTTCATCTATTGTTGGGATGGGGATTGAGATTCTATGACAGGTTGGAGGTGGAATAGATGCTGGAATAGTAGAAGAATTTAAAACAGAAGCAGCAGATAAATTACCTCTTTTCTTGGGTGTCTGCTGGGATGATCCTTCTGAAGGTGCCTTCGTTTTCTTCGTCTTCTTCAGAGTAACTTCTGGTTGAGGTTTGTGCAGATCTTTGATATTCAGATTTGGATCTGTACCACCTGCCTTGCACGCGTCTAAGTATCTGAGAACCACCTCTGGTTTAGATTCTATCTCAGAAAATAAAGGAAAGTCACTCAGTGGAACTCTTCTACTGGAGATATCAGCAATAGGAGTAGCTCTGGGTTCCTTTTTGATATTCTCTATCAACTTTATTTTCTTCAAGTTCTTCGCGTTCAGAGGCTTCCCAACCGTTGGTTCAATGGTGCTTAACTCTTGAGCTTCTATCAGATGCTCTATCAGCCTATTCTCAGTCAGAATATCTGATATCAACCTTCCAAAGGGTATCCAATCCCTCTTTGTTCTTTCTTCTTCCCTGGTTTCCTTCACGCTTGTTCTGAGGTGATTGAACAGAAGATGAGCCAAGTTGATTTTTACCTTCTGATTGATAAAGTAGATCAGAAACTGCTGATCTATATTTATGTAATCAGGGGAACTAGTTGGCTTCCTATGGTTAAAACACCCCAGAATTATCTTTGCCCAAACTCTGTGATGATCCTTCAGATCTTTGATTTTGCTGCTGGGCACCCCATGGGTGAAAATCCTTCTTGCTATGACGCCCACGTCAGCACATCTCTCAGCCATATCAATACAGCGGACGCCACCGCCACTGTAACCAATTAACCTTGCTATGTGATCCTCAGTGATCACAATTTTCTTCCCCATAACGAAAGAGGTGACTAGATGCGTTGAAGCCTTCGCATTAATCCAGAACTCCTTGACTAACATAGGGAATGTTGGTCCAACCAACCTGTCAAAATACCTTTCCCATTTCTGTGCCCTAACTTCTTCTGTTAAGTCAAAACCGTTTTCCTTCAGACTTCCAAAATCAATGATTAATTCAGATAACACTTCAAGATTCTTCACAGGAGTGAGGAGTGTTCTGAATGGCACTTGATACTGTCCAGATGATGCTTTCTTCTGAGAACCTACAGAAGCACTGCTGGAGGTTGCCATGTTCACACTTAGGGATTTTGAGAAAAACTGAGAAAAGGAGTTTGCAAGAGATGAACACAGAAAAATGCAGAGAATGCTTGAGAAATAGTGAGAAAGTTTTAAAAGCATGATTACTTTCATTTAATGCTTGCTGATTTTGGGGGATTTGAGAAAGATACTTAGAAACGGTTACCAGACATGTGTCTCAATGCACCCAATCAGCGTTTTGCCTTCTCAAAAGCGTGCACGCGTTCTGCTTCAGAGATTTGCTGATGATTGGATGACATTTGTTTGATGTAGTTATCAGCACGTCTATCTTTGAGCTTAGACTCTCAGATCTTTAGACTTACATCTGATACAATCTGCATGTTCTATCTTTCTGAAAAGAGATTGATCAGAAGTTCACAGTAAAACAAATACATTCTGAAGATAAATATATGGAATTAAAAACATTTTCACTCTGGGCAGAATTTCATGCTGAGATGTTTCAGAATGAAATTAAACCTATCTTCTGAAAGGGGTTTAGTGAAGATATCAGCCCATTGATGGTCTGTATCAATAAATTTTAAATTCAAAATTCCTTTCTGAATATAGTCCCTAATGAAGTGATGTTTTATTTCTATATGCTTAGCTCTAGAATGTAAAATGGGATTCTTACTTAAGCAAATAGCAGAAGTATTATCACAGAGTATAGGAATGTTACTCTCAAAAATATGGAAGTCTTCAAGCTGACTTTTCATCTAGAGCATTTGTGTGCTACATCCTGCTGCTGCTATGTACTTAGCTTCTGCTGTTGATAGCGCAATTGTTGATTGCCTTTTGCTGGACCAAGAGATCAGATTTTCTCCCAGAAACTGGCAGCTTCCAGAAGTACTTTTACGCTCCACTCTGTCTCCAGCAAAGTCAGCATCGCAGTAGCCTACTAAACTGTAATCACTAGATTTTCTATAAAACAAACCCAGATTAGTAGTACCTTTCAGATACTTGAAAATTCGCTTAATAGCTGTTAAGTGAGATTCTCTAGGATCTGATTGGAATCTAGCACAAATGCAAACGCTGAATAATATATCAGGTCTTGAAGCAGTCAGATAAAGGAGAGAACCAATCATACCTCTGTAGACTTTCTGTTCTACATTTTTGCTTACCTCTTCTCTTTCCAGAATTCACGTGGGATGCATTGGAATCTTTGATGGCTTACATTCTGAGAGGTCAAATTTCTTCAGAAGATCTCTGATGTATTTGCTCTGATGAATGTAAGTTCCCTATGGAGTTTGATTGATCTGAATTCCTAGAAAGAATTTCAGTTCCCCCATGAGGCTCATCTCAAATTCTGCCTGCATACACTTAGCAAATTTTCTTCCAAGAGAAGGATTAGTAGAACCAAAAATAATATCATCAACGTAAATTTGATAGATTAATATGTCATTCTTAACTGATTTACAGAATAAGGTAGTGTCCACCTTCCCTCTGGTGAATTCATTTTCTAACAGAAAGTTACTTAGCCTTTCATACCAAGCTCTGGGAGCTTGTTTCAGACCATATAGTGACTTCTTTAGTTTGAAAACATGTTCTGGGTGTTTTGTATTTTCAAAACCAGGGGGTTGGTGCACATAAACCTCTTCTTCTATATAACCGTTTAAGAATGCACTCTTGACATCCATCTGATACAGAGTGATGCCTCTATTAACAGCAAATGAAATTAAAAGTCTGATAGATTCTAACCTGGCGACTGGAGCAAAGGTTTCTGTATAGTCTATCCCCTCTTGCTGACTATAACCTTGTGCAACCAGTCGTGCCTTGTTTCTGATGACTTCACCTTGTTCATTTAGCTTGTTTCTGAAGACCCATCTTGTTCCAATGACGTTGAATCCTTTTGGTCTGGGAACAAGATCCCATACGTCATTTCTGGTGAATTGATTCAGCTCTTCTTACATTGCCAGAATCCAGTCATTATCCAGAAGTGCTTCATCAATGGAAGAGGGTTCAATCAGAGACACAAGTCCCATGAGGGTTTCTTCATAGTTTCTGAAGCTTGCTCTTGTTCTGATTGGATCTTCCTTTCTTCCTAAGATAGTTTCTTCTGGGTGATCCAAGCTGCTTCTGGTTAATCTCTTCTGAGGTTGATCAGCAGCTGCTGTAGGATTGCTAGCAGTGCTCCTTCCAGATGTTGAAGGAGTGTTTGTGTTGAGAGCTTCTGATGACTTGTCTTCAGAACCTGTAAATTCAATTTCCATACCTGCAAAAACTTCATTCTGCTTTGACTTTTTAGAGTCAAGCTTATCATCAAAACGAACACTGATTGATTCTTCCACAATCTGTGTTTCTGTATTGTATACTCTGTACCCTCTTAAGCGTTCAGAGTATCCTAACATAATACACTTCTGTGCTTTAGAGTCAAACTTGTTCAAATAATTCTTTGTATTTAACATAAAACAGGTACATCCAAATGGATGAAAATATGACATGTTGGGCTTTCTGTTCTTCCACAATTCATATGGAGTCTTTTCCAGAATAGGTCTTATTGAGATTCTATTCTGAATGTAGCACGCTGTGTTTATTGCCTCTGCCCAGAAGATCTTAGCAACGTTTGTCTCATTGATCATGGTTCTGGCCATTTCTTGCAATGTTCTGTTCTTTCGTTCTACAACTCCATTTTGTTGGGGAGTTCTAGGACAAGAGAAATCATGCAGAATGCCTCTGTCATTAAAGAATGACTCAAAATCTTTGTTTTCAAATTCTCCACCATGATCACTTCTGACTTTAACGATTCTAAGATCCTTTTCATTCTGAACTTGGTTACAGAAGGTAACAAACACAGAGTGTGACTCGTCCTTGTGTCTTAAGAACTTTACCCATGTCCATCTGCTATAGTCATCTACGATTACTAACCCATACTTCTTGCCACTGACTAAAGCAGTTTTAACTGGTCCAAATAAGTCAATGTGCAGAAGTTCTAATGGCTTAGAGGTAGAAACAAAATTTTTAGATTTAAAGGAGGGTTTTGCAAACTTGCCTTTCTGACATGCTTCACACAGAGCATCTGAATTGAACTTCAAAATAGGAAGTCCTCTAACCAGATTGAGTTTGTTAATCTGAGATATTCTTCTCATACTAACATGCCCCAATCTTCTGTGCCAGATCCACTGCTCGTTGTTAACAGACAGAAGGCACTTTACATTCTGACTTTTTAGTTCAGAAAGTTTGATTTTGTAAATGTTGTTTTTCCTCTTACCATTAAACAGGATAGTCCCATCTTTCTGACTAACAGCTTTACATGATTTTTGATTAAAGACTATATCATAACCGTTATCACTTAATTGACTTATGGATAACAGATTATGCATTAATCCATCTACTAGCAGAACATTATTAATAGAGGGAAGATTTCCATTACCTACAGTTCCAGAGCCAATTATCTTTCCCCTCTGATTGCCTCCAAAGCCAACGTGGCCTCCAGGCTTAAGTTCCAGGCTTTGGAACATATGCCTTCTTCCTGTCATGTGTCGCGAGCAGCCAGAGTCCAGGTACCATGACTGGTGTTTCTGACTTGCTGCTAAAGATATCTGTAACATGTATTATTTTATCCTTAGGTACCCAGATTTTCTTGGGTCCTGATTTGTTAGATTTACCAAAACTCTGGTTGAATTTTGGTTTCGCAGAGTATTTACTGCTAGTGTATTTAATATCATGTGTGTGACCATACACAAAATGTGAATTCAGAGGAGTGTGTTTAATGGTTAAGTCCATGACATTCTTTGGTGTAGGAACCTTACCTTGGTATCATATTCCTTTCCTGCCGTTTCTGCTAACTCCATAGATCATTGAAGCCGTTTTGCTTCTATCTATGCTTTTAGCAAGGAACTTCTGGAAACTGTGATCATACTCCTTGATGATCTCATCAGCGTTGCTGGGAGTTTCAGAAATTGGTTCCTTCTGAGAGTTTTGTAAATTATTTTCTAATATTGAAATCTTATTTCTCAGCTCAAAATTTTCCAATTTGAGACTCTCAGTCTTATTAGAGTCAGATTCAAGATTCCTTTTCAGGTCTCTGAATTTAACTCTAATTTGCTGATACCTTTCCAGGATTTCATTAAGGCTTTCAGCAAGTTCAGCCTTGGTAAAATTAACAGCAAAGTTAGGAAATACCTCTTCAGTGTCTGATTCAGAGTCTGATTCAGAAGCTTCACTATCTTCTGAAATGTTAGCCATGAGAGCTATGTTTTCCCTCTCATCATCTGATTCTGAGTCAGCTTCAGAGGAGTCAGAGTCATCCCATGTAGCCATGAGACTTTTCTTCTTTTCTCTTCCAAACTTCTTTTTGGGCTTTTCCCTCTGAAGCTTTGGGCAGTCACTCTTGTAGTGTCCTTGCTCATTGCACTCATAGCAGATGATGTCCTTGGTGTTTGGATTTTTGCTACTTGAGGAGCCTTCAGATCTTCTGTATCCAGAGGAGGAATCTGTCCTTCTGTATCTGGAAGAGGACTCGTTCTGATCAGATCTTCTGGGATTCCTGAACTTCCTCTGTCTTTGCTTCCACAGTTGATTTACTCTTCTGGAGAGGAGGGAGAGTTCGTCTTCTTCTGATGAGGATCCATCAGATGTTTCTTCAACTGCCTGCAAAACTTTAGACTCCGATTTTTTGTTAGATTTTAATGCTAAAGGCTTACCTTGCTTCTGAGGCTCGTCAGCTTCTAGCTCTATCTCATGACTTCTGAGGGAGCTGATAAGTTCCTCCAGAGTGATTTTGTTGAGATATTTTGCTAGCTTCAGAGCTGTAACCATTGGTCTCCACTGCTTGGGTAAACTTCTGATGATTTTCTTGACATGGTCAGCAGTAGAGTATCCTTTGTCCAGAACCTTGAGACCAGCTACCAGAATCTGGAATCTTGAGAACATTGTTTCAATGGATTCAGATTCTTCCATTTTGAATGCCTCATACTTCTGAATGAGCGCCAGAGCTTTAGTTTCTTTGACCTGAACGTTGCCCTCATGCGTCATTTTGAGTGAGTCAAAGAAGTTCTTTGCTGTGTCTCTGTTGGAGATCTCTTCATATTCAGTATAGGAGATGGCGCTGAGAAGGATGGTTCTGGCCTTGTGGTGATTCTTGAAGTCACGCTTTTGTTGGTCAGACATTGTTTTTCTATCAATCTTCTGACCGCTTGCATTCACAGGGTGCGTGTATCCATCTGTCACCATATCCCACAGATCAGCATCATGTGCCAGAAAGAAGCTTTCAATTCTGTCTTTCCAGTAATCAAAGTTTTCTCCATCAAAGACTGGAGGTTTGCCGCTGAATCTGTCTCTGTCCTCATGGTTGTCATTGCTGGTGTGAGAATAGTTTCCTGCCATTGTGTTTTTCTGATGCTGGATCTTGTACTGACACGGTTAAGTGTTTTAGCTCAGAACCAGGCGCTCTGATGCCAATTGAAAAAGTGAAAAACACAAGAAGGCGGGTTGAATTGTAAAACTGAAAATCAATGCAATGAACAAGATATTTTTATCCTGGTTCGTTTGATCTCAAACTAGTCCAGTCCACCCGTCAAGGTGATTTCGCCTCTCTCCAACAAGGTCTTAATCCACTATATTCAACTGAATATTAAAGACTTCTTTAACAACTGCTAAAGCCTTCTTGATGCAAACCACAACCCGGTTTGTCAAGGAAACACTTTCTTACAAAGAAGATAAATCTAGATGTGAATGTTTTCTACAAAACTGTATCACAACTGTGATGTATACACAACTTAAGCTTGTGAAACTAGATTGCTAAACAATGATTGAATAGAGAGATATGTAGCGTTTAGCAAACTGAGAGAAGGAAGAATATGATCAGCTTTTAGGCGTGTAAATTGTTGGAGAGCATTAGCCAATTCAATCTTCATAGTCTTGTTTATATAGCACTGAGATTGTTGAACGTTGGAGCAATATTCTTGATTCAATGATAATAACAAACTTTCCTTATTGAGCAGATCTTGTCTGGAATGAGGCCGTTGGTAATAATTTGCTTTCAATGCACAGTACCGTTGCATACTTAATGCATGTTCTGGCTTGGCTCATTCTGACTCTGCTTAGCTGCTGATGAACTGTTGTTTTTCTTTATCAGAGTGTTGAGCGCAGTTCTGTTCATCAAGCTTCAGCATACACGTGAGTTGATCTTCTGATTCTAGTATTCTGATATAGCAACTTCTGATGCTGATTAAGTGTGCTCTTGCTGATACCTATCAGAGTTTCTGCAAGGCAGAACGTAATATTTTTAGGTAGCAAATAGTTCATACATGAATCATATAAATAATATATCTTTTCATTTTGTTATCATCAAAACTTAAACATAGGGTAGTAGATTCAAACTTTGTTCTAACATACTCTTCATCCGACTCTTCTTCAGTCAAGAAAACTTTAATCAAATCAACTTCATGGTAATCATCCCATTGACTTGTAACCTTGATAGTTCCATTATCTAACAACAATTGGACACCTTTCTTCACGATTGAACATCCTCGGGAGTCCCTGCAGCAAATTCAGCAAGATCCATACTGGTGTTCTACCTGACCAGCCATATGGCAGAAAGTAGCATGCAATTGCACAAGGTCCTCATTCATATACTCTACATCAAAAATTATGAATTCTCCAGGACATCCAGAAACCATATTCGCCTCCTCTTCATACTCTGCCCTAGGCCTAATTATATGGATGAGGCCCTCATCCATCATCTCCTATAAATCAGCCTTTATATTATCGCAACCATGTATGTCTGTACTGTAAATAGCACAACCGGAATGGTCATTCGTGTAGTAGCTAAATTCACAGAGGTCTGCATGCATTTTCACCAAATCTCCTCTAACCAGATTAATATCAAAAATCCGTAATTCGCCTGGACAACCGGCCACCATATTCACAGCATTTACTCCTCCATGCTTGGGTAGAGGATTGTCTATCACATTAGGGCCCACATCCTTGAAAGATAGAATACCAGAATTCACCAATTTCTGCACCCCAGTCTTCAAAGGATAATAATTCTCAACATTATGCCCTGGTGCTCCCTGATGAAAAGCACATGTTTGGTCTGCCTTGTAATACCAAGGCAATGGTGATGGTACAGCGGGAGATGGTCGGGTCTGAACCAACTTCTTCTGAATCAATGCCGGTAGTAATTCTGTATAGCTCATAAGAATAGGATCATAAATCTCCCTTCTCTGATTATACACTTGATTCCCCTGCAGGGATGATCTCTAATAAGCAACGGTAGTTGGAGCTGCACCCACAACTAGAGTAACTGAGGCGACTTGTTGATGACGCTGAGAATTCCTTCTAGGAGTGTTAACCCTCATTTCTTGCATGACAACATTTGCACCCCCTTCCTTCTTCTTGGTAAACCTATAAGATGGCTTCTTCACACCTCCAGATCCTTCACTTCTTGTTAAACGGCCCTCTCTTACAACCTCTTCTAAGCGGATACCCATTCCTACCATTTCAGTAAAGTCACTTGGCGCACTTTCTACCATCCTCTCGTAGCAGAAAGCACCCAGAGTTTTCAAGAAAATATTAGTCATCTCCTTCTTTTCCATGGGAGAAATCACTTGGGCGGCTACCTCACCCCATCTTTGTGCATATTCTTTGAATGATTCCCTGTCTTTCTGAACCATGACCCTGAGTTGATCACGGTCAGGCGCCATGTCCATGTTGTACTTGTATTGCTTGATGAATGCTTCTCCCAAATCATCGAAAGTATGGATGTTAACACTGTCCAAACTCATATACCACTTCAGAGCAGCACCGGTCAAACTATCCTGAAAAAAATGAATCAGCAGACGCTAATCATCAGTGTGGATAGACATTCTCCTTACGTACATCACCAGATGAGCACGAGGGAAAGTGTTTCCCTTGTACTTCTCAAACTCTGGAACTTTAAAATTAGCAGGTATCTTAACATTCAGGACCAAGCATAACTCATTCACATTCTGCCCGAATAAGTCTTTTCCACCGAGGGCCTTTGTTGTACCCCAAAATTTTCCCTCCCATTTCTCATTGATTTCTCACCACAAAACCTTTGAAGATCAAGATCCAGTTAGGGTTTCATCTGTTCAAGACTTCTCCTTGCACTGTTGACCCAAATTAGGGTTTGTGTTTGCACAAAGATGTTTTGACCTAAAATGCCTAAGATGACTTTCTTGCTTCATATTGGACTCCCAAGTTCATCCACATCAAGTTTCAAGTCTTGATTCCAAGTTTTGCCCAATCAATTGGACAGTTGACCTAGAAATCAACTGTATTGGGGAAAAAGTCAACTGTGGCCAATTGACAGTCAAATCTCATGAAAATTGACCCACATCAACATTATAAACTCACATGGACCATTTGATCAAGTTTGGATCATAATTCCACAAGAAATTTGATCAGATCACCAAAAGGGCAAAATGGTCATTTTTAGGGTTTTGACTGCACAAAGGCAATTTTTGACTGTTTGACCTAGCCAATGGCAAACCAAGCTCACATATGGACTCAAGGACCCCATGGAATTATCTTGACATGCTCAGCAAGTTCAAAAAATCCCAAATGCACAAGATTGACAGTTGAATTTCCCAGTCAATTGATCAATTTTGACTGTATACTGAAAAGTCAAACTTTGACTTTTTGGTCAAAATCAAGAGTCAAGATTCATTTTTCATCAAAACATGCCAAATCATGAAACTTGTTCACCAAGAAATCAAAAATTGCAAATTAGGGTTTGAAATGGGAATTTTTCATAACTTAGAATTTTTCTAAGTTATGAAAAACCCTAATTTTTTCCCAACTTTGCCCCACTTTCTCACCAAGATTCATTTGGATTCAAGCAAAAGTCCAAACATGAAAGTTGTAGCTTGTTTCATAATCTACAACTTTGATTCACAAAGTTTTCCCAAAAGAAGCTTGTATCTCAAGTTACAATTTTTGGAATAAGGGTACTAAACCATTCTTAACTTAGTGAAATTTTAACCTATTTTGGCAAGGTTTTCTACCTAACTTCAAGGCCATTTTCCATACACTTCCACTTGGAATTTCAATTTGAATTTCAAAGATGGATTGTATTACACATTCCAAGCTTTCCAAAATGTCCAAGAACTTCTCAAAAAACCTCATGGTTAGGGAGAATCGAATTTTGCAAAATGGAAAAAAGTCACTTTTGTTCTTGGCCAAGACATGTTCATACATTGGTGCCATTATGAATTCAGCATGCTTAAGCTACATTGCAGGCCTCTAATCCCATTTTCACTCAATAATTCAATGCAAAACCATTGTGCCAAGATGTTGTTCTAAGCATTTGGACATTACATGGAGAATTAACCCTTAATTAGAAAAAGCATTATTTCCATTTTGAAAAAGTAGAACTTTATGTCCATTTTGCAAATCCAAGTGGTACAGTCCAAATCTTCTTGGCACAAGTTTGTGAGCAAATTGCACTGATCAAGGCCAATGTATGCAGCATAGTGGGAGGGCATGTACAGGCTAGAAACATCAAGTGACCATTGTTTGCTTAAAGTTCAAGAAACATTGCATATGTAAAACCAACTTCCATATCAGTCAACCAAGCCTTAGAGAAAGATATCAAGCACATTCCAAACATTGATCCTAAGCTAAAGCATGAGCCTTTCACCTCCAATACCTTCACAAACTCAGAACCACCATCAAACTGCCAAAACAGAGTGACCTCTGCAGATTGAGTTCCAACTCTCATCCTTGTCATGCTTTCTTGCTAAAAGCTCTTCACACACCTTCCCTACCATCAATGCAAGCTAACCAAAACCTAAAACACGACCTGTAATTCCTCTAACCAGTTCCACCATTTTCATTTTCTTGTTTTGCAGTTGAAGTTCTCTAGAACGATTCAAGAAGTTTCAAGACAAAGTAAAGCTTGGAATAGCATCCCTGGACCTCAAGGAAGCTATACCAATCATCACCTTGCACTGAAAGCTTCTCCATTTCCAGATACAACTTCAACTGAACAGGTAAGTTCATGAACTCGTATCTCTCTTATTAGGCATTGTTAGCTTTAGGTTTGTGAAGAAAACATGTCACAATCATAGCCCTGAACATGCCCATATGATTAGATTTCATTTATATTATGTGTGCTGCAAGAATTTTGAGTCTGAACATTGATGGAAAACTAGGTCAGGAATTGGGGGAGAAGAAATTCTCCCTCATCTTAGAGAGTTAAGTCAAGTTTTTTATATCCCTGGATTCGTCTTCTCATGCTCTACACTTTTCATGTTGAAAGTTTTGCTTAAAAGTCCAGGAATTGGGAGATAGAAAACGCGTGTTTGGCTTGAACAAAGGTGTTCTGAGGTTGAAGATGACTTGGTTCTGGGCTGGGCCTGTTTGACATTTCTTTTTGCACTATATTTTTACTTCTGCACCCCCTGAGCCCATTTTGCTTATTTCTTTGACTTTTTGACATTTTCTTTTTTTGATTGACTTATTTATTTTTTCTCATGATATTAAAAATATAAAAAATATTTTTCTCACCATTTTTGAATTTATTAGGCATTTATTTAGTTTTCTTTTAGTTTGTACATAAATAAATAAATACATATACTTTTATTTAAAATACTAAAATAGTGCAAATACATTTTTATACATTTTTATTTTGTTTTACTTTCTGAAAATATTTTATAGAAAAAATACTTTTTTTTATTAAATATTAAATATTATTAATTTGTATATATAATACATATTTAGTAAATAATACATATACATATATATTTATTAGTATATTTAGGTTAAAATACAAAAATACCTATATTTTTTTATTTTATTAATATTTGACATAAAAAAATACTTTTTATAAATATACTTCATTTTATTTTATTTTTGTACATAATAAACAAATACTTGTATAAATTAAATAATATATATATATTACTTAATAAAAACTAGGGTTTTACCCTTAAAAGACAAAAACTCCAAAAATAATACATTTTTTTTTAATTTTATTTATTTAACATAAATAATACTTTTTTTTCATACATATAAAAACCTTTTTTGCATTTTTGCATCTTTATTGTATTTTCCATTTAATTTATGCAATCAATTATTTGTAAATATTCCAAAAATGATGTAATAGCTAGGTTTAATTTCTTTGTCTAAATATCCCCCCATTTGAACATTTGTACCCCCCTTCCCACATTGTGTTGTAATAGTGTAGGAATTTTACTTTTCGCACTTTAAACGCTTTCTAAATATACCATGCTAGAATTAGGGTTTGTATGCAAATAAAAAGAACAAAGTAGTTTGACCTAATCTCAAGATAATCAAGCATGAAAATGAACAACACATCTCACACTTGCACCCCTAGGGTATTCCACTTGTTGCCTTCAAATAATTGGGCCATGTTGCATGTTAGGTTTCTTTGGGTAAAAACAAACAATCAAATGATCATAGTCCCTCGATGACGCTTTCGAAAAGTTGCCTAAAATGATCAAGTCCCTTTCAAGGAAAAATTGCCCAAAGACCTTTAACACTATTGCAATTATGGTCTAAACGATGACCCGCGCCCGTCCCTTTCACCTCCTAACACAAGATTGTCCACCAAATGCAATGGTGGAACAAAATTGTTAAAAGGGTTAAAAACATAACAAAAATCTTTGAGAACTTTAGGGTAGATAGCTCTTAAGTACTTGTCCATTTGCAAAAGAAAACACTTGCCTATTTTCAAACCACACTTCACAAACACCTTTCAAAACAAACTTTCAAAAAAAACCTTGAAACATCTTTTCAAAAAGACAAACACCTTTTGTAAAACATTCGAGTAAAGAATTGTTACAAGGGTAGCCTAGACAAGGCATCTTTTTCAAAACATTTTCAAAAGCCACACACAAAGCACCATTTCAAACAATTGAAAACCAAGTCAAGTTGATCTAAGCAAGTACCTAAGAGCCCATGGATAACCATGGATAGAAAGGGTGCTAATACCTTCCCTTTCTATAATCTACTCCCCGAACCCAAGAAAAATCTCAAAGGTTTTTGCTGTGCTTTTTAAACCTTTCCTTAGGATAAAATAAAAAGTCGGTGGCGACTCTTGCTCAACCGAAACATTTGCGAAAATAAACGCAAAACCATAGTCAGTTCTCCCACCGTATCACAGCCTTCATCTCCCTCTGCATCCTGTCGAATTGCTCTTGAAAATCATCCATTCTCTCATAAAGACCAAGTCTTCACTCGGTGGAAGGAAAGGACGACACACATCATTGTTAACAAACAGAACCATATTCACCAAAGGAGGTGCAGCAGGAGCAGCATGCACCATAGAAGGTGTCAGAGTAACAATAGTCTGAAATTTTGGAGTATCTTAAGGACCAAGGCTGAAACTTTCAGGCGCAAAATTCTCTGGCATTCCCCAAGGGTAACCTTGAGGAATACGATTTTGAACAACAACTGGAGTAGCAGATACCGGAACAGCCAGAGCTTCAGTAGTAACCCTTGTTGGCTGAGGTTGAACACTCGGTGGATGATTCTGAGTAGCCACCAGAGATTCCATTAGAGCAGTAAGATTGGTCATGCCGACCTTCAAAGCAGAAACCTCCTCGCGCAGCTCGCGATTCTCTTGTTCTAAGTTGTCCATCTTCTTTCTGAAATTAGCCCGAGTATTGTAGTGATGAGTTAGTTTGCTGAACGAAGTAAAGAAGCTTGGTAAGACACCTGGATATGCATAGAAGATGTAAGAAATATGTGCAATAGGATGCATGATATGCAATGAACATGATTTTATTTTATTATTTAATATTTCAAGGGATTTAAAATTTATAGACATATTGCAAATATCAATGTAATAACGCATTTGAAATACTGAAAAATCTTATTATAACAACTCCAAAATAGATTACAAGTTTCAATGATCCCAAGTACAAGATGAAAATAAAATCTAAAACCCTAAGAAGTAAAGCTGATGGAGATCACTCTATACGCCGGCGCTTCCCTGTGAGCCTGACAATCTGAGCCTTCAACCTCTGGTTTTCTTCCGCGTATCTGGTGGCAACCTCCTTCCAATCACCTGAATCAGGGAGTGAGAAAATGGAATCTGAATGAGGCTTAGGAGAAAATAAATCCCCTTGCCTCTCCATGGTCTCTACAGCCCGTCTCTCAAGAATCTCAATCAAGTCGTCTTTCTCCTTCAAATCGACTCTATAAGAAATCTCTAAAGTTTGGCACTTGTTCTTCCAAGCATCCTTTTCGCGTTGCATCCTGACTAAAGTAAGTTGTATCTCTTCTAGATCATCCAATAAGGGAGGAGTGGTCTTCACAAACAAATCAGGCCTAGGTGTTTCCCGGGAATATGGCATCTTCAACTGAATAGCTCTCGCTTGGACCCACTGAAGATATGGCTCTAAAGAAATAGCCCCCCTAGGTCCCAAGTCTTTCCTACTCTTCCTATGAATGTGACACCAAGCCTTCGCAATTTTCTCCCTTGATTCCCTGTGATCTTCTCCCTCCTTCATAAAGAAACTGCTCAAATGAATACTATTTGGTTTATCCCTCATCGGATAACCGAGTTATTGTCGTGCAAGAGCAGGGTTATAGTTAATTCCTCCCTTTGTACTAAGAAGAGGTACATTGGGGAAACTACCACAACTATCAATAATATCTATATCCTAGTAAGCTCGCTGATACCAATCAATATCCGAGTGAGTAAGTGCCATAATCATAGGAGCCCAGCGGGGTTCCTTCTTGACATCCCAAAAAGCATCAGACTAAGGCATATGAGAGATAAACCACCGGTACAACAGAGGCGTGCAACAGATAATCATCCCCCCATGGTAAGAATTCTGAAGATGAATAAAGTAATAAGCATCACCCAACAATGTAGAAACTGGGTTTCCGATCATGAAGATCCTAATAGCATTAATGTCAATAAATTTGTCCACATTAGGATATAAGAACAACCCATAAGCAAGTAGAGCAAAGATGTCCTCAAAAGCGACTGTACTCTTCATCCTGGAAAAGTAGCGAGCTTTCTCCAATAGGAACTGGGTTGGTAATCCTATAATCCATCCTTTACTAGTCATATGGGCTTCAACCTCAGACTTCCCTAGATGGATCAAAGCATCAATCTCATGTGATTTTGGCTCATCCTCTAAGCCAGTAAAAGGAACACGATCGGTAACAGGTAAATCCAATAGATAAGAATACTCCTCTAGTGTAGGAATCAACTGATAGTCGGGAAAAGTAAAGCAATGATACATCAGATCATAGAACTGGACCAAGGTCGAGAGAATACCCTCTTTCATTTTCAGCTTCATGAGAGGAATGATGGATCCATACTTCTTCCGAAAATCTGCAGAACACTCAATCTCGGGAATTAGACTGATCAACTCATCTATCTTGGGATCCTTGAAACTGTACATCCCGGTCTTTTTCTTTCCAGAATCCATGGTTAAAAAGTACCTGAGATATTCCCAAATGGTCAACTTTTAAATCCCTTGAAATAAGATCTCTTCAAAAGATGCTTATGAGTGCATGAATGCATGATGCAACAATCACACACAAGATCACACATATAGGGTTCATAGGTTTAACGTCACGAGCATGAGGTCGAAGGTACTATCCATAAGGTATTGGTCTAAAAGTTATCACCTACCGAACAAGGTTCTAGAGGTTCTCAGAGTCTACATCCTTCCTTCGGATATTACCAACTTCCCGATTAACTCGGTAATTAGTAATATTCTCAACAAAGACTCGTCTGAGCGTAGAATCGCGTGACAACTATTTTTGGATTACTCCATAATAGCTTTCGCACTACACCTAAAACGCCAAGATGGGTTTGGTATTCTACGGTCCTCAGCTTCAGCAGGCTCCCAGGTCGAAAGTAGTACGTCTTCCCGATTACTCGATAAATGAAACTACTGTTAAAGGGGCCTCTACTGGTTGGGAGATCTCATGCCTCCTTTCTTGGGATTACTCCCTCAAAGTTAACATGACTATACTTTCCGTCCTATCTTAAAGTTTTCCCAAGTCCGGGTATAGGACTTATGAGTAATCACCAAGCACCCTGGAAACCAGGAAAATCCAGATAAACATATATTCAACATATAACACATAAACAAAAATAACATACACACATATATAAACAAAGATAGGCTCAACCCACTTAGGGATAGATCAGCAAGAGGTTAATCTTTCCCCAGTGAAGTCGCCATTTTTCTGTGGTGGTAGAAATGTATATGACTAAGCCATGGGATTGACTAGACTTGTACAAATCAAAATAAAATCGCCACCACGCATTATTGTTTCCAAAGGAATGGGAAAAGAGCGAATAACACAAAAAGAGGGGGAAAGATTAAAGGTAAGGGGGTTGGTTATGTAAAGGGAAGGTATTAACACCCTAAACATCTACGATACTCCACATGAATCTCTTTGTAAAATTTGTATATTTTGGCTATGAAATGTTTTGTAAAAAATGGATGGTGGAGGTGAGAAAAGAAATATATTTTTATGTTTTTTTGCACCCGCCGCGGTTGCGAACCTTTAGTGCCTATATACCACCTTTTCGTGCAATAGGGGATCAGGGTACCCGTAGTTCCTCTTTAAAAATTTTAAAATGTAAGTGTGTTGGTTAATTTTTATGAGATAAAATATCATCGTCATTGTCCGTGTGAAAAACATACCTACTACCCACAATCATGATAAAGGAGAATTTGCATCATCTCAAAGTGGAGGATAGGGATTGGATTTTAAAATCAACAATGCCTCACTCAACACCCAAGTGGAAAATATCTCTCTTTACTACATATTATAGAAGTATAGTTGTTTGCATCTGTGATCGGTGGAAATAGAACTGACTGTTTTGGAATGCTGGTTTGCGAAATGTCGCGGTAAGCAAAAGTCGCCACCTTCTTTTATATTCTCCAACATGGAAAGGACAAAAGCACAGCAAAATTCCTTATTGAGAATGTCTCTCGGTTCGGGAGGTAGATTTATAGAAAGGGAAGGTGTTAGCACCCTTTCTATCCGTGGTTATCCACGAGCTCTTAGGTACTTGCTCTTATGTTTTCAAAAATTTGTTTGCATTTCAAGTGTGAGTGGGTTTGAAAAAAGTTTCGTATAGCATGAGTCATCAAAAATTTGTTTTGAAAACTTTTGAAAGTGTCAGTGTGAAAAGATGTTTGGTTTGTTTTTGAAGAGAGCAAGTACCCATGAGTCATCTACCTACCCTAAGGAATTAGGCTGTGTAAGAGTCCTTAAGATAGTGCCATCCCACCATTGAGAGGTAAGTAGCACCACCGTTGGAGGTGTTCGGGTCAATTCGATTATAGGGACAGTATGGTCACCAAAGCAATAGTAGGACACCTTAGAAGTAACCCTAATGTCCTAGATCCTTTTTATTCGAGGCAAACGTTTCGAGGCGACTGGATCTTTAGACAGGAGGGCGACCTCTAAAACACCCTATACTTGACGACCACGTTCGAGGCAACGAGTGAGGCGTACCTTAGAAGTGGCATGTGCTTGTGTGTTCAATTCAGTTTATGTTTATCTTTGATCATGCAATTGTGAGCTACAAGTTGTTTTTAATTTTTCATTCAGTCTTTCATGCGTATTAACAGTTAGGAGTGCGGAAAATTAAAGTGCGGGAATGTAAAGCTACGCTATTACAAGGCGCGGGTCTATACATCGCCAAAAAACAAAGACCCGTTTTGATAAAGTGCGGAAATAAAAGAAAGCGGTAAATCCTAATTACTATTACATCCATTGAGCAGTTACATAAGTAATCCAAATAAAAATAATACGGAAAGAAACTTAAATTGGAACGCCTTAGGGTTTTTGAGCCTTTTGAGAAAATATGAGTTTTTAGGTCCTTTGCATTTAATTAAAATTAACCCTAGTTTACTAATTAATTAACTAATTAAAGAAAAAAAAGTTTTTTTTATGTTTTTTAATATTTTTTTTATATCTTTAATGAAAATAAAAAGGAATTAAAATTAAAAGTTAAGAAAAACCCTAGTTCTAAGTTTATTTTAATTATTTATGAAAAAGGTGAAAATTAGGCCTAAATTAAACTAAGTTAATTGTTAATATTTATTTACAAAAATAATATTTAATAGTAAAAATAATAAAATATATATACAATTTTTTATTTCTGAATTTATTATAAAAAATTAGTTTATTAGTTAATAATAATTAATAATAATAATAAGTAAAAAGAATTAAAAAGAGAAAGAAAACAAATAAATAGAAAAATAGTGAACCAGGGGGTTTTTGGCCCAATGGAGGTTTTTTTGTTGAATCTGGCCCATTAACACAAAAAGCCACGTTGACTTTCTTTGATTGTCCAAAGCACGCTTGACCTGGAACATGGTACTCCTCTTCCCATGGCCTTTGGATGGTTGATTGGGACACATGGCACGCTGGATGAGTGAGGTTCATGGTGGAATACTGGACAGGCGCTGCATTGAAACGCATTAGAAAAAAGGTTAACAATTATATGGGGGACCTGGGAATCGAACCCAGGTCCCAGTGCTCCTCGCTTCAGTGCCTTTTCCAGTTGAACTATGATGCGCGTTTGTTAAACAAATGGATAACGAATATTATATACAAAAAACAAATATTATGATGCAAAACAAAAACAACGCGCGCTAAGTTTGAATGTCCCAGTCACATGCTTCCACGTATCATCTTCTTCATCTGGCCTGTAATAAAAATAATCAAATAGCGGGGGTTTTTAACCCCCACTAACTACAACAACAAAAAATAACGATTAGAGTTAGGGTGCATATAAATTGGGCGCGATGATTCTATTCAATTCGTCTTGAGCTTCTGAGTTCAACCGTACGTGTCTCAAGGCCTGATTTTTCCTTAATAAGAAAGCCCTAATTTAACAGCTCGAAAACCCTAAAGTTCATTCATGGTGAATTGTGATTCTATGCGTTTCAATGCAATTAATCCATACCAAAAGATTCCTGTATGTTCAAGCAATGCAAAACAACCAATAAAACATGTTAAATGCTCATGAGATATGAATTTCGATTATGAAAAATAAAGCTGAACCGTGAATCTGTTCTGGGCAATTTCTTGAGTGTTAGCGTGTGATTTTGATCCCTACGCGTTCCTGGAAGTGCAAGCAATCTATTATAAACAAAGACAAACTTTGAATCACGTTAGATTATGGAATTCAGTTTTGAGTTTATTCTTGATTTTTCAAATTTGCATATGGCCTCTGTAGCAGCTTTTGCACGTCCTTATGAATAGGGTTAGGTTCAGCATTTGTATGTGAAGAGAATTAGGTCAACTTTAGGCCCAAGAATCCATTGTATTCAAGTTTCATTATGTGATTGCCAATCAAATCTTTTTCATCCTTTTTCTTTGATAAAACCTTGCCAATCATGGAGATTTTGCTGTCCTTGATATGTACACGAGTTGCCAGCTTGCCCTGATCTCATTTGCCTCATAAAAAGATTTGAAAACCATGTTTTGATATTTTCCTATAATTAAATTAATTAAATGAATTATTAATCAATTAAAAATCCAAATAATTAATAAAAATAAGAAAATAATTCAAATTGATCTTAATGGGTCGTGCATAAGCCTTGGGTAAAGATTCAAGAAAGAATTTGAGGCCCATTAGCAAAAATGAAGTGTTTTGGGCAAAGTTGACTTTTGCAAATTCCCAAAAATTTCCCAACTTCTCCAATGCATATCTTGCTCAAATTTGAAGCTATGAACATGTTCTTGGACATTTTGGAAAGGTATTGAAATCCTCTAACCAATGCCTTTGGTCCCATGTCATTTTGATTCACCAATCTCAAGTTATGGTCTTTGAATTAAAGTGCCTTTTTGTTGACTTTTGAAAATGACCTATAATGTAGAAATTGATAACTTTTTATGGGAGCATTTCTTGGACTTGGAATGTGAAGATGAGTTGTAGGAAATGTCATCCCCTTCACAATTAGAATTGGATGGGATTTTTCTGATGAAACATGAAAAAGTTATACCCTGGTCAATTTGCAGTTGACTTTTCAATTGTCCAAAAATAGCAACTTTTTGCATCTTGATGATTTTTGAGCCATGCTTTTGGAATCATGATCAAGACTTGATAAAATGATGATTGTGGCTTCAAAATAAGATGTTGAACAAATATTTTGATTTTTGACTGTCAAATGACCATTTTACCCCTGCAGTTGATTGTGAAGCAATTAAGACTTTTGATTGTGCAATTTGACCCTGTGAGCCTTGAAATTTGACATGTAGATGCTTGACAATGTATATAGGCATATGGGACTTGATTGGACCCTTGAAAACCTCAACTTCCTTGCAAGAACCAAAACCCTAATTTTGACTGTGTCAGGAGGCAATTGGACTGTGCAACCCTTGAGAGATTTTGAACCATTTGGAGGTTGATCTTGACAAATCTTGAAGAATATGTGAGGGAAAATTTTGGGGTACAACAGTTGCCCCTGTTTAATCTTATTAGACCTGAGGATGTAGATTGGCTTGCGTGCCTTTCGTAATCCGATGGTGGAAGATGATTGAACACTAAAGTGCCCAGAAATTTGCACTCGCATAGTGGAGTATCAGCAGCGTGATGGCGGGAATGGGCTTACAGATGCCATTTGGGAGAGATGATGGATAGGAGGATGGGCTTATAGATGCCATCTAGGTGTCGATCGCGTAAGAGATTCTTTAGCGAGAACTTGCGTACCTGAGAAAGAAAGATAATTACCTGGCCTGTTATAGGGGTTGATCTTCAAACTCTTTATGTAGATATGCCCTGGATGGATACAGGTATCGAATCTCTAAACTCTTCATGTAGATATGCCCTGGTTGGATACAGGTATCGATTCTACAATCAGTTACTCACAGATGTGCCCTGGCTAGATACAGGAATCGAATCTGGAATTAGTCGTCAACAGATATGCCCTGGCTGGATACAGGAATCGAATCTTCAAACTCTTCAGACGTGCCCTGGCTAGATACAGGAATCGAATCTAGAATTAGTCGTCAACAGATATGCCCTGGCTAGATACAGGAATCGAATCTTCAAACTCTTCAGACATGCCCTGGCTGGATACAGGAATCGAATCCGAAATTAGTCGTCAACAGATATGCCCTGGCTAGATACAGGAATCGAATCTTCAAACTCTTCAGACATGCCCTGGCTGGATACAGGAATCAAATCTAGAATTAGTCGTCAACAGATATGCCCTGGCTGGATATAGGAATCGAATCTTCAAACTCTTCAGACGTGCCCTGGATGGATACATGAATCGAATCTGGAATTAGTCGTCAACATATATGCCCTGGCTGGATACAGGAATTGAATCTTCAACCTCTTTAGACATGCCCTGGCTCGATACAGAAATCGAATCCGGAATTAGTCGTCAACAGATATGCCCTGGCTGGATACAGGAATCGAATCTTTAAACTCTTCAGACATGCCCTGGCTGGATACAGGAATCAAATCTGGAATTAGTCGTCAACAGATATGCCCTGGTTGGATACAGGAATCGAATCTTCAAACTCTTCAGACGTGCCCTGGCTGGATACAGGAATCAAATCTGGAATTAGTCGTCAACAGATATGCCCTGGCTGGATACAGGAATCGAATCTTCAAACTCTTCAGACATGCCCTGGCTGGATACAGGAATCAAATCTGGAATTAGTCGTCAATAGATATGCCCTGGCTGGATACAGGAATCAAATCTTCAAACTCTTCAGACGTGCCCTGGCTGGATACAGGAATCGAATCTGGAATTAGTCGTCAATAGATATGCCCTGGCTGGATACAGGAATCGAATCTTCAAACTTTTCAAACATGCCCTGGCTGGATACAGGAATTGAATCCAGAATTAGTCGTCAACAGATATGCCCTGGCTGGATACAGGAATCGAATCTTCAAACTCTTCAGACGTGCCCTGGCTGGATACAGGAATCGAATCTGGAATTTCTTCATGCAGATATGCCCTAGCTAGATACAGGTGTCGAATCCACAAGTAATCGCTCACAGATATGCCCTGGCTAGATGCAGGTATCGAATCCGGAATTGCTACAGTTGATAGTAATCATCTTTGTATTGACCTTTTCCCTGAAAAGGCAAAACATCAGTAGTATGCAATGTCATGATGTATGAAATGCACGATGTCATGATGCTTAAAAATAAATGAGAGAGTGTGTTATGATGCGTATATGCATGCGTCATGGTGTATGATAATGTGATGAATGTATTTTCATCTAGGAAAATAAATCCTTGACGGATGTCGGGAAGTCAAATTCTGGGCTGATGTTGAAAAGTAGAGTTCTTCGTCTCCGCTGGGGAAGGATGATGACAAGAATAAGCCAGTAGGAGAAGATGACTCCGTTGGGGAATAAACTTGGTGGAGAGATTACTCTGCGGGGAAATACTCTATGGGAAGAGATACTTCGCTGAGGTTTTGATGATAACTCCGCTGGGGATTCCGTTGATAAGCTCTGTTGGAAGATTTGATGAACTCCGCTGGGGGATAGGAAGAACTTCTCCGAGGACGATCTTTCCGTGGTAATTAGCTAAGGATAACCCAGTTATAAGCTCTAGTGAGGAATAACCTTTGAATAAAGCCGGGGAGAGGCGTTCGTACCCTGCAGGTGATAAGCTTCCAGAATCTACTGGGGATAAGCTTCCTACTGGGGAGATTGATTCAACTCTCCTGGGGAAATTTTGGACTGCATTGGGAAGTGGCTCCCCTAGATGTCTGTATTCCGTCGGGGAACAATCTTAGATCAAGATTGTCGGGGATGCTTGTTAGGAATGTCTGTATTCTCCGCTGGGGAATATTGAGATCTTCTGGGGATAAACCAACTTCCTTAAGGCTGACAGTAGACTAACTCTGCTCGGGGAGAGTGTTGCTGACTTGCTGGAGATACTGTGCCTTCTCTGCTCGGGGGAGAGTATTGCTGCATCTTATCTTACTCGGCGGGGAGTGAAGGTATCTGGGTTACATTCTTCATCCGAACTTACCTTGGTACCTTGGTGGACAAAGCAACTAGATTGCTTTAGACAACTCGTTATTGCCCCTGTTTCTGATGTCACCTGTAATTAGTCCTTTGTTTCGCATGCAAATATTTATGAGTTAGAAAATAGTGTCAAATGCATATATCAAAAATGAACATTGGACGTTCTTTGCAAAACAAAACAGAAAAGGAAAATAATTGGCAATTTATCTGAAAAGTGAATTTGTATTGATTTTTGAATTTGCCTGTAAATAGGCGTTTTATGTACAAGAGGTTGACGTCCTAGTAAGAGAACACCGCCGAATAACATAGAGTTTACAATTTTGTGAAAAGGAACCGAAAACAGCTATGTGTGAAAAAAATAATCCTACTGGGTTCCAACTCTGCTATGGCCTTTATGTCTTCCAGCGTCTCATCACTTGGCTGCTTAGTTGAAGATGAAGTTGATTGATCGATGTCGTCTAAACCTGATATTTGATACCGAATTCTGGATGCAAAGTGATTCAATGAGACATAGTATTACGCTTTAATCCCTAACTTTTGCCTGGACCGCCCTTTCGGGTTTTCAGTCCACCGGGATACCCATTTTTGCCCGAGCCTCCTTTTCAGGTTTTCGACTTGCCGGGTGTACATATTTTTTTCATTTTTCATCCCTTGTTTTTTCCCGAACCCTTTTGGTTCGCCGGGAAGCCCTTATTTTTGCCTAGGTGTGTCAACCTAGCGGGTCTTTTATTCATGCGTAGTATCTTTTTACTATGTCTGCATTGGCGGGGTGCGGAAGGTCGTCACCATCCATGGTGGTTAGAATCATGGCTCCTCCTGAGAAGACATGTTTAACCCCAAATGGCCCTTCGTACGTAGGGGTCCATTTGCCCCTGGGATCACTTTGAGGAAGAATGATGCGCTTGATTACCAGGTCTCCGACTTGATACTCTTGTGGTCTGACTTTCTTTTTAAATGCCCTGATCATCCGTTTTTGGTACGTTTGACCATGACAAATAGCAGTGAGTCTCTTTTCGTCAATTAGGTTTAACTGATCAAGTCGAGTCTGGATCCAGTCATCTTCGCTCAGACCTGCATCCTTCATTATCCGGAGAGAGGGTATCTGGACTTCAATAGGCAAGACTGCCTCCATGCCATAGACCAAGGAAGAAGGAGTTGCCCCGGTTGACGTTCTTGCTGAGGTACGGTACCCGTGAAGAGCAAACGGTAACATTTCGTGCCAATCTTTGTAGGTCACTGTCATCTTCTACGCAATATTCTTAATATTCTTATTTTCCGCTTCGACAACCCCGTTCATCTTCGGTCGGTAAGGAGAAGAGTTGTGGTGCCGTATCTTGAATTGCTCGCAGAGCTCAGTGATCATCTTATTGTTAAGATTGGTACCATTATCCGTAATGATCCTCTCTGGTACGCCGTATCGGCAAATCAGATTATGCCGAATGAACCGTGCCACGACGTTCTTGGTTACGGTAGCATAGGAAGCTGCTTCGACCCACTTCGTGAAGTAATCAATTGCTACTAGGATGAAGCGATGCCCGTTAGATGCCATCGGTCTGATCTCGCCGATCATATCAATGCCCCACATTGCAAAAGGCCATGGTACTGTCAAGACATTCAGAGGTACTGGAGGGATGTGCACCTTATCTGCATAGATCTGGCATTTGTGACACGTCCGAGAATGTTGATAACAGTCGGCTTCCATTGTGGACCAGAAATATCCTGCCCGAAGGATTTTCTTTGCCATGGTGTGTCCACTGGAATGCGTTCCGAAGGTACCTTCATGCAGCTCTGCCATGATCTTTTCTGCTTCAGCCTTATCCACACAATGCAGTAAAGTTGAATCATGGTTTCGTTTGTAGAGAACACCATTGTTGAGGAAGAATTTTGCCGTGAACCTTCTCAGAAACTTCTTGTCATTGACAGATGCACCTTCGGGGTATTCTTGAGCTTCCAGATACCTCTTCACCTCATGATACCAGGGTTTTTCAGTTACCTCTTCAACCTCAAGATCACAGCAATATGCAGGTTCGTCCAATTTCCAAATAATGATCCGGGGAGCTTCATTATCCCATTTGAATTTGAACATAGAAGACATCGTAGCCAGCGCATCCGCCAACTGATTCTCCTCTCTTGGGAAGTGTTCAAAAGTTATCTCCGTGAAATGGGGGATCAACGTCAACACACACTCTTTGTAAGGAATAAGGTTTGGGTGTTTCGTATCCCACTCGCCTTTGATCTGATTGATCACGAGAGCGGAATCTTCGAAGACACTCAGAAACTTGATCCTTAGGTCAATTGCAGCTTGAAGACCCATGATGCATGCCTCATACTCTGCCATGTTGTTGGTGCAGTTGAAACATAGCCGGGCAGTGAGTGGAGTATGAGTGCCTTTGGGGGATATGATCACAGCGCCGATGTCATTACCCAAAGCGTTTGAGGGTCCGTCAAAGTGCATAGACCATCGGGATCCTTCCTCAGGTCCTTCATCCGGTCCAGGTACTTCACAATCAGTCACTACCATGATATCCTCGTCTGGGAACTCAAAGTTCATAGATTGGTAGTCATCCACTGCCTGGTGTGCCAAATGGTCTACCAATACACCTCCCTTGATTACTTTCTGAGTCGTGTACTGGATGTCGTATTCTGTCAAGATCATCTGCCATCTTACTATTCTTCCGGACAAGGCAGGCTTTTCGAATATGTACTTGATTGGATCCATTTTTGAAATTAACAGAGTAGTGTGAGTCAACATATACTGTCTCAGCCGGCGAGCAGCCCATACCAAAGCGTAGCAAGTTTTCTCGAGCAGTGAGTATCGGGTCTCACAGTCGACAAACTTTTTACTAAGGTAATAAATGGCATGCTCTTTTCAGCCAGACTCGTCATGCTGCCCCAACACACACCCCATTGAGCTGTCAAGTACTGTCAAGTATAGTATTAGAGGTCTCCCTTCAACCGGTGGCATAAGAATGGGTGGTTCTTGGAGATACTCTTTGATTATGTCGAAAGCGGCCTGACATTCATCGTTCCAACGTACTACTTGATCTTTCTTCAGTAACTTGAAGATTGGTTCACAGGTAGCAGTTAGGTGCGAGATGAATCGATAAATGTAGTTCAGCCGTCCTAGAAAGCCTCTGACTTCTTTTTCTGTCTTGGGAACTGGCATCTCTTGTATGGCTTTCACCTTGGCAGGGTCCACTTGAATACCTTTGTCGCTCACGACGAAACCTAGCAATTTTCCAGATCTTACCCCAAAGGTGCATTTGTTTGGGTTCAACCTCAGCTTGTACAACTTCAGACGGTCAAACAGTTTCTGCAGATGGTCAAGGTGTTCCTCCTCAGTTTGAGACATTGCAATCATATCATCGACGTATACTTCAATATCATGGTGGATCATGTCATGAAATAAAGCAACCATGACACGTTGGTAGGTTGCCCCAGCATTTTTCAAACCAAAAGGCATGACCTTGTAGCAGAAGGTGCCCCACTGAGTAACAAAGGTAGTCTTTTCCATATCTTCAGGAGCCATCTTGATCTGATTATAACCGGAGAAACCGTCCATGAAGGAGAACACCTTGTGCTGAGCAGTATTGTCAACCAGGACGTCGATATGAGGAAAAGGAAAATCATCCTTGGGGCTCGCTCTGTTCAGATCCCTGTAATCAACACACATTCGGACCTTACCATCTTTCTTCGGCACCGGAACCACATTGGCAACCCACTGAGGGTAAGAAGTCACTGCTAGAAACCCGGCATCAAATTGTTTCATAACCTCAGCTTTGATCTTCTCGGACATCTCTGGACGCATACGGCGGACCTTTTGTTTAACCGGAGGGCAGTCTTCCTTGGTAGGCAGATGATGAACCACAATGTCGGTATCCAACCCAGGCATGTCTTCGTAAGACCAGGTGAAGATTTCCATATAATCATGCAACATCTGAATCAACCGTTGTTTCACACTGAGCTCTAGATTGGCACCAATCTTGACTTCCTTTCTGTCTGTCTCAGTACCCAGAGTTATCGTTTCCACTGGCTCTTCATGTGGCTGAATGGCCCTCTCTTCCTGGAGTAACAGTCTTGCAAGCTCACCAGGAACTTCGCAATCATCTTCACCTTCGTCTTCGGCTAAGTTGATCGGATTTTCGAAGTCATAACTGGCAGTAGAAGAGTCGTTGCCAGTGAGATCCAGAGTGGATTGAAACCTGTATAGGTGAGTGTGTGTAAATATAGCTGTTTTGCAATATATAAAGAAAGAAAGGGAGCACAAGATTTGAAATGCGAAAAACGTCCAATGCTTTTATTCATGATATATGGAAATGACAAATAATAAGCCCTCACAAATGAAGCCACGGTGCCCCGGGTAAGACACCGGGCCATAAAGTTTCAAATTATTGTTCGTTACACATTTAAAAACAAAGGAGTTCATTACTAACTAACAAAAGTAACAGGTATGTAGTCTTTAGTAGTCCAGTTGCTTAGTCCACCGTCGGTCGTTGGGTATATCCAGCTGTCGAATTCAGATTCCTCCACATTGTCTTCAATAGCATTCACTTTCGGGTTGGTGATGAATACGGGAGGTCTTCCAATCCTTGCTTTACGTACAGCCCTCTGAGCCTCTGCAGTGAAACCCATCCCAAACTTGTCAGTCTTCGGAGTAAAATCAGGAAGTCGGCCCCAGTTTGCACACTCACCTTTCTCAATCACAGCCCGGGCATCCTTTAAGGAAGCCATCTTCAAAGGAGAGTCTTCTTCGGTCACAGTCTCTGCTGACGCCAATGTTGGAGGCACCTCTTCAAAGTGTTGAAAGAGGGTCTCAATGAACTCCCCGTCCATCTCTATATACCGGAATGAGTTAAGATGGCTAACCATGTATTCTTCCTCCCCCTGAACTGTAACAATCTTCCCTCTGACCAGGTACTTAAGCTTTTGATGTAGAGTGGAGGTCACAGCTCCAGCCTTGTGGATCCAAGGACGACCCAGTAAACAAGAATAGGATGGTTGGATGTCCATCACATAGAATGTTGAATCAAAGACTTGAGAACCAACCCGGATTGGAATGTCCACTTCACCATGTACCATCCTCTTCGACCCGTCAAAGGCCCGGACAATAATGTTACTAGGCTTCAACTCCAAACCCTCACAATCCAACCTGTCTAAGGCCTTCTTGGGCAATACGTTCAGTGAAGAACCGGTGTCTACCAACACATGGGCAAGAGTAGTGCCCCTGCATTCAATGGAGACATGCAGGGCATCGTTGTGGTTCTTTCCCTTGGCGGTCAGATCAGCGTCAGAGAAACCCAGACCATTATCAACGGTTAAGTTGGCCACACAATCAGTAAATTGATCAGCAGACGTTTCTTGTGGCACATGGGCCATCTTCAGGAAGGAAATCAGGGCCTTGGCATGGGCCTCTGAACACAACAACAGTGATAGCATAGAGATCTTAGAGGGGGTGTGCCACAGCTGTTCAACGACGTTGAAATCACTCTTCTTGATAATCTTGAGAATCTCTTCCATCTCTTGCTGGGATGCTTCAACATTAACAGTCTTCGGTGCCTCCATCTGGGCAGGCACATCGGTAGCCATCCCCTTGCCCCGAGTGTCAGATGACTCGGCAGCAGGGGTATAAACTTGATCAGGAGGGGAAACAGGCACACTGGGAGGTGTGATAACAAGAGGTCTCTGAATAGCTGGAGGTGCAATATCAGGCGAGAAGAGCCTGCCACTGCGAGTAACTTTAACAGGACCGGTGATGTTACTGATGCCGATACTAGTATTGAACTCTTGCTTTACTCCGAGCACATAAACATCTGCCCCATAGTGCCACGGGATAGCTTTATCAGATTTATAGGGGAGGGGCCCCGGAACAGTGATGATGATAGGAGCAATCTTCTGAACAGGCATAATTTGGACAGGCTTCCTCGGGGGAGCCTTGGTAGGATTGTTGAAAATGGTGACAACGGACACTTCTTCAGTAGGGACAATAGGAATAGCAATCTTTTTGAACAAGATCTCTTTGCTATCCATCAGGTTTTGGACGCCTGACTTCAGCAGCGGACAACCAGCAGGTGAAACAGCACATAGAAGGCAACCTTTGCTACAACCCGGAAATAAACCGGCTAGCAACAAGTTCCTTTTGACGGTCAACAATGGAGTAACAATCTCATCCACAAAGACTACATACAGGTCTTCCTCAACAGCATTCACTCCATGCTGGGGCATGGGACACAACGTTGGGCCTTTCGGGCGCTTCAAACTGTATTTCTTTAGCATCAATAAGGTCCTGAACCTTATTCCTTAGGGCCCAGCAATCATCAGTAGAATGCCCCGGGCTATCAGAGTGATAAGCACAACGGGCGTTGGGGTTGTACTTCGGAGAGGTTGTGTTTACCACCTTCGGAGCTTCTCTGACAGTTACCAGGTTGGTTGACAGCAGTTGCGGCAAGATCTGAGACAAGGTCATACTAAGCCGAGTGTATTCTCTTCTGGGTCTCTCACCCCTTGGTTGGTTAGGTTGCCGAGGAGCGACAACAGGCGTTGAAATCACCACCGCGTTGACAGCTTGGCGGCGTTCCGGTTTATTTTGTCTTTTGGGACCATACACAGCACTAGATTCCTTCTTGAAAGGCTTCTTTTCAGAACTTGAGGATGCACCTTTCTGTATCTTCCCCGACTTCATACCAGCTTCTATCCTCTCACCAGTCAGAATGAGGTCTGTAAACCCTGCAGAAGAATTTTTAATCAGGTGGTTGAAGAACGGCCCAGACAGGGTCCCCAAGAACATGTCCACGAGTTCACGGTCAGTCAACGGTGGCTGCACCCTACCAGCCAGGTCTCTCCACTTTTGCGCGTACTCCTTAAAACCTTATCCCGATCCTAGCGACATACCCTGGAGCTGGGTACGTGTATGAGCGAGGTCGGCATTGTACTGATACTGCTTATAAAAAGCAGTAGCCAAGTCCTCCCAGTTTCGAATACTGGCTCCATCCAGCTGATAGAACCACTCGAGTTGAATCCCTGAAAGGCTATCCTGGAAGAAATGGATCCATAAGTTCTTGTCTGCTGTGTAAGGCTGGATCTTCCTCACATAAGATCTGAGATGTATCTTAGGGCAGGAAGCCCCGTCCTACTTCGCAAAAGAGGGTGCCTTGAACTTGTGTGGGATCACCACCCCAGAAGATAAACCCAGATCTCCAAAATCCAACCCAGGCACCTGTTGAATTTCCATGGCGCTCAGCCGATCCTCCAACTGCTTGTACCTGTCTTCAGCGAGAGTGTACGGCTCATCATTGAAATCTATTTCGTTGTCAGAGACCATAGGACTAGGAACCCTTCCCCCTTGGGGACTGCCTTTGCCTACAGAGGAAGCAGCTTGGTCAGCCTCATTTTGCAGTGTATTGCCAAACCTCCGTCCAGTGTTGAACAGTACCGTTCTCTTCTTCTTCTTCTTCACCAGTAGAGCCTTCAATTCCTCTTGACCTTGAGCTAAGCTCATGATCAACTCTTGGAACTGGGCGTTCTGGGCCTGGAGGGCCTTGATGGATTGCTCAGTAGATGATTCAGGATTCATGATGACTGCTGAAATAAAAAGTGAAGAAGATTAAGCAACCTGTAGGAAAAGAGTACCTGTTATGCACATGATGCATGATATGCTATTTATGCAATGCATTCAAGGGTTCGAAAGTTCAAATTTGTTGTAGACAAAAAGGAACACACGTTATTATTAAGAAATAATCTATTCAGTACATCAAGGCCTCGTGGGCAGAACATTACAAAATAATTTAATCCCAAAAGACACTGCGCATCCTCTTTGGAGCTATGTAAGTATTGAGAGTCTTTTCCTCGTGCAGTAGGCGGGTGAGCTCCAAGACCTTCTTCTCACTGGCATGTAGACTGGATTCAAGAGAATTTCGTTCTTCCTTAAGCTGGATCCAGCTCTTCTGCATTTCTTCCCAGGATGTAGGCATGTCGGGATGTCGAATGGTGTACGGGACCTCTCCTTCCAACACTGGCTCTTTGATAACAGGGAGAACATGAGGATATGGCATCACCAGCTTCTGGGAGCGGGCTCGTACCCACTTGAGATAAGGCTCCAACGGGATGGAGTTCTTGTGCCCCAGTGTCTTGCTATCCACCTTGTTAGGCATCCTCCGAGCTCTAATAAATCTCTGGCGAATTCCTTGTGCATCGTTGTCGAAGTCAAAAACTATGTCAGGAATCAACATGTCATGAGGGCCATCCCTCCGAGCATATCCAAACTGTCTCAAAGCCAAACATGGGTTGTAAGTAATGCCTCCTCTGATTCCAAGTAAAGGAACATTAGGAAACTCTTCGCAACGATCAATGATAGTGACATTTTCTCTGGACCGAGGACACCAATGTATATCAGCATGCGTAAGAGCCATCAATCGTTGTGACCATCTCAAACCCCATTCGTTATTCAAAACTGATTGTGGAAGGTGCGAAATAAACCACCTTGCCAGGAGAGGAGTGCAGCACATGAGAACACCTCTTTTTCTCATGGTTCGAGTGTAACATGAGTGAAGGATGTCCCCAAGCAACGTAGGTATAGGATTCCTAGACATGAAGATCTTGACAACATTGATATCTATAAGCTGATCTGGATTCGGGAACAACACCAACCCATAGACAAGGAGAGCCACAACTTCTTCAAAGGCTTGTAGGTCAAGGGAATTCCAACATTCTTGGGCCTTCTCAAACAGGAACTTTGCCAAGAATCCTTTGATACCACTTTTAACTTCCCAATGTCCCTTGATGTTAGATGGTTGTAGGCCTAATGCTTTAGCAACCTCTTCAAGTTTTGGTTCCCTTTCCATACCGTTGTAGGGTAGTTGACTAAGGATAGGGATCTTCAGAAGCTGGGAAAACTCTTCCAAGGTAGGCACCAGTTGATAATCCGGGAAAGTAAAGCAGTGGTGCAAAGGGTCAAAGAACTAGAAGAGGACCTTTATCATATCTTCCTCAATGTTGGTGTTGACCAAGCTGATGAGTCTGCCATGTTTCTCACTGAAAGAAGAGCTCTCGGGAATCCTGGATGTAAGCTCCTTAAGCTGAGGAGGGATCCTTACAAGGTTGATCTGAATTGTCTTTCTGCGGATAGTTTCCATGTCCTACAAAACAATAACAAAGATGAAGATTCTAACCCTTGAAGTGGTTAGTGGATGCATATGATGTTGTATGATGTTATGATGTTATGGTAAAAGCACACCACAAGTATTCACAAAAGGCAAACATGATAAGGCACACAAGTCACACCAGACAACCCTTAGAGTTTAGGCCAGCATGAGGTCTAGGTACTACCCTCTTAAAGTTGGTGGGCTCAAAAACCTGTCCTATCAAAAGTAACCGGGTTCTAAGGATCTCAATATCATTGGGTTGTTTTCTATGTTCATTGTTTTGATTTAGCCACTGAACTGGCGATCAAAATATTCCAAGAAAACAACCCTCAATGAGTGTAGTATCGAGTATCAACCAACTTCGGACTGTACCAAAGTCGGTCATCTCACTACCCTAAAGAGGCCAGGATGGTCAAGTAAGGTTCCTAAGGTCAGTTGATGCTTCGCGACACCACGCGGCGGCCCCGTACTCTCCTTGACTGGACTCACGGGTTACCGGTACTCACCAAAGTGCCACATCAATGTAGCAACTGCTTCAACCGTGTCGGTATACCCCACACAGTTCCCTCACAGTTTGTTGGTACTTTCTAAAAAGGTATCCCCCAGATCCGGGTTAGGATCTATAGAACTCCCAAAACATGCCCACAATATTAAAGCAATCAAAACAGGAAATTGAAAACATAAGTATGATCTAATCCTAAGGTACACCTCACTTTAGGTTATCCCCAGCAGAGTCGCAAGTTCTGTGATCGGTGGAAATAGAACTGACTGTTTTGGAATGCTGGTTCGCGAAATGTCGCGGTAAGCAAGAGTCGTCACCGTCTTTTATATTCTCCAACATGGAAAGGACAAAAGCACAACAAAATTCCTTATTGAGAATGTCTCTCGGTTCGGGAGGTAGATTTATAGAAAGGGAAGGTGTTAGCACCCTTTCTATCTGTGGTTAACCACGGGCTCTTAGGTACTTTCTCTTATGTTTTCAAAAATTTGTTTGCTTTTCAAGTGTGAGTGGGTTTGAAAAAAGTTTTGTTTTTGAAAGATTTCTAAGTGACTCTTGTATCTGTCCTCAAGAGTGTATGAAAAATTTGTTTTGAAAACTTTTGAAAGTGTCAGTGTGAAAAGATGTTTGGTTTGTTTTTGAAGAGAGCAAGTAACCATGAGTCATCTACCTACCCTACGGAATTAGGCTGTGTAAGAGTCCTTAAGATAGCGCCATCCCACCATTGAGAGGTAAGTAGCACCACCGTTGGAGGTGTTCGGGTCAATTCGATTATAGGGACAGTGTGGTCACCAAAGCAATAGTAGGACACCTTAGAAGTAACCCTAATGTCCTAGATCCTTTTTATCCGAGGCAACCGTTTCGAGGCGACTGGATCTTTAGACAGGAGGGCGACCTCTAAAACACCCTATACTTGACGACCACGTTCGAGGCAACGAGTGAGGCGTGCCTTAGAAGTGGCATGTGCTTGTGTGTTCAATTCAGTTTATGTTTATCTTTGATCATGCAATTGTGAGCTACGAGTTGTTTTTAATTTGTCATTCAGTCTTTCATGCGTATTAACAGTTAGGAGTGCGGAAAATTAAAGTGCGGGAATGTAAAGCTACGCTATTACAAGGCGCGGGTCTATACATCGCCAAAAAACAAAGACCTATTTTGATAAAGTGCGGAAATAAAAGAAAGCGGTAAATCCTAATTACTATTACATCCATTGAGCAGTTACATAAGTAATCCAAATAAAAATAATACGGAAAGAAACTTAAATTGGAACGCCTTAGGGTTTTTGAGCCTTTTGAGAAAATATGAGTTTTTAGGTCCTTTGCATTTAATTAAAATTAACCCTAGTTTACTAATTAATTAACTAATTAAAGAAAAAAAAGTTTTTTATGTTTTTTAATATTTTTTTTATATCTTTAATGAAAATAAAAAGGAATTAAAATTAAAAGTTAAGAAAAACCCTAGTTCTAAGTTTATTTTAATTATTTATGAAAAAGGTGAAAATTAGGCCTAAATTAAACTAAGTTAATTGTTAATATTTATTTACAAAAATAATAGTTAATAGTAAAAATAATAAAATATATATACAATTTTTGATTTCTGAATTTATTATAAAAAATTAGTTTATTAGTTAATAATAATTAATAATAATAATAATAAGTAAAAAGAATTAAAAAGAGAAAGAAAACAAATAAATAGAAAAATAGTGAACCAGGGGGTTTGTTGGCCCAATGGAGGTTTTTTTGTTGAATTTGGCCCATTAACACAAAAAGCCACGTTGACTTTCTTTGATTGTCCAGAGCACGCTTGACCTGGAACATGGTACTCCTCTTCTCATGGCCTTTGGATGGCTGATTGGGACACATGGCACGCTGGATGAGTGAGGTTCATGGTGGAATACTGGACAGGCGCTGCATTGGAACGCATTAGAAAAAAGGTTAACAATTATATGGGGGACCTGGGAATCGAACCCAGGTCCCAGTGCTCCTCGCTTCAGTGCCTTTGCCAGTTGAACTATGATGCGCGTTTGTTAAACAAATGGATAACGAATATTATATACAAAAAACAAATATTATGATGCAAAACAAAAACAACGCGCGCTAAGTTTGAATGTCCCAGTCACATGCTTCCACGTATCATCTTCTTCATCTGGCCTGTAACAAAAATAATCAAATAGCGGGGGTTTTTAACCCCCACTAACTACAACAACGAAAAATAACGATTAGAGTTAGGGTGCATATAAATTGGGCGCGATGATTCTATTCAATTCGTCTTGAGCTTCTGAGTTCAACCGTACGTGTCTCAAGGCCTGATTTTTCCTTAATAAGAAAGCCCTAATTTAACAGCTCGAAAACCCTAAAGTTCATTCATGGTGAATTGTGATTCTATGCGTTTCAATGCAATTAATCCATACCAAAAGATTCTTGTATGTTCAAGCAATGCAAAACAACCAATAAAACATGTTAAATGCTCATGAGATATGAATTTCGATTATGAAAAATAAAGCTGAACCGTGAATCTGTTATAGGCAATTTCTTGAGTGTTAGCATGTGATTTTGATCCCTACGCGTTCCTGGAAGTGCAAGCAATCTATTAGAAACAAAGACAAACTTTGAATCACGTTAGATTATGGAATTCAGTTTTGAGTTTATTCTTGATTTTTCAAATTTGCATATGGCCTCTGTAGCAGCTTTTGCACGTCCTTATGAATAGGGTTAGGTTCAGCATTTGTATGTGAAGAGAATTAGGTCAACTTTAGGCCCAAGAATCCATTGTATTCAAGTTTCATTATGTGATTGCCAATCAAATCTTTTTCATCCTTTTTCTTTGATAAAACCTTGCCAATCATGGAGATTTTGCTGTCCTTGATATGTACACGAGTTGCCAGCTTGCCCTGATCTCATTTGCCTCATAAAAAGATTTGAAAACCATGTTTTGATATTTTCCTATAATTAAATTAATTAAATGAATTATTAATCAATTAAAAATCCAAATAATTAATAAAAATAAGAAAATAATTCAAATTGATCTTAATGGGTCGTGCATAAGCCTTGGGTAAAGATTCAAGAAAGAATTTGAGGCCCATTAGCAAAAATGAAGTGTTTTGGGCAAAGTTGACTTTTGCAAATTCCCAAAAATTTCCCAACTTCTCCAATGCATATCTTGCTCAAATTTGAAGCTATGAACATGTTCTTGGACATTTTGGAAAGGTATTGAAATCCTCTAACCAATGCCTTTGGTCCCATGTCATTTTGATTCACCAATCTCAAGTTATGGTCTTTGACTTAAAGTGCCTTTTTGTTGACTTTTGAAAATGACCTATAATGTAGAAATTGATAACTTTTTATGGGAGCATTTCGTGGACTTGGAATGTGAAGATGAGTTGTAGGAAATGTCATCCCCTTCACAATGAGAATTGGATGGGATTTTTCTGATGAAACATGAAAAAGTTATACCCTGGTCAATTTGCAGTTGACTTTTCAGCTGTCCAAAAATATCAACTTTTTGCATCTTGATGATTTTTGAGCCATGCTTTTGGAATCATGATCAAGACTTGATCAAATGATGATTGTGGCTTAAAAATAATATGTTGACCAAATATTTTGATTTTTGACTGTCAAATGACCATTTTACCCTTGCAGTTGATTGTGAAGCAATTAAGACTTTTGACTGTGCAATTTGACCATGTGAGCCTTGAAATTTGACATGTAGATGCTTGACAATGTATATAGGCATATGGGACTTGATTGGACCCTTGAAAACCTCAACTTCCTTGCAAGAACCAAAACCCTAATTTTGACTGTGTCAGGAGGCAATTGGACTGTGCAACCCTTGAGAGATTTTGAACCATTTGGAGGTTGATCTTGACAAATCTTGAAGAATATGGGAGGGCAAATTTTGGGGTACAACAGCATCCCTACAAGGATTGACAAGAGTCTAATCTTTTGAGAAAGGTTTTAAAACAAGAAAGCCAAAATGGAAAAAATGATTTGAAATGAGATTGATTTACTTTTAGTCTTCTCACAAAAAAATGATGTCAAAATATTATTAAGTTGATTGAAGTTTATTCATGAAAATGTTTTTGAAAATGCATGGACCTAAGTCCAAGTTTATTATGAAAGTGGTTCAAGTTTCAAAATAAGAGGAGTTTTCAAAAGGATGAAGAAGATTTTTGAAATTAAAGAAAATGGGAGGAGAAGAAGAGACTATCCTAAAGCATAAGGTAAAAGCTAGGGATAGGAACCATCTAACCAACAAGAAGCCAATACTTGACATTATGAGCCTAGATAGAATTCTCATTCTTTGGATTGAAACCAAGCAAACAAATATACTAGACTTCTTGAAAGAACCAAACTTCAAGTGTATTAAGTCTTCACAAAAATTGGGCAGAGTAACGTCTGTATACGGGTGAATTCCAGATTACAATTAAAGAATGTAATCACAATAACCTGCATGCAAAACAAATAAACAACCCAATGTCTTGAGGTAAACCTCAAGAACTCCAGACAAAATATCAAATAAGGTTACAAAGTCTCTAACATAGGCCAAGGTTTCTAATCCTAAGTCCAAGAAGTCCCATACTCCATAATGCCAAGGATAGTAACAAAATAGTCCAAGTATCATTAAATTTTTTAGGGTTTATGTTGATTATTAGGTGTCTTAGAAGAAAAAAGAAAAGGCTCAAGTGAGAAAAGATGAAGATAGCATGAAATGTAATGCTTAAAGTAAATGGTGCATAAAGCATAAAAAAATAAAATAAAAGGGCATAAAGTAACAACAAAGGGTAAAATCAATTATTAGTGATTAGTGGTTAGTTGGATGATCATCTTGAAACTTGCATTTTGAAATCATTAGAGGATTGGTAGAACCAAAGCCTCCACACAACAAGTTGAATTTTCTTTTTGTCAAGTATATCATCCATTTGGGATCCTCAAAAGTACCATTTAATGATCAACGATGTTTAAGTGATCCGCGTTGACCAAAAATGTTATAGATCCATTAGAGGATTGGTAGAACCAAAGCCTCCACATAATGAATCTCAAGGTTATTGGATCAAAAAGATCAAATGAACATACTTGGGCTTGCAAACATAGGTTTGGGCCACAAATGATCATTTATTCAAATCGGGACAAAATTTAGCGCTATGCTAAGTTATCATAAGTGGACTTATGTAGAAGTCGCACCTATTTTGAGGTCGGCCAATAGCAATCTATGCACCATTTGTTTTGAGACATGATATAGAGATCATGCTCTAATAACACTTAGTGCAATAAGAAAGGGATGAGATGGAGAGGGGTGAGGAAGAATATACAAACCACATTTGAATTAAAATTTAATCAAACTATTATTAAAATAATTCATTCATTTTTATGGAGTTAAACTCAACACCATGGATCCAATGATGTTAATAAAGTTCATGATCAAAAATTCAACCCATGATTAGCTAGAAAATAATCACAAAATAATATTGCATTTTAATATATACATTAAAAAATGTTTTAGAAATATTTAAAATAGAAATAAGGGATAAAAATATAAACTATGTTCAAATTAATCAATAAAAAAAAGTAAGACCATAGAAAAATCAGAAATGGACTCAAATATTTTTATAAATTTTTTGGTAATTTTTTTAAGTCAGAAACTATTTTTAAAATTAAGAGAAATGAGTAAAATAAACCAAAAATGATAAAAAAATACCAAAGTCAGAAATAAAAAATAAGTGAGGTCACTAATATTTGTCACAATATCATTGGATCATTCCATATTTTTTTTAGAATTTAAAAATGCATAAAAGTATTTTTAAACATTTAAAACAAATCAAATAAAGTTAAAATTTATAATAAATACCAAAACATTATATAAAATTGTGAAAATATAAAAATCAGAAAGAGAAAAATCAAAAATATTTTCCATAACTTTCGGATTTTTTGGACTAAAAATTAATTTTCTATGATTTTTTGAAATTTAAAATAATTAAATATAAAAATCAGAAAAAGAAAATAAAAAAAATGGGCCATCTGATCAACGATAAAACGCGTTAGTAAACAAATCAAGTGGACCTGGCGCGCTGTGCATGTTACAGACTTTAGTGGATAATGCATTGAATCATTAATTAAATCAGATTTCAAAAAATACAAGTGGCGTGCCATCATTGGTTGGAAGATGACACGTTGGTCATCTTCAACCTCCAGCCAACGTGAATTGCAGATCTCTCAAACTGTAAAATCAGAAGCTCAGACCTATGCCATTCACTTCGTCTCTTCAAGACGAAGACAATCACACTTTCGCGATAAATTTATATAAACTGTAGCTCAAGCAAATTAGAAGGAAAGTTTTAAAAAGGGATTTGAAATTTCGTGGTAAAAATAAGTTTCCAGATGAAAGTATGTGTTGCGACTAGAACCAAGGCAATGAGAGCATCACAACAATATCAAAGTTTTAAAGAATTGATGAAGGAATCTACCTATTGGAGTTGAGTTGCAGAGCTCTTAAACTGAACTTCTATGGAGAAATTTAAGGCACGATTCTTGAATGTAATTATATGGTTAGCTTAAGGTAAGATCAAGGAAGGTGAATTGATGGAAAAATTGGATTGAAAAAGGCTTAAAAGCAGATTTCGAAGTAGAAGAATTTTGAGTAATGGAAGAAGTTTGGCAGGGTAATTCTGGCTATCCAAGCTTGAGGAAATGAATGGGGGATGACCCTCTATTTATAGGGAATCAAATGGAATATCCAAGCGTGTGAAATGATGAAGTTTGGAGGGAAATCGTGTGAAGTTGCAAACAAGAAAAGTGTGACTTCCAATTTGATCAAAACTCATCCAAAACGCGCATTTTGTTGTGCTAATCAATTCTGGAACTTCATTAAACATGTTTAGAGGCATAAACGTGTGGAAAACTTGTGATTAGAAGCCAAAACAAAGACTTTAAATTCTGACTTATGGGGAAACTTTTGTTCCAAGTTACCAAGTTCAATCCAATGGCATTCTCAGCTCAAGGGGTCTTAAGGTATGATTCTTGATGCTTTAGAAAGATGAGGTTACAAGCTTTGCAATGGAAAAAGAATGGAATCAAATGGATACTTGAGCTGAAAGTTGCATTGATTCAAAGTTGGGGAAAAAAGGTTGACTTTCCATACTTAGAAATATTTCAAGTTTTTCTTCAAAAGTGACCTATAATGTTTTGCATCCAAACATGTCCTTCCTCTTGAATTTTCTCTTGAACAAAAAATATGTAATGAAATAGACCTCTTTAATGACATTTTGAAACTTGAACCATCGAAAATCTAAAAAAATTGAGAGAGTTATGGATTGTTGAAGTTGGCAAAAAAATCATGAAATGACCTATAATGTTTTGTATGCTTAGGGCATCTTCCATACATTTTCTCACTTTGCACATAAAAGAAGGAATAAATTTCACATAATCAAGATAATTGTGGAAAAATAATGGGCTCAAGGTGATAAAAATTGACCAAGTTATGATCATTTGAAGTCACACATAGGAAAATGGGGGTTCATCTGGAGAACTTGTAATCTTTCTTCATCATCAAGTTTCTTCCACATGAAAAATCCTTGGAACTTTTGAAGTGATTTTTTTATAACCATTTGAATATAAGTATGTCTTTGGAATCACTCCAAAATACCAAAATATGAGCAAGATATGCTTCTTTGAAGTTTAAAACCGTAGCTCCTAGATCAAGGAAAATGCTTTGAGGAACTTTGACAATTTTGAACAAACTTTTTGTACCAACACAAATGCTTTATAAATATAAGTTGTTAAGTATGATAATGAGAACTCATAGCAACGACAACCACTTCCATATCTTGATGATTAAGAGAAATATGCATTTGTGACCAATGAGAACAAAGCCTTGTCCGAGCATGACAGCTTCTCCAATCAATCCCTTGAAGTTTTGAACCAAATTTGATAATCTTGAAATGTGGTGAACCAAAATAACTTGCCACGCCATTTCCTCAAAAACAAATCCAATGGTGATGTTTGAATTTCTCAAGCTTTATTGACTAGGGCATGGAAATAAACTCATGAACCCATGAAGCAACTTGCTGAATCTTATTGCCTTTACCTACATGAGTAACAAGCAAGACAAACCAACATTGCATTTTATTAATTAAGAGAAGAGATCAATACAGAAAATATTCATGACCACAAAATAACACAAGTCAAGGTACTTGGTGATTCCTCAAAGAGCAAAGCTAAATATAGGGAGGGGAACCAAGAATCATAATGTGATCTTATTGTGATGGAATCAACATGGTATGATGAAGGGATCTTATGGGCAAAAATTGGGGTACAACACATATGACACCAATACAAATATTTTAGCAAAACTTATGGGAGTCAGTAAACACCATCTCATTGGAGTATGCTTTTGAAATAAACTCTGTTTCAATTAGGACTTTTGAGGGTTGTAACATGGCCTGGTTCACGGTTTTAGAAAAAAATATTTTAAGGCTCAAAATATTTGGTGCCCACCCCCTTCATCATGTTATTCAGTCCTATATTCAGTTAATTTGATACAAGCGCTCATCTCCCAAAAGTATTTAGCTGATGGTTGAGGAACCACTGATATTCTTTGGACACGACAATCACTCACTCTTGACTTTTGTCACACGACTTTTTTCTTTGTTGAGGATTTTATATTGTAATCCTTTCTCGCCTTTCAAGCTTTCCATTTCTTAATTTCTTTCCCTAACTTTTGTCTGAACTAATTCTTATGAATTGATAGTCCAGCGGGATGCCCTGACTTTTGACTAAGCGACTTGATTTTTCATGTTTTGACTTAGCGGGGCTTTTTGTCTCTTTCTTTTTTTTAATCATTTTTTATTCATTTTGTTTTTTCTTTCCTTTTGAACAATTCGTGTGACTTCGAGTCGTATGTGACTTGTTGGAAGAATTGTGACTGCCTGATTTCTTGGTAGATGAGGGATAGCCATTATTGTATCCTTATTTGTTGACCACTTGATGTGAGTGAGATACCCATTGGGATATCGTCTTGTTTTGATGCACACTATTGATAGGCAAAGATTTACCATTGCGATTTTGACTTTCCTCAACCTTTTGAAGGATAACCATTGTTGTATCCTTAGACGCGTACTCTTGATGAGATTTGAATACTCCCTCAGATTAACTGAACACTACCCTGCCTCGGGTTAAAAATGAGGGTTTTTTTTCTGAACAAAAAGAAACTCCTACTTCAAGGCTCAAATGGGTTAACAAAGGTTTCACTCTATTATATCTCCGGTGTTTTGGAATTTGTAATAATACCTGTACATCGTTAATAGGGTTTTATCCAAAAGCATACAACCAGAAATATTGCGTTTTAAATTCATCATCCTCCCTCCAATCTTTGCCTGGCAAGATAATGGATAACAAGTTGGTATCATAATGCAAAAAGTAATTTTAAAATTGAAAGAAATGTGAGTGAAATGAATGGATTTCTTCAAGACAAACATATTAATTGTATTAAGATAATCATTCAAATGCAAACAAGTTCTACATGCAAACATCACAATGATAAATAAGAAAAAATACAAATGAAAAAGCAGGAAAATGCTAATTAAATTGAGAAGACTCTCTTCTTTAAACTCCAAGGTATCCTTCAATCTTCAGCAAAGGATTGACTTGAACCTCAAGATCAATATCCTTAAATGACAAGATACAACTTCTGACCAATTTCTGGACTTCAGCATTCAATAAATAACAATGTTCGATACTACGCCCAGGGGCTCCTTGATAAAAGGCACAAGTCAAATCAGCTTTGTAGTACCATGACATCTTATCAGGAATCTTCGGTGGAGATTGGGTCTAAACCAAATTCCTTTGCATCAGAACAGGGAACCACTCTGTATAGGTAGTTAGAACTGGATCAAACTGAGTTTTCCTCTGATTAGGAACTTGCTGATTCTATTGATGAACTGGAACTGCAGAAGGTAAATTGAACACAAGGATGATAGGAGAAACATGATGATTCTGACGATGATTATTTCTTCCTCTGGATCTCTTCTTGGAAAAGTTATTATCAAACTTCTTCACACCACTAGCTGAGCCACCATCTTCATATAAAAATCCATTTCAGGCATCTTCTAGACGCACTCCCACATTCACCTTGTCAAAAAAGTCATTAGGTGCATTAATTATCATCTTCTCATGAAAGACGATTTCAGAGTTTCAGTGAAGACCTTTGCCATCGCTTCTTCCTTCCTATAAGGATTGACTTGGGAGGCAACCAAAATTTCAACCAAACCGGTTAAGTTCTCCATACTAGCTTTCAAATTAGTCATCTCTTTGCGGAGTTCCGAAACCTTTTGCTTGATATTCTCCATTGTTCTCTTAGCGCGAGTGTTGTACTTGTGAGACCAAAGGAAAAATAAGACTTAGAAATAACATTTGAAAGTGAAACAAAAAATGTAGAATGATGCATGATATGCAAAGTAGAGTTTTTATTTGATTTTCAATGAAATCAATATATTAAGTTGTAAACATCAAAGTATGAAGATAGAAGATGAATTTTAAATTGGATCGAAACATTAATCAAGTTATCATCAAGATCAATCATCTATTTTGGTGGGCTAGGGTTTTCACCCCATCAACACCCAAGATCCATTGAGCTTAACGAAACTCGTGATGTTTACAAAGAAAGACTTCCAAATTCCTTGAAAATCAAGTGAAAAGGGTTTCATGAATGCATGAAGGCATGTCTATGCAACAACCACAAGCAAGGTCACAGACAAAGTTGAAAGGTTCAACGTCACGGGCATGGAGCCGAGGGTAAGAACCACCCATAAGGTATGTACTAAGGTTTTCAAATCACTTGTAGATCAAGATTCTAAGGGATCCCAAAGTCTACATTCTTCTTTCGAATATTACCAATTTCCCGATTACTCGGTAATTAGCAATATTCTTAAGAAAAACTCATCAGAGTGAAGCATCGTGTGACAACTACTTCTGGATTACTCTGTCATAGTCTCCGCATTACATCTAAAAGGCCAAGATGGGTTAGGGGTTATACGGCTCTCAGCTTCTCTGACTCCCAGGTTGAAAGTAGCAATGTCTTCCTGATTACTCGGTAAATAAATACTATAGTCAAAGGGGCCTCCACTGAGTGGGGGATTTCGTGTCTCCTTCTTTGGGATTACTCCCTCAAAGTTAACATGACTATACCGCTTGTCCTATTCTTAAGTGTACTTTAGTCCGGGTATAGGACTCGTCCTTTGTAATCAACACCCAAATAACCAAAATATATAACATATAATCAAATAAACAAATAATAATAAAATAGATATGACAAATTAGGCTTAACTCACTTAGGGATGGACCAATAAGAGGTCAATTTGTCCCCAACAGAGTCGCCAATTCTGTAGCGGTGGAAATAAGAGATCAAGCTATTAATTAACTTGACTCGCAAATAAGAAAGATTCTCCACCACACTTTATGATTTCCAAGGGAAAAGGGAAAAGTGTGAAATAAACCCATAAATATGCAAAGTAAGTGCAATACTAAAAGTAAAGAAAATATAATGCATTTGAAAGAGATCAAAGGTTCGGGGGTTGATTATACAAAGGGAAGGTATTATCATCCTATGTATCTATAGTATCCTATAGGAACCTTTTAAAATATCTGTTTTTGGTTAAAATGGGTTTCTTTGCTAAATGAGTGTGGGGATGAGATTTTGAAAATGCGACGACCTAGTGTCGATGTTTTTGGCTTAAAAGAGGTACGAGTTTTTTAAAATTAGGGTTTAGAAGAGATTTGTTTTTAGATTAATAAAACTAAAAAAATGTACAAAGGGGTTTTCGCACAATCGTATTAAATATATTCGATGACATAAAGTCAATGAATTCGATTTTTTCTTTGGATTTAGACACACAAAATATAAAGACTAAATGATCGATAAAGGGAAATTAAATAAATAGCAATTAAATAACTAAATAATTAACAACCAAAAATTAAATAAAATAAATAAAGACAAAATTATACTAATATATATTTTTGGTATTTTTTAAAGAGGGCAAGAAAGAAATAATTATAATCCTAATCTAATAGTTTTTTTTTTGTATTTTTTGTATGGATTTTTAAATGAAAATAAGGAAAAAGACTTAAAAATTAGAAATAAAAAATAAAGTGAGCAAAGAGAAGATAAATGTTCAAGTGAGTAAAGAAAAAATACATAAACTAAAGAAAATAAAATGCTATGGATGATAAATGGCATAAAAGTAAAAAGAAGAAAATATAAAGTGCGGAAATATAAATGATATTAAAGTAAAGTTAGTAAAATATAAAGTTAATAATTTGATTTGTGATAAGTGTAACTTCGTATAGAGCATAGAATGTATGTACTCATACATGTTAGAGAAATGAAACTTTGAAGTTTATTCTCTTATATATGTAGTACAGTTAACAAACATGGGGGATCAAGAGAAAGTCAAGGAAGATACATTATGACACAGTTATCATCAATCCCAAATACCTTGAATGATAAAAGGACCATTTAGAGGTAGATTGGAAATGATGAAAGTTTATCAAATATCTGACAAGCTTAGATGAACTAAACAAACTCAAATAATTTCCAAATTGATCTAAATAAAAATAAAAATAAAATAGATAAAGAAGAATAAGATGAAGTCTATTATAAAAATAGTATAAATCTCATAACTTTCTCAATTTTTCATGAAATTAAACAAATGAATAATGAAAATTTATCTACTCAATCTCACAAACAAGAATCCATGCTCAAAATAATTAAATAAACAACAAAAAATTACAGAAAAAAATGAAAATTAAACAACAACAAATAACTTTTGCTTTTGGAGGTTGAAGAACACTTTTCAACTCTTGATTTTGAATCAATGGAGTTTCCTTATAAAATACTGATAATTATGGTACTAAATAAATAAATAAATAAATAAAGAGAAAAAATGAAATAGAGTTAAACAAAGAAAAAGTATAATAGCTTACATATTCAATAAAAGGAAGAAATGATTTGAAAGAAAATAAAGAGAGTTTTGGCTTAGTGTAGTGAATGATTTGTGGAATTGTTCCTCCAAATAAAAAAAAGAAAAATCTTATTTATAGGGTGAATGAGATGGGAGTGTTGATGTGGAAATCCATGTGACTTTATAAGAATGGTTATTGGTTATTGATAAGTCCAAGTTGGCAATCCATGTGAAGTGTGAGAATGATTTTTGGCCATTGATAAGTACAAGTTGGCAATCCATGTCGAGTGTTTGTACTACATTATAGTGGTCCCAACTTTTCTTTATTGACACAAAAAAACAAAAGGACAAAGTAATAATAATAATAATAATAATAATAATAATAATAACTAAAAGTGTTAGTAATAATAATAAATAGAAAATAGAAAATAAAAGAGACATTAAATTAACTATTTATGATTTTTTCTTGAATTAAAATAAATGAAAATATAAATGCAAATTAAAAGAAAAAAAATAAAATACATATAAGAAAGTAAAATGACTTACATAAATTTTTCTAGATTTTTTTTGAAATAAATGATACCAATATATAAATTTAAATTAATAAAAGAACATATTTTTGATAATTTTTTAGTAAAGAGGTAAAAATAGTAAATAAAAAAAATAACATGATGCTAAGTACATTTTTTTGTGATTTTTTCAAATGGAAAAGAAATCATGAATAAAACACAATAAAAATCAAATTCCACTAAATTTATAAACGACTTCTAACATTTCTATTTTTGCGTGACTTTTTAAAGCATAATTTGCTCTTGAATTGTAAAGAGAAATAGGTCAAACCACTCGTGAGCACTTGTTATGCAATGATGCAAATGGAGGGTGGGATCTTAGGTCAAAAGTTGGGGTATGACACACACATAATAGGCGAATCGGTTAGCGACTATGATCCTTTTCTCAGGGTTCTGGTACATAAGTTTGGTTACCCCTTTTATTTATCCAATCGCGGTTGCAGGAGATCAGACCGTAGACCGACCTACAAAGTTCAGCACCAGACACCTCTGAACCAACTGACGACGGGTTGTTTTATGATATTTTTGTAGGTTCCACAACCGTTAGATTAAGTGACTGGGTGAGAGTCACCTAACTTAATAGGTGCATTCCCTATTTTAAATTTTTTATGGAAAATAATTTTTTTTATAGAATTTTTATGATCAATCACTTATATTCATCGACTCCCTACGTTGTTTGTGCTTAAGATAGTTCTGATTGCTAATATAAACTACTTAAGAGGTACTTTGAAAACACGAGCCTAAGGTTTCAACATAATGGGTACCCAAATCGGTATCACATAATGAGTGGGTTTTGGGTATCATAACGGTATCGATTTTATTGAAACTTTCCCAAGTCTCTCTAACACAAGCTATAGTGTGACAACCTATATACTTTCAGAGTGTGTGTGCCATGTATCCAAGATAATTTTTGTTGCAGGTTAAAATTTTGGGGAAATTCAATAACAACTGAAAAACAGGCATACGGACTCGACATCACATGCAATGACTCGACCAAATACTGAAAACAAATAAAATCCTAAAAACATGCAATAAACTAGAAAACAATACATCAAAATAAGAAGTGGTAAATGGAAAGCGGTAAAGTTACTCCCCCATGCTTAAACCAACCGTTGTCTTCAATGTTTCCGTAAAAAGTGGGAAAAGGAATAAGAACCTGATCAATGCTCGCTTCGATAGTTACTTACATGCAACTGATAGGTGTCAAGCGATCAATATCTTTATTTTTTGCAAACTCAAACAAAAGAAAATACATTAAATAAAAAACTCATGGGTTGCCTCCCACACAACGCTTCTTTTAATGTCGGTAGCTCGATGACTCAAGAGTGTTAGCACTCAAGGTGATTCTCTCAAGAATGAATCCTCGATCAAATTTTTAATCGTATTTAGTTCCCATGGCCACTTATTAAGCCATCTCACATATCCCTCACCTTTTCTTTTCTTTCTTCTGTGGGGTGGTTCATTCTTTTGAACTTGTGGTGGTGGTTTTGGATCTATCTTGAGTATCAACTTTTCAACTTTGGGCTTAGTTATTTCATCCACCACCTCAAAGGCTAACCTTCCCCTTTTAATACTGTTTATTTCCTTTGCATGGTCCTCTAACTTTCTCTTTTTATGCAAGTCTTCAAACAAGGGCGCATTGGTGTGGATATTTTTCAATACCTCTACATACTATTTGGATTTGGAGTCTACCTCAGTGTCCATAAACCTTTGCGGGAAATGAGTCGGTGGGGGTATAAGGAGGAGGAACAACAATATATGTGTCATTTTCTACCTCTTCGACAACCTCCCTTTCGGATGGTGTCAGTGTATTTTTCTCAATCTCTACTCTTTTCTCACCAGAACTATTCTCAACCTCATTATTACTCTCTTCAAACTCATTATCACTCTCCTTAGGATTTTTGATTTGTTTTTCACTTCTGGTTGTTACAACATCCACATTCTCCTCAGTTAAGGGTCCTAGAGGTTTTTGTTCAAGCAAGTAGATTTGAGTCTCCAAGGCCATGTTGTGAGTCACAAGGGACACAACCGCATTGTTCAGCCTAAGGGTTTCATTATTATGAAGACTTTATTTTCTTAACTCTTCATTTTGGACAGTTTGAGTCTCTACATAGTGCTCTATCATAGATTCTAGCCTAGAGTGAGTCAAAATCACATTAAAATCCTCCATTGATGTTTTGAGGTTTAAATTATGGGATTCTTGTAGTTCCTCAAAGTGTGTTTGCATCGCATTTTGTGTCTCCACAAAGTATGCTGTCATCATGGTTTCTAGCTTAGAGCGAGTTAGTGTTGTAGTGAGATCTTCCATTAATGTGTCGAGAGTGGAATTTCGGGATTCTTGCGACTCCTCAAAATATTGGGCATTGTGATTGTAGAGGAAATTTAGTTGAGGATAAGTTACCGTTGTATTATAATCATCCATTAATGTTCCGAGATCGGATTTATGGGATTCTTGCGACTCCTAAAAATGTTGGGTGTGGTGATTGTAGAGGAATTTGGTTGAGGATAAGTTAGCGTCACATTATAATCTTCCATTAATGTTTCAAGATCAGATTTATGGGATTCTTGCGACTCCTCAAAATGTTGGGATTGGTAGTTGTAGAGGTAATTTTGGTAAGAGTTAGTTAGTGACACATTGAAGTCCTCAATTATAATTTCAAGGTCAGATTTATGGGATTCTTATGATTCCTGGAAACACTGAGAGTGGGAGTTGTAGAATAAATTTGGGTGATACATATTAATTAAATTAAGAGTGCCTTAGTCTATACGGTGCAACAACGAAATTAATAATATTGACTGTTGGTCCCCGACAACGACGCTAAAAACTTGAGCGTCTGCAAGTGCACGAAAATATCAAAGTAATATAAAAGATTGTCGAACCCATAAAGACTAATGTCAACCTACTGTAATCTATTGTCGCTTTGTAAAGCTAAGGCTAATGAATTTTTGATTAAGGGGAAACTAAGACTAAAATAAAGACTAAAATAATATTAAAGAAATATATATAAAATAGAGGTCGGAATGTGGATTTCGCGTATCTCGGGGACTTTGTAACTTGTTGGCTTGCACTGACGTTGGAAAAGTGTTTATTAGAAAATATCAATTTAAAGACAATATCTCACACTCTCGTGGTTTTGAATAAAGTCATGTTCCTTAACCATGGAATTTTGCTCTCGCTCGCCCATTCTAATTGAGGAACGTGTTTTGAAAACTAAACAAGTTCTTATTAATCCTAAATCCTAAACACCTCTCATTGTGTTTAGGATTAATTCCTAGTTTTGTACCCCAAAATTTCCCCTCCCATTTTCTTCAAGACATTCTCAAAGGATCCTCAAATGCTCAAGGTGGCTCAAGAATTGATCAGACAAATTCTCCTCCTAGGCAATGAGTCCACAACCAGGGTTTGGTGTTTCTAAAGGAAGATTGGATTTAAAAGGTCTTAAGTAGTTTTCATGGTTCCTCATATGAATTCAAGAATGCTCATGTCAAGTTTCATGCCTTGCATCACATGTTTTCTCAATCAATTGCTCAAATGATTGAAAATCAATTGCTCAAATGATTGAAAATCAATTGTATTGGGTAAAAACTCAACCATGATCAACATACAGTAAAACTTCAAGATTTTTGGTCAACATCAACATTTTGAAGTGATATCCATCATTTTATCAAGGTTTGATCATGATTCCTCAAGAAACTCCCCTAAATCATCAAACGTCAAAAGTTACCAAATTAGGGTTTCCTTAGGAGAAGTCAACTGAACTTTGACCAAGCATAACTTTCACATGCTTCATTAGCTTTTCCCCAACCAGAGACATTTTTGAAGGAAATTCAATTCTCTACAACTTTGTATCTCTAGGCTCAAGTCCAAAAAAATGCGTCATTTGAGAGGTATAAGCCCAAACATTACAGGTCATTTCAAAAGTCAACAAAAAAAGATTTTTTGTCAAGGAAACTTACATCAAGATAAATATTTAAAATAAAAAATGATCAACATATAGGTTGTAGGGGACACCTTGAGGTTTCCAAAAAGTCCTAGATCACCTTCAAAAGATACAAATTGAGTGAGTTATGACCATTGTAAGTTGGGAAATTTTGAGCAAATGCATGAAGACTAATTTGAGCAAACTTGATATTTTAGGTTATTGAGCTATTGTCTTGAGGTCCAAACGTGTGTTATACTCTTCATACACCTCATAATTCATTCATACACCCTCTGGCCTTGTTTTATTTTAATTATTTTTATTTAACTCATTAATAATATAAATAAAATAAGATAAAATTATATCTTACTACAAGAGTCCAAGCCCATCATTTGGTTGCCCTAAATTTCTCTATATATTCAGAAATTGAGAGAGAACAAGACATACACGAAACCCTTTCCTTAAATACTTGTCCAAATTTCCAAATATTTTCAAGAACCCTAAATTTTTAAAACCATTATTACACTACCTTTCACCACAAGTTTGTGATTCCAATCAATTCCATTCCCTCCCAGGGTAAGATTGGATCATTTACAATGATCCAAATGGCCAGAAAAAACTCATGCAAACATCACGATTTCATCCATATTTGAAATTATGTATTTTTTGTTTTACTTCATTCTAACGTTTATTAATGTTTGCTATGTGATCCTGAGGTCTAATAATGCAGAATAGAACAATCACAAAGGTCTCGTGCATGCTAGTTTGCAAAATACAATATTTTGCTCCGATCGGTATCATTTGTATTATAGTGGCCAAACCATGGATTTTTAGATCAAAATAACATTGCCATTAAATTCACAACCCTCGATTTAGGGGGGTAGGATGTTTTAGATTTCTAATCGTGCCTATTTTGCAGATTGAATAAAAATAGATCGCCGGAGAAGATGACCGGAGCTAGGGCACCGGTGCCTCTCCGGTCAATACTTTTAGATTCATATTATATATTTATTGTTTTATTTATGTTAACAGATGAAACAGCCACCCTAGTGGCAGAAGTGTGTGCGATAAAACATTAGTCTCAAAGGGCATGGGTTCGATCAAACCTTTTGACGTTTTGTTTATTTAATTTCTCATATTTTTGCAGGTTGATTACAAAACATGTTGGAGGAGTTACCTTGACACCAAAGTGAGCTTGGCCTTGTGGTATGCATGCTGCATGAAGATCTTGGAGGGCATGAGTTCAACACTCATCTCCAACATTCTTTTTCTCTATTTTTTTTACTAACATCATTTTCTCTTTTTACCCTAACCCTAATTTTTTAATAAACCCTAATTATTTTTTTAATCAATATTAAAACAAATTAGGTTTAGTTTCTTTCTCATAAATTAATTTTGATTTTTTATTTATTAAATTAATTAGGATAATTAGTTTCGATTGATTTAATTACCTAACTTTTTCGATTATTTAAATCAACCTAGACTTTAGGGTTTTCTCAATTTAACCACTTACCCTTTTTTTAATCAATTAGGTTTTAGGTTAAATCATCAATTATTTTTCATCAAACAATTTCTCCATTTCTTTTTTAGCGCTTCGCGTGCTTTATTATTTTCGAATTAGTTTTTCCCATTATGTAATTGCTACAAAATGTAATAGTTTAACTAGGGTCTTATTAGCTTTCCATTTCCCCCAGTTTTATGGTGTGTCCCCCCTTCCCCGAAGCCTTATAATAATTTAGGTTTACTTTCCGCACTTTTAATTTCTGCCTTTACTGTTTTCCTTATAACTGCTAGTAATTAGGGCATGTATGGAAAGATCTAAAATCAACCCTTAGATAACCCTAAATACAATATTAAATAACTGAATTCAATACACTTTTCACACACTCACTTCTAGGGTAACCTCACTCGTTGCATCGGAAAATAGTCATGTCCCTTGAACGTGGGAACGCTATAGCAAAGTCCCTCTGATACAAAAGATCATAGTCACTCGATGACCCTTTTGACGTTGCCTTCGAAAAATGATCTAGTCCCTTAAACGATAATTGCTAAAGTGCCCCTACAAGTTGCCTTCGATGACTGTACGACGACCCTCGCCTATCCCTACACATCCAACGATAGGGCTTCCTACTAACTAATGGTAGAGTAGAACTATCTAAGGAGGAGGAAAATAACGCGAAAGACTTTTGAGTAGGTAGATAGCTCGTAATCGCTTGCTAAAAAAAACATCTTTTTCACAAACACTATTTTATGAAATATTTTCAAAAAAACAAACACTTTGTATGCATTCTCAACTGATACGAGGATCATTACAAAGTTTCCGCACTCAAGATTTTTTTTCAAAATATGTTCAAATCAAACACACAAAGCATTTCCAAACAAAGTGAGCTAAGCGATTAAGAGCCCGTAGATAACTATAGATGAGAAGGATGCTAACAACTTTCCTTTTCATAACCTACCCCCCGAACTCAAGAAAATTCTCGAAGGTCTTTCCTATTATTTTCACCCTTTCCTTATTGGATAAAAGAAAAGTCGGTGGCGCCACTTGCTATCCGCAACATTTGTGATAAAATGCAAAAATAAGTCAGTTCTGCCACCGTATAACAGAACTAGCGACTCTATTGGGCAGAACTAAAAGTGGGGTTACCTTAGAGTTAGATCACTTTTAAATGCTTTCCTTGTTTGATTTGTATACTTTATTTTTAAAGGGTTGTCTGGGTTTTATTTCTTGGAAAGATCCTATACCCATAGTTGGGGAACATTTTTAGGTAAGTAGCAATAGACCGTGGAAACAATACAGAATATACCGATATGGTTGAAATGATGGCTATGTTAGTGCGACACATTAGATTGTACTGGTATCCCTCGAGTCAGTCAGGGAGAATAATAGGCTTCTGCGTGGTGTCATAAGCACTAACTGACCTTAGAACCTTAATTTACCCAACTTAGCCATTAGAAGGTAGTGAGATAGTTGGATTTGGTGCAGTCCGAAGTTGGTTGATGCTCGATACTGAACTCATTGAGATTTGACTCTCGAGTTTTGTTTGGTGGCAAGTCAGTTGTCGTGCTAGACGAAACTTGTGAGAAAAATCAGTGATATTGAGATCCCTAGAACCCGGTTACTTCTCTAGGACATGTTGAGCTAACTAAAATTCAAGAGGGTACTTACCTACAAACCACATGCAAGCCTTAAACCTAAGGCCTTTGTGTGCTTTTCTTGTGCTTGATTATCTATTTTAACATGTTATCATGACATCATAACATCTTAACATCATATCATGACTAACCATTTCAAGGATCTAGGGGATTTATCTTTGTTTTGTGTTACAGGGTCATGGCTTCCAGTCGTAGGAATACCATCCGGATCAACTTCTTAAGGGTACCTTCTCAGTTTAAGGAGTTAGTCTCAAAGATTCCTGACAATTCTCAATTCACCAAGAGACATGGTCATCTACTCAATTTGGTTACTACTGGCTTTCAGGAAGACATGATGAGCGTTCTTTTCCAGTTTTTTGATCTGAAGCATCACTATTTTATCTTCCCGGATTATTAGTTGGCGTCCATAATGGAAGAATTCTGAAAATTGCTCGAAGTGCCTATTCTTAATCAGTTACCTTTCACTAGTTTAGAGAAAGTTTCAAAACCTGAAGACGTTGTAGTAGCCTTACACCTGAAACGACCGAACATTGTATCTAATTGGGAAACAAGGAATGGAGTCAAGGGTTTTTCTCCTAAATTTATGATAGAGAAGGATCAGTGGTTCCTAGACGCCATGAATTTTCGTGCTTTCGAGGATGTTTTGGCTTTACTGATCTATGGTTTAGTATTATTCCCTAATCCAGACCAATTCGTAGATATGAGTTCCAACAAGATATTTCTCACTCATAATTCGACACCTACTTTGCGTGGAGATATCCTGCATTCCCTCCACACTCGTACTGTGAATAAATGGGGAACTCTTATATGTTCTATACCTCTACTGTCTAGGTGGATTATTTCGTACCTTCCCCGATCAGTGATAAAGAACGAACAAGGTTTGAGGTTGTCCTAAAGGTTGATGTCGCTCACCCATGCAGATATCCATTGGTGTTCTCGATCTCAAGAAGATGTCAATATCATTAATCATTATGGGTAATTCCGTAATGTACCACTCCTTGATATAAGAGGGGGCATCACTTACAACCCTTCTCTAGCTCTGTGTCAGTTTGATTATGCTTGAAGGGATGATTCTCATGATATCCTTATCCAGAGTATTATGTTCGACTATGAGAATGATCCTCAAAACTACCATCAAAGGTTCATAAGTGCTTGGGGCACGATCAATAGGATTGATAGCAAGACTTTGGGACACAAGATTTCCATTCCTCTAGATCTTTACCTCAGATGGGTGCAGTCTCGTGCTCAAAATCTTAGAATTCCATATCTTGCTATCTTACCAGTGATCGTAGAGCCTATTGTTAAAGGGGATGTTCCTCATACCCTTCTTCATCCCGGCATACCTACTAATTTTGAAGAACTTCAGAAGTTCTGGATTCATCTTAAGGAAGAAAGAGATACCTTCGAAGCTAAGTCCTATGCTAGTGAGAAAAAAGTATTGGAGCTGACGAAACAACTCCACGAAGAACAAAGCCTTAACGCATATGTCAACACAAAGAGGAAGCGTCCATGGGAGACTTGAATTTATATTTTTCTATTTGTAATTCTTTTTATTAAAAACAATTGTAATTTGAGCTTGTTACTAAAATTTCTCTTATTTCCTTTTTTAAAACAAATTTAAACCCCTCAACGATCCTTGAAAATATTGCATCCGCATATCACGCATCAGTACATAAACAGGTTTTCCCATATCGGTTTTCTCATCTTCTTGCTGTTTATTTCAGTAAAAGATGGCTCTTGAACAAACTGTTAAGGAACTCCAAGCTCATAATGCCCAATTCTAGGAGACCCTCCTGAACCTGTCTCAAGTACAGAAGGATATGATGGCACTCATCACCAAAAAGAAGAATACTCAGAAGACAATTGCTATTCTCAACATGGGAAGAAGATTCAAGGGTCCTGCTAAGCCAATGCAAACTGCTGATATTACCTCTGGCTAAGATAACAACCAAGAAGAGGATGGTGGAAGTGTCAGGGATGAAGGTGGAAGTAACCTTGGTTCTGGTAAAAATTTTGAGGACGAAGACTATTCTGATGAATAGTACCCCCCTGCCGACGACAGATACAAGCAGCTAGAAGACCGTCTTAAGGCTATGGAAATATAGAAAGTGCTTGGATTAGATTTTGGAGAGTTAGGTCTTATTTCGGGGGTAGTTATCCCTCATAAGTTCAAAGTCCCCGTCTTTGCTAAATATGATGGTGTTTCTTGTTACAAACATCATCTGAGGTCCTATGTTCGGAAGATCCAACCTCATACTGCTGATAGACAGTTACAGGCTCACTTCTTTCAGGAAAGTTTGTCTTGTACACAACTCAAGTGGTTCTATAAACTAGAGGGAACCAACATCCATACATGGGAAGAACTGGATGCTGCTTTTTACAAGAAGTATTAATACAATGATGACCTTGCACCGACTCGTGTGCAATTACAAAACATGACTATGGGTTCGAATGGAGGCTTCAAAGAGTATGCCCAGAAATGGAGAGACTTAGCGGGAAGGGTGCAACCTCCCTTGTCTGACCGGGAGCTAGTTGGTATGTTCATGGGTACTCTAACAAGTTCATTATTCAATCATTTGATTGAAAGTTCTTCATCTGGTTTTACAGAGCTGATTCTAACTAGAGAACAAGTTGAAAGTGGTATTAAGAGTGGAAAAATTCAAGTGGCTGCATCTTCGAGTGCTGTGAAGAAGACATTTAATGGTAAGAAGGAGACCAATATGGTTTATGGCCAGAAGGGCCATGGTAAGAATGACCACAATCAGTTTGTAGGAGAGGTACTAACTTCTAATTCTGCACCTGTTCGACGATAACAACAGCGAAATAGGCGTAGGTCAGATGTTCTGGGAAGGAAGTTCACCAAAATTAATATGCCATTATCTCAAGTGTTACAACATTTACTAAAAGTAGAGCTGATTATTCTAGGGAATCCTCCCCAGAACCCCAACACCTTTTCTCCTAAGTACAATCTGAATGAAAAATGTGCCTATCATTCGAACAGTCCTGAGCACGACACCAATAATTGCTGGAGCTTGAAAAACAAAATTCAAAACATGATTGAAAACAAGAAAATTGAGTTTGACCCTCCAGGGACCCCAAATATGATCATTGCTCCTATGCCGAAGCATGACAAAGGCATAAATGAAATTGATGATGTTCTTTATGTGGCTACTGTAAGTGAATTGACTACTCCTTTACCAATAATCAAGAAGAATCTGCTGCCTGCCAGTTTATTTCCGGGTTGTATTGAAAAATGTTACTGCTGCGAAGCCCAACACAATGGCTGCAGATTACTGAAGGAAGACATTCAACGCCTAATGGATAATCATATAATTTTAATCGAGAAGGCTTTGTATGCTAAGGATTCGTGTCAAGACTCATATGTAATTTCTGGCGCTCTTGTGAGGATCACCTCCAAAGATCTTGTAAGGATTACTGTCAATCCGAATGCTGCTCCTCTAGTCATCACTACACCTGGACCTATCCCATATTCTTCGGATAAAGTTATTCCGTGGAACTATGGATCTGACGTATACTACCATGGCGTCAAACAAGAACTATCGACTATTAAAGATGAAGTTACTGAAGTTGTTGATTTCGGCATTGACAATATTGCTGGAACCAATAAGGTTACTAAAAGCGGAAGGATTTTCTCTTCGAAAATATCTTCGAAGACCATTGTTACACCTGTTAGAGTTACAACCACCAAGGCAACTGTTGAGGCTTGAGGCAAAGATCCAATCATAGAGCCTGCCCAGTCGGAGGCACCTAAGGAAGCTACGGTTGAAGACACCTCTAGACAAGAGCTAGAAGATTTATTGAAGATTATCCGCAAGAATTACTACAAGATTGTTGAACATATGGGGAAGACCCCATCCAAGATCTCTATGTTATCTTTTTTACTGTGTTGTGAAGCTCATGCACAGTCTTTAGTAAAGTTCTTAAAGACTGCTCACGTTCCACAAGAGATCTCTGCCGATCAATTTAGAAGCTATGTTGCTAGCTTAACGACCGACAATGGATTAGGTTTCTCTGATGTTAATCTGACTCCTGAGGGAAGAAACCAGAATAAGGCCCTGTATGTCTCCATTGAATGCAAGGGCACTACTTTGGCTCATGTATTGGTTGATACTGGCTCTTCATTGAATGTTCTAACAAAAGGCGCTCTTGACAGACTTGATTGCAAAAGGGTTATACTGAAACCCAGTGATATTATAGTACGAGCCTTTGACGGGTCGAAAAGGATGGTACACGGAGAGGTGGATCTTCCAATCAAAGTAGGTTAGTAGATCTTTGAATCTACCTTCTATGTTATGGATATTTAGCCAGCTTATTCTTTCTTACTGGGACGCCCCTAGATTCACGGGGCAAGCGTTGTCACCTCTACCCTACATCAGAAATTAAAGTATCATGTGAACAGAAAGATTGTCACTATCTGCGGTGAAGAGGAGTATATGGTCAACCACTTGAATTATTTCTACTATGTAGAGATGGATGGTGAATTCATCTAGACTCCTTGTCAAACTTTAGAAGTCATCCCTCCTACCGCTACTGAAGATGTCTCTGCCATTCCCAAAGTTACTAGGGTTCCGCCCAGGATGGCTTCATTGAAAGATGCTAAAGCTAATGTAGAAGAAGGTGGTTGTACTATTTGGGGTCAGCTTCTGACATCCCCTATAAATATGACTAGTTTGGTTTGGACTTCACTACAGAGGGTCAGAAGACTGTTTGTCGCGCTCGAGATGGAAAGCCACAATTCCGCATCAACAACAACGGAGTCAACGTAATAGAAGATGTTGACAATGATTATGACCTTAACAGCTGGATCTTTCCTACCATTGTAAAAGGGCTCAAAAATTGGAAGATGGAAGAAATTATCTCTATCTCCTTTAGTCAGGAGTAATAGCCACATTTATGTTTTTTATTACTTTTCAAGTTTTTGTTATATAAATTTTAAACAATGACTTCAAGCCTTGTGTCTTACCCGGGTCAAAATGGTTCGTTTTTTAAGGGTTATCATTTCATAAACATATTTTCATTTAATAAAGAATTGGATGTTTTACATTCAAATTGTGCTCCCTGTCTTTCTTTTCACTTTTATCACTTTCAAATAGCTATGTGTTCTTACACACACCTACACAATACATTGCAGATCCACATCTACTCTGGATCCCGTTGGTAACGATTCTGCTATTGCCACTTATGATTTTGAAAACCCGATCTACCAAGCCTAGGAAGAAGGTGAGGAAGATTGTGAAATACCAGGAGAACTTGCCAGACTATTAGTGCATGAAGAGAAAGCTATTCAACCACATGAAGAGCCAGTTGAAGTGGTAAACTTGGGTTTCGAGTCAGACAGGAAGGAAGTCAAGATAGGTGCCAATCAAGAGGGCAGTGTCAAGAATAGGTTGATACAAATGTTGCATGAATATGTTGAGATTTTCGCTTGGTCATACAAAGACATTCCAGGGCTTGATATCAATATTGTGGTTCACCATTTGCCTATGAAAGAAGGTTGTTCTCGGGTAAAATAGATGGTTCGTCGTATGCGTCTCGATATGTCAGAGAATATCAAGACTGATGTTATGAAAAAATTAAATGCAGGTTTCTTAGTAATGACATCATATCCTCAATGGGTTGCAAATGTTGTTCCGGTACCAAAGAAAGACGACAAGGTACATATGCGTGTAGACTATAGGGATCTGAACAAGGCGAGCCCCAAGGTTGACTTCGCGCTTCCACATATTAATGTTTTGGTCGATAACACCACTCAGCACAAGGTAGTCTCCTTCATGGATGGTTTCTCGGGATATAATCAGATCAGGATGGCACTTTCTACTACAAGGTTATGCATTTTTGGTTGAAGAATGCCGGTGCAACATATCAGCATGCTATGGTAGCTTTATTCCATGACATGATTCATCACGAGATAGAGGTCTATGTCGACGATATGATAGCCAGATCACAGACAGAAGAAGAGCATCTAGACCATCTACATAAATTGTTTGAGAGGCTGATGAAGTATAAGCTGAGGCTGAATCCGAACAAGTGCACCTTTGGGGTGAGATCCAGTAAGCTCCTGGGTTTTGTTGTCAGGGGTAAAGGAATTGAGGTTGATCTCGCTAAAGTCAAAGCTATTTAAGAAATACCTCCTCCCTGTACCAAGAAGGAAGTCAAAGGTTTCTTCGGACGACTGAATTATATTGCCATATTTATTTCTCATTTGACCGCTACTTATGAGCCAGTCTTTAAGTTGTTGAAGAAAGATCAGGTAGTAAAATGGAAGGACGATTGTTAGATAGCCTTTGATAAAATCAAGGAGTACCTACAAGAACCTCTGATTCTGATGTCACCAATTGAAGGAAGACCTCAGATCATGTATTTAACAGTGCTAGAGAACTCAATGGCGTGTGTACTAGGGTAGCATGACGAGTCTGGTCGAAAAGAGAATGCAATATACTACCTTAACGAAAAGTTTACCAACTTTGAAACAAGATACTCACTGCTCGAGAAAACTTGTTGCGCTTTGGCATGGGCTACTCGCCGACTAAGACAATATATGTTGAATCATACTACCTTGTTGATATCTAAAATGGATCCCATCAAATACATATTCGAGAAGCCCGCACTCTCCGGAAGAATATCCAGGTGGAAAATGGTCTTAACAGAATACGATGTTCAGTACACCACTCAAAAAGCAATCAAAGGAAGTCTACTGACAGATCATTTGGCGCATCAAGCCATAGACGACTACCAATCTATGAATTTCGAGTTACCAGATGAAAATGTTATGCTAGTTAGAGATTGTGAAGAACCTGGACCGTATGAAGGACCTGAGACAGGATCTAGATGGACTATGGTTTTCGACGGAGATTTTAATGCACTTGGAAACAAAATTGGTGTTGTAATCATATCTCTTCAGGGTTGTCATACACCTTTCACCGCCAGATTATGCTTTGACTATACCAACAATATGGCTAAATACAAAGCGTGCATCATGGGCATCAAAGCTGATATTGACCTAAGAATCATGTTGTTGAGCGTATATGGAGACTCCGCCCTTGTAATCAATATGATTAAGAGATAATGGTATATGAAGCATCCGAATATCATAACGTATAGAGAGCATGTGCTGACCTTAATTCCCTACTTCGATGAGATCCCTTTTGAGCATATTCCAAGAGAAGAGAGTCAGTTGGCAGACGCGTTAGCTACCATGTCGTCTATGTTTAAAGTCAGATAGGACAACGAGGCTCCAAGAATTACCATTGAGAGGCTAGACGAACCGGCACACTTCTACGAAATTGAAACTGACGGAGTAGAAGAGAAGCCTTGGTTTCATGAAGTGAAAAGATATCTTGAGGTTCAAGAGTATCCTGAAGGGGCATCTATCAATGACAAGAAGTTCCTACAGAGGTTCTCAACTAAGTTCTTCCTGAGAAACATAATTCTATAGAGGCACAACCATGATTCAACTCTGCTTCATTGTATGGACAAGAAGGACGCGGAGAAGATTATGGAAGATATGCATGAAGGTATTTTGGTACTCATTCCACTGGACATACTATGGCTAAGAAAATTCTGAGAGCGGGTTACTATTGGTCGACCATGGAAACTGACTGTCATCACCACCCAAAAACTTGTCACAAATGCCAGATCTACACTGACAAAGTACATGTGCCTCCAGTACCTCTGAATGTTTTGGCTGCTCCTTAGACATTTGCAATGTGGGGAATTGATATGATTGGAGATATTAATCCTACTACTTCCAACGGACATCACTTCATCCTCACCATTATTGATTACTTTACAAAATAGGTTGAAGCAGTCTCGTTTGCCTCTGTTACTAAGAATGTGGTCACTCGATTCATTAAGCATAACCTTATCTGTTAGTATGGCATCCCCGAAAGGAGTATCATTGATAATGGTACCGATCTAAACAACATTATGATCATGGAACTCTGTACGCAGTTCAAGATCAAACACCATAACTCTTCTCTGTATCGACCAAAGATGAATGATGCAGTAGAAGCCTCCAATAAGAAAATTAAGAAGATTATACAGAAGATGGTAGTGACATATAAAGACTGGCATTAGATTTTACCATTTTCTCTTCACGGTTATCGCACTTCATCTTGGACATTAACTAGGGCAACCTTGTTCTCTCTAGTTTATGGTATGTAGGTTGTCTTACCCGTCGAAGTTCAGATTCCTTCCTTGAGAATTATGAACGATGCAGATTTGGAAGAAGAAAAATGGATTTAAACTAGGCTAGGACATTTGAATTTAATTTAACAGAAGATAATTGCAGTTGTCTGTCACGGTCAGATGTATCAGAAGCGTATGATTAAAGATTTCAATAAGAAAATCAAGCATCGGGTATATCAGGCTGGTGATCTGTTAATAAAGCACATCATCCTACCGTAAGGTGGTCCCATGGGAAAATGTACTCCCACTATTGTACCCCTATTTTTGACCTTAAGATCCCTCTATCACATCATATCAATTTAATCACAACAAGATCAGACACTAGGCTTTAGTTCTTCTATTTATCTTTAACTTTGCTCTATGGGGAATCACCAAGCACCTTTACATGTATTTGTGATCATCTATGTTTTGATTATCCTTTAACTAATGGTTATGATAAGTGTTTTCCCCAATTGATGATGATTGTAGGAGAAAGCATAACACATTCCATCAAGTTTGATCTATAGATTCATGAGCTCATTTCTATGCTTCCCTCAACAAAGCTTCATTAAGACTCAAGCATCAATATTGAATATGTTTTGAATTAACATCATGAAAAAGTCTATTATGATTCATCATACCTCAAGTTCTCAAAAATAGTTCAAAGGTACAAGGGTTGATTGAAGAAGTTTGACCTAGTTGGTCAAGTCTTTGATTTCATTGATCACAAGTGCATATTTCCTTCAGTTATCAATATTTGAAAGTGGTTTTGGTTGCTATGGTTTCTAATTATCATCCTCAACAACTTATATTCACATGAAAAAAGTATTTTTCCAAGAAGGTTAGTCAAAATTGCAAAGGTGTCCCAAGGCATTTTGTTGCTCTATGAGCTAGGGTTTTGAACTTCAAAGGGGTATATCTTGCTCATATTTTGGTATTTTTGAGTGATTAGAAAGAAATGCTTCTGTTGATAGGGTTATCAATAAATCACTTCAAAAGTTTCAAGGAAATTTTGTGTGGAAGAAACTTGATGATGAAGAAAGATTACAAGTCCTCTAGATGAACCCTCAAATTCCATTGGGTGATTTTAAATGATGATAACTTGGTCAATTTTTATCACCTTGAGCCCATTATTTTTTCATAATGACCTTAAAGATGTGAAACTCAACCTATCTTTTAAGTGAAAAGTATGAAAATGGATGAAAGATGCCCCAAGGATGCAAAAGATTATAGGTCATTTCATGAATTTTTGCCAACTTCAACAAGTCACAACTTTCTAAATTTTTAGAGATTTTGAATGGTTCAAGCCTTAAAATGTCATTCAAGAGACCTACTTCATTCCATCTTTTTTGATCAAGAGTAAATTTCAAGTGTAAGGCCATGTTTGGATGCAAGAGATTATAAGTCATTTTTGAAGAAAAACTTAGAAAATTTTCTAAGTATAGAAAGTCAACCTCTTTTTCTCAACTTTGACTCATCACAACTTTCAGCTCAAGCATCCATTTAATCCCATGCTTTGCACATTGTAAAGCTTGTAATCTCATATTTCTAAAGCTTCAAGAATGATGTCCTAAGACCCCTTGAGTTGAGAATGCCGTTGATTTGAATTTGGTAACTTGAGACTGTAGTTTCTCCAAAAGTCAGGATTTGAAATCCTTGTTTTGACTTCTAAACACAAAGTTGATGCGTGTTTTTGCTTCTAATCACGTTTAGTGAACCTCCAGAAGTGATTAGTAGGATAAAACGCAAAGTTTGGATGATTTTTGATCAAATTAAAAGTCACACTTTTCTCGTTTGCAACTTCACATGATTTCCCTCCAAACTTCATCATTTCGAAAGCTTGAGCATTCAATCAGCTTCCCTATAAATAAAGGATCATCCCTCATTCATTTTCTCAAGCTTGGAAATCCAGAATAACCCTGCCAAACTCTCTCTTGAACACAATTTTCTACAACTTAGAATTTGCTCTTACAACTCTCAATCATTTTTCTTTGTCAATTCACCTTCCTTGATCCTCACTGAAGCTAACAGAAGAAGAATTAAGTTCTAAAACTCCCTGAATCGTGCTAGCCAAGTTCAAATTCAGAGCTCTGCAACTTAACTTCAATAGGTAGATTCCTTCACCAATTCTCTCAAAGTTTGATAGTATTGTGAAGCTCTCACCATCCTGATTCTAGTTGTAACATTTGTTTTCAATTGGAAACATATTTTGACCATGAAATTTCAAATCCTTTTTCAAAAATTCTCTTCTAAAATGACTGAGCTACTGTTTATATAAATTTTTTATGAAGGTGTGGTTGTTTTTGTCTTGATGATAAGAAGCGAATGGTACCGGTCTCGAGCTCTACTTTTACAGTTTGAGAAACCTGGTTTCGAGATTGGCTGGAGGTTGAAGATGACCAATGTGTCATCCTTCAACCAATGAAAGCGTACCAATTGGAATTTTCAAAAATCTGATTTAATATTTGATTCAGTGCTTTATTCAATAATGACCATGAAATGTACAACGCGTCTGATCCATTGGATTAGCTTACTAACGCGCTTTGACTCTTATCCATTGGTCCATATTTTTTTGACTTTTTTTTATTTTCTTGTTTTTATATTTAAATTGTTTTAAACTTCAAAAAATCATAAAAATCCATTTCAACTTCAAAAAATCTAAAAATATTATGAAAAATACTTTTGGTTTTTCTCTTCCTGATTTCTATTTTTTCACAATTTCATTTTGTGTTTTGATATTTTTTTTATAAATTTTCACTTTATTTGAATTGTTTTAATTGTTAAAAAATACTTGTCTTCATTTTTAAATTCTGGAAAAATTAGGGAAGGATCCAATGACCTTTTGACAAATATTGGTGACCTCGTTTATTTTTTATTTTAGACTTTACTATTTTTTCTTCATTTTTGGTTTATTTTACCTATTTCTTTTAATTTTAACAAATAGTTTATGAGTTTAAAAAATTACTAAAAATTTTATATAAATATTTAAGCTCATTTATGATTTTTCTATGGTCTCGTTTAATTTCTCTCGATTATTTTGAATATAATTGCTATTTTTCTTCTTTATTTAATTTTTAAATCATTTTTTAAAATCTTATTTTTCTTATTTAAAATACAATTCATTTTTTATATATATTTTGGCTGATCTTGGACTATGAAATTTGGATCATGAACTTTATTAACATCATTTGATCTATGGTGTTAAGTCTAACTCCATAAAAATGGATGAATGATTTTAATAATAGTTTGATTAAATTTTTTAGTTCAAATGTGGTTTATTTCTCACCTCATCCCTCTTTATCTTATCCCATTCTTATTGTACTAAATGTTATTGGAGCATGATTCCTATATCATGTCTCAAAACATATGGTATATAGATTGCTATTGACCGGTCCCAAAATAGGTGCGACTTCTATATAAGTCCACTTACAATTTCTTAACATAACGCTAAATTTTGTCCCGATTTGAGAAAATGATCATTCGTAGCCCAAGTCCTTATTTGCAAGCCCAAGTATGTTAATTTGAACCTTTTGATCCAGTAACATTGAGATTCATTGTTAGGAGGCTTTGGTCCTACCAATCCTCCAATGAATTCTCATCAACTTTGGTCAAAGTGGATCACTTAAACATCGTTGATCATTTAATGATGCCTTGAAAATTCTTTAATGGATGATATACTTGACAAAAAGTAAATTCAACTCGTTGCTAATAGGATTTGGTTCTACCAATCCTCTAATGAGTTCTAAATGCAAGTTTCAAGATGGTCATCCATCTAACCACTAATTCCTAACAATTCACTTTATTTTATGCTTTTTACTTTATGCCTTTACTTTAAGCTCATTTATTTTAGCATTTACATTTCATGCTATTTTCATCTTTGCTCACTTGAGCATTTACTTTTATGTCATTTTTATTTTTCTCATTTGATCTTTTCATTTCTTTTTTTGAAGATACTTAATAATCAATTTGAACCATAAAAAAACTTTAATGTTACTTGGACTACTTGGTTACTATCCTTTGCATTCTGGAGACATGGACTTCTTGGACTTAGGGTTAGAAGCTTTGACCTATTCTAAAGATTTTGTGACCTCAATTGTTATTTTATCTTAATTTCTTGCGGTTTACCCCAAGACATTGGGTTGTTTGTTTGTTTTGTGTGCAGGTTATTGTGATTACATGCTTTGTCTGTGATCTAGAATTCATCTGTATACAACCGTTACTCTGCCCAATTTTTATGAAGACTTAATACAAATGGAGTTTGGTTTCCTGAAGATGTCCTTTTTGTAATTGTTTCTTTGGTTTCAAACCCAAAGGATGGGAATTCTACATTGACTCATTGTGTCAAGTGATGGCCTCTTGTTGGTTAGACAATTCTTTTTCTCTAGCTTTTATCTTATGCTTTAGGATAGTCCCTTCATCTCCTCTCATCTTCTTTAATTTCAAAAATCTTCTCCCTCCTTTTGAAAACTTTTCTTGTTTTAAAACTTAAACCACCTTCATAATAAACTTGGACTTAGGTCCATGCATGTTCAAAAAAAATCTTTTTTTAATCAAACTTTAATCAATTTAACAATACTTGGACAATGAAACCACCGGGCTGAAAATCATCAAACAATGAAGTCGCCACCGAACGTCTTTTATCCCGTCGAGAGGGAAAGGTAAACATCGAGAAAACCTGAAAAGGGAGAAATCACGTTCTTTCGACCGAGAGATCGGGTAAGGGAGTCTGTTACGCGAGGGGAAGGTATTAGCACCCCACACGCCCATAGTACTCTACGATATCCACTCTTGTTTTCTAATCTAAATGGGTGTGGTCAAATCCTATGTCTAAGGCTTAAAACTGAAAAGGGAATGCATGCAAAAGAGAAAGAAAATAATGTAGGGAAAATAAAAGATGTGCTCGGTTGGGCCCTACCCCAATGCCTACGTATCCCTTTTAAGGAATCAGAGCAGCCGTAGTTCGGCTTAAGTGTTTTGGTGTGTTTGTGTTTTTTAATTAAGACAAACAAAAACAATCAAGATGGAAAAACATCAAATAAAACAACAAACAAATGAGATGGTAAAATATCGGCTAAATAATAATAAGACAACATGTCAAAGATGGCGAAACATCGAATGATAAAACAACACACCTAGCAGTGACATTGAGGGTCAAAGTTAGATAATTAAACATATGCGACGGCGAAACATCGGCTTCCAAACAAATGTGTGATGGCGAAACATCGGCTAAAAGGTAACAAGTTATCATGGTAAAGATGGCGAAACAATCAACAAAATGAATGACAAAACATCACACATGTCAATGATATTGGGCATCAAAGTAGGATAACAAACATGTGCGATGGAGAAACATCGTCTTCAAACAAATGTGCGATGGCGAAACATCGGATAACAAGATATTATGGCAAAGGTGGCAACACATCAATAAAACGGATGACAAAACATCACACCTAACAATGATATAGAGAATCAAAGTAGGATAACAAGCATGTGCGATGGCGAAACATCGACTTCAAACAAATGTGCAATGGCGAAACATCGGCAAAGAGATAACAAAGATATCATGGCAAAGGTGGCAACACATCAATAAAACGAATGACAAAACATCAAACCTAACAATGATATTGAGGATCAAAGTAGGATAACAAGCATGTGCGATGGCAAAACATCGACTTCGAAATAACAAAGATATCACGGAAAAGGTGGCAAAACATCAATAAAACGGATGACAAAACATCACACCTAACAATGATATTGAGAATCAAAGTAGGATAACAAGCATGTGCGATGGGGAAACATCGGCTTCAAACAAATGTGCGATGGCGAAACATCGGCTAAGAGATAACAAAGATATCATGGCAAAGGTGGCAACACATCAATAAAACGGATGACAAAACATCACACCTAACAATGATATTGAGGATAAAAGTAGGATAACAAGCATGTGTGATGGCGAAACATCAGCTTCAAACAAATGTGTGATGGCGAAACATCGGCTTTAAAATAACATAGATATCATGGCAAAGGTGGAAAAACATCCATAAAATAGATGACAAAACATCACACCTAACAATGATATTGAGAATCAAAGTAGGATAACAAACATGTGTGATGGAGAAACATCGGCTTCAAACAAATGTGCAATGGCGAAACATCGGCTTCAAACAAATGTGCTATGGCGAAATATCGGCTAAGAGGTAAAAAAGGTATCATGGCAAAGATGGCGAAAAATCACACCTAACAATGATATTGGGAATCAATGTAGGATAACAAACATGTGTGATGGCAAACCATCGGCTTCAAAAATAACAAGGCATCATGGTAGAGATGGAAAAACATCAATAAACCAGGTTTAAAAACAAATCCAAGAGGCACACAAACTAATAGGATTGGTTTGTATCTTTTATTCTGAAGAAGAATTTGAGTTCATTAGAGGAGTCTTATGATTTTCCAAGAAAACAAATTTTTGTTTTAAGATGCAAGATGCAAAGAGAGAAAAAACAACTAAGGGGGACTAGCCTAGCATTATCCCTAGTGTTATCATACAATGGTTGACCCTAAGGTTGAGGATAAAGGAAATTCCTATCCTATGTTAGCATACATGGATCCCTACCTTAATTAGCATGTCAAATAAAGCTTAACAAAACTATCCTATAGGGAACATGCAATGAGAGCGAAGTCGTGATCTCAATATCTAAATTGAGTGACTCATCGTTCAAAAATTAAAGAGGAAAAGCAATAAACATCTTATAGGGAACATGCAATGAGAGTGAAGTCATGATCTCAATATATAAATTGAGTGACTCATCGATCAACAATTAAAGAAACAAACACAAGCACAACACATATAGCAAATGAAGTGCGGAATGCCTGCTACAGGTCTTTAAACAGCGACTTCAAGCGCACGCTCTTTATTTCCTGCTTCCTACTTCACATGATTTCTAGAAAGCAATAAAGTACGAAATGAGATGAACAAGAGAAAATACCAAACGAATATTAATCTTTAGCAGAGCGTTTTAAACAAAGAAACCCGATGATCTTCGCGAGAGCTTCACCAATAATCAACTGGACTAATCCTCAAGCGCTCAATGTCACAAACCAAACTCTTACCACGAACTCATGGAAATAAAGTAATAACAAAGTGAGTATTAACATGGAAATAATAATTTGGGAACTTCAATTAATTTTAAAGTCCTAAAAAATCAAGTCTAAAAAATATTTTATCATTTTTGTATCATTTTTATCATCAAACTATGAAAAAGAAATTTCCATGAGAAAACAAATGACAAAGCTCTGCCTTCTTCGATTGGCTTTAATGCTTCCTTCTTCGATTGGCCTGAACCTAGCAGTAGAAACCTTCTTCGATTTGCCTCATTTCTGCCTTCTTCGATTGGCTTTAATGTTGCCTTCTTCGACTGGCTTGAACCTAGCAGTAGCAACCTTCTTTGATTTGCCTCATTTCTGCCTTCTTCGATTGGCTTTAATGCTGCGTTCTTCGATTGGCCTAAACTCTGCAGCAGCATCCTCGTTCGATTTGATTCAGTTATTTCTTCGAACAAAGCTCCTCAGGCTCTGGATTTTGAAGCTTTGACTCAACCTCATTCAAACGAAACTTTAGTGACTTTTAATTTCAATGCTTCGACTCATCCTTCTTCAAATGAAGCTTTATTGACTTTGAATTTCAATGCTTCGACTCATCCTTCTTCAAACGAAGCTTCAACTTTCTTCGAACGAAACTTCAATGACTCTAACCTCCAGCACAAATCAAAACTTGCGCGAAAACTCAGTGCAAGGGATCATGTTCAGATCATTCAAACAAACTCAATTCTCCATCAGATTTAGTAAAATCAAGTGCAATTGAAAGCTAGAAAAATACTCTACATCATACAACCTGAATCATCTTAAATCATTAACCACATATCAAGAACAAAGATTTTCAGTATATCCACAACACAATTCAAGCATCAAACAAAGGAAAATATATACATCAGACCTATAGTCTGGCCAGCTAAACCATAATGCACAAGAGCTACATCACTAATTCAAGCCGAATCACATAAATCGAAGTCCAAGACAACTCAAACCAAATCGAAGTCCAAGAAAACTCATGCCAAATCAAAGTCCAAGAAGCTCACACCAAATCGAAGTCCAAGAAAACTCACCTTGATGCAAAATCTGGAAACTCGAATCCTCTTCTCCAGATGCGAACCAATGCTTCCGCTATGATCTACTCACTTCACTGAAAATGAATCAGCAAGAAAAATGGAAAAATAAATCAGAGAAATGAGAGAATTCTAGAACTGAATTTTTGAGAGAAAAATGAACTTCAGATCTGAAATTCTTTGGCCAATGCTACTCCCTTTCGACTTAGGATGTAGAATTAAAGAGTTGCTTCAAGTTCTTGACGTTTTTGCGCGTGAATTAATTCCAGTTTTGTCTACAAGCTGATTATAGTGTGATGAATGACATGGTGAGGATGATGATGCGTTCTGAGATGAACAAAACCGTGATGTTGTTGTTGCTTGCGGTGATGATGAAGATTTCAGGAGGTTGAAGAAGTTGCAGCGGTGTGAAAAATGTCGTTGAAGATTGGTGCGAGGATGATGAAGGTTTTAGGAGGTTGAAGTAGTTGCAGAGAGAATTCTTGGTTGAAGATTGAAGAAAAAAAAATAAGAGAGAAGATGCGATCTCTTTTTGGTAATTCTTCCAATGACCCTCCAATGAATGAGATTTGAAAGAGAAATTTTGTTATATAGCAGAAAAAGTTTGTTATAGTTGAAGTGATCTTGGCCCTTGAATCAGAAAATCCAACTGGAAAATGGATGGTGAAGATCAAAATAAATTTGAGGTTTATTTGATATTTTTTTGTTTTTTCTGATTTCATCCAAAATCCAAATAATGGAAATGAGAGGAAATAAGTGTGAATGCTGACGTTTCCAACTGATGCGCATGGAATATGTGATATTCTTGAGAGAAATTTGCCAAAAATGGCAAGGAACGAGGGAAGTGATATGAGGCATGGTGTGTGAGAATGTTTAGCCAAATGAGGTAAGAAGTTATGTGGGAGCTGAGTGCACACGTGAGACACTCGTGTGTGATGAAATCAAATCACAAAAATGAATTTTGTGTCAAATCTGGTGCTGATGTGTAGCTGGCTTGGCCATGCCTTGCGTCTCGCGTGCCATGCGTGATTAGCTGAGGATGCCCACTTTCAGCATTCATAACTTGATCAAACCCTAACCATCTCCAATAATTCTTCTCACAATGGAAAGCCAACAAGTAATACTTCTAATTAAACCCAAAATCAGATCAAAACCTAGCTTGAGTTATAAGAAACTGGATTTCACATTTGGTGTGCCATCTGTTTGATGAAATTCCTGGGCAAGATGCCTCTGGATGGCCGTGTGGCTCGCCCATGATGCCCAACGCTTGACCAACTTGCCCAGAACATCAAAGGGTCATAACTTTTGATTTTGAGTAAGAAGTGTTTTTTTATCCTCTTTGGGGCCTTGTAGATCTCTTTCTCCTCTTCAATTGGCAAAAAGAACCACCAAAATCCCCTGAAAAATGAGAAAGTTATACCCTTGCAAATTCAGGCCAAAAATCAAGGACACTTAGTGAAATTTTCAATCACTAAGATAACTTCAAATCCAAGTAACCTCTTAAAGTTGCAATTCTCATCAAAATAAATCATCAATGATCATCCCACGTGAAAATACATGCCAAATGCTTCATGACGACCAAAAGTCCACTTGGTCAACTTTGACTTTGTTGCCTTTGAGTAAAATGACTATTTTGCCCCTTTGATCAAATTGAACCACTTCTCTTCAAAATTGATGATCAAAATTTCAAGCATATGACATTCCAAACACATAGAGGCTTTGGAAAGAGTTTCCACTCAAAATTCCAAAGAATCCCTGATTAAAACTCCAACCCTAGTTTTGACTGATGAATAAAAAAGACGTGATTCTCCTTATAACAACACAATACTCAATCTTCTGATGATCCAATGAGGTGGATAAGATACATTGAGACAAAATACCTTGATCCCTACACCATGTATGAATTCAATGCAATGTGATGTTTATGATGAAACATAAACCTGAATCAAGAGGGTAAATTTTGGGGTGCAACAGCTGCCCTTATTCAAATATCTTCATCATGATAAGTGAGAAAAGTGATAACTTTCGAGCGTTCAGGGTTGAAGATGTTTGAATACGAAAGAACCCGAAAATTTACACTCTTGAGAGAAATGGAGACAAAACTCCCAAGACATGCGTCAGAATGAAGCCATAATGTAGGTTGAAATAGAGCAAAAACAAAGAAAAGTAGTTGCAACTAAATTTTCGGACAAACGTGCCAGGGCAAAACTGGGCTTCAAAAGAAAGGGGTGAGACATAACTCAACCAACAGAGTATAGACGAGACTAAGCTCTGTAACAGAGAATGTACACGGGTGAGGAGACGAAACTCTGAGCTCAACCCAAAGCAAAGTGACTAGAGTGTGTGATTCTAGAAGCACTTGCTAATCTCAACTAAGATAGACAATATGAAGGAACTGAAATAATCTCAGAAATGAGGAGCAAAAACGAGACGAAACTCGACTCAACGACTAGTCAGACGAAACTAGACTAGATTAATACCAAGGTGAAACTGGATTTCACGCACGGGTAACGAGGCGAAACTCGACCCAAAGCGAAGCGATGAGAGTGCATGTTTCTCAGAGCACCTGCTGGTCTCAGATCAATGGATAAACAACGAAAAAATCTGATAGGAGAATCCAAGGAACAAAAGAGACTGATCTCAAACCTAGGATGCAGTACGAACACTCCACTCGGTAAACGAACACCGTCAAAGGGTCCAAGGTAGGAAATCAAGAACGAGATGAAACTCGACTTAACAACTAGTTAGACGAAACTAAACTAGAAGAGTACCAGGACGAAACTGGATTTCATGCACAGGCGACGAGGCGAAACTCGACCCAAAGCGAGAAGATTAGGGCGTACACCTAAAAACCTGCTAAAAGTGAATATCAGGACGAAACTGGTATTCAAAAAGGCGCACCAATAAACATTAGAATGAACCAGAGAGAGTAGTAAAGACTAGACCCAAGAAGACTGTGCCATGGCGAAACTGAGCTATAGTCAAAAGTAGACACTCAAACAAACAGATGACTGATGTCAAAAGGATATTGGTATAGGGAGGAAACTGAGATAATGAGGACGAAGACCTCGCTGGGGATTTAACCCGAAGTAAAAGCAAAATTACTGGGGATTACGGAAACAATAATGTCTTATGTTCCGATGCATGTTTGAATTTTTTTTTTATAGCGCAATGCTCCATATAATGGAAATGCTGCGCATTTTGATAGACGCAATGTAATGATGTTTAAAAGTCTCACTGGGGAATGGGCAAATGAGAAGCCAAAAACCAAGAATTCTGGATCTGACATGACTTGCAAAAATAAATATCAAAATCCAACGGAGAGGAGAAAATATGGGGAACCACTAGAGAGGGAACCTTGAGAGATGAAGCTTCACGGGGAATAACAACCGAGCAACTAGTAGAAACGGGCCACAAACATTGAGGGGAGCTGCAAAAATAAATTTCAAACTCCTAGAGAAGATTAGATCGACACTGTAGCTTCTGGAGAAGATTAGACATTGAGGGAGAAGATCAGGGCAAGACTGTAATCTCTGGAAAAGACGGTGCACGACCGTGTTGAGGATGAAACCAAGACAACAAACCCGACGTGAGGGGTGAAAACCTTTGCTGGGGGAACAATGTTCTACTGAGGATACGGGACTTCACCGGGGATACAGAACTCTGTTGAAGATTGTTGTTGGAGAGAGATTTTTTTTGAATGCAACTAATCACACAATATCGACTTTACTGTGGATAAGGGAAGATCTTAACATAAAGATGCCCCGGTCTGCAAATCGACTGGAAAGTGAGAGGTCATGGCGGGGGACCTCCGTTGGCAATTCTGTTGGGAAGTTAAAATATCTTCAGAATGTGAGTTCCTATTTAAACGACTCCACTGGGGATATGTGACATATAACTTGAAGTCTTAGAATGAAGCTTTTGAAAGAAGATTCTTGGGGCAACAAAACTTCGTTGCGGAAATGAAACTTCACTGGGGATAGGGAAAAGATCCTTGAACCTTCGGTATTCAACCGTAAAATAGACTATGAAGATAGTCAAACAATATCACTTTACTGGGGAAATGGAAATCTCAGCCAACATCAACTCTACTGAGGATAATAATTTTTTTTTTTTTGATATTGAAATGCCCCAAGTCACAAATTAAATGAGAACTTCAGAACGCGAACTTCAATGATACCTCAAATCGGAAGATAAACTCCACTAGGAATAGTCTCTGTTAAGAATAGAGATAATGCTCATCTAGACTTGGTTGGAGAATGAAGGTATCCAGAACCTTATCCGCCTCGAGAATTCCTCACATGACAATGCTGAGGAGAAGCAACCCTGCAGGGGATTTCCATCATTAACATGCTTCCCCAGAATAATGGAATTTTTAGAAATCGATCCTCAACTTGTCTGCCTCAGCATGGAGAAATGAAAAGACCAGTAACCACAGGCCGAACCCTGATAAAAATTCGCAAAATAAATTGCAAATTTTACTAGAGAAGATCATATCAGAACTGACTTTTGTTTGATAAGTTGTCAATTTATCACTCGGAATAACTTCCTGGGGAGAAAAAATGCAAAAATAAATTGCACTGCAGAAGAAATCTTGACCTATGTCTCACCTCTTAACCTTCTGGGGAAAAGATTCAGTATCTCCTTCCACGGATAAAGAGAACATTGCTGGAAGTCGGGTCCCTACAAAAAGAACTCTGGTCGAGAATAAGACACTTTTGTAGGAGAGACTCAACAAGATATGCTATTGTTGGAAGTAAGAGAATCTTCAGCTCCACTGGGAAATAAAGATACGCTTTAATCAGAACAAAATCCTGCTATAATGCTTTATCCTGGGGCTAAGAACCAAAATAGTGTACTCTTTTAGGGAAGCAACACTTATCAACATCCAGGATTGAGATCTACTGGGAAAAGAGAGCATCTTTGAATAACACTTTCGATGAAATGACTCTATTGGAGAAATGAGTGTTCCTGAATAGTAGATTTCTTGATAAGGCTACTTCACAGGGGAGATGAGGATTTCCGAGTAAGGGATATCTGAAGGCAGCTCCGCTGGGGGAAAAGAGAAATTTTGCATAAGAGATCTCAGCCAATGGTCTTCACTGGAGAGATAAAATAAACCTCAACACAAATTAGCCGTGGGAATGAAAATTCCTGAGAACGAGATCTCCAATAAGGCAGCTCCATTAGGGAATGAGAAATCTTTGAACAAGAGATCCTCATGAACAGCCTCCTCTAAGGGAGTGACATGATGCTCCCATAACTTTGCTAGGAAACATAACAGACTTGAATAGTCTTTACTGGGGATAACAAAAGATTCTCAACATAACTAACTTCAAACCATGCTTCTGCCATGGGGAGATTAGAGAATTCTTGAACAAGAAATCTTTATGAATTGACTTCATCGGGGAACAAGAGAAATTTCCGAAGGAACTCTCGACTTCAATTGGGGATGAGAACACTCCATTTTTACTAGGCGACCGGGAAGACCAAACTTCAAGCACTTGGGGGATACGACTCTCTTAGTCTGAAATTCCAACTAGTCGATCCTTAAAACTATATGCTATGGGAGATTCCATGGGGAGCAACATAAGCTTCAGATCTCCGTAGAAACCCTCAATTAATATCAAATAAATTTGATCTTCCTGAAATGACATCATCGGTGAATAAGAAGATATTGAATCAAATCTTTAGTCAGGGTAATGATGTTGTGCTCCAAGGAATAGATACTCTCTTGGGAGAAGTAGAAACTTCAGTGTCGCCTCGGGGGAAACGATCCAGGTTAGGGTTACCTTAATCCTCTTGAAAGATGTTGCTCTGGTGACATAGAATTACATAGATAAACAAAGCACGTGATAATTTTATGCGAAACAGATCACTGAACGTGCCCCAGTTAGTGTGAAAACTTTTTTGGAGAGGGTCCTTTTATCTTGAGATAATCTGCCTCAAGTTATTTGAGCTCTGGATAATTCTCTGACACAACAGGTCTATGGAGAGATTCGTTGAACTTCGACGTAACCTCTTCAGTTTGACCAACCTTTGAAGAGATTCTCCTCGAGAGGACTTCCCGAGATCTGTGCTGAGAATAGCACTCCTGACTTCAATTAGAGATAAAGATCTCAACTTCTGGTGAAGGAACAACAATACCGAGACTTAAAATTCTGATGAGCTAAGGATAACAATCCCGACTTCTTGTCATGCTCTTCAAATTCAGAATTTGTTTAGCCTGCGATTGGACTTAACCAGATCGACTCTGAGGTGGATAAATGCCCATGCATAATGCCTTGCCCCTATCTATAGGGTTGTTAAAGAACTTGCCTTGAAAGGGCTTCCTGAGATTTGTACCACCCAGATAAACTGCCCCAATGTTCCAAACTTTGAAATACGACCTCTGACTAATCAAAATTATAAGTGGCATCAATAAGTCTTGGGTAACGGACCCTGATCACTCAGAACTTTGAGAGATTCGTCGAATCTCGACATCACTGCCCCCATATTGACGAAGTTGAGAGTCAATGGATCCTTCCTTGATTTCTCCAGATTAGCAAAATCTTGGCAAACCATTTCTTTACCTCATGCTCACAGAGGAATGAGAAGTTCACGGAGTTTGAAAGATAACACCTTCTCAGAATGATTGACTTACGTCTTCAAAACAAGCTAGTACACAATCATACTTCTCAACTCGAACTTCTTCACACGCAAGCAGATGCTTAACGAAAATTGTCCTTTGGGACCAACTGGGAACGATATACCATTGCTCAATCAGAGATTTGGGGGCAGACAAAACTTCCGCACAATCATCAAACAAAAAGCTCTCATCAATCTCTCATACCAGTCTTCTTCAATTCAAAGGAGTAGCTAGAAAGCATTCCTCAAATTAAGATCATTCTTTTCAATAGATCCCTGAAGCAATTCATCCCTCAGGATAATCAAACTCTTGATCTGATGCTCATTATGCAAGCTCGCTTGATGTTTAAGCACTTTTTCATATGCAAAGAATGTTTTATCCTATGAATGATAAATCTAATGCAAATCATATATGTGTCTTGAAGTTAGAAAACTTTTTATTGAAAATATGTTGAAACATCGAAATTTTTCTGTACAAAGAAAATAAAAGAGGGAGTGATACCAACTCAACAGTTTTAAGCAAGTCTCCTAGGAGTCAGGTTACTGTATTCTCGTAATAGTTTTGCTTTCGAATTAACCCATGCTTCAATTAGGACTTTTAAGGGTTGTAACGTGGCCTGGTTCACGGTTTTTAGAAAAAAAAAGATTTAAGGCTCAAGTTATTTGGTGCCCACCCCCTTCGTGATGTTCTCCAGTCCTAAATCCAGTTAACTTGACACGATCATTCATCTCTCAAAAGGAACTTTGATATGGTTGAGGAACCGCAACAATTTTTGGACACAACAATCACTTAACCTTTGGTTTTTGGGTGTTTGATCACACGACTTTTCTTTTGATGAGGATTCTTATTGGATAATTATTTTTTGCCTTAAAATTTGTTTCACTTTCCCTAACTTTTTCCTGGATAATTTTTTTTTTTTTAATTTCAATTTGGAAGTCCAGCGGGATGCCCTAACTTTTTCCTAAGCGACTTGTTTTCAAGTTTCGACTTAGCGGGGCTTTTTGTTTCTTTCTCATTCATAATTTCCCTTTTGAACAAGTCGTGTGACCCTAAGTCTTTGAACTTTTTTTTTTGGAGGAAAGTGACTGTCTCATTCTTTGGTCGGCGAGGGATAACCATTATTGTATCGATTCAATCTCGACCTCGGGATTTTGTGAGGAAATAACCATTGTTGTTTTGATCTTTTCCCGACCTCATAACGCGAGGGGTAAGGTGCGTTGATCCTCAGATGGGACACTCCTTTTGAAATTTGAATGCTCGATCAGATTAATTGAACATCTACCCTGCCCCGGGTTAAAAATAAGGGTTTTTTCTTGAACAGAAAAGAAACTCCTACTTCGAAGGCTCAGAGGGGTTAACGAGGGTCTAAATCCCTTATATCTCCGGTTCTTGGAGATTGAAACAAGGCCTGTACATCGTCAGCAAGGTTTTTACTTGAAAGCATACCATTTGAGATTTCAGGTGAATTTTCATCATCCTCCCTCCAGAGTTATTGTTTTTAAACAAGAGTTGAATATCAAAAACATAGTAAAACAAATAAGAGTGATAACGAATGGATTAATTCAAGGCAAACATATTCAATGCATTATGATTAACTTTCAAAAAGATGAGCAAGTTTGCATACAAGAAAGTGCCGAACAAAACAATTAAGATTGCAAATGAGAATGCAAATGAAATTTGAAATTTCCATGTTGAGGAGACTAGTCTCCGTATGGACTGATTACTTCAAACTATCTTCTGCAACCTCGAGGTTCACTTGGGTAAGAGATTCCCCATATGATATGGACACACCGGTCTCTGAATTGATCCAAGCTTGGATTTTAATTCTGGATGATAAATTGTCTTCAAATGAATATCCGAGTGCCCTAGAATATACTCACCAAAGATTCCTTAAAAGGTAGGGTGAACGTTGTACCAAACGAAAAGTTTGAAATTGTCCGCCACATTAGAAATTGTACTTTGGAAAAGACGCCAGGCCAGAGCTGGAATTTACTCAAAACTCTTGCAATCTTCAACATTACGACTAAATTCCCTAGAATGAGAGACACGTCTAGCATTTTGCATCAGAAGAGAGAATAATCAACTGAATAGTCTCAAAGCACGAAGCTTTACCAGATGAATTCCCAACAGACGAGAAAGTTCCAGTATGTAAGACATTGAGATGGTATCAACATAATTCTCAATCTTATTCTATCTTTTCTGCTTAAACTTTGCCACATGGATTCACCTGGGGAACAAACACTGACTGCTAAAGAGAAGATCAGGTGGCCCAAAGTTGTAGAGAGTGTGCCTTATTGAATAATTGGGTGCCCCATTGTGGTAACCATATCTGTTGTTGGTATCATGATCAGGAAGGGAATTTTTAGACGGTACTGAAGTACAGAGCCCAACCCACTGAAGCTCAAACAAGCGTGGAAACAAATGAGAATGAAGAACTAGGATGGGATGAAAATCACTTTCCAGACCTATTCTGCCCTCGTTGATAAAATAAACCTCTTGAATTCAACTGGAAAATAGGGACCATCTACTGATAAGAAGTCCCAAGCGCTTAAGGTAGTGGATGAAATCCACAAGGCACTCCATGGTTTGAATGAAATCCCAAAAGATGAGCAGAAGAGAATAACTCGCGCTGCAACAGGCGGTGTGGGATTGTTGATGCTATCATCAATACTTCCATGACCTGACTCAATTGGGTCTTCAACTGAATGTCTTCCTTCTCAAAGAGTTCCCAATCACGGGCCATGGCTTGCATGTATCCCAAACAACTCCATCTGAATTTTCATCCTAGCGAATACCCCACGAAGTTTTTCCATAACTGACCTCCGAACACGTGACAGCAAGAGTTCAAGTTTGTATATCTGAAGAGAATACCATATCTGAATAAGAATATCCAACTCTCAGTACCTGTTATGAATGCATGAATATGCATGAAGCGCGTGAGTGGATGCAATTCCATGTTCGATCATTTCCAAGGAACTCACATGCTTTTAAATTTGATTTTAAACTAGCAAAAGATGAAAAAGTGCATCACAAAGTTCACAAGCATGGTTCCTTGGAAATGAAAAGAACATGTGCGTTAAAATGAAGTTAACAGCTTATGTGTGCAAGAACACGGGATCAAGGTCCCATAAATATGGAAAATGACTGCACTGTCTCTAGACTGAATGATGAACATCACCGGATCAAAGGTACGACATCACCCTAGAACACAAAAGGACCAAGTACCAAACAGATCATCAACTGTATGAGATCAAAATCTCCCTGTCACAAAAGGTAGCTGTTGAACTGTCGAAATAAACGGCCATTCCCAGGTGCAAAATACAGAGAAAAACCGAGAGAACACACGGTCACCGACAGTATCAAGTCACCATCAAAAACACACAGTAACTACCAGAACATGGTCATCAACAAAACTCAAGTCAGCAACATAATCAAAGTCACCATCAGAACTAGAGTCACTGTCACAACACAAAGTCACCAACAATACCTGTACCTGTAAGAAAAGTTTTCCTGCCCCTCTCATGGGTGTAGTCTAGGTCAATTTAAGGTTAACAGCCAAATTAGAGTACATGAGCTCAAATGTCGGTATCATCATACGATAACATCTATCCGAACTACCTCTGAAGTCATGGATCTCATGGTCAGGTCTACAAAGCATCCGCCTCATAGCTGCCATGGCCACTCTATTCCTAGTTCCTATGGAATTCACTCATAGCATGGGTAGGAGGCCTTTTACCTCATGAAACAACCCACCCACCAAGAAATCCAGAATCGAAACAGTCCAGCCAAATCCAGTATGCAGAAAGTAAAGCACACATAGGATGCAATGCAAATAGATAAATATGCAAAGCGGTAAAGTAAACACCCAAAAAGAAAACAAACAAGAGCTAGGATTGAATCCGGGATGGACCAGCAAAAGGTCAATCTGTCCCCAGTGAAGTCGCCAGCTGAAACCACCGGGCTGAAAATCATCAAACAATGAAGTCGCCACTGAACGTCTTTTATCCCGTCGAGAGGGAAAGGTAAACATCGAGAAAACCTGAAAAGGGAGAAACCACGGTCTTTCGACCGAGAGATCGGGTAAGGGAGTCTATTACGCGAGGGGAAAGTATTAGCACCCCACACGCCCGTAGTACTCTATGGTGTCCACTCTTGTTGTCTAATCTAAATGGGTGTGGTCAAATCCTATGTCTAAGGCTTAAAAATGAAAAGGGAATGCATGCGAAAGAGAAAGAAAATAATGTAGGGAAAATAAAAGATGTGCTCGGTTGGGCCCTACCCCAATGCCTACGTATCCCTTTTAAGGAATCAGAGCATCCGTAGTTCGGCTTAAGTGTTTTGGTTGGTTTGTGTTTTTTAATTAAGACAAACAAAAACAATCAAGATGGAAAAACATCAAATAAAACAAAAAACAAATGAAATGGTAAAACATCGGCTAAATAATAACAAGACAACATGTCAAAGATGGTGAAACATCGAATGATAAAACAACACACCTAGCAGTGACATTGAGGGTCAAAGTTAGATAATCAAACATATGCGATGAGGAAACATCGGCTTCCAAACAAATGTGCGATGGAGAAACATCGGCTAAAAGGTAACAAGTTATCATGGCAAAGATGGCGAAACAATCAACAAAACGAATGACAAAACATCACACCTGTCAATGATATTGGGCATTAAAGTAGGATTACAAACATGTGCGATGGAGAAACATCGGCTTCAAACAAATGTGCGATGGCAAAACATTGGCTAACAAGATATTCTGGCAAAGGTGGCAACACATCAATAAAACGGATGACAAAACATCAAACCTAACAATGATATTGAGAATCAAAGTAGGATAACAAGCATGTGCGATGGTGAAACATCAGCTTTAAACAAATGTGCGATGGCGAAACATCAGCTAAGAGATAACAAAGATACCATGGCAAAGGTGGAAACACATCAATAAAACGGATGACAAAACATCACACCTAACAATGATATTGAGGATCAAAGTAGGATAACAAGCATGTGCGATGGCGAAACATCGGCTTTTAACAAATGTGCGATGGTAAAATATCGGCTTCAAAATAACAAAGATATCATGGAAAAGGTGGAAAAACATCAATAAAACGGATGACAAAACATCACACCTAACAATGATATTGAGAATGAAAGTAGGATAACAAGCATGTGCGATGGCGAAACATCGGCTTCAAACAAATGTGCGATGGTGAAACATCGGCTAAGAGATAACAAAGATATCATGGAAAAGGTGTCAACACATCAATAAAACGCATGACAAAACATCACACCTAACAATGATATTGAGGATCAAAGTAGGATAACAAGCATGTGCGATGGCGAAACATCGGCTTCAAACAAATGTGTGATGGCGAAACATCGGCTTCAAAATAACAAAGATATCATGGAAAAGGTGGCAAAACATCGATAAAATAGATGACAAAACATCACACCTAACAATGATATTGAGAATCAAAGCAGGATAACAAACATGTGCGATGGCAAAACATCGGCTTCAAAGAAATGTGTGATGGTGAAACATCGGCTTCAAACAAATGTGCGATGGCGAAACATCGGCTAATAGGTAACAAAGGTATCATGGAAAAGATGGCGAAACATCACACCTAACAATGATATTGGGAATCAATGTAGGATAACAAACATGTGCGATGGCAAAACATCGACTTCAAACAAATGTGCGATGGCGAAACATCGGCTTCAAAAATAACAAGGCATCATGGTAGAGATGGCAAAACATCAATAAACCAAGTTTAAAAACAAAGCCAAGAGGCACACAAACTAATAGGATTGGTTTGTATCTTTTATTCTGAAGAAGAATTTGAGTTCATTAGAAGTGTCTTATGATTTTCCAAGAAAAAAAATTTTTGTTTTAAGATGCATGATGCAAAGAAAGAAAAAACAACTAAGGGGAACTAGCCTAGCATTATCCCTAATGTTATCATACAATGGTTGACCCTAAGGTTGAGGATAAAGGAAAATCCTATCCTATGTTAGCATACATGGATCCATACCTTAATTAGTATGTCAAAGAAAGCTTAACAAAACTATCCTATAGGGAACATGCAATGAGAGCGAAGTCGTGATCTCAATATCTAAATTGAGTGACTCATCGATCAACAATTAAAGAGGAAAAGCAATAAACATCCTATAGGGAACATGATATGAGAGAGAAGTCGTGATCTCAATATCTAAATTGAGTGACTCATGGATCAACAATTAAAGAAACAAACACAAGCACAACACATATAGAAAATGAAGTGCGGAATGCCTGCTACAGGTCTTTAAACAGCGACTTCGAGCGCACGCTCTTTATTTCCTGCTTCCTACTTCACATGATTTCTAGAAAGCAATAAAGTACGAAATGAGATGAACAATAGAAAATACCAAACATAAATTAATCCGTAGCAGAGCGTTTTAAACAAAGAAACCCGATGATCTTCGCGAGAGCTTCACCAATAATCAACCGGACTAATTCTCAAGCGCTCAATGTCACAAACCAAACTCTTACCACAAACTCATGGAAATAAAGTAATAACAAAGTGAGTATTAACATGGAAATAATAATTTGGGAACTTCAATTAATTCTAAAGTCCTAAAAAATCAAGTCTAAAAAATATTTTATCATTTTTGTATCATTTTTATCATCAAACTATGAAAAAGAAATTTCCATGAGAAAACAAATGACAAAGCTCTGCCTTCTTCGATTGGCTTTAATGCTGCCTTCTTCGATTGGCATGAACCTAGCAGTAGCAACCTTCTTCGATTTGCCTCATTTCTTCCTTCTTCGATTGGCTTTAATGCTGCCTTCTTCAACTGGACTGAACCTAGCAGTAGCAACCTTCTTCGATTTGCCTCATTTCTGCCTTCTTCGATTGGCTTTAATGCTGCCTTCTTCGATTGGCCCGAATCTAGCAGTAGCAACCTTCTTCGATTTGCCTCATTTCTTCCTTCTTCGATTGGCTTTAATGTTGCCTTCTTCGATTGGCCTAAACTCTGCAGCAACATCCTCATTCGATTTGATTCAGTTCTTTCTTCGAACAAAGCTCCTCATGCTCTGGATTTTGAAGCTTTGACTCAACCTCATTCAAACGGAACTTTAGTGACTTTGAATTTCAATGCTTCAACTCATCCTTCTTCAAATGAAGCTTTAGTGACTTTGAATTTCAATGCTTTGACTCATCCTTCTTCAAACGAATCTTCAACTTTCTTCGAACGAAACTTCAATGACTCTAACCTCCAGCACAAATCAAAACTTGCGTGAAAACTCAATGCAAGGGCTCATTCTCAGATCATTCAAAAAACTCAATTCTCCATCATATTTAGTAAAATCAAGTGCAATCGAAAGCTAGAAAAATACTATACATCATACAAGTCGAATCATCTTAAATCATTAACCACATATCAAGAACAAAGATTTTCAGTAAATCCACAACACAATGCAAGCATCAAACAAAGGCAAATATATACATCAGACCTATAGTCTGGCCAGCTAAACCACAATGCACAAGAGCTACATCACTAATTCAAGCCGAATCACATAAATCAAAGTCCAAGACAACTCATACCAAATCGAAGTCCAAGAAAACTCATGCCAAATCAAAGTCCAAGAAGCTCACACCAAATCGAAGTCCAAGAAAACTCACCTTGATGCAAAATCTGGAAACTCGAATCCTCTGCTCCAGATGCGAACCAATGCTTCCGCTATGATCTACTCACTTCACTGAAAATGAATCAGCAAGAAAAATGGAAAAATAAATCAGAGAAATGAGAGAATTCTAGAACTGAATTTTTGAGAGAAAAATGAACTTCAGATCTGAAATTCTTTGGCCAATGCTGCTCCCTTTCGACTGAGGATGTAGAATTGAAGAGTTGCTTCAAGTTCTTGATGTTGTTGCGCGTGAATTAATTCCAGTTTTGTCTACAAGTTGATTATAGTGTGATGAATGACACAGTGAGGATGATGATGCGTTATGAGATGAACAAAACCATGATGTTGTTGTTGCTTGCGGTGATGGTGAAGATTTCAGAAGGTTGAAGAAGTTGCCGCGGTGTGAAAAATGTCGTTGAAGATTGGTGCGAGGATGATGAAGGTTTTAGGAGGTTGAAGTAGTTGCAGAGAGAATTGTTGGTTGAAGATTGAAGAATAAAATAAGAGAGAAGATGCGAGCTCTTTTTGGTAATTCTTCCAATGACCCTCCAATGAATGAGATTTAAAAGAGAAATTTTGTTATATAGCAGCAAAAGTTTGTTATAGTTGAAGTGATCTTGGCCCTTGAATAAGAAAATCCAGTTGGAAAATGGATGGTGAAGATCAAAATAAATTTGAGGTTCATTTGATATTTTTTTGTTTTTTCTGATTTCATCCAAAATCCAAATAATGGAAATGAGAGGAAACAAGTGTGAATGTTGACGTTTCCAACTGATGCGCATGGAATATGTGATATTCTTGAGAGAAATTTGCCAAAAATGGCAAGGCACGAGGGAAGTGATGTGAGGCATGGTGTGTGAGAATGTTTAGCCAAATGAGGTAAGAAGTTATGTGGGAGCTGAGTGCACACGTGAGACACTCGTGTGTGATGAAATCAAATCACAAAAATGAATTTTGTGTCAAATCTGGTGCTGATGTGTAGCTGGCTTGGCCATTCCTTGCATCTTGCGTGGCTTGCATGATCAGATGAGGATGCTCACTTCAGCATTCATAACTTGATCAAACCCTAACCATCTCCAATAATTCTACTCACAATGGAAAGCAAACATTTAATACTTCTAATTAAACCCAAAATCAGATCAAAACCTAGCTTGAGTTATAAGAAACTGGATTGCACATTTGGTGTGCCATCTGTTTGATGAAATGCCTGGACAAGATGCCTCTAGATGGCCGTGTGGCTCGCCCATGATGCCCAACGCTTGACCAACTTGCCTAGAATTTCAAAGGGTCATAACTTTTGATTTTGAGTAAGAAGTGTGTTTTTTGTCCTCTGTGGGGCCTTGTAGATCTCTTTCTCCTCTTCAATTGGCAAAAAGAACCACCAAAATCCCCTGAAAATGAGAAAGTTATACCCTTGCAAAGTCAGGCCAAAAATCAAGGACACTTAGTGAAATTTTCAATCACCCAGATAACTTCAAATCCAAGTAACCTCTTAAAGTTGCAATTCTCATCAAAATAAATCATCAATGATCATCCCACGTGAAAATACATGCCAAATGCTTCATGATGACCAAAAGTCCACTTGGTCAACTTTGACTTTGTTGCCTTTGAGTAAAATGATTATTTGTCCCCTTTGATCCAATTGAACCACTTCTCTTTAAAATTGATGATCAAAATTTCAAGCATATGACATTCCAAACACATAGAGGCTTTGGAAAGAGTTTCCACTTCTAACTGCAAAGAATCCCTGATTAAAACTCCAACCCTAGTTTTGACTGATGAATACAAACGAAGTGATTCTCCTTATAACAACACAATACTCAATCTTTTGATGATCCAATGAGGTGGATAAGATACATTGAGACAAAATACCTTGATCCTTACACCATGTATGAATGCAATCCAATGTGATGTTTATGATGAAACATAAGCCTGAATCAAGAGGGTAAATTTTGGTGTGCAACAGACAATTTTGTGAGAAGACTAAAAATTAATCAATCTCATTCAAACCATTTTGACTTTTTGACTTTTTACTTTAAAATTTTCTCAAAAGATTAGACTCTTGTTCATCCTTGTAGTGATGCAAACAACTATACTTCTATGATATGTAGTGAAGTGAGATATTTCCCCTTAGGTGTTGAGTGAGGCTTTTGTTGATTTTAAACTCCAAACCATATCCTCCACTTTGAGATGACTCAAATTCTCCTTTCTCATAATTATGGGTAGTAAGTATGTTTTCCACTCGGACAATGATGATGATGTTTTGTCTCTTAAAATTAACCAACAAACTTGTGTTTTTATAATTTTTAAAAAGGTGAACTACGAGTACCATGATCCCCTATTGCACAGAAGGTGGTACATAGGCACTAAAGGATCGCAACCGCGACGGGTGCAAAAATTATAAAAAATATATATTTCTTTTCTCATCCCCACAATCCATTTTTGTATACAACATTTATAGCCAAAATACATAAATTTTCAAAGAGATTCCTGCAGAGTACCGTAAATGTTTAGGGTGCTAATACCTTCCCTTTGCATAACCAACCCTGAACTTAGATTTTATCCCCATCTTTTTGGGTTATTCTCTCTTTTCCCATTCCTTTGGAAATAATAAAGCGCGGTGGCGATTTTGATTTTGATTTGTGCGAGTTAATTCAATCTAATGGCTTTGTCTCAACATTTCTACTGCTGCAAAAAATGGCGACTTCACTGGGAATAGATTGACCTCTTGTTGGTCCATCCTTAAGTGGGTTGATCCTATCTTTGTATATCTATGTATATGCTATTATTGTTTGTATATTATGTGTTGTATATATGTTTGTCTGGATTTTACTGGTTTTCAAGGTTCTTGGGAAAACTTAAGATATGACGGGCGGTATAGTCATGTTAAATTTGAGGGAGTAATCCCAAAAAAGGAGACATGATATCCCCCACTCAGTTGAGGCCCCTTTGACTATAGTGTTGTTTACCGAGTAATCGGGAAGACGTGCTACATTCGACCTGAGAGCCTGCTGAAACTGAGGACCGTAGAATCTTTAACCCATCTTGTCCTTTTAGGTGTATTGCGGAAGCTATAACGGAGTAATCTGGAAATGGTTGTCACATGATACTATGCTCGGCCGAGTTTTTCCTTAAAATATTGCTAATTACCGAGTCAATCGGGAAGTTGGTAATATCCGAAGGAAACATGTTGACTATGGGAACCTCTTAGAACCTTTTTCGGTAGGTGATAAACTTTTAGATCATACCTTGTGGGTAGTACCTTCGACCTTATGCTCGTGACGTTGAAACTACGAACCCAATGTTTGTGATCTTGTGTGTGATTGTTGCATCATGCATTCATGCACCCATGAGCATATATTAAAACATCCTATTTCAAGGGACTTAAAGTTGGATCTTTGTGAATACCTCAATTGCTTTTGGCCATGGATTCTAGAAAAAGAAAGACTAAGAAGTACAGTTTCAAAGATTCCAAGATAGATGAGTTGATGAGTCTGATTCCCGAGATTGAGATTTCTACAGATTTTTTGAGGAAGTATGGGTCCATCATTTCTCTTATGAAGCTCAGGATGAAGGAGGGTATTCTCTCTACTTTGGTCAAGTTCTATGATCTGATGTATCGATTATTTACTTTCCATGATTATCAATTGATGCCTACATTAGAGGAGTATTCTTATCTGTTGGGTTTACCTATTACCGATCATGTTCCTTTTACTGGTTTAGAGGGTGAGTCATAATCTCATGAGTTTTCTACTTTGATCCATCTAGGAAAGTCTGAGGTTGAAGCCCACATGACTACCAAAGGTGGTATTAGAGGATTACCAGCTCAGTTCTTATTGGAGAAAGATTGCTACTTCGCTTGGATGAAGAGTACGGTTGCTTTTGAGGCCATCTTTGCTCTACTTGCTTATGGATTGTTCTTATTTCCCAATGTCGACAAATTTGTGGATATCAATGCCATCAAGATCTTTATGATTGGGAACTCGGTCCCTACATTATTGGGTGATGCTTATTACTCCATTCATCTTCGGGATTCTGATCATGGAGGGATGGTTATTTGTTGCACACATTTATTGTTTCAGTGGTTTATTTCTCACTTACCTAGATCTGATTCTTTCTAGGATGTCAGAAAGGAACATCATTGGGCTCAAAAAATCATGGCCCATACTCATTCAGATATTGTTTGGTATCATCAGGCATACTATCATGTAGAGATTGTCGACAGTTATGATAGTTTCCCCAATGTACCTTTTCTTGGTACAAAGGGAGAAATAAAATACAATCCTATTCTTGCATGATGACAACTTGGATATCCGATGAGGGATAAGACAAATAGTATTCATTTGAGTAGTTTCTTCCTTAAAGAGAGAGGTTCATAAGGAAGCTTAAGAGCAGATTGCGAAGGCTAGGCGTCATATTCACAAGAAGAGTAGGAAGGATTTAGGACCTAGGGGGGCTATTTCTTTTGAGCCTTATATTTAGTGGGTACAAGCAAGAGCCATCCAGTTGAAGATGTCGTATTCCCGTGAAGCACCAATGCCTGGCATGTTTGAAAAGACAACTCCTCCCCTATTAGATGACGTGGAAGAACTTCAGTTCTCTTTAGTTAGGATGCAACAAGAAAAGGATGTGTGGAAGAATAAGTGTCAGACTTTAGAGGTGTACTACCGAGCAAACTTAATGGAGAAAGATGATCTGATTGAAATTCTCGAGAGTCGTGCTGTAGAGATGACGAAGAGGCAAGAAGATTTATTTTCCTCTAAAGCTCAGTCAGGACCTAGTTACTCGCTTCCTAACTCCGGTAATTGGAAAGAGGTCGCCGACAGGTATGCAGAAGAGAAAAGGAGGTTGAAGGCTCAGATTGTAAGACTCACAGGGAAATGTTAGTGTGTGGAGTGATCTTCATCAGATTTGCTTTCTTAGGACCATATATTTTTATCTTATCTTGTACTTGGGATTATTGAAACTTGTACTAAAAAAGTTGCAATCCATTTTGAAGTTATTATAATGAGATTTTCAGTATTTCAAATGTGTTATAACTTTGATATTTGCAAATTGTCTATAAATCTTTGAGTTCCTTGAAATGTTAATAATAAAATAAAGAATGTGCATTGCATATCATTCATCATACTGCACATACTTCCTACATTTTTTGTACACATCCAAGTGTCTTACTAAGCTTTTTTACTTCGAACAACAAGTTGTCTCATTAGTATATTACTCGAGCTAATATCAGAAGGAAGATGGATAATCTAGAACCAGAGACTTGAAAGCTACGCGAGGAAGTTTCTACTCTGAATACCGGTATGGCTAATCTCACTGCTCTAATGGAATCTTTGGTGGCTTCTCAGAATCAACCACCAATTGCTCAGCCTCAATAAACAATGGTTACTACCGAAGCTCCGACTGTTCCTATTTTTGCTACTCCACCTGCTGTTATTCAAGTTGCTCCACTTGTTCAGACTACTACTGCTCATGCACCTCCTGTGGTACATGTTACCCCTGCTGCTAGAAATGAGATTCACTATGTTGCACCTCCCTCGGTGAATGTGATCCTTTTTGCTAATGATGAAGTGTATCACCCTATTCCTCCACCAAGTGAAAGCTTGGATTTCTATCATCGAATGGACGATTTTCAAGACCAGTTTGATATGATGCAGAAAGAGCTGAAGGCCCTCAGAGGAAAAGATCTGTTTGGGAAGAATGTGAATGATATTTGGTTGGTGTTGTTGTACCCCAAAATTTTCCCTCTCATTTTATTCAAAACATACTTCTAGAGGTCCCCAAATTCTCAAGGTTGACCAAGAATTGACCAGACAAATTCTCCTCCTAAGCAATGAACTTACAACTAGGTTTTCACTTTTTACAAAGAAGTTTGGGTTTCAAAGGCCTTAAGTGGTTTCCATGGTTACTAATATGCCCTCAATAATTCTCATACCAAGTTTCATGTCTTGCATCACAAGTTTTCTCAGTCATTTGCTTGGATAACTAGAAGTCAATTATGTTAGGTTAAAAGTCACAAGGGTTGATCATGATTCCTCAAAGAAAGCTCTCAAACCATCAAGAATCAAAAGTTACTAAATTAGGGTTTACTAGGAAAAGTCAACTAAACTTTGACCAGGAATAACTTTAACATGCTTCATCCATTTTTCCCCAACCAAAGCTCATTTTGAAGAGAAATCAATCCTCCACAAATTTGATTTTACTCTGAAGTCCAAAAAATTCATCGTTGGAAAGATATGAGCCAATACATTACTGGTCTTTTTAAAAAGTAAAAAAAAAGGCATTCTTTGTCAAGGAAAATTACATCAAGATAAATTCTCCCAATGCAAATTGGATAAAAATAGAGATCGTATAGGACATCTTAAGATTTCCAAAAAGTCAAAGATCATCTTGAAAATATTAAAATTGAGAAAGTTATGGTTTGCACAAGTTGGGCAAATTGGTGAAAATGCAAGAAGTCAACTTTGAGCCAAAATGCATCTTTGAGTTAATGGACCTATTTGTTTTTGGGTTTAAACATGTTTATGGCATACACAAGGACCTATAAACATATTCATGCACTATTGTGATTTTTATTTTTATTTATTTGAATTTTTATTCATTTAATACAAATTAAATCAAAATAAAATGAAAGATAGGGTGCAAGGCGTGTAAACTTTTGTTTCCATGAGGTTGGGGGCCCAAATAGCTCATAGCAAGCTGTCAAATTCGTGACAACCAAGCAAGTACCAGATTTGAAAAAAAATATTAAAAATTGAAAAGTTTTTCAAGTGAGTCTTTGAAACAAATCATGTACTCAATGCCATGGATTCTTGCTCCTTTTGTTGACCTAATGGGATATGCTATATAAGCATAACAAACCTTAAAGGGACACGCAGCTGCCTCTAAACAAACCCTAGAAAAATTCAAAAATATTCAAAGAGAAGGTGCAACCTGTATTGTACGATCCAACCATTCTCCATTAGATCCAAGCACTCCTTCACGCTCCTGATGGTCCCAGAAGTCTATCCCTATCATTCTTGAGGCTCGTAGCACCCCAAATCATTGTAACCAAGCGCCACCAGTTTAGTAAGGTTTGATAAATTAAAAATTAATAATTCATGCATTGTTGACATGTTTGATGTGTTGGTTTGTGTTCGGGGCATCCATTAGAACAGGTTGGACGTTTCGCATGAAAGCTTTGATGCCTGAATCATATGATGCCATTGTTAGGGCATCACAAACTGAAACCTTTGAACCTCACAATACAGGGAGTTTTAGACCAAATGGACACCACCATTGGATTCCTGGGTAAATTCTAATGGGGGGTTGGATGTTTTATGTGGTTTGATATCGCGTATTTTAAAGGGTCCAATTTTGATATCGCCGGAGAAGATGAACGTGACCACCGTGGCTGGTGGTTTAACCTGTCTCAGGCGGCGATCCAATCTAGCGTGGCCCTTTCCCTTTGTCCCATTGGTTGATTCAAAATATTAATTCCCTCTCTCCACTCCTGATTGGTCCACCCAGACACCAGGGTCCCACCTGTGTTAATTTTTTTTTAATTTAAAATAATTGCATGTGTTTATAATATGTATTTATAGATGTGTTTAGGCTAATTGAAGTATCACCTTCACAACGGTATATGCAACAAGTTTAAGGTTTTATTATGTGTAAGGGAAGGGGTTCGAACCCTGCGTCTTGCATATTTATTTTTCTAACATTTATATTATAGATCTAGCGTTTCAAGCTCCAGCGTGCACACCCTGTGTCCTCAGATCACCACCATTAAAGCATCACAACATCAGATCAAACGTTCCAGATCCATACGCTCATGATAGATCTCTAAGGGAACAACACCACTGAATCATACGCACGAGTCTGGGCTTGTATATTTAGGCCTTAGCAAATTTCAAACATGCACCCCCAGTCTGCTTCACAACATCATGCCCAATTTCTATTTTCTTTATTTTTTTTCTTATTTCTTTAATTGTTTTAAATTACTTTTAAAACCAATTTTATTTTTTATAATAAAATCAGAAAATCAGAAAATAATAGACATAGGGTTTTGTTTAATTAATTTAGTTTTTGGTAAATTAAAATTAATTAATCAAATTAGTTTTACTTATTTCATTAATTAAAATTAATTAGAATTAGGTTAAAATTTCAAATCTTTTACTCAATAAAATACCAAAAAATATTTTATCAAATAATGAGATTCTTTAGGGTTTCAAGCTTGTACCCATTTCAATCTTCGCACATTTGTTATTTTCTGTATTCTTATTTTTTTCCAAATATTGTATCTGCACAAAGTTTGTAATAGTTTTAAACTAGGGTCTATTGATTGCTTTACTCCCCCCAAGTTTTTTATGATTTGTATTCCCCTCCCCGAAGCCCTGTAATAGCTTAGGATGCTGCTTTCTGCTTTATTATTTTATTATTATTACAACTGCTATGAATAATAGGATTACGTGTCAAGACATAAAAGAATCCAATAGCTAACCCTAATTGTAAGAAAAATGAACTGAATTGAATCACTTACACACTTCACCTGTAGGGTAACCTCTCTCGTTGCCTCGGAAAAACAATGGCCATGTCCCTGGTATGTAAGGATACTGTGATCGGTGGGAATGAGAACTGACTGTTTTAGAATGCTGGTTCGCGTTTGCGTTTGTTTTTGCAAAATGTTGCGGTAAGCAAGAGTCACCACCGTATTTTATTTTATCCAACAAGGAAAGGACAAAAGCACAGAAAAATTTCTTTTCGAGATGTTTCTCGGGTTCGGGAGGTAGATTATAGAAAGGGAAGGTATTAACACCCTTTCTATCTGTGGTTATCCACGGGCTCTTAGGTACTTGCTCACTATGTTTTCAAAAGTTTGCTTTTCTTTGTGTTTTGTGGGTTTTGAAAAGAGTTTTTGTTTGAAACTTCGATTTAACTCTTGCTTCTGTCCTCAAGAGTGTAATGAAGTGTTTTGAAAACTTTGTTCGAAAAGTGTAAGGGTGAAAAGTTTTGTTTTGTTTTTTAAAATGAGCAAGTACTTAAGAACCTCTATCTACTCAAAAAGGAATTAAACTGTGCAAATGTTCTTTAGACAGTGCTATCCCGCTATTGAGGAGTAGGTAGCACCTTCGTTGGAGTTTTCGGGTCAATTCGGTTTAAGGGACGTGTGGTCACTAAAGCAATGCTAGGACGCTTTAGTGGTAACCCTAATGTCTTAGATCATTTTTATCGAGGCAACCATTTCGAGTAAACTTTTGATCTTTGGACAGGAGGGCGACCTCTAAGACTTCCTATACTCAATGACCACGTTCGAGGCAACCAAGTGAGGTGTACCCTAGGAGTGGCATGTGCAAGTGTGTCAATTTTCAGTTATGTTATCTTTGCATGTCATGGTGAGCTACTGTTGTTTTTAAGTTAAGAGTTAATCTTGTCATGCATAGCCTAGTTAACATACATCTAAACAGTTAATATATGTACAAGAATTTAAAGTGTGGGAATTGTAAATCATACGCTATTACAAGGCTTCGGGGAGGGGGATTATTTACATGTCCAAAAATTGGGGGAATAAAAGCAATAAAACGTAAAACTCTTAGTTAAGCTATTACAAACCAATAAGCAGTTACAGTAAAATAAACGCGCGCGAATCTGAAAATAAACTCTAAAAATTCTAAGAATAAAATCTTTTTGTTGTTTTATTTTATTTTTGGGAAAATTCTCTAAATCTATTTAATTTTAGTTTTTGAGAAAATGTTAAGATAATTAAGAGATTAATTAGAAAAGTTAATTTTAATAGAAAAAACTAACCTAATGTTTGTGTGGTTTTTGATTTTAATGTTAATTAAAAAAGACAAAAAGATGTCAATGAAAACAAAAATAAAATACAAGGGGTGATCCTTCGATCCAAGGAAAAAAGGGAGTTTCGACCCAGGGAGGGAATGGAAGCTTCGATCCAGAGAGGGTCATGGTCCTTTCGATTGGGCCAGGAAATGGGCATGAACAGCCTTCGATCCAGGGAAGGGGAGTTCCCTTCGATCCTGGAAAAATTCCTTCTTCGATCTAGGAGGACTATGGGAAGCTTAGATCCAGAGAAGGTGTCTCCTTCGATCTGGGATGCTATACCTGCAAAAGTATGTTAGCAAAATAAAACTCAGAGCCTGGGTGTTGAACCCCAGGCCCTTCGATCCTGTGCTTGCTGGGTCTCCTCAGGCTATGTCTGCAGCAAATAATAGCAAATGATGGACATGGCCTGGGTGCCAAACCCAGGCCTCTTGATCCTGTCTAGGATAGAAAATCAAAGGTAACAACCAGTATGGATGTATTATGCAAATATGAGGTTGGATAGTTTACCCTTTTTTACCAGCAGATTGGACTTTTAATTTGGGCGCTTCCTGGATGTAGGCACCTTCTATCTGAGCACTTCCTGGATGTAGGAACTTTTGATTTGGGATTTCTGGGCGTGGAGGTGTTTGCTGAATGTTTGCTTTGGCCTGGATTACTTATGAAAATGCTGATGACTTTTGGCAGCATAACTCCAATGTTTTTTGTTCTCCTGTTGTGTGTTTTTTCGTGTGTTGTAATGTGCCACTGGCCCTTGTATTTATATGAGTGGGGGGTCTAGTAACGGTAGGAGACAGCCATTAAACAGGCCATTAAAGCCAGGAGACAAGAATCAGACACATTAAATAATTTCCTTTTTTGAAACATTCGTGTCTCTTGAATGAACCTGGACATTTTTTAATTTCGAATGCCTTCAGGCCATGCTCTTTGATTGGCCTTTAGTTGTCTCCTTCGAATGGACTTATCATGTACCTTTTGAATGAGCCTTCTGAATGCTTCTTCAAATGGTCTTGAGTTGCTTCCTTCAAATGGACTTCCCATGTATCTTTCGAATGGGCCTTCTGAATGCTTCTTCGAATGGTCTTGAGTTGAACAGAAACACTCTGGTCGAATCAGTTCTTTAGGAACAGAAAAGGCAAGAATCTGGCCTTTAACTCGGGAATTAAATCCACAATCAGCATTTAATTATTTCCATATTTGCAAGGGAAACACGCCATTTTCTCATGTTCAGTGTACCTGGACATGTTTTCTGAGTGCCCTTTGATGGCCTCTTCCAAATGGCCTGGGAGGTGTTCTTCGAATGGCCCTTGTCCAAATATCAATCGAAGGATCCCAATCGAAAGGCTTTGTTAACAGGCCAATCGAAAGGTGTTGTTCATGCCAATCGAAGGACATGGTTAATCATGCCTGTCGAAGCTGCCTTGACATAATTCCAATCGAAGTGCTTGTCCATAATTCCAATCGAAGTGCTTGCAGAATGCCAATCGAAAGGACTTTCAGAGTGCCAATCGAAAGGTCTTAAAGGATGCAAATCGAAGTGCTTGTCCATGCCAATCGAAAGATACTTAAAGCACCACTCAAAAAATTTCTTTTTCCTTAGGCAAGAGTTTGTGATCAACCATGTAGAGGGAAGACTATGGAAAACATGAGAGGGCAAATTTTGGGGTGCAACAGTTGCCCCTATTCAATTTTCTTAAACCTGAGGATATAGATTGGCTTTCGAGCCTTTCGTGATCCGAAGGTGGAAGATAATTGAACACTAGAGTGCCCAGAAATTTGCACTCGCATGGTGAAGTATCAGCATTGTGATGTCGGGAATGGGCTTACAGATGCAATTTGGAGTTGTTGGGTAAGAGGATGAGCTTATATATGCCATCTGGAGATTGTTGGTAGGAGGATGGGCTTATAGATGCCATCTGCAGGAGTGTCGATCACATAAGAGATTCCTTAGCGAGAACTTGCATACCTGTTGAAAGAAAGATGGTCTTCTTGGCTTGTTGCAGGTGTTAATCTTCAATATTTTCATGTAGATACTTTTCCTGGCTTATTACAGGTATTAATCTATAATCAGTCGTCCACAGATATTTTCCTGGCTTGCTACAGGTATTGATCTGAAACTTGAAAAGGTTGATGGGTTGTCTCTTCTGACGGGGTGTCTCCTTTGATGAGTTGTCTCTATTGAAAGGTTTGGCCACAGAAAAATCTTTAGGAATCGATTTAACTGATTTTGTCTCCATTGACATGCTTCACCTTAGAAAAATCTTTAGGAGTCGATTAAACTGACTTTGTCTCCATTGACTGGCTTCGCCTCAGAAAAATCTTTAGGAATCAATTTAACTGATTTTGTCTCCATTGACTGGCTTCACCTCAGAAAAATCTTTAGGAATCGATTTAACTGATTTTGTCTCCATTGACTGGCTTCGCCTCAGAAAAATCTTTAGGAATCAATTTAACTGATTTTGTCTCCATTGACATGCTTCACCTTAGAAAAATCTTTAGGAGTCGATTTAACTGACTTTGTCTCCATTGACTTGCTTCGCCTCAGAAAAATCTTTAGGAATCAATTTAACTGATTTTGTCTCCATTGACTGGCTTCACCTCAGAAAAATCTTTAGGAATCGATTTAACTGATTTTGTATCCATTGACTGGCTTCGCCTCAGAAAAATCTTTAGGAATCGATTTAACTGATTTTGTCTCCATTGACTGGCTTCGCCTCAGAAAAATCTTTAGGAATCGATTTAACTGATTTTGTCTCCATTGACTGGCTTCGCCTCAGAAAAATCTTTAGGAATTGATTTAACTGGACCAGAGAAAATCTTGGAATATCTTCAACTGGATCGGCGTTAGAAAAATCTTTAGGAATTAATTTAACTGAACTAGAGGAGGTCTCGTAATAACTTCAACTGGATCGGCATCAGAAAAATCTTTAGGAATCGATTTAACTGAACCAGAGGTGGTCTTGGAATAACTTCAACTGGATCGGCATCAGAAAAATCTTTAGGAATCGATTTAACTGAACCAGAGGTGGTATTGGAATAACTTCAACTGGATCGGCATCAGAAAAATCTTTAGGAATCGATTTGACTTGACCAGAGAAGGCCTTTGACTGGATCGGCTTCAGAAAAATCTTAAGGAATTGATTTAACTGAACCAGAGGAGGTCTCAGAATAACTTCAACTGGATCGGCATCAGAAAAATCTTTAGGAATCGATTTAACTGAACCAGAGGTGGTCTTGGAATATCTTCAACTGGATCGGCGTCATAAAAATCTTTAGGAATTGATTTAACTGAACCAGAGGTGGTCTTGGAATAACTTCAACTGGATCGGCATCAGAAAAATCTTTAGGAATCGATTTGACTGGACCAGAGAAGGCCTTTGACTGGATCGGCATCAGAAAAATCTTTAGGAATCGATTTAACTGGACCAGACAAGGTCTTGGAATATCTTCAACTGGATCGGCATCATAAAAATCTTTAGGAATCGATTTAACTGAACCAGAGAAGGCCTTTGACTTGATCGGCATCAGAGAAATCTTTAGGAATCAATTTAACTGGACGAGACAAGGTCTTGGAATATCTTCAACTGGATTGGCATCAAAAAAATCTTTAGGAATCGATTTAACTGGACCAGAGAAGGACTTTGACTGGATCAGCATCAGAGAAATCTTTAGGAATCGATTTAACTAGACCAGACAAGGTCTTGGAATATCTTCAACTGGATCGGCTTCAGAAAAATCTTTAGGAATCGATTTAACTGGACCAGACAAGGTCTTGGAATATCTTCAACTAGATCAGCATCAGAATAATCTTTAGGAATCGATTTAACTGGACCAGAGAAGGCCTTTGACTAGATCGGCATCAGAAAAATCTTTAGGAATCGATTTAACTTGACCAGAGAAGGCCTTTGACTGGACCGGCCTCTGAAAAATCTTTAGGAATTGATTTAACTGAACCAGAGGAGGTCTCGGAATAACTTCAACTAGATCGGCATCAGAAAAATCTTTAGGAATCGATTTAACTTAACCAGAGGTGGTCTTGGAATATCTTCAACTGGATCGGCGTCATAAAAATCTTTAGGAATTGATTTAACTGAACCAGAGGTGGTCTTGGAATAACTTCAACTGGATCGGCATCAGAAAAATTTTTAGGAATCGATTTGACTGGACCAGAGAAGGCCTTTGACTGGATAGGCATCAGAAAAATCTTTAGGAATCGATTTAACTGGACCAGACAAGGTCTTGGAATATCTTCAACTGGATCGGCATCAGAAAAATCTTTAGGAATCGATTTAACTGAACTAGAGAAGGCCTTTGACTGGATCGGCATCAGAGAAATCTTTAGGAATCGATTTAACTGGACGAGACAAGGTCTTGGAATATCTTCAACTGGATCGGCATCAGAAAAATCTTTAGGAATCGATTTAACTGGACCAGAGAAGGCCTTTGACTGGATCAGCATCAGAGAAATCTTTAGGAATCGATTTAACTAGACCAAACAAGGTCTTGGAATATCTTCAACTGGATCAGCTTCAGAAAAATCTTTAGGAATCGATTTAACTGGTCCAGACAAGGTCTTGGAATATCTTCAACTGGATCGGCATCAGAAAAATCTTTAGGAATCGATTTAACTGGACCAGAGAAGGCCTTTGACTGGATCGGCATCAGAAAAATCTTTAGGAATCGATTTAACTTGACCAGAGAAGGCCTTTGACTAGATCGACATCAGAATAATCTTTAGGAATCGATTTAACTGGACCAGATAAGGTCTTGGAATATCTTAAACTGGATCGGCATCAGAAAAATCTTTAGGAATCGATTTAACTGGACCAGAGAAGGCCTTTGACTGGATCGGCATCAGAAAAATCTTTAGGAATCAATTTAACTGGACCAGACAAGGTCTTGGAATATCTTCAACTGGATCGGCATTAGAAAAATCTTTAGGAATCGATTTAACTGGACCAGAGAAGGCCTTTGACTGGATCGGCATCAGAAAAATCTTTAAGAATCGATTTAACTGGACCATACATGGTCTTGGAATCTTCAACTGGATCTGCATCAGGAAAATCTTTAGGATTCGATTTAACTGTACCAGAGAAGGTCTTTGACATAGCTGAGAACTTAACTGGATCTTTCCTGAAAGGTAAAGGTCAGTCATATGCAATGTATGATATGGATCAAGCAATGATGTTCTCAACATAAATGATATTGTATGGTATGATGCGTATATGCATGTATCATGATGTATGGAAATGTGATGTTTTAGCTGGGGAAAATAAATCCCGGATATCTGCTGGAGAGTAGAGTTGAGTTCTTAGTTTCCACTGGGGATGACGAACGAAGATGGTTGTGAGAATAAACTCGCAGGAGAAAAGAACTCCGTTGGGCAATAAACCTGATGAAGAGATTACTCTGAGGGGAAATACTCTATGGGGGAGAGATGTTCTGCTGATGATTTTAATGATAATTCCGCTGGGGATTCCGCTGATAAGCTCTGTTGGGGATTTCAATGATGAACTCCGCTGGGGATGGATTACCGTTGTTGGTGATATTGAATTTATTGAGGATAGAAGTCCTGCTTGGGGAAAGAAAGAACTTCGTTGGGGATGATCTTTCAGTTGCAACTTGCTGAGGATAACCCAGTTAGACTCTTGTGAGGATAACCTTCTGAATTTGGCTGGGGAGATACATTTGTATTCTGCAGGGGACAAGCTTCCAGAATCTACTGGGTAAGATGATTCAACTCTGGCGGGGAAGCCTTTTTAGACTGCACTGGGGAAATGGCTCCACTGGGGTACCTTGTATTCCACCGGGGAACATTCTTATATTTTGTTGAGGAATATTCAGACTGCCAGGGATACTCTTACGCTTGCTGGAGAATGTCTTTATACTCCGCTGGGGAATATTAAGATCTTCTGGGGATACCCAGCCTTTTTAGGGCTGAGGTAGACCAACTCTGCTTGGGGAGAGTATTGTTGATTCGTTCACAGTTGCAAGTCTTAGTGGGGAGAGCTACCATTACTATTTTACTCTGTGGGGAGTGAAAGTATCTTAGCCCTATTCTTCAGCTGAATATATACCTTGGTACATGGTGAGCAAAGCAGCTGTACAGTTTAGACAATTTTATTGCCCCTGTTTTTGCGGGAGAAGGTGCCTGCAGAGGCCCTGTGGATCGAGTATTATCCCCACCTGTGAGGTACTTGGTCATTGCCGATTGAAGTGACAAATCTTCTTCTGGTAGGAAAGTAACGAGATGACGGGACATAATCGTACGCTTTGATCCCTAATTTTAGCCTGGACCGCCCTTTCGGGTTTTCAGTCCATCGGGGTACCCTTTTTTTCCCAAGCCGCCTTTTCATGTTTTCGACTTGCCGGGTGTAAAGATTTTTTTTCATTTTCATCCCTTATTTTTGCCCGAACCCTTTTGGTTCGCCGGGAAGCCCTTATTTTTTCCTAGGCCAGTCAACTTGGCGGGTATTTGATTATGCGCAGTATTTTCTGACTATGTCCATGCTCTCAGGATGTAAGGAGATTGTGTTGCCATACTACCAGAAGATATTCGTTTGATCATACAAGATTCTTTGCTGGAATTCATGTCCAATGCCCCAAGTGATTTAGATGGAGATCTGCCCCTGGTCATTTGGAATTTTTGAGAGACTCCTTGAAACTTGACTGGGCTTCCCCAGGTGATGGACAATGATCATGCCATGCCCCTTGATTGGAAGGAGATTTGTCAATGGAAGTGTCATCCTTTTTTGAAGTGATTTTGTTCACTGGTTGGGCCTTCGTTAATCGAATATTCGTTGTGTGAATTTCTCCGCTGTCAAACAAATAGCCAAATGCAAACAGTGATATTCAAATAATGCAAAGTTTATGCTTGTCTCAAAGTTTTGAAAAATGCATTTTTTTTAGCAAAAAACTCTTTATAAGACAAATTCAACACAAGATTTAGGGTCAAGCCTTGCAGGAGTCAGGATACATTTTGTAACAGTATGCTTTCGAACTAAACCATGCTTCAGTTAGGACTTTTGAAGGGTTGTAACGTGGCTTGGTTCACGGTTTAAGAAACAAAGGATAAAGGCTCAAAGTATATTTGTACCCACCCGCTCTTCATGATGTTCTTTAATCCTAAACTCAGTTAGTTGTGCGTCGAACTCTATTCGAATTTGGAACGATGTTTTGGTGATGGTTCACACAAGTTGAATTTGTTGGAAGGCAATCATTTTTGTAACATTTTTCATGTTGTTGAGGATTTGTAGCGATCTCGTTCTTTTGATTCGTTATCCCTAACTTTTGCCTGACTGTTCCTGTTTTCGAGATTACAGTCAGCGGGATTCCCCAGCTTTCTTAAGCCTCCTTTATAGGTTTTGGCTCAGTGGGCTTTTCTCTTTTGAGAGATTGACTGCCTATGAGATAAGGAACCACCACTGTCTTTTGATTCCAGAGGAATGCTTTTGATGTCGTTCGTTGTATTATGAACTGAGAGTTTTGTGACTTCAATGCGCATCTTTTGAATTAATTGAGAGCCTACCCTGCCCCAGGTTTAAATTAAAGGCTTCAATTTGTGTTTAAAACAGAAAACTCCTACTTCTTTGGCTCGAAGGGGTTGACTAGGGATTATCTTCCTTATAACTCCACTGTTTAGGATTTGAAACAATGCCTGTACATCGTCAGCGGGGTCTGTTCAAAAGAATACTGTAAAGATCGTGGTATCGTTTTCGTCATCCTCCCTCTAAAGGCTTGTGACTTTTAGCAAGAGTTAAATAAAAAGCGTAGTTTAAATGCAATAAAAATGATTGGATCAAATCAAGACAAACATATGCAATGCATTAATGAAACAAAGTTTGGCATTAATAGATAATTGTTTGAATAACAAAGATATTACAACTTGAAAATTCAAATGAATAAAAGACATTCTCAATGATTTGGCATAGGAGCAATGATTATGTTTGGAGTCTCCGGAGGGTCAAACTTGATCTCCTTGGCATCAATCATGTCTTGGATCTTGTTCTTCAGAGCCCAACAGTTGTTTGTGTCATGTCCCAGACTGTCAGAGTGGTATGCACACCTTTCATTGGGATGATAGGTAAGAGCGGAAGTATTTGGGTTCCGGAGAGGAGCCTTTAATGTAATCAGCTCTGCCTCCAACAGGCGTTGTAGCGCTTGACCCAGTGACATGTTGATCCTAGTGAATTGTATTTTAGGCGCAACATCCTTACGCTGATGCCCCTGTCTTTGTTAAGCAGGCATAGGATTAGAGATCAAGATTTCTCCTACGTATTGGTCATGACGACCCTTTTGACCATACATAGCATTGGATTCTTTCTTCCTATTATAGGGCTTTTTCTGAACATCAGTAGGTGTTTCTTCTTGAATCTTCCCACTGTGGATGCCAGCTTTGACTCTTTCGCTGGTCAGTATTAGCTCGGTGAATCCGGCTGAAGAGCTTCCGATCAAGTGTTTGAAATAAGGACCAAACAAAGTCCCAAGAAACATGTCCACCAACTCCCTATCAGACAGAGGGGGTTGGACTCTTCCAGCAAGATCTCTCCACTTCTTAGCGTAGTCCTTAAAGCCTTTGCCTGTACCCATAGACATACCCTGAAGTTGAGTACGCGTGGGAGCAAGGTCGGTATTATACTGGTATTTTTTGTAAAAGGCAGCAACAAGGTCCTCCCAGTTGCGGATGTTAGCTCCTTCCAGTTGACAGAACCATTCAAGCTGAGTCCCTGAGAGACTGTCTTGAAAGAAATGGATCCATAAGTTCTTATCAGCAGTGTAAGGTTGGATCTTCCTCACATATGACCGAAGGTGCAGCTTGGGACAGGAAGCTCCGTCATACTTGGCAAAGTCAGGTGCCTTGAACTTATGGGGAATCACCACCCCAGATGATAGACCCAGATCTCCAAAGTCTAGATCGGGCACCTTCTGTATCTCCATAGCGTTCAAACGGTCTTCCAGTTGTTTGTACTTATCCTCAGTAGGAGGATACTGTTCTTCATCATAGTCCGTCTCGTTGTCAGAGACTATAGGGATAGGAGCCCTCCTTTCTTGTGGACTATCTTTCCCTTCAGATGGGGTGGTCAGATCAACTTCATCCTGCAGCCCGTTCCCAAACCTGCGTCCAGTGTTGAACAGGATGGTCCTCTTTTTCTTCTTCTTCCTCTCTTTCAGAATTAGGGTCTTCAGGTCCTGCTGACCCTTAGCTAGTCTCATGACCAACTCTTGAAATTGGGCATTCTGGGCCTGGAGGGCCTTGATAGCTTGCTCAATGGAAGGTTCAGTAGACATGATGATCGCTGAAATAAACAGCGAAGAAGATAAGATACTTGTACTGGTACCTGGAATGCAATGATATGTATGATATATGTATGCAATGTCTTCAAGGATCTCGCGGGGTAAACAAGAAACTGTTAGAATCTGAATCTGGTAGCTTGATTAAAGGAACTTCATGTTGCTGAGAGTCCTTCTTCAAGAGTCAAGCTCACCATATCGAGTGGGTCATAGCCCCCTGACTCAAGTTATCGTGTTTTGATCTTTAGATGGCATTGGCTAGAGAAAAATAAATCCCCTTTGCCCCTTGCTGGACATCTGATTTACCATAACCTGCATCACAGATCCTTGAGATCCTTGAAATGGTTAAGGAAATGTTAAGGTATGATGTTATGATGTGTATGCTATGCGTTTAAGCAAAAGTGTGAGGTGCTGTATGTAAGCCTTGCAATAAGTCCAAATTATTGGATAAGGACTGTAAGCAAAACCTGCAAGGAACTCATGTTGTCAAATAATAAGAATGTGCAAGTAGTTCAAGTTTGAAAGCATACAAGTCACACATATAGCCTTAAGTTTAGGCTGGTATGAAGTTCAGGTACTACCCTCTTTCAGTTTCAGTTGGTTAAGACCTATCCTAAAAAATAGTAACCAGGTTCTAGAGGATCTCAATATCACTGACTACCCTCAATCAGTCATAATTCCAGCTTAGCAACCTTTTCTTGCGGCCGGAACCATCGCAAGAGTTTAGTCTCAATGAGTGTAGCATACTGCTACTGTTTTATGGCCAAGTTGGTCAATTTAAGGTTCTAAGGTCAGTTGGTGCTTAATGACTCCTTAGAAGACCCATATTCTCCTCGTTTCAACACAAGGGATATCGGTACAGACTAAGGTGCCACACCAACGTAGCTACTGCTTCATCCGTGTCAGTCTACGCCGGACAGATCCCTCACAGTTTACTACTACTTACCTAAAAAGGGTACCCCAGATCCGGGTTAGGATCTATAGAACTCCGATACAAGCCCACAAAATTTAAAGCATACAAAGCATACAATTGAAAACACAAGGGATCTAATCCTAAGGTACACCTCACTTATAAAATCCCCAGCAGAGTCGTCAGTTCTGTTATCGGTGGGAATGAGAACTGACTGTTTTAGAATGCTGGTTCGCGTTTGCGTTTGTTTTTGCAAAATGTCGCGGTAAGCAAGAGTCGCCACCGTCTTTTATTTTATCCAACAAGGAAAGGACAAAAGCACAGAAAAATTCCTTTTCGAGATGTTCCTCGGGTTCGGGAGGTAGATTATAGAAAGGGAAGGTATTAGCACCCTTTCTCTCTGTTGTTATCCACGGGCTCTTAGGTACTTGCTCACTATGTTTTCAAAAGTTTGCTTTTCTGTGTTTTGTGGGTTTTGAAAAGAGTTTTTGTTTGAAACTTCGATTTAACTCTTGCTTCTGTCCTCAAGAGTGTAATGAAGTGTTTTGAAAACTTTGTTCGAAAAGTGTAAGTGTGAAAAGTTTTATTTTGTTTTTTAAAATGAGCAAGTACTTAAGAACCTCTATCTACTCAAAAAGGAATTAAACTATGCAAATGTCCTTTAGACAGTGCTATCCCGCTATTGAGGAGTAGGTAGCCCCGTCGTTGGAGTTTTCGGGTCAATTCGGTTTAAGGGACGTGTGGTCACTAAAGCAATGCTAAGACGCTTTAGTGGTAACCCTAATGTCTTAGATCATTTTTATGGAGGCAACCATTTCGAGGCAACTTTTGATCTTTGGACAGGAGGGCGACCTCTAAGACTTCCTATACTCAATGACCACGTTCGAGGCAACTAAGTGAGGTGTACCCTAGGAGTGGCATGTGCAAGTGTGTCAATTTTCAGTTATGTTATCTTTGCATGTCATGGTGAGCTACTGTTTTTTTAAGTTAAGAGTTAATCTTGTCATGCATAGCCTAGTTAGCATACATCTAAACAGTAATATATGTACAGGAATTTAAAGTGCGGGAATTGTAAATCCTACGCTATTACAAGGCTTCGGGGAGGGGGATTATTTACATGTCCAAAAATTGGGGGAATAAAAGCAATAAAACGTAAAAGTCTTAGTTAAGCTATTACAAACCAATAAGCAGTTACAGTAAAATAAACACGCGCGAATCTGAAAATAAACTCTAAAAATTCTAAGAATAAAATCTTTTTGTTGTTTTATTTTATTTTTGGGAAAATGCTCTAAATCTATTTAATTTTAGTTTTTGAGAAAATGTTAAGATAATTAAGAGATTAATTAGCAAAGTTAATTTTAATAGAAAAAACTAGCCTAATGTTTTTGTGATTTTTGATTTTAATGTTAATTAAAAAAGATAAAAAGATGTCAATGAAAACAAAAATAAAATACAAGGGGGGGATCCTTAGATCCAAGGAAAAAAGGGAGTTTCGACCCAGGCAGGGAATGGAAGCTTCGATCTAGAGAGGGTCATGGTCCTTTCGATTGGGCCAGGAAATGGGCATGAACAACCTTCGATCCAGGGAAGGGGAGTTCCCTTCGATCCTGGAAAAATGCCTTCTTCGATCCAGGAGGACTATGGGAAGCTTCGATCCAGAGAAGGTGTCTCCTTCGATCTGGGATGCTATACCTGCAAAAGTATGTTAGTAAAATAAAACTCAGGGCCTGGATGTTGAACCCCTGGCCCTTCGATCATGCGCTTGCTGGGTCTCCTCAGGCTATGTCTGCAGCAAATATTAGCAAATGATGAACATGGCCTGGGTGCCAATCCCAGGCCTCTTGATCCTGTCTAGGATAGAAAATCGAAGGTAACAACCAGTATGAATGTATTATGCAAATATGAGGTTGGATAGTTTACCCTTTTTTACCAGCAGATTGGACTTTTAATTTGGGTGCTTCCTGGATGTAGGCACCTTCGATCTGGGCACTTCCTGGATGTAGGCACTTTTGATTTGGGATTTCTGGGTGTGGAGGTGTTTGCTGAATGTTTGCTTTGGCCTAGATTACTTATGAAAATACTGATGACTTTTGGCAGCGTAACTCCAATGTTTTTTGTTCTCCTGTTGTGTGTTTTTTCGTGTGTTGTAATGTGCCACTGGCCCTTGTATTTATAGGAGTGGTGGATCTAGTAACGGTAGGAGATAACCATTAAACATGCCATTAAAGCCAGGAGACAAGAATCAGACACATTAAATAATTTCCTTTTTTGAAACATTCGTGTCTCTTGAATGAACCTGGACATTTTTGAATTTCGAATGCCTTCAGGCCATGCTCTTCGACTGGCCTTGATTTGCCTCCTTCGAATGGACTTATCATGTACCTTTCGAATGAGCCTTTTGAATGCTTCTTCGAATGGTCTTGAGTTGCTTCCTTCGAATGGACTTCCCATGTATCTTTCAAATGGGCCTTCTGAATGCTTCTTCGAATGGTCTTGAGTTGAACAGAAACACTCTGGTCGAATCAGTTCTTTATGAACAAAAAAGGCAAGAATCTGGCCTTTAACTCAGGAATTAAATCCACAATCAGCATTTAATTATTTCCATATTTGCAAGGGAAACACGCCATTTTCTCATGTTCAGTGTACCTGGACATGTTTTCTGAGTGCCCTTTGATGTCCTCTTCCAAATGGCCTGGGAGGTGTTCTTCGAATGGCCCTTTTCCAAATATCAATCGAAGGATCCCAATCGAAAGGCTTTGTTAACAGGACAATCGAAAGGTGTTGTTCATGCCAATCGAAGGACATGGTTAATCATGCCTGTCGAAGCCGCCTTGACATAATTCCAATCGAAGGGCTTGTCCATAATGCCAATCGAAGTGCTTGCAGAATGCCAATCGAAAGGTCTTTCAGAGTGCCAATCGAAAGGTCTTAAAGGATGCAAATCGAAGTTCTTGTACATGCCAATCGAAAGATACTTAAAGCACCACTCAAAAAATTTCTTTTTCCTTAGGCAAGAGTTTGTGATCAACCATGCAGGGGGAAGACTTTGGAAAACATGAGAGGGCAAATTTTGGGGTGCAACAGATACCATTAGCAAAGACCCTTAGTTATAAATCATCATAAAGATCATGGTCCCTCGATGTCCCTCGATGTTGCCTACGAATATATATGATGGCAGTCCCTTCAAATTGCTAAAGGTATCCCTACACGTTGCCTTCAATGACCATAACGACGACCCTACGTCTGTCCCTCACACATCCAAAGATAGGGCTTCCTACCAACTGATGGTAGGATAGCACTATCCAAAGGAATAGGAAAATAACGTGAAAGACTTCTGAGTAAGGGTAGTTACTATTAATCGCTTGCTCACAACTTAAAACATCTTTTTCACACCTCGTACTTTCAAAAACATTTCCAAAACGCTTTATCAACACTCTTGAGGACTGATACAAGAGTTATCATAAAGCAAATTGCCTTGTTATTTGGCATTTCAAAAAAATTTCAAAAGCACACACACAAAACAAATAAAGTGAGCAAGCGATTAAGAGCCAGTAGATAACTACGGATGAAAAGGGTGCTAACATCTTCCCTTTTCATAACTTACCCCTTGAACTCAAAATCTATCAAAGGTCTTTCATGTTCTTTTCACCTTTACTTATTGGATAAAAGAAAAGTCAGTGGCGACTCTTGCTAACTGCAACATTTGCGATAAAATGCAAAACAAACCAAGTCAATTCTCCCACCGTATTACAGAACTGGCGACTCTGCTGGGAAACAAATACCTAAAAATAGGGGTTACCTTAAGAGATTAGGTCACATTTACTTTCTTTAAACTGCTTGCTTTGATTTCTTTATATTTAAGGGTTTTGTTTGGGTATTTTCTTGCAAATATCCCACACTCGGATCGGGGAACACCATTAGGTAAGTAACAATAAATCATGGAGATTGTACGGCGTAGACCGATATAGATGATATGATAGCTACGTTAGTGTGATACTCTGGCTTGTATTAATATTCCTTGAGTCAGTAAAGGATAACATTAGGCTTCCACAGAGTCTTATTAAGCACTAACTGACCTTTAGAACCTTAAATTGACTCATCTTGGGCATTAAGTGGTGAGAAGGTTAGCTTTGGTGCAGACTGAAGTTGGTTGATACTCGATGCTACACTCACTGTGATTGGACTTTCAGGATATTTTGGTCGCAATTCAAATGCTTGAGCTGAAACAATGCCTGAGAGAAAGATCAATTATATGAGATCCCTAGAACCTGTTTACTATTGCTAGGACAGGTTGAGCTAACTAAACTTCAAAAAAGGGTACTCACCTATAGACCTCATGTAAGCCTTTAAACCTAAGGTCTTTGTGTGACTTGTTTGTTTTTGATATTTTGTTTAAAGTATGAACATAACATCATAAACATCATAACAAATCATTGGCACTAACCATTTCAAGGACCTGGGGATTTATCTCTTCTCTGTTTTGTAGGTTATGGCTTCCGCTCACAGAAATACCATCTGGATCAACTTCGTAGGAATACCTTCCAAGCTTAGGGAATTGGCCTTAAAGGTTCCTGAAAGTTCCCAATTCAATAGAAGACATGGTCACTTGCTCATTTTGGTTCTTTCCAGTTTTGACGAGGGTATGATGAGCGTCATATTCCAGTTCTTTGATCCTAAACACCATTGCTTCATGTTCCCCGATTATCAGTTGGTGCCCATGTTGGAAGAATTCTCTAAAGTACTTGTAGTGCCTATATTGGAGCAGGTACCTTTCACATGTTTAGAACATGATCCAAAGTCTGAAGATGTTGCCACAGATTTGCACTTGAAACCCTCTGACATTGAATTTAATTGGGTAAGGAGAAGTGGGGTTAAAGGTCTTCTTGCAATGTTTCTGATAGAGAAAGCTCAATTGTTCCTAGACGCCATGAGTGTCCATGATTTTGAGGATATCTTGGCCCTTCTGATCTATGGGTTGGTATTGTTCCCTAATCTGGACTAACTTATAGATGTGAACACCATCAAGATTTTCCTTACTCACAATCCAGTACCTATATTGCTTGGGGATATTCTGCATTCTCTCCATACCCGTACTATGAAGAAACGAGGAACTCTTATGTGTTTTATACCTTTTCTCTACAGGTAGTTTATTTCTCACCTTCCTTTATCAGTAATGAAGAATGAGCTAGGCTTAATATGGTCTAAAAGGTTGATGTCTCTCTCTCACTCTGATATCTATTGGTGTTATCACTCTCAAGAAGACGTCTCTATTATTGATCACTGCAGAGAATTTACTAATGTGCCACTCCTTGGCATTATAGGAGGCATCACTTATAATCCTTCTTTAGCCTTACGCCAGTTTGGTTACGCACGAAGAGACGATCCTCATGATATGCTCATCCAGGGTATCGTGTATGACTACGACATCAATCTGAAAGATTATCATCAGAGGTTCATACGCGCTTGGGGCATGGTATATAAGATTGATGGTAATACTCTAGGGCACATGAATTCCATCCCTTAGGAACCTTACCTCTAATGGGTGCAAACTTGCGCTCAAAGTCTTATGATGCCATATCCTGCCATCTTACCTGTGATCTTAGAGCCTATTGTTCAAGAGAACGAGTCTTGCATTATTCTTCATCCTGAATGCCAACAAACTTTGAAGAATTACAAAAGTCTTGGATCTAACTCAACTAAAATAACGAGACACATTTGACACCCAATTCTATGCCAGTGAGAAGAAAGTGTTGGAACTGACGAAGCAACTTCACAAGGAACAGAACCTTAATGCCTATGTCAACACAAAGAGGAAGCATCCATGGGGATCCTAGAAGTTTAGAAATTTTTTTTAATTCATTTCCTTGTAAAATTTTGTTTCGTTTGAACTTACTAATAAAAACCTTTGTTTCTATTTTGATTAAAAGAGTTTAAATCCTACGAGGTCCTTAAAAATATCGGATAAACATGTCATGCAAATCATTACATAAATAGGTATTTAAAGACATGTTTCTTATCTTTTCGCTGTTTATTTTAGCAAAAAGAAATGAATCTTGAACAAACAATTAAGGATCTTCAAGCACAAAACGCTCAATTCCAACAGATGTTCCTGGCTTTGGCTAAAGGACAAGAAGATCTAAAAGATCTCATTATCAAAAAGAAGACAAAAAAGGCAAAGAAACCGGATGGTGTCTTGAATATGGGAAGAAGATTTAGAGGACCAACCAAGAGAGCTCTAGAATTTGCAACTCCATCAAATGAGGGGGATAATCAGGAAGAGAACAACAAGAAGACAAAAAAAGAGGATAATAGCCCAGGGACTAATAAAGAGGAAGCAGACTATGCTGAAGAACAATACCTTCCTGCTGATAACAAGTATAAACAACTAGAGGATCGTCTCAATGCTATGGAGATTTAGAGGGTACCTGGTCTGGATTTTAAAGAGTTAAGATTAGTCTCAGGGGTGGTTATTCCCCGGAAATTCAAAGTTCCCGTATTTGCAAAGTGTGATCGGTGGGAATAGAACTGACTGTTTTTGGAATGTTGGTTTGCGTTTTGCGTTTGTTTTCGCAAAATGTCGTGGTAAGTAAGAGTCGCCACCATCTTTTATTTTATCCAACAAGGAAAGGAAAAAAGCATAGAAAAATTCCTTTTTCGAGATGTTTCTTGGGTCCGGGGGGTAGATTATAGAAAGGGAAGGTGTTAGCACCCTTTCTATCTGTGGTTATGCATGGTCTCTTAGGTACTTGCTCAAAGTGTTTTCAAAATTTTCTTTTCTTTGTGTTTGTGGGTTTGAAAGAAGTTTTTGTTTGAAAGGTGTAAGTGCGAAAAGTTTTTGTTTTGTTTTGAGAGAGCAAGTACTTAAGAACCATCTACCTACTCGAAAAAGGAATTGTTCTATGCTATCTTCCTTTAGACAATTCTATCCCACTATTGATGAGTAGGTAGCATCGTCGTCGGAGTTTAAGGGTCAATTCGATTAAGGGACATGTGGTCACTAAAGCAATGTTAGGATGCCTTAGCGGTAACCCTAATGTCTTAGATCATTTTTTCGAGGCAACAATTTAGAGGCAATTACGATCTTTGGACAAGAGGGAAACCTCTAAAACTTCCTATACTCAATGACCACGTTCGAAGGCAACCAAGTGAGGTGTACCCTAAGAGTGCGCATGGCGAGTGTATTGTTTTTTCAGTTATTTATCTTTGTACATGTCATGGGTTGTCTATGTTGATTTTAAGTTCATACATTGGATCTTGTCATGCATTCCCTATTATCAAACATCTAACAGTTTATAGTTGCGGAAATTAAATTTGCGGAAAGTAAATCTAAACTATTACAAGGCGTCGGGTATTTACATCGCCAAAAACAAACCCTTTAATTTAAATTGCGGAAAGTAAAATAAAGTGATAAATAATTAAAGTCCTAATTAAAAGCTATTACATACCAGAAGCAATTACAATATTGGAATAAAATGGATCGCGTGCAAGAAATTAAGGCGGTGCATTTTTTAGGGTTTTGACCCTTTTTGAAAAGAAAGCATGTTTTTGTTATTTTTTGAATTAAATGAAAATTAAATTAGGTCAAAATTAATTAATTAATTAATTAAAATATTTTTGGTTTTTTTATATTTAAGGAAATAAAATAAAATTGATTAAAATAATTAAAACCTAATATTCCATATTAATTTTAATTATTGCAAAATTGTTAATGTTATTTCCTAATTAAAACTAAATCAATTAAATTTATTTATTTACAAGAATAAAATGATGAAATTAATTTTAATAAATAAAAATAATATTTTTGGTGTTTTTTTTATTTTATGAGGAAAATAAATTATTTGGTTAATGGTAAAAAAAAAATTAACAAAAAAAACAATTAATTGAAAGAGATATAAAGAAAAAGAAATAACAAAAAAAAAGGGTGTTAGGCCTGGATCAGGGTGTGCTTAGCAATTTTCCAAGCCCATTAACATTGGCCTTCGTTGACTTCTGTAATTCCATGTGCACCTGTTGACTAGAGACCATGATGGATGTTCAATCTTGGCCATTGGATTTGACCTGAAGGCCTTCTGGCGCCTGATCATGTGATAACGCATGGTGTGCTACCTCTTGGACGCTGCATCGGATCACCTGTAAATAAAAGGCAACAAATATATGGGGGACCTAGGATTCGAACCCAGGTCCCATGGGACTTTCCACTAGCGCGCTTTCCAACTCAACTAACGTGCCTGTTTGTTATTAGAATAAGCAATAATTATTATATGGAGAAATCAAACAATATGCTGGAAATAAAAAAAAGCGCGAGATTTATTTGAATGGGCCAATGAAGACGAGCCACATCTTCGTCTTCTTCAACAAAACCTGTTCTTTTTCCTGCGGATTTGAGTCCGCAACAAAATCCATGGCTCGATCCTAAAACAAGCTCTAGGCGATGGAAACGAATTTTGAGACCATCATCTTACTCGTCTCTTCCCTCTGATTTCATTTATGCCCATGATTGGTCCTAATTTTTCCTGTATAACAAACGCCCAAATACAAGTCTCCAAAACCCTAGGTTCGGGTATGGCGATATAGCTCATGAAAACAAAATCAACTGATACAGAAAGCTTAGAAATTGAATGGCAAGCATGATTATACAAAAAATTTGCTCAAAAGATGCAGGAATATGGGAACACGATTTCGTGTACAGGGCTATGTTCAGGACGACTTACAGTGAGTTTGGGGTTGTTTCAGGGCTCGTGAATGGTTGCTTTAGCTCCAGTAGATGTCAGGCAAGAAGGCTACTGTGATCGGTGGGAATAGAACTGACTGTTTTTGGAATTCCGGTTCGCGTTTGCGTTTGTTTTCACAAAATGTCACGGTAAGCAAGAGTCGCCACCGTCTTTTATTTTATCCAACAACGAAAGGAAAAAAAGCATAGAAAAATTCCTTTTTCGAGATGTTTCTCGGGTTCGGGAGGTAGATTATAGAAAGGGAAGGTGTTATCACCCTTTCTATCTGTGGTTATCCACAGGCTCTTAGGTACTTGCTCATTGTGTTTTCAAAATTTGCTTTTCTTTGTGTTCGTGGGTTTGAAAGAGTTTTTTGTTTGAAAGGGGTGTAAGTGCGAAAAGTTTTGTTTTGTTTTTAAAAGGAGCAAGTACTTAAGAACCATCTACCTACTCGAAAAGGGAATTAAACTGTGCTAATGTCCTTTAGACAATGCTAGCCTACTATTGATGAGTAGGTAGCGTCGTCGTTGGAGTTTAAGGGTCAATTCGATTAAGGGACGTATGGTCACTAAAGCAATGTTAGGACGCCTTAGCGGTAACCCTAATGTCTTAGATAATTTTTTCCGAGGCAACCATTTCGAGGCAACTTATGATCTTTAAACAAGAGGACGATCTCTAAAATTTCCTATACTCAATGACCACGTTCGAAGGCAACCAAGTGAGGCGTACCCTAAGAGTGTGCATGTGCGAGTGTGTTAGTTTGGTTAATTTTATCTGTACATGTCATGGGTGAGCTATGTTAATTTTAAGTTCATACATTTGATCTTGTCATGCATTCCCTATTATCGAACATCTAACAGTTTATAGTTGCGGAAATAAAATTGCGGAAATTAAATCTAAACTATTACAAGGCGTCGGGTATTTACATCGCCAAAAACAAACCCTTTAATTTAAATTATGGAAAGTAAAATAAAGCGATAAATAATTAAATTCCTAATTAAAAGCTATTACATACCAGAAGCATTTATAATATTGGAAATATGGATCGCGTGCGAGAAATTAAATCGGCGCATTTTTAGGGTTTTGACCCTTTTTGTTAAAGAAAGCATGTTTTTGTTATTTTTTTGAATTAAATGGAAATTAGATCTAAATTAATAATTAAATTAATTAATTAATGAAAATATTTTTGGATTTTTTATATTTAAGGAAATAAAATAAAATGATTAAAAGTTAGTAAAACCTAATATTCTAAATTGATTTTAATTTATTGCAAAAATATCAAAATTGTTCCTAATTAAAAACTAAATTAATTGATTAATATTTATTTACAAAATTAAAGTGATGTATTTAATTTTAATAAATAAAAAATAATATTTTTTGGGTTTTCTGATTTTATGAGGAAAATTAATTATTTGGTTAGTGATTAAAAATAACAAAACAAATAACAATAAATAAAATAAGAAAATAATGAAACAAATAAAAAAAGCAAACTCAGGGGGGTTTGGGCCCAAATGGAGGGTTTGATCAGCATTTTGAGAGGCCCATTCACATTGGCCTGATTGACTTTTGCCATCCCCTGCACGCCTGTTGACTTGAGTGTATGGTACACATCCAATCTGGGCCTTGAGATTTAGCCTAGAGGCCATTTGGCATGTTGAGACCTGAGGCACATGGTAGACCATGCTTTGGACACTGTATGAGAATACCTATTGAAAAAATATAACAAGCAATTTGGGGGACCTGGGATTCGAAGCCATGTCTCATAGGACTTTGTACAAGTGCACTAACCACCACGCTACTGTGTTTCTTTTGTTATGGGATCAGGTGACAATCATTATATTAGAAAACAAAACAAATGCCTGAAAAATAAATAAAAAATAGCGCGAGATTTAAATCAACCAATAGGGAAAAGACACATGGTCGTCTTCTTCGTTGAAGAACCTGGATATTTACCTGCGGATTTTATCCGCAGCTAAATTCCTAGGTTCTTCCCAAAATTAACCCTAGGCTATAGAAATACATTCCAAAGCCATGGTTCGCTTCGTCTCTCCCTCATGAGCATTTTTATACCAATTATTTGTCCAAACTTTTCCTGCATAGAAAATTCATAAAAAACAAGGAATGGAAACCCTAGGTTCGGGTGTTACGTTAAAGGCCATGAAAACGAAATCAAATAATGCAGAATGCTTAGAAATCACACAAGAGTCATGAATATACCAACGTTTTGTCAAAAAGATGCAAGAATCCAAAGTTACGATTCCATGTACAAGGCGATATTCAAGAAGACTTACAGTGCAATTTAGGAGGTTTCAGGACTTGGTTTTGATTCCAATCGCTCCAGTGGACCTCAGGCAAGGAGATAATGTTGAGTTTTTGGATTGAATTGGCCTCCAATATCGATTTCAGATTCAAGATTTTCAAGCTTTTTTTTCAAGTTTGGTTTTGTAATTTGGGAAGCTTTCAGGTCATGTATGGTGTGTGTATCACTTGTGTATGTAACAAGGGTTGTATTAGGTTAATAATTTGGGCTTGAATCCATGAGCATTGAAGATTTGAGATTTGATTTGATCACCATTAACAAGCTTCCAAAACTGTGCCAAATCAAATATTTTGTTCACATTATGGCATGGTACGAATTTGATTGTGTCCATCATGATCATTGAAAGCTGTATCAATCAAAAAGATCTTATTCCATCAATTTTTGGATTTTATTTGGATTAATATTGATTTAAAATGAATTAATTCAATAAAATCAAAATAAAATGGAAAAATTAATGAATGGACATAAAACTGAAGATAGGACACGTGTGTGGTGTGACAAGATCAAATCAAGTGGAAAAAAGTGGGCCCTTTTGACAAAATTTGAAGTTCTGGGGATAGTTGACTTTTGGCAATTTTGGAAAAATGCCCAACTTCAACAATGCATAAATTCTTCAATTTTGAACTTTTGGAAGTGTTCTAAGACTTTTTAGAAACCTTGAGATGTCCTCTAACCAACCCTTTTGGTCTCATATCATTTTGATGTTCCATGTTCAAGTTATAAGCTTTGGAAAAAAAGGTGTTTTTGTTGACTTTCAAAAATGACCTATAATGTCCAAATTTGTAAATTTTTGTGAGAGCATTTCTTGATCTTGGGGTATGAAGATAGATTGTAGGTAATTACATCCTCTTAAAAATGAGCTTTGGATGGGTCATTTCTCATAAGGTATGAGAAAGTTATGCTTGGTAAAAGTTGAGTTGACTTTTCCTACAAAACCCTAATTTAGCAACTTTTGAATCTTGATGAATCTTGAGCAATCCTTGATGAATCATGATCAACCCTTGATCAAATGATGAATTATCCATTAAAATTAGAATGTTGACAAAAAAATATTGAAGTTTGACTGGTTATAGGTCACAGTTGACTTTTGCCCTAGTATAGTCGATTTTTGGACTTCTTGAGGAATTGACTGACCAAACTTTCTCTGCAAGGCTTCAAATTTACATGGATGAACTTGAGAGCATATTAGGACATTAGGGATCACTTGGGGTCATTTGGATGTAAGGACCTTGATGCAACACAAAACCCTAATTTTGAATTGACTGCCTTAGGAGGTGATTAGACTGTCCAACTCTTGAGCTAACTTGAGTCACTTGGAGATTAATCTTGACATGTCTTGAGAAATATGGGAGGGAAAATTTTGGGGTACAACAGTTTCCCCTGTTCAATTTTCTTAAACCTGAGGATATAGATTGGCTTTCGAGCCTTTCGTGATCCGGAGGTGGAAGATAATTGAACACTAGAGTGCCCAGAAATTTGCACTCGCATGGTGTAGTATCAGTATTGTGATGTCGGGAATGGGCTTACAGATGCCATTTGGAGATTGTTTGTAGGAGGATGGGCTTACAGATGCCATCTGCAGGAATGTCGATCGCATAAGAGATTCCTTAGCGAGAACTTGCCTACCTGTTGTTGTAGAAGATTCCGCTGGCGAAGCCTAACTTTTGTTGAGATTTAGGAACTTGCCTGTACTTCAGCTGAGAGAATGCCTCGGCTAAGTCTTAAGAACCTGTCCATAATTCAATTGGGGGAAACATCTTCATCGAGATCTAGGAACTATCTAGTCTTCAACGTAGTATACCGTTGAAATTAGAGAACTCGTCCACACTATGATGGAGGAAAACATCAAGATCTAGGAACTGACTAGTGTTCAACGTAGTATACCATTGAGGTTATAGCACTCGTCCACACTATGACGTAGGGAAACATCTTCATCAAGATCTAGGAACTCTCTGGTCTTCAACGTAGTATACCGTTGAAATTAGAGAACTCGTCCACACTATGACGGAGGAAAACATCAAGATCTAGGAACTGACTAGTGTTCAACGTAGTATACCGTTGAGGTTATAGCACTCGTCCACACTATGAAGTAGGGAAACATCTTCATCCAGATCTAGGAATTGTCTGGTCTTCAACGTAGTATACCGTTGAAATTAGAGAACTCATCCACACTATGACGGAGGAAAACATCAAGATCTAGGAACTGACTAGTGCTCAACGTAGTATACCATTGAGGTTATAGCACTCGTCCATACTATGACGTAGGGAAACATCTTCATCAAGATCTAGGAACTGTCTGGTCTTCAACGTAGTATACCGTTGAAATTAGAGAACTCGTCCACACTATGACGGAGGAAAACATCAAGATCTAGGAACTGACTAGTGTTCAACGTAGTATACCGTTGAGGTTATAACACTCGTCCACACTATGACATAGGGAAATTGTCGAGATTGAGAACCTTATCTGAAATTCAACCGAGGATAATTCAATTGAGATTTAAGAACTGGTCAGGTCTTCGACGTAACTGAGAACTTTAACTGTATCTTTCCGGAAAGGTAAAGGTAAGTCATATGCAATGCATGATATGGATCAGGCAATGATGTTCTCAAAATAAATGAGATTGTATTCGTAGGATGCGTATATGCATGTATCATGATGTATGGGAATATAATGTTTGAGCTGGGGAAAATAAATCCCGGAGCTACTGGAGAATAGAGTTGAGTTCTTCGTTTCCGTTGGGGATGATGAACGAAGATGATTGTGAGAATAAACCTGCAGGAGAAAAGAACTCTGTTGGGGAATAAATTGATGAATAGATTACTCTATGGGGAATTACTCTGTGGGGAATTGATGTTCTGCTGAAGATTTTAACGATAAACTCCACTGGGGATTCCGTTAATAAGCTCTGTTGGGGATTTCAATGATGAACTCCGCTGGGGATTTCAACGATAAACTTCGCTGGGGATAGATTATCGTTGCTGGTGATATTAAATCTGTTGAGGGTTGAATCCCTGTTCGTGTAAAGAAAGAACTTCGCTGGGTACGATCTTTCAGTCGTGACTTGCTAGGGATAACCTAGTTAGACTCTTGTGGGGATAACCCTCTGAATTTGGCTGGGGAGATTTATTGTATACTCCGCTGAGGGTAAGCTTCCAGAGTCTACTGGGGAAGATGATTCAACTCTGTTGGGGAAGCTCTTTTCAGATCGTGCTGGGGAAATGGCTCCACTGGGGTATCTTGTATTCTACCAGGGAACATTCTTATACTCCACCGATGATTGATTCTGATGATCATTTGGATACAGTCATGCGTAGACTCATTCCAACGCAGGTTCTAGATATATTCCAGATACGGTCGAGACATAGATCCATTTTGATACACATTCTAGCACATATTCTAGATATACTCTAGATACAATCAAGACATAATATTTATTTTGATACTCCCTAGCATGTCTATTAGATACAGTCAGGCGTAGACTCATTCTAGCATACTTCTTGGATACAGTCAAACATAGACTCATTCCGATATTCCAATTAACCACTATATTGGATGACAATTGTAAGCCCATCTCTGACGACACTCTGTCACCTCTCCAAAAGACATCTATAAGCCCATCTCCGACGAAACTCCTTCACCTCTTCAAATGGCATATTTAAGCCCTTTCAAGCAATATTATCGACCAACAGTGTTTCTTCCTGCACATACGAGTGCAAATTTTTGGGCACTTAAGTGTTCAATCATCTTCTACCTTCAGATCACGAATGGCAGACATGCCAATCTAACTCCTCAGGTTTAAGAATATTGAACAGGGGAAGCTGTTGTACCCCAAAAATTTTCCTCCCATTTTCTTCAAGACATTCTCCTAGGTTTCTCAATTGCTCAAGGTTGCTCAAGAATTGATCAGACAAATCCTCCTCCTAAGCAATGGACTTATAACTAGGGTTTCACTTTTCACAAATAAGATTGGTTTTCTAAGGCCTCAAGTGGATTTCATGGTTTCTTACATGTCTTCGGGAATGCTCATACCAAGTTTCATGCCTTACATCACAAGTTTGCTCAGTCAATGGCTCAGATGATTAAAAAATCAATTGTATTGCACAAAAAGTCAACTATGGTTAACATGCAGTCAAACTTCAATATTTTTGGTCAACATCAAAATTTTTAAGTCATATTCATCATTTTATCAATGGTTGATCACGATTCATCAAGAAAACTCTCAAATCATCAAAAGTCAAAAGTTGTCAAATTAGGGTTTTCTTAAGGAGAAGTCAACTGAACTTTAACCGAGCACAACTTTCACATGCTTCATCATATTTTCCTAAAACAAAACTCATTTGAAGGAAATTCAATTATCTACAACTACGCCTCTCTAATCTTAAGTCCAAAAAATGCTTCATTTGAGAGATATGGGCCAATACATTATAGGTCAAAAGTCAACAAAAAGACACTTGTTGTCAAGGAACCATACATCAAGAAAGAATCTTAAAATGCCAAAATGATCAAAAGAGAGATTGTATAGGACATATTGAGATTTCCAAAATTCAAATATCACCTTCAAATGACAAAAATTGAGAGACTTATGACTAGTGCAAGTTGGGAAATTTTGAGCAAATGCACGAAATCGAAAGTGATCAAACTTGGAATTTTGGGCTATTGGGCTATTACTTCAAAGTCCAAACGTGTTCTACACTCCATATACACCTTAGTTATTACTCATGCACCTCCTTGGGTTTTTTTATTTTTTTTATTTTTATTTTTATTTATCTAAAATTCAAAATAAAAAAATAAAAACAAGGTTTATTACACAAGTCCAACCCCATGATCCTTTGACCTAATTGCAAGATATATATTCTCTTCAGTCATACAAACCTTAAACACGAAACCCTTGTGCAAGAACACCATTCCAAAAACTCAAAAATTATTCAAAATAAAGTAACTTGAAACCCTGGCTTGCAGCCGTTTCCAAGGAAAACAAACCTGCTCATTCACTTCCAGCAACCCTACAGAGTAAGAATGGATCAAACATAGTGATCCAAAGACCCCAGAACCTGCACGCATGCATCACCGTTTCATATTTTTTGCAAAATTCAAATTTTTACTTCCTTCATGTTTCATTGCAAACTAATTGTATTAATGTGTTTGTGAGGCATCAACATGGAGGAATAACCTATCGCATGCGCCTCATAATGGCCAAATCACGAACCACCATGTTCATCCAAATTTGTATTATTTTTGTCATACCTCCTCAACCAGTGTGATTAAGTCCAAACTAACCATTCCATTGAATTCGTAGGCCTCGATTTAGGGGGGTAAGATACCCCTGGATCTCTAACAATATCTATTCTTACAGGAACAAAAAAGAAGCTATCGAAGAAGACAACCGGAGCTAGGGCTCCGACGCCTCTCCCGTCATGCAGTGTGGTGTTGTAATATATTTAATTTGTTTTGTTTTAAACAATGGATGCATCACCACGCCATTGGTTAAACACGCGCGCTAAAGGCTTTACTATGAAAGGGCACGGGTTCGATCCCTGCTTTTGGCATTTTGAGTTTTTTTCCTAACTTTATGTTTTGCAGGAATAACAAAACGCGTTAGTTTCCCTTCTCAAAAACAGGTGCGCATCTGGCCTAGTGGTGAACATGCTGGATGAAAGTGCTAAGGGCGTGGGCTCAACACCCACCCCTGGAAATTGTGGTTTTTTTCCCTATTTTTCTATTCTTCTTACTCTTTTCTCTTCTTTTCCTTTAATTTCACGAAAAACCTTAAACAAAACTTTTTTTCCATAAACCCTGATTAGGTTTTAGGTTTTCATTTTATTAATTAAATTAGGTTTTTAGGTTTTAATTTAATCAATCAAATTAGGTTTTTAGGTTACTTTTCCTTTTCCTTTTTCTTAGTCTTACAATTAGGGTAGATTTCTTTTCTCGCTTTTTTTATGATTATGTAATTCCTTCCTGGTTTGTAATAGTAATTAGGATTTAGTTTCCGCATTTTTATTACTCATGTATCTCTCCCAAAGCCTTGTAATAGTCTATGGTTTTCTTTCCGCTTATATTTTCTGCATATTTTCCATTTTCCTATTTTGCTATTACTGTTAGTAATTAGGTCATTTATGGAAAGACTAAAAGAAAACGATAGCTAACCCTAATCGAAGATTAAAATAACTGAATCACAAATCACTCGCATACTCGCACCTCTAGGGTAACCTTCCTTTTTGCCTTTCGATAAAAACAGTCATGTCCCTCGAACATGGGGACGCTTTAGCAAAAACCCTCGAAAACAAAGATCATAGTCCCTCGATGACCCTTTCGACGTTTCCTTTGGTAAATGATCTACTCCCTTAATGATAAATTGCTAAAGCCTCCCTACCAGTTTCCTTCGATGAATGTATGATGATCTGTGCCTGTCCTTTCACATCCAACTATAGGGCTTCTTACTAACTAATGGTAGGATAACACTATCTAAAGGAAGAGGAAAAGTACAATAAAGACCTTGAGTAGGTAGACCGCGGTTAATCTCTTGCTCACAAATATTTCAAAACAAAAACATTTCTCACAATTACACTTTTCTTAAAAATATTTTCAAACAAACGCTTTATAAACATTGTTAACGATACAAGAGTCATTACAAAGCCCGCCTTACAATTGGAAATTTTCAAAGTATTTTCAAATACACCAACACAAAGAAATTTTCAAAGTGATCTAGCGATTAAGAGCCCGTAGATAGCTACAGATGAAAGTGGGGCTAACACTTTCCATTTTCATAACCTTCCCCCTGAACTCAAAATTCACAAGGTCTTTCCTATTCTTTTCACCCTTTCCTTATTGGATAAAAGAAAAGTCGGTGACGACTCTTGCTATCTGCAACATTTGTGATAAAACACAAAACCAAGTCAGTTCTCCCACTGTATTATAGAGTGGATACTCATCAAGCTTTTTTTATTTGTTTTGGTTTATACTTTGTGTGATCGCACTTGTGTGCGTGTTTTTTCAGGTTTTAAACCTTTGCCATGCTCCCTTAGGATACACTTGTTTCGTTTCCGATGCAAGTTAGATATTAGAATTGTAATCCATCCATGGTAACATAGGTAGAGGTTTCCCTTTTCAAACCTCAACTATAATACCAACCATTGTATGATAACATTAGAGATAGAGCTAGATAGTTTCCCTTAGATCTTTTCTTTTCTTTTTGCATCCTTAAAATAAAAACCTTTTTTCTGGGAAAATGCATAAAACATCTAACATTTTTCAAATCCTTTTTCAAGGTAAAAAACGTCAACCAATTCAAACTCTTTTCCTCTTTCGAGTCTTTCTTTGAAACATTCAAAAGAGCATGTTAATTCACATCTGTGTCGATGCGTAAGTCTCCAAAGGTCGAGCTGGGGTAGAAATCGAAATTAATATTGTTCATAAAAAATACAAAACAAACGGAAACTTTTGAGCTGAACTAATGCGGTCTGATTCCTTAAAAGGGATACGTAGGCATTTGGTCTTAGGGCCTAAGTGAGTGAAACTTTGTAAATATTCCTTATTTTCCCCGTGTTTGATTTTGCATGTATTCCCTCTTTGCATTTTCTTTCGTAGCTCGTAAGCTTTAGATTAGAACACACCCTTTGATTATAACAACAAGAGTGGATCCCATGGAGTACCACGGACGTGAGGGGTGCTAATACCTTCCCCTTGCATAATTGACTCCCTTTCCCGTATCTCTCAGTCGTTTGACCTTGATTTCACCCTTCTCAGGTTTATTCAATGTTCACATTTCCCTTCCTTTGGGATAAAAAAATTCGACGGTGACTTCATTGATTTCATTTCGATGATTTGTTCCACCGATTGTTTCAGCTGGCGACTTCATTGGGGATAGATTGACCAATTTTTGGTCCATCCTGGAGTCACTCCTAGCTCTTGTTTTTCTTTTCTTTGGGTGTTTATTTTTTTATACTTTACAGTTATTCATTTGTTCATGTTTATCTGAGCATATATTTGCATTGCATCTTTATTGAGTTCCATATATTAGTGATGTGCTAGATTCTGTGTTTCTTTGTTAGGTGGGTGATACTATTGAGGTAAACGGCCTAATACCCATGCCATAGTTATAAAGTCTTAGGAACACATAGGGATAAAGTGGAACATGAAGGCTATGGGGTGTAGGTCTTTCTAGTGTGGCCATGTCGTCCGTGCTTAGGAACACATAGGGATAAAGTGGAACATGATGTTAATATAATTTTTGAACAAGATAATGTTGTAGAAGTGGAGAATTTATATGAAATTCTTGATGTTTAACATAGGACGAGTTGAGTTTTTTTTTGCGGACCTTAATTTGAATTGAATATTGACGATGGAAATTGAGTCTTAGTCTTGAGTTTGATTTGAACTTTGGAGATATATTTGAATTGTTGATGATGTTGAAGTGTGGAGTTCGTTGAATAACAATTAATTCTACATATATCTAGGCTTTAATCGATAAATTGATTTTGATGTGTTTATGTCGAATAATGTTGATTAATGTCAAATTATATCAAATTGAGGAATTCTGATAAAAATTAAATGCAATTTCATGAGATAATGCAAGTTTATATTGATTTGTTGATATAATTAACTTTTCGACATTGAAAACCTCAAATCGTATGAATGTACATTAACACTTGAATATTGATTTGTGCTTGAATTTAAGGCATCCGGTAAGTTTTATTTGTTCATAACTTGTTTACAATTCTTACGTGACGGTACTTGAACCGATAAACAACTTTGTGCATCCTTTTCCGATTGTTAAACTCAATTTCGGTTAACATTGGTAGAAGTAAGTGTTGCTTCCTGGAATGTGTAAACAAGGTGCAAATATCTTCAAAAATTTGTTTGAGGTTTAATTGGTCATATTCGGTCATTTATGGATGGCTCATGTTGAGAAATACCATTTCCGGGTTGATTTTCTGATCTAATTGGTGATACGATGTAGTGCTGCTGGTTCATGAAAATGCACTTAGATTGAGTGTTATTTGGCGCTTAATGCGTATCTGGTTTTAATCGAATGATAGAAGAACATTGGTATCAATTATGGTCAATTTCATTCCATTTTTTCGTGCACTTTAAAATTGAATACAAAGCTGTCTGGTTTTCTTTCTAAAATATAAATTGAGTTTTAATATTCATATGATGCATGTTTGTACTTTAATGGTAGATTAATGGACATTGTTATTGTGTTGGCTAGATTTCGATGCATTTTTCGAGTTAATTCTTAAAATGACGGAGGTGTTGTCCTGGTTTTGTAAAGTATACTCTGAATATATTTTAATTGTCGGTTTATTTATCATTGCACTTGTATTGGTCTTTGATATACATTTGCATCGATTTGTATCGATATCAGACTGACATTTTGTGTGCTATATTTTGTGATGTACATGCTGCCCGGAGTTTGGTTTTGTGAGTCCGTCACTTGTTTGGTTTTGCTTTATGCATGTCAATATGCCATTTTAAGTTGTGATGTCGATTTTTGAGTTACATTTATTATTACTTGTTATTTGTTAACTCTTCTTGTGACATTGTGCAAGTTTTGGAAGGTGATTCATCATTATGCATTTTCTCAAATTTTATCCGTTTGCATGTGTAGCATTGCTTGGTGTAGGACATTAGTTGGATGTGTGCATAGCTTGCGATTTATTTTCTCATTGTAATATTGAATGATTATATTGGATATTGAATCTGATATTAATGTGTTGTTGATGCTAGCTCGCTCGAAGACCATCGGGTTTCTTGGCTTGTATTTTCTAAATAACTGACTCTTATCTGTTTGGTATATTTCTTGTTTATTTTTCTGCATTTGTTTACCTCTTTTCTAGTGCCTTGAGAAGTAGGACTAGAGATGCATGTTCTGGAAGTCCTTGCATTAGGCGATAAATGCTGTTTTAAAAGACCTTTAGAAGGAAATTCTTATGTGCGCTTGTTTGTTTACAAATTGTTTTGTTTATATTTGTGCCAAACACCTCGATGAAGGTGTCCCATTCCTATTCCCTATTGATAAGTCCTTAAAAGGAGGCAAGGCGACAGAGGGTCTGCAATCGACCCCACCATTTGTAGTCCACAGGTCGTTCGTAGCTCACGTCGTACATTGACGCTATGAACCGTGTTTCTCAAGTTATCTAGTCGGATAGATGGAAAATGGATTAATAATCAATCACCCACACTTTGTCTCCACTTGAGTTTGTGAAATGTTGATGATCTGATGTGATCTCATTATTTCCTTTTATCCCCTACCTCGATTTTTGATATATTGGTCAGGTGCTTAGTCGCTTATGACGATTCACTCTCATTCTTCTCTTGCATCGATTATTTGATATCTTGGTTAAGATTCAACATGCCTTTCTTTCTTGCCCCGATGATTTGATATCACGGTTCAGAACCACTATTCCCCAATTTTGCTTACCTCGACGATTCGATGTCTTTGCTAAGCATCCCTTTATCCTACCTTGATGATTTGATATCATGGTTAGGTGTCCCCTTTCTTTGTCCTGCCTCGATGATACGATGTCGTGGTTAGACATCCATCTCCTTATCCTATCTTGGTGCCATGATACCTTGATTAGGTGTGTGCTACTTGAGTGAGTGGATACTTCTCAAGCATTGTTTGTTTATTTTAGTTTCGGCTTTGTGTGATCTCACTTGTGTGCGTGTTTCTTCTGGTTTTAAACCTTTTCCATGCTCCCTTAGGATACACTTGTTTTATTTCAGATTTAAGTTAGACATTAGGATTGTAATCTATGCATGCTAACATAGGTAGGGATTTATGTTTTCAAACCTCAACTATAGGACCAATCATTGTATGATAATGTTAGGGATATTGCTAGATAGTTTCCCTTAGATGTTTTATTTTCTTTTTGGATCCCAAAAATAAATAAAAATTCTTGGAAAATGCATAAAACATATAACATTTTTCAAGGTAAAAAACATCAACCAATTCAAACTCTTTTTCCGCCTTTGGGACTTTCTTTGAAACTTTCAAAAGACCATGTTAATTCATTTATGTACTGACGCGTGAGTCTCCAAAGGTCGATCCGTGGCAGAAATAGAAATTAATATTGTTCATAAAAATACAAAAAAAATGGAAACTTTTGATCCGAACTACGGCGCTATGATTCCTTAAAAGGGATACGTAGGAACTTGGTTATGGGGCCCAGGCGTGCGAAACTTTGTAAATATTCCTTCTTTTCCCTGTGTTTTCTTTTGTATGCATTCCCTCTTTGCATTTTCTTCCTTAGCTCATAAGCTTTAGATTATAACACACCCTATGATTAGAACAAAAAGAGTGGACCCCATGGAGTACCACGAACGTGAGGGTTGCTAATACCTTCACCTTGCATAATCGACTCTCTTACCTGTATCTCTCGGTCATTTGACAATGATTTCACTCTTCTCAGGTTTAGTCGATATTTACCTTTCCCTTCCCGTGGGATAAAAAAATGTTCGATGGTGACTTCATTAATTTCATCTCGATGATTTGTTCCACTGATTGTTTCACACGTCTTTTCAATTACATTTATATATAATAAATAAATAACAGGTATATCACTACGGCTATTTTTAACTATCGTTGTTACACACTGGCAATTCATTGTATATATTAAACACTAAGTACACATTCTTCCACTGATAAAAGAAACAAACTTTAACACTAACATCGTCGAGAAGAAGAAACCAAACATAACACTCATTTTTGTTCCATAATCGTCTTAATGTCTCGTTCGAAGGGTGTATAATCTCGATCTAGAAATTTATTTGTTTTTTACTACCGAATGGTTTTGTTCCTATGCAACGGGGGTCAAAATAAAGGAAGGCTTTGTTGGAGATGTTCAAATTGGTGGACTGGTGAAACATGTAACTTGTTCATATGGGATGATGAACAAAAATTGGAATATGGGAGTACTATGATGCCAGAGTTAGATTTTGTTGGGTATTTGAAGGTTATGTATACAAATTCAAAAAAGAAGAACAAGAATTTGAAGAACAAACTAAAGTCATAGAGGTTTTTTGGAAGTTTGAAGATGTAATCTTTTCTTATCTCCTTTTTGTTTAATATTTACTTTGTTATAAAATTTATAAGTTGAATTAGGGTTTGAAAATTAAAAATGTTATCTTATCTTATATCCTTTATGTTTAATATTTTTGTACTTTGTTATGAAATGTAAGAGTCAAAGATGCAATAGACATGAATATGCACCCTGAGAGCTCTCATTAGTCTAAACACATCACCCTCTACAGTAACATCTTGAAATTGAGGATGGTTTTGTACCACAGCACCAACCTCTACAACAACATCTTGTTTCTGAGTAGGATAACACATGTTGATTCCTTTGGATGAAGTTGTTTTATGTCTTGGTTCTTCCACATTTATGTTGTTTCTTCTGATTCTTCATCTTCTTATCTTGGAAGTTTAAAAATCAAAGCTGCTAATCATTGCTTCTTTAATTCTATATGATTTCTTTTCCCTTGGAAGTTGGAAAAATTTTATTATTTACTTAATGGAATTGTTTACTTTTAGTTAATATAAGTTTTGATATCAATTAAAAATGGGTTTTGTGCTGATTATGGTATGAAAATTTGACATTTATTCAAATACTATATCACAATGGTTATTATGAATAATCGTTGTTGTAAGGAAAATGCTTTCCAGATTACTACGACGGTCACTAGACCGTGATTGTAACTACCACATATACAACCACACGCTACATAACAACGCCTAGTCCCACGTGGTTATATATCTTTCCCAACCATTGTTGAATGCATTTTCTGTAGTAGTGCTTAGTGGGAGGCAACCCACCATTTTTGAGCTAATTTCTCTCTTTTCTGTTGTTTTCAAGCCAAAAAGAACCCAGAAAAATCAAGCCAAAAAGCAAAAACGGGAAAGTTCCCATACAAAAATTAGAGATGCATTACGGTCGCCCGTAATGGGCATTAAGACCCGTAATAGACCCCATGAGCCTTCCATATAAAAAAATCAGAGACGCGTTACAGCCACTCATAATGGGCATTACAACCCGTAATGCGTCATTTTTACAACAGTCCATCCATCATTCCACATCACCAAACCTCTCTCTCTCTCTCTCTATCTATCTATCTATCTATCTATCTATCTATCTATCTATCTATCTATCTATCTATCTATCTACCTCTCTCTCTCTCACTTTCTCACAAAACTCCATTAACACCCAAACATAAAGCTTCATAATTTATCCCTTTCAACTACCCAAAACCACATACCCCCTTCATAAAACCTTCTCCATTTGACCTTCTCATCAACCATCTGTGTTCTTTTTCCACAAAAGCTCAAGAAAAAAAATTTGAATTTTTTTCTCATGGATCCAAAAAGGAATATTCAGAGGAAGGAAACCGGTGAATCTTCAAGGGCAAAAAAGAGAGAAAGCACCCGAGATGCATACATTCACGGTATCATGTTCACAGAGCCCAAGCATACGGAGCGATACAGAGCCCTCATTAAACATAAAATAGTTCCGACCAGGTATCTCTGTGAGGCAACCCTCACTACTCTCAGCTTAAAATCTGAAGTTGATGGGTTGTTAAGCAATATTTGTTTGTTGGATTTTATGACAAGGGTTTCTCCCACTTATGAGCGTATTATGATCGAATTTTTGAGCACCCTCGATGTTAAACTTGAAAAAATGGTAGGATGGTGTCATGGTTTATTTTGGAACCCACAAACTTCAACTCATGGATCAAGACCTCCAATTGGAAGTCGAAGATTTGGGGGAAATTCTCTGACTCCTGGTCAATGGACCAGGTTATGTCCCTAAAGATTCTTATTTTACTAATCTTTGGTACGAAATAACCGGGCATCATGATTATACTGCAACAAGAGCCAAGGCCACCGGGATTCAAAATCCTGGTTTTTGATACTTGTAAAAGGCCTTGGCCAATACCTTGTTTTGCCGTGGAGATTGTACAGGTGTTGCTTCCTAAAGGGAATTATTTTTTATGCATGTTATGACTAACAATAATCTGCTCAATGTTGTCGCATTTGCAACTTATCATTTGCACTGTGTTGTTAAAGCCACTACAGGTGATATATCGGTGGGCGACATGATCACTTTAATCGCGGAACACTATGGACATACATTCCGCACTGATGTCGATAATATGGTTACTAGAAAATACAAAATGGACATGGAATCCTTGATCCACCAAGATATGATTCACTAGGATGGCAACACCTACTCGGTAATGATGGGTAACATGTCTCTCATTGATCTTCCTAACTCAAGGAAAAAATGGTTGACGTGAAAAATAATTTGTTATACACTATTGTTATACCCCAATTTTTGCCCATAAGATCCCTCATTATCTCATATTATCAATGCATCAAGATCACACATTAGGGTTGGTTCTCCCTTTCTACTTTATCCTATCTTTAAGTTTGCTCTTGAGAGATCACCAAGCACCTTGAATTGTGTATCTTGTACATGCGTTCTTTAACTAACATTAAAATATGGATGTATGTTTCTTTGAAAGTTCATATTGTATGTGATGACACAATTGCAATGATCTCACTATCTAACCTAGGGTTTTAGGGGTAGTCCTCAGTCAAATGTTTCTTCAATGGATTGCATGAGTTCAAGCTTCAAGGCTATGTTTATGATATCAAATATTTATGGTTAAAAGATCTCCCTCACTTTATTTAGGTCAAGGTTTCCTCAAAGTTGGTGGTGGAATTCATCAAGAAGATTCATAGGTTCATGTGTTTATTTTTATGCCTTCTTCAACAAGTTTCATTAAGACTTTAGCTCCATCTTTGAGTATGCTTCAAGATAACATCATCTCAAGGCCTATTGTGATTCATCATGCTTTACTTTACCAATAAAGTTCAAAAATATTCAAGGTTGGTTCGACAAGTTTGACCTAATTGAGAAAATGCTTAATTCAGTGATCACATGTGCATAACTCTCTCAATTTTCAACATTTCATGTTGGTTATTTTTCTATGGATTATTATCATCATCTACAACGACTTCTCTTCACATGACAAGATCCAATTGTGCAAGAAACATTATCAAAATTTGAAAGGGGTTTCAAGTCATTTTGACACTCTCTGAGCTAGGGTTTGTTGACTTTTAAGGATCATATCTTGTTCATTTTTTGATATTTTTGATTGACTCCAAACCCATGATTCTCTTTAAAGGATCCTTAACAAGCTCTCTTCAGGAATTTAAGGCTAATTTTGAATGGATGATCACTAATGGTTGAGAAACATTACAAGTCTCCTTGAAATGCCTTTGAATTTGAGGTTTTGACTTCAAATGATCAAAAGTTGGTCAATTTTTATCTCCTTGAGCCCATTATTTTTCCATAATAATATTTTAGATGTCTACTAAAAATTTGTTTCAATATGGAAGACTTGAAGATGTTTGGAAAGTGGTTGAAGAATTGAAAATATTATAGGTCTTTTGTGAATTTTCTCAAATTTGGTCATCATCTTCCAAATACCATAACTCTCTCAATTTTTTTATTTTTAAGTGATCTCAATTCCGTAATTCAATTCAAGAGGTCTACTTTATCACATATTCAGATATCAATATCAAACTTTGAGTGGAAAGTCATGTAATTTTGAAGAACATTATAGGTCACTTTGGAGTTATATACTTAGATATTTTTCTAAGTACACAAATCAGTTTGTTTTTCACGATTTCAAGAGGACATAACTTCCATCTCAATTATCCAAATGGAGTCTTTCTTGGCATATTGTAAAGATTGTGACCTTGTCTTTCAAATGCTTCGAGAATTGTCCCATAAAGGTCCCCGAGTAGTGAGTTATGCATTGTTGAAGTTGGCTCCATGGAATCTATTTTTGCTTCGAGTCAAAAATTGTACCATGAGTAAACTTGGATTACAGATCGAATTACTCAAAGCTTAGTTGCTAAACATGGTTAAGTAATTGCCCAAATGCGTTTTTGATAAGAATTGCACTTGGTATGAGGTCTTTTTTATGCATTTCAAGTCACACGTTTGGCATGATCAAAGTTGGCTTGGTTTGCATGATTTTCTCACAAGTCCTCTAATTTCTCATCATCATCCACTTCCCTATAAATAGGGGATGACATTTCATTTATTTCCCAAGATTTAGAGAGTCAAAAAACCTCTATTGAACTTTCTCCATACCTCTCATTTTTGTAACTTCGAATTTCATTTTAAAGCATTTTCCAATCCAATTTCTCTGTTGATTCTCCATCCTTGAACTTCACTGAAGCTAACAGAAGAAGAGCCAATCCTTGAAGTGTCCTAAATCGTTCTAGCCAAGTCAAGTTCAGAGAAATTTCTTCATACTTAATTCAGGTAGTTTAAGGCATCAATTCATCTAACTCAAATTACTGGAATAGTCTATGATGTTCATTGATTCTTACTGATGGTTTAAATTTTATCAATCGATGCATTTGATGCATCTGTTTTCGATTTCAAAAGTTTTTAAAACTCTATGGTTTTTCTCAAATCGACTGAGCTACACTTTAAATAAATTTTTCGCAAGGGTACCATTGAAATCGTCTTAAAGAGACAAAGCGAATCGCACCGGTCTGAGCTCCTGATTTAAGAGTTTGTGAGACCTACAATTCGCGTGTGGCTAGAGGTTGAAGATAACCAGCGTGTCATCTCTCAACCAATGACATGGTGCCACACATTTTTTCAAAATATGTTTTAAATAATTGATATGGTGGTTTATTCACTAATGACCATGATATGCACAATGCACCAGATCCTTTGGATTTGATTACTAACGTGTTTTGACATTGCTCCAATGGTCTATATCTTTTTAGTTTTATTTTTATTTTGATTTTATATTATAATTGTTTTAAACTTCAAAAATTCATTTTAATTTCTAAAATTTTGAAAAAATACTCAAAAATACTTTTGATTTTTCACTTTCTTATTTTTATTTTTTCAAAATTTTATTGTGATTTGATATTTTTTTTATGATTTTTCACTTTATTTGACTTGTTTTAAATGTTTAAAAATACTTTTATTGATTTTTAAATTCTGAAAAAAAATATGGAAGGATCTAATGACTTCTTGACAAATATTGGTGACCTCATTTTATTTTATTTTTGATTTTACTATTTTTACAAATTTTGGCGTGTTTTGCTTATTTCTTTAATGTTTAAAAAATAGTATCTGACTTTAATAAAATATTAATTTTTTTGTCAACACTTATTGACTCATGTTTGAGTTCTCATATATTTTTAGATTTTTTATTTGGTATATTAACACATTATGTGTATTTTACCAATTACCTCCCTTTTATTAATTAGTTAAATATTGTTTTGTTAAATACTATTTTATTATTTTGTTGCTTGGTCTTGATTTCAGTGTTATTTTGGGACAAGTTCCTCAACCTCATTGGATCTTGGGTGTTGATAGGTTGAAAAACCAAATCCACCAAAATTGATGAATGATGTTGATGATATTTGAAACCTTAATTTCATTTAATATATCCTCTCCCTCTTCATCTTATCCCTTTCTTACTTGTGCTACATATTGTTGGAGAATGATCTACATATCATTTATCTAAACATATGGTACATAGATTGCTATTGACTGACCTCAAAATAGGTGTGACTTCTACATAAGCCCACTTACGATTGCTTAACATAGCGCTAAGTTTGTCCCGATTCGAAAAATGATCATTTGTGGCCCAACCCTATGTTTGCAAGCCCAAGTATGTTTAAATTGAAATATTTACTCCAATAACTTTTAAGTTCATGGTTAGGAGGCTTTGATCTTATCAATCATCTAATGAACTTCATGAACTTTGGTTTAAGTGAATCATTTTAACACCGTTGATCATATGTGATTACTTTGAGCATTTGAAATGAATGATATACTTGACAAAAAGGAAATGAGATTTGTTGTTGAGCAACTTTAATTTTATCAATCTTCTAATGAGCTCTCAAATGAAATATTCAAGATGGTCATTCAACTAACCTTCTAACTTCTAATTAACTAACAATTGACTTTACTTTGTGCTTTAACTTTATGCCTTTATTTTACACCTTTATTTTTATGCACCATTTATTTTAGCATTTACATTCCATGCCATTTTTCTTTTGCTCACTTGAGCATTTATCTTTATGCCATTTTATGTTTTATTATTTGAGCTTTTTATTTTCTTTTAAAGGCACTTAATAATCAGCTTGAACAATAAAAAAATGTGTAAAGTTAGTTATATTACTTGGTTACTATCCTTAGCATTGTGGAGTTGTGGATGTCTCGGACTTAGGATTATAAGCCTTGATGCTTTGGGACCTTATGGCTCTGTTGTTATTTTGTCTGATTATACGCTTTGGGTTGTCTTTTATTTGTGTGCAGGTTATTCTGATTATATACTTTGTCTATGATTGAGAATTCTTCTGTATACAGTCGTTACTCTGCCCAATTTTTGTGAAGACTTAATTCATCTAAAGCTTGATATTCCTCAGAGGTTTAGTATTTGTACTTGCTTGGTTTTAATCCAATGATGGTAATTCTACATTGACTTCTTATTTCAAGTGTTGGTTTCTTCTTGCTTAGACCGTTTTTTTCCTTAGCTTTTACCTTATGCTTTAGGATAGTCCATTCATCTCCCTCTATTCCCTTAATTTCAAAAATATCATCCCTCCTTTTCAAAACTCTTCTTGTTTCCTAACTTGAACTTCTTTCATAATAAACTCGGACTTAGGTCCATGAATTTTCAAAAAAAAACTTTGCTTAATCAAATTTTAATCAACTTAACCATACTTTAACATATTTCTCAAGACTAAAAGTCAATTAACATTATTCAAACCATTTTTCCACTTTGGTTTTTTACTTTAAACTTTTCACAAAAGATTACTCTCTTGTTGATTCTTGTAGTGATGTGAGCTACTATACTTCTACGATATGTAGCGAAGTGAGATATTTTCAACTTGGGTGTTTAGTGAGGCTTTGTTGATTTTAAAATCCAAGCTATATCCTCCACTTTGTGATGATGCAAATTCTCCTTTCTCATAATTGTGGGTAGTAAGTATGTTTTCCACTCGGATATGACGATGATGTCTCTTCTCTTAAAATTAACCAATGCACATGTGTTTTAAATTTTTTAAGGAGAACTACGAGTACCCTTATCCTCTATTACACGGAAGGTGATACATAGGCACTAAAGGTTTGCAACCGCGGAGGGTGCAAAAATTGTAAAAAAATACTTCTTTTCTCATATCCACTATTTATTTTTATATACACCTTTTATAGCCAAAATACACAAATTTTCAAAGAGGTTCCTGCAGAGTACCATATATGTTTAGGATGCTAATACCTTCCCTTTGCATAATCAACCCCCGTACCTAGATTTTCTCCCCTCTCTTTTTAGGTTTATTCGCTCTTTCCCAATTTCCTTGGGAAACAATAAAGCGCGGTGGCGATTTTTATTTTAATCTATCTGAGTTAAATCAATTCAATCGCTTAGTGTCAATATTTATACCTTTACAACTGCTGCCACAAACTCCCCAGATAACTCAGAGGATTATGACACCATACAGCGCATCCATCCCACCTACACCGAAACCTGTACCTCAACAAAAAGCCAATATAGGTGGGATTAGGTGTAAAATGAGATTTGAGGCATGTGATGAGAACAATCCCTCCAAGCCATGATTTTGGATGATATGATAGCCAAGCAAGTCCGCGAGGCACCGTCCTGGATGATGTGAAAGTGATGATGCAGCGAATGATGTTGCATTTCCAACCACCACCTTAGTGACACCCTATGTGAGTCACCCTCCCTCTCATTGCCTAAAACATTGGGGACAACGTTTAGTTTAAATTTGGGGGGGGGGGGGGGGGGGGGGGGCTTTTACCTTTTTTTTATTTTGTTAATTTATTTGTTTACCGTTATTTGCTTCTGTTTATTTCCCTTCCATAAAACACCATTTTTTCAATATTTTTCCCGAACTAAGACTGGATTTTTTTTCCAAAAGAGTTTTGATTTTGAGACATCTAGAAAAGTATATAGAGTTAGAGGAATGAAAGGTTGAGGTTAGGGAAACCGAAAAGTTTGATAAAAATGGTTTTTACTTGAACGCCCTGAGTTTCCCCAAAAGTGACACGAGTTTGAAATGTAGAACTGTATCATAGTGCCTAGCCCCTGAGAAGTACCCCCAATTAGTTTAATTTGACAGTCTGACATAAATTAGATTTGCATGCATGTATGGTTGATTGAGAAACAAAGAGAAAAATCACCAAAAAGATGAAAAGGTGGTAATAGGCAACCAGCCCTCTACGTTGGATAACTTTCACCCGATTATTCACCCCAACGGTGGTTGAACCCAAAACTTTGTCCTAAATAAAGGAAAATATACAAAATTTAAAAGTTTTTGAAAATTTCATCAGTGGATAACAAATGTTGCATAAATGAAAAAAATTCCCAATTTACCTTGTGCATGTGATGATTATTATAACTTTCATTTCCTTAATTTGATTGTCCAAATGAGAGGAGATAAAAATCGGAAACAAGAATTAAGTATAATGCATAGTCTGAGAAGTTTCCGAGTAGGGAAGCTTAGGTCTTTGGTTTCACCTTAGTTTGTGTTCTTGTAAAGACTCTTGGAGTCGGATGAGTCCCGAAAGAACTAACCTTTTACCTTTTTGAACAAAGACTTACGTATGAGTACTCGTTTTCTTTCTATTTCATGAACTCTTTCTTCTGATATTTTATTTGGTCCAAATATCTGCTTTGCGAGCTATGTTGCTTGAGGACAAGCAACAATTTAAGTTTGGGGGAATTTGATAAGTGTGTTTTGTATCATTTTATGATTGTGTTTTAGTCTCATTTTCATTGTATTTTTTTATGTTTCCTCCATTTTTCTACATTCTATGCCTTAGTATTGTGTTTATGCCATTTTTAGTTCTCTATGATCATACCGGAGGGAAAGGAAATCAAATCGGGTGAAAATCAAAGAAAAATATAAAAGCCGGAAATATATACTAAAACTAGAGCTCAGTTATGGGTTCCTGTAACGCGTGTTACGGCCCGTAATGAATCCCAATCTGAAGCCCATTGTTTTTACGCCCTAGCACAAATTTCTGTGGCCTATTACAGGTGCTCGTAACACATGTTATGGCCCGTAACAAGAGTGCAGTTGATGCTTCCCTTATGCATGCCCAGGCAAAATTACTAGAGGCCTGTTACGGGTGCTCGTAACGCACGTTATGGCCTGTAATAGGCAGGCGTTGCTTCATATTTCATTTCCTTTCTCGGGCGATCTTGTCTCTGATTTGGGGTTTCGGATATTCATGTTTAGGAGGAAACATTGTATAGGACATTGAATATTTGGATTTGGATGTTATATTTGGAGAGATATAAAAATATCTTTACAAGGTTTTTAGGGATCGAAGTTATATCGTACAATAGTTTTTTTGAGAAATTTTCATTGAACGCATATTTTGTAAAAGTCTCCTTGGAGCAAGTGATCTTAATTTTTCATCTATTTCAAGAACAAGTTTGTTATTCAGGTTCTATTCTATTGTTTTTCTTTTATTATAATTGTCATTGCTATCATGTTTATGAATCAAAGAATTGCTTTGTATGTTTTATTCCTCACCATGAGTGAGTAGTAATTTAGGGATTAAGGGTCATGAGACCTAACTAGTGACTATCTATATGGTTATTTCTATGTGATACAAAGATTTTAACATAAGATTGTTTTAAAAAGTCTGAATTTTTAACTAACTTTATTACGAATGTGAAAAGTTCTTAGGTATCGATAATGTTCACGAAAGGACTTGTATCGATACTCAAAAACGAATTTTTAAACAATCAAATACGATGATATGAAAGTACTCGGAAGAGATTGAGAAATGTATCATGATAATAGACTGCATAATAACAATGAGTTTTCCATAAATGATTTCGAATAAGCGAAAGCTGACGAATTATTTATCGAAATCAAGATAACATGCTGGCGAAATCAGGTGTTATCTGTAAAATCTATTTTTCTATAATCCATTTAAAATCCTTGTAGCATGGTTAGTTTGATTATATAGAGATGTTAGAGTAAGGGATCATGACCCTAAATCCTATTTGTTTTTATTAATTCTTAAGTTATTTGCAATTAAGCTATTTTCAAAAAGTGCTAAATAAGTTATTTTTTACTTAAGTGTTTTTTACTTAAGTTTATTTCTCCTAAACTATTCGATTACTCTAGCTTTACGACGATATAATAGAAATCGGTAATTAACCATTGGTCCTTGTGGTTCGATAACTCTTTTATTACATTGACAATTGTCATACGCTTGCGGTGTGTCAAGTTTTTGGCACCGTAGTCGGGGACCAATTGCGTTAATATTGAAATTATATTCAATCACCGTAGAGACTAGAGATTTTTTTTTATTGTTTATGCAATGAAAGCATTCTATTGACATTTCAGTCGAACCCGTTGACGATCCTGATGGTCTCATATGAGAAAGTCGTCGAGTTCGAAGATAACTAGAGATGGCTGCCCTTGTTGTTGATATGAAACCTTTGAAGGATTACACGATTCCTACGGAAGAGGAACCACATTGAGGTATTATGCAACCGCCTATCAAGGAAAATAATTTTGAACTTAAACCTTTGTTGATAGGCATGGTTCAATAGAACCATTTTCGGGGTTACCTACAGATAAGCCAAACTTGCATTGGTCTAGCTTTGTTGATAACAGTGGTACCATTAAGGCAAACAAAATTTATCAAAACACTATTTGTTTGACATTATTCCCATTCTTGCTAAGAGATCGAGCAGGAGCTTGGCTTCAAAGTTTTCCCTCTAATTCCATTACCTCTTGGGCATAGATGAATGCAACTTTTCTTGCACGATATTTTCCGCCATGTAAGACAACCTAACTGAGGGGCGAGATAAATAATTTCAGGAAAGTTGAGGGTGAATCTTTGTTTAACGCATGGGAACGTTTTAAAGATCTGTTAAGACTTTTCCCTTTCCATGGGCTTGAAAAGTGGATGATAATCCATACCTTGTATAATGGTCTCCTTTACTCTACAAGGTTAACCCTCGATGCGGCTTCTAGCGAAGCCCTAATAAATAGTCCATAACATGTGGCCTAAAATCTTATAGAAGAAATGGCCAAAACCATCATTCTTGGGAAAGCGAGTGACAAGATACTCCTTAAACCACCCCCTAAAATCGGAGGGATGTATAAAGTGAGTGCTTTCGATAGTATGAATGCTAAGGTCGATGCCCTTTATAAGAAAAACGATGAGTTAAGACTCACTCGTGCTACCCCCACCCATGTTGCTTATGCCTCCTCTGTTTCACTCAATTGCAAGATTTGCATAATGAATAGGCATACCGGTAGTGATTTTCAGATGATTCTCGTTGGAGGATCCATCCAGGAAAATGTCAATTACATGAACAATGAGAAGAACAATCCTTACTCCAATACCTACAACCCCGGGTGGCGTGACCACCCAAATTTTTCCTACAAAAACAACCAAACAAAACAAGTTGCGGAACCACCGGGGTTCCAAAAATCTGTGGCAGCTGCTCCTAAGAGGTCCCACTTGGAACTTCTGATGGAAAATTTCTTATCGACACAGACACGTCAAAACAAAGATTTTAGGAATCAAAACCTCCACACTAATAAGGTACTTAGGCAGCTGACCACAAAAATGGAAAATATTGTTAACCACAAAAAAATGTTGGAGACTCAAATCTCCCAAGTTGCACAACAACAAGCTTCTAATTCTTCATTCAAGGGTCATTTCCGGAGAAACCTAGGTAAAATCTTTAAGGACAGATGGATGATGTGTCAACAAGAAGTGGTAAACAAGTGGTTGACCCTAAAGAAAAAGGGAACAAGAAAGAGAACCTCACTAAGTGTTTCCCAATTAAATGGTCCTTTAATAATTTTCTCGTGTTTCCCTTTGACATAAAGAGTATCTTGATGCCCATTATTAGCACAATTGGGTTTCTTGAGCGGAAAAGTAACTTATTTAATTCTAACAATGATGATATATTTAATTTTATGCTAAGAAGAATTTATAATATTTATATAGCTTGTGGGCTAAACTTCCAACATAATTAACTAACTAACTAGTTGTTAGTTAGTTAGTTTAAGCTACTAACATACTTAATTGAAAACTAACTAATAAAACTATATACTTGCACGAGTGTATAATATAACACATTCACTTAACTATAAACCCACATGAGTTTATAGTATAACTACTTCAATGAATTATACCAGCATATCTTAATAGTATAACTACTTCCTATAACTTTATACTCGCACGAGTTTATAGTGGGAACGAGTGGAAGTATATACTCATATATTGTAAATTACGACAAGGTTAGTTTGTGAGGTAAAGAACAGTAGCAACTAAAATAAATTGTCTACAACAATAATAATCAATACACATATAATATAATTGAATAAGGCAAGAAAAATACAAAGGTTTGTTTACCCAATTATATCAAACGATCTACTCTTGGGGAGGGAGCAACTCTCCAATTCAATATATTCAGCAAGTTGTTATAAGAGATTACAGATGAGTTACAAGAAAATAACCTTTGCCTTCAGGTTCCCAAGAACAACCTGTAAGATTCCCAAGAACAACCCTATTTTCTACCCAAGTATTTCCAAACTTCTCCAACTATCTTTAATATATGAATAACTCAAACCCCGAGGTGTAACCAGTGTTTCACAATGACCTTAAACAACTCCAAAGGTCATTAAACCTTTTCCCTTGTAAGGTTTCCCTTCACTTTAATTTGAACTCTTTCTCTCCCTTGATGCTAAAAACTTTAAGATTGTCACATCTGTAAGCATATGAGATATACATATTTATAATAGTAAATACCCAATAAATAAATCCCAAAAACACAATCCAATCACACACCAATCCATGGGACGAACCGAAAGAGTCCTAATCACGCAAAACAAGTAACAATCAAAAAGTCTGATAAACCCAAAATCGACCGCCCGCGTACGGACAATACTATTTACCTTATGGACTACACTATTCACCATATGAACAACATTATTCACCAATGCGAACATCACTATTCACCGTATGTAAGACACTATTCAACGACTAATATTTCACAATTTATGTTTTTTTGACTTTTTTCGGCTTTCTGAAACTTTGGATTTTCGCGGTATATGCAATCTCATAAGTATGTTTTATTTGTGTTCATCGACAAAGGTTTTAAAGCACACTACAATAATCTTCACCTTTACTTGAAACTGTGTTGATCTCAATTTAACCAACAACAACCTTGGTGCTCTCTACCATGAAGAAATTATGATCAATAACCTTTATCGAATCGAAGTTACCCTTTAATTTTGATCTTACCACTTTCCTCCACTTGTTTCCAATTACTCTTTTAAGCACATGTAATTTAACAAGTCCACAAGAATAATTTTTCAACCAACCTTGACTCCATCTTTTTTCAAATGCATCCCTGAAGGTTCTTCTTTTAGTATTTTGCAATCCTTCAGCCACATTCAAAAGATAATATCCAAGGCTAGAATAATGGTTCCTTTGAGATGTTATAATCACCCTACTTACCTTATCATGAGTCAAATGATAACCAGAGATCTTTGTAACCGTTCATTCACTACTACTAGTATCCATAGTAGGAATCTCTGCCTCAAACTGAGTTTTCTCTGTTATAGTTTCTGACAGGTTTCTCCCTTGGTTTTCACTATTCTCCCTCTAAAGAAATTATCTAACAAGCAAGTAAGTTTTTTTATCCTCATCTCTTCCCCAAAAACTCAGTAACAACTCAGCGGTAACATGAATTTTTAACCCTTGTTTCATGCAAAATTCATTATACTCCCAAGAAACTATCTCAAAGCATTCATAAAGCCTTGACCTAAAACCCCATAGCTCTTCCTTTCCATGATAGCCTCCACCAGTTAATGATGAATGAATAACAACATTTGAACCTTCTAAAGTATATATCCCACATATTTTAGACCATTTAGCAATAATCTATTCATCATGCAAAATCTTCAATTCTCCATGTTCAACTCCAGTGCAATAGCCTAGATCATCAAACATACTTATAGATAACAAATTTCACTTGAGTTTCGGAACATACCTCACATTATAAATAAGAATTTCATGATCATCAAACATTTTAAGTCTGACCGTACCAATACCATGAACCTTGCAAGCCTTATTACCACCAAGGCGAACTACTGCACCTTTCACAATCTTCAAAGTTTCAAAGTATTCTATTCTTGGACACATGTGATAAGAGCAACCAGAGTCAATGACTAAACTATCTTCAGTTACTAAACTCGATACAACTAGTGCACTAAAATTCTCATAACATTCCTCATCCAAGGAAACTACAACTTGGACAGAATCTTCATTGACTTTTATCTCAGGACAATACTTTTAAAAGTGACCGATTTTTTGACAATTAAAATTTTTTACCTTTGATTTGTAAAAAATCTTTGATTTCGATATCCCTTTATGCTCACCTCCTCCTCTTGACACACTTAAGCATTCACCACTATCTTCAATCTTTAAATCTTTTGACTTTGAAAATTCTTTAGATTTCATTGTCGTTTGGACTTCAACAAAAGTACTAGTACCTTTCTTACCATGAAGAAGGACATCCTTAAAGTGCTCAAAGGACCTGGGTAATGAAATCAACAAGAGAAAAGCCTTTTCCTCATCATTAATATTCACTTCAATATTCTCAAGATCATTAATAATCTTGTGAAATTCCGTAAGTTGTTCAACTATGGATTTGTTCCCCACCATTCGAATTGAATATAGTTGTCGTTTCAGACACAACTTGTGAGACAAAGACTTTGTCATATACAATGATTCTAGTTTTGCCCATATAGCAACCATAGTTTTCTCCCTAGTGGCTTCTCTTTGAACTTTATCCCCGAGTTCTAAGATACTGGCACTCTTGGACGTATCCACCATATCGGTATTTTGTACCTGTGTAAGCCCTGCAAGCATCAATGCTTCATTCTTCAAAGCATTAATACACTTCTCTTGAATTAAAATTGCTTGCAGCTTAATTTTCCACAACTCAAAGTCGTTGTTTCTGGAAAATTTCTTGATCTCTCATCTACCCATGGTGCTCACTTGTAACCAAAACCCCTTTTCCCCATGGTGCGCCACTTATTGTAAATTATGACAAGGTTCAATATTAATTTGTGAGGTAAAGAACAGTAGCAACCAAAATAAAATAGCCTACAACAACAATAAACAATACACAATATCATAACAGAATAAGGCGAGAAAAAGATGAATGTTTGTTTACCCAATTCGATCAAACAATTTAATTTAGAACCTCTCCAATTTGCTATACTCATAAAGTTGTTTAAGATATTACAGATGAGTTATAAGAAAATAGCCTTTGTCTTTAGGTTCCCAAGAATAACCCATAAGGCGCCCAAGAACAACCCTATTTTCTACCCAAGTATTTCCAAACCTCTCCAACTATCTTTAATATATGAATAACTCAGACTCGAAGGTGTAACCTGTGTTTCACAGTGACCTTAAACAACTCCAAAGATCACTAAACTCTAATATTGTCACACCTGTAAGGATATTAGATATACATATTTATAATAGAAAATACCCAAGAAATAAATCCCAAAAACACAATCCAATCACACATGGATCCATGGACCGAACCAAAAGAGTACAAATCACGCAAAACAAGTAACTATGAAAAAGTCTGATAAACACAAAATCGACCGCCAGCGTACGGACAATACTATTTACCTTACGGACAACATTATTCACCGTATAAACATCATTATTCACCATACGAATATCATTATTCACCGTATGTAAAACACTATTCGTCGACTGATTTTTCACGATTTATGTTTTTTCAACTTTTTTTCTAGCTTTCTGAAACTTGTGATTTTCACGTTATATGCAATCTCTAAAATATTTTTTTTTATCATCGAAAAAGGTTTTCAGACCTATTACAACACTATATAATTTTATAGCGTAAATGAAAATTCTATGTTTTGGAATTATAAAATAACACTTTTTTTTGGAGTTTCTAACCAACTTCAGTTTTGGATAACCAATTGGTCTCACAATCTTGAATAAAAAAGAAGCTTATTTCTAACTTATTACAATGAATATAGCTAATACAAGTAATACAAAATTTAATCTCTAATAGTTCTCCATAAGATTAACGCTTCATCCATAAGATACCTAGTTTCAGAACTTTCATTTGGAATCATGTCGTGATATGGACTATGGAGTCTTGACTTCATTTTTAATGAATTTTCTAATGATGAATGTGGAAATATCTATGCCTTAACCTTAATCTTGCATATTGCATTTATTTGAATTCCAAGCAAATGACATGAATGGATCTTCCAAATTTAGCCAACTTGCACCATAAAAAGAAATCTTTTAGAACATCTTGAATCAAAAGCAAATCCATATGAATGAATTATGTCTCGCACAATTGAATAATATTTGAAGATTAATCTTGAAACAATGTTGAATGATAATGCCTTAAATTTCAAGTAACTATCCTTTAAAGAAATTCTCATAAATGGACATGAATTTGTATTGACATCGAGTATTTTTTTGGATAATCAAATTTGAATTCCATACAAACCATTACATGAATTTTCTTGAATCAATCTCGAATTAATGACATTTCTTGAGTAAATCTTCAAATCACCTCCAATAAAACCTTAATTCAAATCTTCAATTCATACTATCTTGCAATACGAGCAATAAGTACTATGAAAGAACAATAATTCTTTGAAGTGTGGAGAGAAATATGACCAAGATAATCTTAACGTGAACACACTAATTCAATGATCCTTAATCTCTAGTGTAATAAAAATTCAAGGAGAAATCCTATCTTTTCATAGCTTAAGCAAGAAACATCTTGATTTGAAGAAATATTCAATCAATTATTAACCATTTAACAAATAACATCACAAGAATGAAGTCCTTGATTCAATCCTCTAGATATCTTAACAAGAATGTCTTATGGAGAAAGCAATTAGGAGAAGCCCTAAATGATGATGGGCTTGCAATAGAGAGGATGACGATCCTTATTGCCTTGAGGAGAAAACCTTGAGGAATCTTGCCAAGGAAAATATCCATAATGCTTTTAGATCCAAAACCCTTATTTTATACCAAGAGTGCTGAGAGAACCAGTTGAATCAACAAGAGGAAAGTAACAACCTCAATCCACAGGAAAAACCCTAGTTCTAAAAGCTTTTTTGATCTAATGCTTTAAGATCTCAAATGAATGAAAGATTTATGATGTAAATGTGTGATATAGTGGGAAAGAACTGACTGTTTTTTGGAATGCTGGTTTGCGTTTTGCGTTTGTTTTCGCAAAATGTCGTGGTAAGCAAGAGTCGCCACCGACTTTTATTTTATCCAACAAGGAAAGGAAAAAAGCACAGAAAAATTCCATTTTGAGATGTTTCTCGGGTTCGGGGGGTAGATTATAGAAAGGGAAGGTGTTAGCACCCTTTCTATCCGTGGTTATCCACGGGCTCTTAGGTACTTGCTCAAAGTGTTTTCAAAATTTCTTTTCTTTGTGTTTGTGGGTTTGAAAGAGTTTTTGTTTTGAAACGAGTGTAAGTGTGAAAATTTGTTTTGTTTTGAAAGAGCAAGTACTTAAGAACCATCTACCTACTCGAAAAAGGAATCAATCTGTGCTAATGTCCTTTAGTCAATGTTATCCCATTATTAGTGAGTAGGTAGCACCGTCGTTGGAGTTTAAAGGGTCAATTCGATTAAGGGACGTGCGGTCACCAAAGCAATGTTAGGATGCCTTAGCGGTAACCCTAATGTCTTAGATCATTTTTCTGAGGCAACCTTTTTGAGGCAACTATGATCTTTGGAAAAGAGGGCGACCTCTAAAACTTCCTATACTTAATGACCGCGTTCGAAGGAAACCAAGTGAGGTGTACCCTAAGAGTGCGCATGTGCGAGTGTGTTATTTTCAGTTTATTTTATCTTTGTACATGTCAATGGCTATCTATGTTGATTTTAGGTTTAAACATTTGATCTTGTCATGCATTCCCTATTATCAATCATCTAACAGTTTATAAGGTGCGGAAATTAAATTGCAGAAATTAAAACTAACTATTACAAGGCGTCGGGTATTTACATCGCCAAAAGCAACCCTTGAAATTAAAATACGGAAAGTAAATAAAACGATAAAATAATTAAATTGCTATTAAACTATTACATTACGGGAAACAGATACAATAATATGACCAAATGGATCGCGTGCAAGAAATTAAATCGGGTAAGTTTTTTAGGGTTTTGACCCTTTTGTTATTAAAGAAAAAGATTTTTGGTTTATTTTTGAATTAAAAGAAATAAAATTAAAATAATTATTGAATTAATAAATTAATTAATTAATTAATAAAAAAATATTTTTTTTTGGATTTTTGATATTTAAAAAAAGAAAATAAAATTAATCAATGTTAATAAAAACCTAATTATGTTTAAGTTAATTTTAATTATTTTACAAAAATGTGAAAGTTATTCTAAATTAGACTAAGTTAATTAAATTAATATTTATTTACAAAAATAAAAATGCTGGAAATTAATTTAATAAAGAAAATGTTTTTTTGGTTTTTAATTTTATTAAGAAAAAAAGTTTAATTGGTTAGTGATTAAAAAAAAAGACAAATAACAATAAATAAAAATAAGAAAATAATGAAATAGAAAACAAAACTCAGGGGGTTCTGGGCCCAAATTGGAGGTGAGATTAGGAGTTTTGTGGCCCATTAACGTTGGCCTGTATTGACCTTCTGGAATTCCATGCACACGCATTGACTTTGGCTCATGGTAGGCATTCAGTCTGGGCCACCAGATCTGGCCTGGGGCCATCTGGCAAGTGATTAGATGAGAGACCATGGTGCATTGCAATGCATGAGACGCGCTAGAATACCTGAAAGAAAATAATAACAAGGAATATGGGGACCTGGGATTCGAACCCAGGTCCTGTGAGTCATTGAACTAACGCCTTGCCAACTCAACCACTGCACTTCATTTGTATACCTAGTGGACAAATATTATAATATGGGAAACAAATTAATTATGCCAGAATTAAAACAAAAAACGCACGAAGTATGAATTGTCCAATGGGGGAGGGCCACGTCTTCATCTTCCTCGTTGAGACTTGGATATTTACCTGCGGATTTACATTCGCAGCTAAATCCGTAGCTGCATCCTAAAATCTATCCTAGGCCAAAGAAATTAATTCTAAGACCATAGTCATGCTCGTATAGGTCTCCTGAGCACGTCTATATCCATCAATGGCTCCAATTTTACCTGTAGCAAAAATGCCCAAAAACAAGAACCAAGAACCCTAGATTCGGGTATGGCACTACAGATCATATAAACACAATCAAATAATGCAGAAAGTTTAGAAATTGCACAAGGATCATGAATATGTCAATGATTTGTCAAGAAAATGCCAGAATGAGAGGTTGCGATTTCAAGTGCAGGGCGTTTTTTTGAAGGACTTACAACGCGATTGAGAGGGGGTGAGGGCTTGCTTTTGATTGCTTCTGACTCAGTGGATATCCAGCAAGTGACTGGCATTGAGATTTGGTTCTGAATTGGCCTATATGCACGATTTCAGATTCACACTTTTTCCAAGTTTTCTCAAGTTTGGTTCTTATGATTTTGTAGCCTCTAACCTCTAATTCGTGTGCCTTTGCATTGTATATGTATGCTGCACTATATTAGGTCAAGTTTTGGGTCTTGAATCTTTGTAAATCAATGCTTGGAGATATGATTTGATTCACCATTGATAACTTTCTTATTTGGTCCAAAATCCAATATTTTTGTACATGAAAAGCTTCAAACAAATTTGATTCAATTGATGATGATGATTAGTTCCTGAAATAGCCAAAATGAAATCAAGTAATCAATATTTGGATTTTATTGGATTTAAATTGATTTAAAATGAATTAATTCAATAAAAAATCAAATAAAATAGAAAAATTAATAAATGGACACAAGGCTGAAGTTAGGACACGTGTGTAGTGTGACAAGATCAAATCAAGTGGAAAGGAATGGGCCCATTTGACAAAATTTGAAGTTTTGGGGATAGTTGACTTTTGGCAATTTTGCAAAAATGCCCAACTTCAACAATGCATAACTTCTTCAATTTTGAACTTTTGGAAGGGTTCTTGGACTTTTTAGAAAGCCTGAGATGTCCTATAACCAACCCTTTTAGTATCATCTCATTTTGATGTTCCATGCTCAAGTTATAAGCTTTGGAAAAAAAGTGTTTTTGTTGACTTTCAAAAATGACCTATAATGTCCAAATTTGTAACTTTTTATGAGTGCATTTCTTGAACTTGGGGTGTGAAGATGGATTGTAGCAAATTGCATCCTCTTCAAAATGAGCTTCGGATGGGTCATTTCTCATAAAGTATGAGAAATTTATTCTTGGTCAAAGTTGAGTTGACTTTTCCTACAAAACCCTAATTTAGCAACTTTTGAGTCTTGATGAATTTTGAGCAATCCTTGATGAATCATGATCAACCATTGATAAAATGGTTAAATATCCTTCAAAATGAGAATGTTGACAAAAAATCTTGAAGTTTGACTATTTATAGGTCACAGTTGACTTTTGCCCTAGCACAGTCGATTTTTGGACCCTTTGAGCAATTGACTGACCAAACTTCCTCTGCAAGGCTTGAAATTTGACATAGATGATCTTGAGAACATATTAGATCCTTGGGGATAACTTGAGGTCATTTTGATGCAAGGACCTTGATGCAACACAAAACCTTAATTTGAGATTGACTGCCTTAGGAGATGATTTGACTGTCCAACTTTTGGGCAATCTTGAGCCACTTAGAGATTTTTCTTGCAATGTCTTGAGAAATATGAGAGGGAAAATTTTAGGGTGAAACAGCTGCCCCTGTTTAATTTTTTTAAACCTGAGAATATAGATTGGCTTTCGGGCCTTTCTTGATCCGAAGGTGAAAGATGATTGAACACTAGAGTGCCCAGAAATTTGCACTCGCATGAAGTGGTATCAGCATTGCGATGTCGGGAATGGGCTTACAGATGCAATTTCGAGATTGTTGATAGGTGGTCTGAACTTCGACTGGGATATGAATCAGGGAGATCTTATCGGTGATCTAACTAAACCAGAGGAGGTCTTAGATTAACTTTGACTGGATAGGCATCAGAAAAATCTTTAGGAATCGATTTAACTGGACCAGACAAGGTCTTGGAATAACTCTGACTGGATCGGCATCAGAAAAATATTTAGGAATTGATTTAACTGGACCAGACAAGGTCTTGGAATAACTTCAACTGGAATACGAATCAGGGAGATCTTATCGGCGATCTGACTGAACCAGAGGAGGTCTTGGATAAACTTTGACTGGATCGCCATCAGAAAAATCTTTAGGAATCAATTTAACTGGACCAGACAAGGTCTTGGAATAACTTCAACTGGAATACGAATTAGGGAGATCTTATCGGCGATCTGACTGAACCAAAGGAGGTCTTGGATAAACTTTGACTGGATCCGCATCAGAAAAATCTTTAGGAATCAATTTAACTGGACCAGACAAGGTCTTGGGATAACTCTGACTGGATTGGCATCAGAAAAATCTTTAGGAATCGATTTAACTGGACCAGACAAGGTCTTGGATTAACTTTGACTGGATCGGCATCAGGACAATCTTTAGGAATCGATTTAACTGGACTAGACAAGGTCTTGGATTAACTTTGACTGGATCGGTATCAGAAAAATCTTTAGGAATCGATTTAACTGGACCAGACAAAGTCTTGGATTAACTTTGATTGGATCGGCATCAGAAAAATCTTTAGGAATCGATTTAACTGGACCAGACAAGGTCTTTTGATATAGTTGAGAATTTAACTGCATCTTTCCTAAAAGGTAAAGGTCGGTCATATGCAATGCATGATATGGATCAAGAAATGATGTTCTCAACATAAATGAGATTGTATGGTATGATGCGTATATCCATGTATCATGATGTATGGAAATGTAATGCTTTAGCTGGGGAAAATAAATCCCGGATAGCTGCTGGAGAATAAAGTTGAATTCTTCGTTTCTGCTGGGGATGGTGAACGAAGGTGGCCGCGAGAATAAACCTGCAGGAAAAGATAACTTCATTGGTGAATAAACTGATGAGGAGATTACTCTAGGGAAGAGATGCTCTGCTGAGGATTCCGCTGATAATCTCTATTGGGGATAGATTACTGTTGTTGGTGATATTGAATCTGTTGAGGATTGATTTCCTGTTTGCGAAAGGAAAGAACTTCGCTGGGGATGATCTTTCAGTTGTGACTTGCTGGGGATAACCCTGCTAGACTTGCAGGGATAATCCTCTGAGCTTTGCTGGGAATGATCTTTGGAACTCGGCTGGGGAGAATTATTTTTGTACTCCGCTGGGGATAAACTTCCAGAGTCTACTGGGGATGATTCCACTGGGGAAGCTTTTTCAGACCGCGCTGGGGAAATATTTCAACTCCACTGGGGGTATCTTGTATTCTTCCGGGGAACATTCTTATACTCTACCAAGGAATATTAAGACTGCCGCGGATATCAAGTCTTTTTAGTGTTGATGGTAGATAAACCCTGCTTGGGGAGAGCTATCGTTACTATCTTACTCTGCGGGGAGTGAAAGTATCTTAGCCATATTCTTCAGCTGAATCTACCTTTGTACCCGGTGGACAGAGCAATTATACAGTTCGGACAATTCTTATTTGCCCTTGTTTCTGATATTACCAGTAATTCGTCTTTTGTTTCGCATGTAAATATTTATGAGCAGCAATTAATGTCAAATGCATATATCAAAAAGGAACATTGGACGTTCTTTGCAAACCAAAACAGATAAAGGAAAAACAGTTTGAAATTTCTTTGAGAATGAATTGTATTGATTTTGAAGTTTGGCCTGTAAATAGGCATTTTTGTACAAGAGTCTGACGTCCCAGTAAGAGAATGCCGCCGAACAAATAGAATTTATACAAATTGTGAAAATAAAACAAAACAGCTATGTGAATAATCCCACTGGGTTCTAACTCTGTTATTGCCTTTATGTCCTCGAGCATCTCATCAGTTTTCTACTTGGTTGAAGGTGAATCAGATTGATTAGCGCCGTCCGAGCCTGATAGTTGATACTGAAGTCAGGATGCCAGGTGATCTAATGAGACATAGTGTTACGCTTTGATACCTAATTTTTTCCTGGACCGCCCTTTCGGGTTTTCAGTCCACCGGGATACCCTTTTTTGCCCAAGCCGCCTTTTCAGGTTTTCGACTTGCCGGGTGTACAAATTTTTCATTTTCATCCCTTATTTTTTCCCGAACCCTTTTGGTTCGCCGGGAAGCCCTTATTTTTGCCTAGGTCAATCAACCTAGCGGGTCTTTTATTAGGCGTAGTATCTTTTTACTATGTCTGCATTGACGGGGTGAGGAAGATCGTCACCGTCCATGGTTGTTAGAATCATAGCTCCTCTTGAGAAAATGTTCTTAACCACAAATGGCCCTTCGTAAGTAGGGGTCCATTTGCCCCTGGGATCACCTTGAGGTAAGATAATGCGCTTGATTACCAGATCCCAAACTTGATACTCTTGTCGTCTAACTTTCTTGTTAAATGCCTTGATCATCCGTTTCTGGTACGTCTGACCATGACAAATAGCAGTAAGTCTCTTTTCGTAAATTAGGTTCAGCTGATCAAGTCAGGTCTGAATCCAATCATCTTCACTCAAACCTGCATCCCTCATGATTCAGAGAGAGGGTATCTGAACTTCGATGGGCAAGACAGCCTCCATACCATATACCAAGGAATATGGTGTTGCCCCTGTTGACGTCCGTGCTGAGGTACGGTACCCATGAAGAGCAAATGGTAACATCTCGTGCCAGTATTTGTATGTCATTGTCATCTTCTGCACAATCTTCTTAATGTTCTTATTAGCCGCTTCAACAGCCCCATTCATCTTCGGTCGGTAAGGAGAAGAGTTGTGATACTGTATCTTGAACTTCTCGTAGAGCTCAGTGATCATCTGGTTGTTGAGATTGGTACCATTGTCTGTAATGATCCTCTCTGGTACACCGTATTGACAGATTAGATTGTGTCGAATGAACCGTGCCAAGACGTTCTTGGTTACTGTAGCAAAGGAAGCTGCTTCAACCCATTTTGTAAAGTAATCAATTGCCACCAGGATGAAACGATGCCCGTTGGATGCTGTAGGTCTGATCTCGCCGATCATATCAATGCCCCACATTACAAAAGGCCAAGGTCCCGTCAAGACATTCAGAGGAACTGGAGGTATGTGCACCTTATCAGCATAGACCTGGCACTTGTGACATGTCCGAGAATGCTGATAACAGTTAGCTTCCATTGTGGACCAATAATATCCTGCCCGTAGGATTTTCTTTGCCATGGTGTGTCCACTGGAGTGATTTCCGAAAGTACCTTCATGTAAATCGGCCATGATCCTTTCTGCTTCGTTCTTATCCATACAATGCATAAGGTCGAATCATGGTTACGCTTGTAAAGGATGCCATTGCTGATGAAGAACTTCGCCGCGAACCTCCTCAGAAACATCTTGTCATTAACAGATGCACCCTCGGGGTACTCCTGAGCTTCAAGATACCTTTTCACCTCATGAAACCATGGTTTTTCTGTTACCTCTTCAGTCTCAATGTCACAGCAATGCGCAGGTTCGTCCAATCTTTCAATGATAATTCGGGGAGCCTCGTTGTCCCAATTGACCTTGAACATAAAAGACATCGTAGCTAGCGCGTCCGCCAACTGATTCTCCTCTCTAGGGAAGTGTTCAAAGGTTATCTCCTCGAAATGTGGAAGCCATGTCAACACATACTCCTTGTAAGGAATAAGGTTCGGGTGCTTCGTATCCCACTCGCCTTTGATCTGACTGATCACGAGAGCAGAATCTCCGAAGACACTTAGAAACTTAATCCTTAGGTCAATCGCTGCTCGAAGACCCATAATGCACGCCTCATACTCCGCCATGTTGTTGGTGCAGTTGAAACATAGTCGGGTGGTAAAAGGAGTATGTGAGCCTTTAAGAGATATGATCATGGTGCCAATGCCATTACCCAAAGCGTTCGAAGCCCCATGAAAGTACATAGACCATCGGGATCCTTCCTCAGGTCCTTCATCCGGTCCAGGTGTCTCACAGTCAGTTACCAACATGATATTCTCATCCGGGAATTCAAAATTCATAGACTGGTAATCATCCACTGCCTGATGTGCCAAATGGTCTGCCAACACACTTCCCTTAATTTCATTTTGGGTCGTATACTGGATGTCGTACTCAGTCAAGATCATCTTCCAACTTGCTATTCTTCCAGACAAAGCAGGCTTCTCGAAGATATACTTGATTGGATCCATCTTTGATATCAACAGGGTAGTGTGAGTCAGCATATACTGTCTTAGCCGGCGAACAGCCCATGCCAAAGCGCAGCAAGTTTTCTCGAGCAACGAGTATCGGGTCTCGCAGTCGGTAAACTTTTTGCTAAGGTAATAAATAGAATGCTCTTTTCGGCCAGACTCGTCATGTTGACCCAACACACACCCCATTGAGTTGTCGAGTACTGTCAAGTATAAGATCATAGGTCTCCCCTCAACCGGTGGCATCAGAATAGGTGGCTCTTGGAGATGCTCTTTGATCCTTTTGAAAGCGGCCTGGAATTCATCATTCCAACGTACTACTTGATCTTTCTTCAGCAGCTTGAAGATTGGCTCACAAGTAGCAGTCAGGTGCAAGATGAATCGGGCAATGTAGTTCAGTCGTCCCAGGAAGCCTCTGACTTCTTTCTCTATTCTGGGAGCTGGCATCTCCTGTATAGCTTTCACCTTTGCAGGATCCACTTGAATACCTTTGTCGCTCACGATGAAACCCAGTAACTTACCAGATCTCACCCCGAAGGTGCACTTATTCGGGTTCAACCTCAGCTTGTACAACTTCAACCTGTCAAACAACTTCTGCAGATGGTCAAGATGTTCCTCCTTAGTCTGGGACCTTGCAATCATATCATTAACGTATACTTCAATCTCATGATGGATCATGTCATGAAACAAAGCAACCATGGAACGCTGATACGTTGCCCCAGCATTCTTCAATCCAAAAGGCATGACCTTGTAGCAAAAGGTACCCCATTGAGTAACAAAGGTGGTCTTCTCCATGCCTTCGAGAGCCATTTTAATCTGATTATAACCGGAGAATCCATCCATAAAGGAGAATACCTTATGCTGAGCGGTGTTGTCAACCAGAACGTCGATATGAGGTAGAGGAAAATCATCCTTGGGGCTTGCCCTGTTCAGATCCCTATAGTCAACACACATTCGAACCTTACCATCCTTATTTGGTACAGGAACCACATTGGCCACCCATTGTGGGTAAGAGGTCACTGCTAGAAAACCGGCGTCAAACTGTTTCATAACTTCAGCCTTGATTTTCTCAGACATCTCTGGGCGCATTCGGCGGACCTTCTGTTTCACTGGAGGACAATCTTCCTTGGTAGGCAGGCGATGAACCACAATATCGGTATCCAACCCAGGCATATCTTCGTAAGACCAGGCAAAGATCTCAACGTAGTCACGCAGCATCTGAATCAACCGTTTCTTCACACTAAGCTCCAGATTTGCACCAATCTTGAACTCTTTCTTGTCTTCCCCTGTACCCAGATTCACTGATTCCACCGGCTCTTCGTGCGACTGAATGGCCCTCTCTTCCTGAATTAACAGTCTTGCAAGTTCACCAGGCACTTCGCAATCATCTTCACCTTCGTCTTTGGCTAAGTTGATCGGACTTTCGAAGTCATAACTGGCAGTAGCAGAGTTGTTACCAGTGAGATCCGGAGTGGATGTAGACCTATATATGTGAGTGTGTGTAAAATAGCTATTTTGCAATATATAATAAAGAAAAACAAGGAGCGCAAAATTTTAAATGCAAGAACATCCAATGATTTTATTAATGATATATGAAAATGAAACACATAAAGCCCTTACAAATGAAGCCACGATGCCTCGGGTAAGACATTGGGCCATAGAGTTTAAAACATTGTCTGTTACATATTCAAAACAAAAAGTCTCATTATTGGGTGATAACAGAAACGGTAGTAGTATAGATCCAACTGTCAATGTCAAACTCATCATCATCGTCATCCCTGATAGCATTCACCCCTGCATCTTGTTTAGGCTTTTCTGGTGCTCCGAACTCGATCTCCTTAGCATCAATCAAGTCCTGTACCTTGTTCTTCAAAGACCAACAATCATCTGTATTATGCCCTGGGCTATCAGAGTGAAAAGCACAGCGGGCATTAGGGTTGTACTTTGGTGATGTTGTATTTGGATTCTTCGGGGCTTCCCTTGGAATCACTAGGTTGGTCTTTAATAACTATGGAAGAATCTGAGACAAAGTCATGTTGAGACGGGTGAATTACCTTCGCGGTTTCTCGTCCTTTTGTTAATTATTGTGCTGAGGAGCACTAGCAGGTCTTGAAATAACAATCGCATTAATAGCTTGGCGATGTTCAGGTCTACTCTGGCTTTTCGAATTGTAGACAACACTGGACTCTTTCTTAAAAGGCTTCTTCTCGGTGCTCGATGAAGCACCCTTTTGTATATTACCAACCTTAATACCAGCCTCAATCCTCTCACCGGTCATAATTAGCTCTGTAAACCCAGACGAAGAGCTTCCAATCAGGTGGTTGAAAAATGGACCAGACAAGGTCCCCAAAAACATATCCACAAGTTCCCGATTAGCCAAGGGTGGTTGCACTCTTCCAGCGAGGTCTCTCCACTTCTGGGCATAATCTTTGAAACCTTCACCCGTTCCCATTGACATACCCTAGAGTTGGGTACGCGTGGGAGCGAGGTCGGAATTGTATTGATACTGCATGTAGAAAGCAGTAGCCAAATCTTCCCAACTACGGATACTGGCTCCGTCCAACTGGTAAAACCATTCAAGCTGAGTCCCTAAGAGACTGTCTTGAAAGAAGTGGATCCAAAGGTTCTTATCAGCGGTGTACGGCTGAATCTTCCTTACATATGACCGGAGGTGCAGCTTTGGACAAGAAACTCTGTCATACTTAGCAAAGGATGGTGCCTTGAACTTGTGGGGAATTACCACCCCAGATGATAGACCCAGATCACCAAAGTCCAGACCAGGCACCTTCTGAACTTCCATCGCACTCAACCGGTCTTCCAGTTGCTTGTATCTATCCTCAGTAGGAGGATACTGGTCTTCGTCGAAGTCCGTCTCGCAGTCGGAGACCACAGGGCTAGGAGCCCTCCTTTCCTATTGACTATCTTTCCCTCCAGATGAGGTGGTCAAATCATCCTCCTCCCGTAGCTTGTTTCCAAACTTGTGACCTGTGCTAAACAAGACTGCCCTCTTCTTCTTCTTCTTCTTCTTCTTCTCTTTCAGAATCAGGGTCTTCAGATCTTGCTGACCCTTAGCTAGATTCATGAACAACTCTTGGAATTGGGCATTATGGGCCTGGAGGGCCTTGATGGCTTGCTAAGTTGAAGGTTCAGCAGACATGATGAGTGCTGAAATAAACAGCGAAGAAGATAAGAGACCTGTAATAGGTACCTGTTATGGAGTGCATGGGATGAAATGCGTATGACATGATTTCAAAGACAATCGGGAGATTCAAATTCATAAACAAGAAATGAAACACACTTTATTAGATAAACTTTGAAATTCAAATTGTTCAACAAATTGCCCTTAAGGCGTTACAAGAAAGGAAATACTGAAAAGTAAATAAAAACTGGAAAGGAAACAATCAAAGGACAATCAGTGCTCCCATGGTCTCTTCTTGTCGGTGCGGACATAGTCATTGAGAATCTTCTCATTCTCCAGCTGCCTAGTCAACCTCTGGATCTTCTGCTCTTTCTCGTTGAACTTTTCTCGGTAAGCATCTTGTTCTTCTCTCAGTTGCATCCAAGACCTTTTCAGTGCCCCAATGTCAGTGGGCATGTAAGGGTGGAGGATGGTAGGAAGAACCCCCTCTTCATTAGCAACTTCAACAATGATAGGCAGGACAGCTTCATATGGCATACCCAGCTTTTGGGCACGGATACGGACCCATATGAGATATGGCTCCATTGGAAGAGAAGTCTTGGGACCCAGCTCATGTGGATCAGATCTGTGAACTCTATCCCAAGCCCTTATGAATCTGCGGCGTTGCTCGTCGCTATCCCCTTGAAAATCAAAGATGATACTTGGCATTAGCAGCTCATGAGGTCCTTCTCTTCTGGCTCTCCCAAACTGACGTAAGGCCAAGCACAGATTATAAGAAATTCCTCCATGGGTTCCTATCAGTGGAACATTGGGGTACTCCCTACAATGATCAATAATAACCACCTCGTCCATACCCTTGAGAGTCCAAATGATATCATTATGAGAGAGAGACATAACCCTATAAGCCCAGCCCATGCCTTCTTTGTTCTTCAGCACTGACTTGGGAAGGTGCGAAATAAACCACCTCGCCAATAATGGAGCAAAGCACATCAAGGTTCCCCGCTTACGAGTAGTACGGGCGTAGAGCTGATGAAGAATATCACCCAAGAGAGTGGGTACATGATTACGAGAGATGAAGATTTTCACTGCATTCACATCAACAAAGGAGTCAGAGTTCGGAAACAATACCAAGCCATATATCAGAAGAGCCAGAATATCTTCGAATTCCTTGAAGTCTAGACTATCCCATAAATAATTAGCCTTACCAACCAAGAACTTAGTCAGAAAGCCCTTTGCTCCACTTCTAGTCTCCCAATTAGTCATTACCTCATCCTTTGTCAAATGAAGGGCTAAAGCAATCTCTTCGGGCCCAAGGGCCTTCTCCCAACCAGTAAACGGGGTCTGCTCCCGAATAGAGATACCGAGCAGATCGGAGAACTCTTCTAAGGTAGGAACCAACTGGTAGTCCTGAAAAGTAAAGCAATGGTACAACAGATCATAGAACTGGACTACGACACTCATCATTTACTCATCCAATTTGGAGGTAACTAGACTGATAAGGTACCCATGTCTTCTGATGAAGGAGGTAGTATTAGGCATCTTTGCAATCAGTTCTTTAAGCATGGTGGGAACCTGGACAAAGTTGATCTGGATGGTATTCCTATGCATGGGCATCATGACCTACAAAACAGAACAAAGATGAATCCATCCTGTCTTTGAAATAGGTTAGTCCAATGCAAGATGTATGCAATGTTATGATGTCATGATAGAAAGCACATCACAAGTATCCACAAATAGCAAACATGGTAAAGGCACACAAGTCACATAGAGAGCCCTTAGATTTCAGGATGGCAAGGAGCTTAGGTACTACCCTCTTTCAGTTCAGTTGGTTTAAACCTATCCTAAAAATAGTAACCAAGTTCTAGAGGATCTCAATATCACTGACTACCCTCGATCGGTCATAATTCCAGTTTAGCAACCTTTTCTTGCAGCCAGAATCATCGCGAGAGTTTATTCTCAATAAGTGTAGCATACTGCTACTGTTCTATGGCCAAGTTGGTCAATTTAAAGGTTCTAGGGTCAGTTGGTGCTTAATGACCCCTTAGATGACCCATATTCTCCTCGTTCCAACACAAGGGATATCGGTACAATCTAAAGTGCCACACTGTGATACGGTGGGAGAACTGACTTGAGGTTTTGCGTTTGTGTTCGCACTTGTTCGGTTTAGCAAGATTCGCCACTGACTTTTTATTTATCCTAAGGAAAGGTCAAAAAGCACAGGAAAGACCTTTGAGATGTTTTCGTGGGTTCGGGGGGTAGATTATGAAAAGGGAAGGTGCTAGCACCCTTTTCATCCCTGGTTATCCATGGGCTCTTAGTTACTTGTTTTAGATCACTTGCCTTTTCTTTTCAATTGTGTGAAATGGTGCTTTGTGTGTGGTTTTGAAAATGTTTTGAAGAAGATGCCTTGTCTAGGCAACCATTGTAACAATTCTTTACTCGAATGTTTTACAAAGGTGTTTGTCTTTTTGAAAAGATATTTCAATGTTTTGAAAGTTTGTTTTGAAATTGTATGGAGATGTGTGTTTGAAAATGGCAAGTGTGTTTTACAAGTTTGATCAAGTAACTAAGAGTTTGTCTACCCTAAATTTACTCAAAGATCTTTCTCATGTTTTAACCCTTTTAACAGTGTTGTTTCACCATTGTGTTTGGTGAACAACCTTGTGTTAGGATGTTAACGGGACAGGCGCGGGTCATCGTATACAATCATTGAAAGCAACTTGTGAGACGCTCTAGCAATTTTTTGTAAGGGACGAGATCGTTTTATCGAAGGCAACATCGAGGGTCATCGAGGGACTAACGATCTTTGTTTATCGAAGGGACGTTTTCTAGAGTGTCTCATACTCGAGGGACATGATTGCATTTTTCCGAGGCAACAAGAGAGGTTACCCTAGAGGTGCAAGTGTGAATTTTGTATTGATTTTCATGCATTTGTCTTGTATTAGGTTATCTAGCGGTTGATTTTGAATCTTCGCATACAAACCCTAATTACTATACAGTATATAGAAAGCGATAAATTGCGGGAATTTAAAGTCTAAGCTATTACAAATAAGTATTCGGGGATGGGGGTACAAATGTTTACAAATGGGGATGAGTCTTATTAGGATAGTAGTGTCCAAATATTATTTACAACCAAATCGAATCATCGCATTCTCAATGTAAAAATATAGCAAGGTATAAGAATAAAGAGAATCAAAAGCAAAGTGTGATGCACATGATTATTTACAAGTGATCAAAATATTAACCTAATGCAAAATTAAGTATTTATTATTATTTTTATGTTTTTGTTAATTATGTATAAACAAAAGTTTTAGTGAAAAAGAAAATTTTAACTTAATAAAAAAATCTATTGTTTATGTATTTGTTAATGTTTTTTAGAAATTTATATAAAAAGATTTATTAAACAAAAAAAGTTTTAAGACAAAAAATATATTAACCTAATAAATCTAATATTTATATATTTTAAGTGTAATAAAAAGTATTGTTAAAATAAATATGAAAAACTAATACATTATCTATTTAACAAGAAAAAAATCAGGAATTAAGTTATATAAAAAAAGAAAATAAAGTGATTTGTGAACCTAAATAAAAGAAATTAGATGGGCTTTTGTGGGATATATTCTTGGCCCAAAATGCAAAACAAGCAGATTTTAAAAGAAAAAGGGGGTGTATGTTCCAGAAAGGAGGTTGGGCTTAACAGTTTAGTGGGGCAGAGGCCCAAAACACGTTTGATAATGTTTTTGTTTGTTAGGGTTCACATTTGTTTGCTTCAGAGTTAGGGTTTGTATTGAACGGCGCCATTCCCTTCCTTCTTCATCGTCCTCTTCGTTCTCAACCAAACGTGAGCTTCTGACTAACTCCTCCCATGCTTGGCTACTGGACGCCGCCTCCAACCTCTCCTCTCTTCACGACTTGCTCAAGGCGATGATTCAAAAAAGGTAACGATTTCGTTTTATCGCGTTTTAGGGTTCTGGATTCATGCATGTTTTTACATATTCTGATCTTTTGTATTATTTGTTTTTGTGAGGTGTAAAAAGGAAGGAGGACAATACCTTTAGGGTTTGTTGTTGGAGAGGAAGAGGAGAGTTTGGACATGAGGCTCCTTAGGCGGCCAAGGCGAGGGAGGCTGTGATGCTGAGAGCTTGCTAGCTTGTCTGGTATTCCGTATCTTTTTGCTTCTTGATGTTTTATGATGATGCTATAAATCTGAAAACCCTAGGGCACTTCACTTCTGCATCTTCTTTTCTTCTTCTGAATACGTGCTTCTGTTTAGCCTATGATGAACATATTCTGAGGTTGTTATTTTTGCTGCTTGGATATTTGGATGGATTGAAGGGTTGTTGGTACAGGTTTATTGTTTGGGGGGCTTGCTTCTTTGAGGCAAGCTCGTTTGTTTGAAACTAGCAGTTTGATAGGCTTGAGGATGAACAAGCTTTGGTTTGCTTAGGCTTGAGCAGGTTTCAGGGCTTATGCAGACTTGTATGGATTGTTTGGCTGGGAGGAAAACAGGCCTCAAGGCTTGCTTTTTGGTTACACGCCTGTTGATATTTTGGTTTATTGTGCAGTTGGCTTCAGGTTTATGTGTTTATGCAGGTTGCAGTTTGTAACTTGGTTAGTAATAAGCAGGCTGTTTGTTTGCTTGCTTAGGCTTGCTTAGGCTTGAACAGTTTGACAGGTTTCAAAGGCTTGTGGTTTGAAACAGGTTTTGAGGCTACAGGCTTGCTGTTGTTTGCTTCTGGTTTGAGGCAAGTTTGAAACTGAACAAGTTTTGAGGCTTATTCTCACACAGGTTTTGTGGTATATTTTCTTTGTATTCTTTGTATCCTGCCCCCATTTTTAACAGTGTTGATTCTGTTATATTTATCTCTAAGCATTCCTGTAAGCCTCTACTTCTCTCTCTCTTTTCTCTCTCTATCAGAAAAGCATATTTTAATGCTTTAGAATAGCTGTCTCTGAAAAGGTTTTTGGCTAGAAAATGATGATAAAATGTACTCTTACAAGCTTGCTTGCATCTTGTCTTTCCTCTGCATATCTTCTTGCCTCCAGATTTTCTGCATTGCTTTTGTGTACTTGTTGACAACTTTATTGGCTTTTGATATCTTTTGATATCTTCTTGACAGTTTGGTAGCTTCTTTGGACAGTTTTGACAGCTTAGTTGACATTTTGAACTTGGGCAACTTGTTTGTTCAGTTTGAACTTTGGCATATTCAGTTTGTACATGTGCAGCTTGTTTGAATTTTTTACTTGGCTGTTCAGTTTGCCTTGTTTGAATTTATGCATTTTTGTGCATTTTGTTTAACATGCTGCCTTGTATTTAATTCATATGCTTGCAAACATATTTTATTTCCCTCTTTGTGAACCAAGAAGAAAGTCTTCTTGCAATTTGCAGAGAGGACGAACAAACTGATTCCGGCCAACACTTTTAATGATGAGTTTTTATGATTAACTGTCTGAAAAATACCTTTTTAATTCATTTGTATTGCTTTCTTTCTTCTATCTTTGCAGGTAAATATCAGTTGGGCAAAGGAAGCAACAGTAGAAGACTGAAGACTTAGGATAGATTTATTTTCTCTTTCAATTGTTTGTAATAAACATTATTATAAATACTGTAAATAAATTTACTGTATTCAAATAACCCTTGTAACAACAATTAAAAGTGAATAAAAAATCTTTTGTCAGATAATTCCTTATTTCACTGTCTATTTAATTATTTAAGTTTCTTGAATTAAAATAACCGGAAGTACATCCCAATTATTCTAACTTAGATAAAATAAATAATTAATAAACACCGTAGTGTTGCAACTTCGCATTAATCAATAGTACACCCGGCATTCCAAATAACCAATAGCATTGCACAGTCAAACAAACAAACGTCCACACGCCCTTTCCTTTACTGATCAAACTAAAGCTTCAAACTTTCAATCAGAAACCTCAACTTCTATCCCAGAGGTTCAGATTTTGAGAAACAAACTGAAATCTTGAACAGGCATCAAAGCAGTGTGACAGCCAATTAAGACACTGTGGATTCAAATTCTTCTGAAAATGCGCGTGCAAACCCTAATTCTTGATTTATTGTCAAAGAAGCGTCTGCTTGATCAAACCCCGAGTCAAACTCAACCAAATCAATAGAAACCCTAATAATCTGCTTGGACTGATTCAAAAGTTAATGGAAACCCTAATTTTGTTTGACTGATAAGAAAAGTTGGTTTGACCGATTCTTAAGCCAATCTGAAAAATCAGGAAAAGCCCGAAGCTGTGATTTCTTGTGAAAAAGAGAAAGGGCAAATTTTTGGGGTACAACAGTTGCCCCTGTTCAATCTTGTTGAACCTGAAGAGTTAGATTGGCAGTTTTGTCGTTCACGACTCGAAGGTAAAAGGAGATTGGACACTAGAGTGCCCAAAACAATTTGCACTCGTCAAAGCGTAGTTTAGGGAATGGGCTTAAAGATTCCATTTGGAGATGGGCTTAAAGATGCCATCTGGAGATGTGACAGAATCTTGTCGGGGGATGGGCTTAGAGATGCCATCCAAGAATTCTTGTTGAATTGTAATTTGGTAAGTTGAAAGAAGGAACTTGTGTAGGGTTTCCTGATGATGAGTCCGTGTAAAATTGCATCTGAATTGAGAAGGAACCGTTGTAGGGTTGCCTGATGATGAGTCCGTTTAAAACTACATCTGAATTGAGAAGGAACCGGTGTAGGGTTTCCTGATGATGAGTCCGTGTAAAACTACATCTGGATAATTGTTAATGATAGCCTTTTATTCTTATCCTGAAAAGGACAAAATGTTAGCTAAACACAAAGTTATGTTGCATGATATGTATGATGCAATGAATTGTACTTCATCAATGTTTATGATATAAATGTAATGGATGCGCATGTAAGCTGAGTAGCTGTCTTGCTGAGGAAGATAAATCCTGGATAATGAAATCTTTGACTGCTGCCGGGGAAAGTAAACCCTTGACTGCTGCAGGGGATTGAAAATCCTTTGATCGTCGAAAATGAGAAGTCCTGGGACCACTGTTGGGGAATCAGGAGCTTGGGTTGTATGCCAATCTACTGGGGATTCCCGTCTTGAGGAGATCTTCACTGGGGAATATCTGAATATCCTGTGAGGAACTGAGAATGAGAGTCTTCATTCTGCTTGGGGAATAAGAATTCCGTGGGAATATCAGGAACTCAGGTTATATACCACTTTGAGAATGAGAATCTTCATTCTGTTAAGGGTCAGAAATTGGGAGTATACCAATCTTCTGAGGCTTCAAGGATGAGAATCTTCATTCTGTTAACGGTCAGAAACTGGGAGTATACCAATTTTCTGAGGTTTTAAGGATGAGAGTCTTCAATCTGTTAAGGGTCATAAATTGGGAGTATACCAATCTTCTGAGGTTTCAAGGATGAGAATCTTCATTCTGTTAACGGTCAGAAACTGGGAGTATACCAATCTTCTGAGGTTTTAAGGATGAGAGTCTTCATTCTTGAGAGAAACAAATTTTTAGGAGCTTCAATTGTCCGTTATTCTGTTGGTGGTTGTAACTGTTATCTGGTCGATCTCCAGGCTTTCACAGAAACTTGTATTGCTATCTGGTCGTAATCCAGGCTTCACAAAAATTTGTATTGCTATCTGGTCGAAATCCAGGCTTCACAAAAACTTGTATTGCTATCTGGTCGAAATCCAGGCTTAACAATAACTTGTTGAGCTGTTATCCGGTCGAATCCGGGCTTCACGGCTTGTGTTAAAGATATACCACTATCTGGTCGACTCTAGGCTTTGTAGTATTCTTGGCTGCTGTCTGGTCGTAATCTAGGCTTCACAGAAACTTGTATTGCTATCTGGTCGTAATCCAGGCTTCACAATAATTTGTTGGGGATTAAACTATTATCTGGTCGAATCCGGGCTTCATAGCTTGCTCTTAGGAGATACCACTATCTGGTCGTAATCTAGGCTTCGCGGTAGTCTGATACTGTAACTGGGATCTGAATGAGTGACAGAATGGCTACCGTGTCTGGAGCGTATCTGAAACTGTATCTTGGAGTTGAGATCTGTATGAGTAGCAGAATGACTTCCGTATCTGGAGTGTATCTGAAACTGTAATTGGGATCTGAATGAGTGACAGAATGGCTACCGTGTCTGGAGCGTATCTGAAACTGTATCTTGGAGTTGAGATCTGTATGAGTAGCAGAATGACTTCCGTATCTGGAGTGTATCTGAAACTGTAACTGGGATCTAAATGAGTGACAGAATGGCTACCGTGTCTGGAGCGTATCTGAAACTGTATCTTGGAGTTGAGATCTGTATGAGTAGCAGAATGACTTCCGTATCTGGAGTGTATCTGAAACTATAACTGGGATCTGAATGAGTGACAGAATGGCTACCGTGTCTGGAGCATATCTGAAACTGTATCTTGGAGTTGAGATCTGTATGAGTAGCAGAATGACTTCCGTATCTGGAGTGTATCTGAAACTGTAACTGGGATCTAAATGAGTGACAAAATGGCTACCGTGTCTGGAGCGTATCTGAAATTGTATCTTGGAGTTGAGATTTGTATGAGTAGCAGAATGACTTCCGTATCTGGAGTGTATCTGAAACTCTAACTGGGATCTAAATGAGTGACAGAATGGCTACCGTGTCTGGAGCGTATCTGAAACTGTATCTTCCAACAGGTGATGAAGGAATTTGTGATGTTGATCGTAACTTCCAGCAGGTGATGAAGGAAATTTTGAACGACCTAGAGATTGACATTCGAATGCCCCAAGTGATGATGAAGGAGACTTGCCCCAAGTTCACTGAACTTTTGAGAGATTTGTTGAAATCTTGACTGGACTGCCCCAGGTTAAATGGACTTTGAAAGATTTATTGAAATCTTGACTGGACTGCGCCAGGTTTGTTGGACAATACCAAACCAAGTCTCTTTTTGTTGACGGGAGATTTTTGTAATGGGAGTATCGTCCCACTTGAAATGATTTTACTCACTGAGAGAGCTTTCGTTCCTCCGAACATTCACTGTATGAATTTCTTTGCTGTTAAACAAGTAAACCATGTGCAAACAACGATATTCAAATAATGCAAAGTTTATGTTTGTCTCGAAGTTTTGAAAAATGCGTTTTTTAGCAGAAAACTTTTTATAAGACAAATTCAACACAAGATTTAGGGCAAAGCCTTACAGGAGTCAGGATACCTTTTGTAACAGTATGCTTTCGAACTAACCCATGCTTCAGTTAGGACTTTTGAAAGGTTGTAACGTAGCCTGGTTCACGGTTTAAGAAACAAAGGATAAAGGCTCAAAGTATATTTGTACCCACCCGCTCTTCGTAATGTCCTTCAGTCCTAAACTCAGTTAATTTGTACGTCTAACTCTATTCGAGTTTGGAACGATTTTTTTGGTGATGGTTCACACCAGTTGGATTTTGGAAGGAAGTCATTTTTTTTCTTTTCTTTTGTAACATTTTTCATGTTATGGAGGATTTGTACTGACCTCGTTCTTTTGATTTGTTATCCCTAACTTTTGCCTGATTATTCCTGTTTTCGAGATTACAGTCAGCGGGATGCCCCTGCTTTCTTAAGCCTCCTTTGTAGGTTTTGGCTTAGTGGGCTTTTCTCTTTTGAGAGATAATGACCGCCTATGAGATAAGGAACCATCACTATCATTTGATTACAAAGGAATGTTTTTTTTTTATGTTGTTTGTTGTATTACGAACTGAGAGTTTGCGACTTCAATGCGCATCCTTTTTTGGATTAACTGAGAGACTACCTTGCCCCAGGTTTAAATCAAAGGTTTCAATTTGTTTAGAATAGAAAAATCCGACTTCTTTGGCTCGAAGGGGTTGACTAGGGATTATCTTCCTTATGACTCCAGTGTTTAGGACTTGAAAGAAATGCCTGTACATCATCAGCGAGGTCTGTTCAAAAGCATATTGTATGAGATTATGGTATTGTTTCGTCATCCTCCCTCTAAAGGCTTGCAACTTTTTATCAAGAGTTAAATATCATAAAGAAAGCATAAGAGTAGTGAAAACGAATGGATGAATTCAAGACAACCATATGCAATGCATTAATGAAACAGAGTTTGACATCAACAGATAATTGTTTGAATAACAAAAGAAATTACAAATTGAGAATTCAAATGGAACAAAAGTCTCTCAGTTCGAGCTTTGTCATTTCAGGTGGAGAAACCCTTAACGGAAGATTTTCATCTCGCCATCCGGCATGAATTTCAGCACTCCATTGTCAATCAAGTCTTGGATCTTGTTCTTCAAGGCCCAACAGTCGTCGATGTCATATCCAGGACTATAGGAGTGGTATACACAAAACGCGTCAGGATGATAGCTAGGAGCAGAGGTATTGGGCTTCCGAATAGGATCCCTTAAAGCAGTCAGATTGACCTCCAACAAGTGTTCCAGTATTAGAGATGATGGTATGTCAGTCTCAGTGAACTGTCTTCCAGACGTATTTTGCTTACGCCGATTACCCCGTTGACACTGACGCGGTTGTTGGTGGGCTTGTGACCCTGAAGCAAGTAGAGGATCCTTTCCCTTATCTTCTTGTCTTAAAGGGGGTTGAATGATGACTTGATATTCAACCTCAGACGTTTGCCCCACTTTGTTGTCCCGAAGCAGTTTGTTGACGAGAACCCTGAGCTCCTCTTGTCTTTGAGTCAAGTCTTGGATGAGAGCCATCTGGCCCACCAGTTGTCCCATCATCTGGATCCTCATTGCAGTCAGCTCAAACTGAAGTTCTTCCAACTGATCACTCCTGGCATTGCTTGAATTCCCCTGGACCATGCCCCTTGTGAGGAGAGCTTTCACTTCTTCTTGCCCCTGGGACAGGTTCAAGAACATTTCTTGAAGTTGAGCATTTTGGTCTTGGATATCCTTGACAGTCCTCTCTAGAGCCATCTCTACTGAAATAAACAGTAGGAGAATAAGGAAACCTGAAAAGGAAAAACTGTTATGATGCAATTCATGATATGTGGATGCATGTTTTCAAGAATCTCTTGGGGTAAACACAAGAAAAATGTTAGAGGTTGAACTTTGATCCACTTCTTTGATTGGAGAACTTTGTAGCAGTGGATGTCTTTCCACGAGAATCAAGCTCACCATGTCAAGGGGTCATAGCTCCTGATTCAAGTTGTTGCACTTGATCTTTGATGGCATTTGTTTAGAGGAGAAAACCTCTTGTCCTTTAGTAGACGTCTGGTTCAACGTGACCCTGTATCAAAAGACCCTCGAGATCCTTGAAATGGTTATTGAAAATGCTATGGTATGATGTTATGATGTTATGTACATGTATGCGAAAGTAAGTAAGTGTATATACAGATAATCATATTCACACAGAGCAAACAAGTCCTTAGGTTTAGGCTTGCATGAGGTTTGTAGGTAAGTACTCTCTTGAAGTTAGTTGGCTCATCCTGTCCTAAAATAGAAACCGGGTTCTAAGGAGCTCAATATCATTGGATTATTTTCTATGTTCATTTTTTTGGTTTAGCCACTTAACTGGCAACCAAAATATTCCAAGAAAACAATCCTCAATGAGTGTAGTATCGAGTATCTACCAACTTCGGACTGCACCAAAGTCGGTCATCTCACTACCCCTAAAAAGGCCAAGATGGTCAAGTAAGGTTCTAAGAGTTCGTTAGTGCTTCATGACATCACTCAGCGGCCCCGTATTCTCCTTGACTACTCAAGGGCTACCGATACTCACAAATATGTCACACTAACATAGCTAGTGCTTCAACCATGTCGGTATACCCCGCACAGTTCCCTCACAGTTTATTGCTATTTACCTAAGAAGGTGCCCCAAATCCGGGTGTAGGATTTACAACAAACCCAAACAAGGAACCCAAAAATTAAAGCAATCAAAGCAATCAAAGCAAGCATGTATAGGTGATCTAAAACCCTAAGGTAACCCCACTTTTTAGAATTTTGTCCCCAGCAGAGTCGCCATTTCTGTGATACGGTGGGAGAACTGACTTGAGGTTTTGCGTTTGTGTTCGCACTTGTTCGGTTTAGCAAGAGTCGCCACCGACTTTTTATTTATCCTAAGGAAAGGTCAAAAAGCACAGGAAAGACCTTTGAGATGTTTTCGTGGGTTCGGGGGGTAGATTATGAAAAGGGAAGGTGCTAGCACCCTTTTCATCCATGGTTATCCATGGGCTCTTAGTTACTTGTTTTAGATCACTTGCCTTTGCTTTTCAATTGTGTGAAATGGTGCTTTGTGTGTGGTTTTGAAAATGTTTTGAAGAAGATGCCTTGTCTAGGCAACCATTGTAACAATTCTTTACTCGAATGTTTTACAAAGGTGTTTGTCTTTTTGAAAAGATATTTCAATATTTTGAAAGTTTGTTTTGAAATTGTGTGGAGATGTGTGTTGGAAAATGGCAAGTGTGTTTTGCAAGTTTGATCAAGTAACTAAGAGTTTGTTTACCCTAAATTTACTCAAAGATCTTTCTCATGTTTTAACCCTTTTAACAGTGTTGTTTCACCATTGTGTTTGGTGAACAACCTTGTGTTAGGATGTTAACGGGACAGGCGCGGGTCATTGTATACAATCATTGAAAGCAACTTGTGAGACGCTCTAGCAATTTTTTGTAAGGGACGAGATCGTTTTATCGAAGGCAACATCGAGGGTCATCGAGGGACTAACGATCTTTGTTTATCGAAGGGACGTTTGCTAGAGTGTCTCATACTCGAGGGACATGATTGCATTTTTCCGAGGCAACAAGAGAGGTTACCCTAGAGGTGCAAGTGTGAATTGTGTATTGATTTTCATGCATTTGTCTTGTATTAGGTTATCTAGCGGTTGATTTTGAATCTTCACATACAAACCCTAATTACTAAACAGTATATAGAAAGCGATAAATTGCGGGAATTTAAAGTCTAAGCTATTACAAATAAGTATCCGGGGATGGGGGTACAAATGTTTACAAATGGGGTTGACTCTTATTAGGATAGTAGTGTCCAAATATTATTTACAACCAAATCGAATCATCGCATTCTCAATGTAAAAATATAGCAAGGTATAAGAATAAAGAGAATCAAAAGCAAAGTGTGATGCACATGATTATTTACAAGTGATCAAAATATTAACCTAATGCAAAATTAAGTATTTATTATTATTTTTATGTTTTTGTTAATTATGTATAAACAAAAGTTTTAGTGAAAAAGAAAATTTTAACTTAATAAAAAAATCTAATGTTTATGTATTTGTTAATGTTTTTTAGAAATTTATATAAAAAGATTTATTAAACAAAAAAAGTTTTAAGACAAAAAATCTATTAACCTAATAAATCTAATATTTATATATTTTAAGTGTAATAAAAAGTATTGTTAAAATAAATATGAAAAATTAATACATTATCTATTTAACAAGAAAAAATCAGGAATTAAGTTATATAAAAAAAGAAAATAAAGTGATTTGTGAACCTAAATAAAAGAAATTAGATGGGCTTTTGTGGGATATATTCTTGGCCCAAAATGCAAAACAGGCAAATTTTAAAAGAAAAAGGGGGTGTATATGCCAGAAAGGAGGATGGGCTTAACAGTTTAGTGGGGCAGAGGCCCAAAACACGTTTGACAATGTTTTTGTTTGGTAGGGTTCACATTTGTTTGCTTCAGAGTTAGGGTTTGTATTGAACGGCGCCGCTCCCTTCCTTCTTCATCGTCCTCTTCGTTCTCAACCAAACGTGAGCTTCTGACTAACTCCTCCCATGCTTGGCTACTGGACGCCGCCTCCAACCTCTCCTCTCTTCATGACTTTCTCAAGGCGATGATTCAAAAAAGGTAACAATTTCGTTTTATCGCGTTTTAGGGTTCTGGATTCATGCATGTTTTTACATATTCTGATCTTATGTATTATTTGTTTCTATGAGGTGTAAAAAGGAAGGAGGATAATACCTTTAGGGTTTGTTGTTGGAGAGGAAGAGGAGAGTTTGGACAGGAGGCTCCTTAGGCGTCCAAGGCGAGGGAGGCTGTGATGCTGAGAGCTTGCTAGCTTGTCTGGTATTCCGTATCTTTTTGCTTCTTGATGTTTTATGATGATGCTATAAATCTGAAAACCCTAGGGCACTTCACTTCTACATCTTCTTTTCTTCTTCTGAATACTTGCTTCTGTTTAGCCTATGATGAACATATTATGAGGTTGTTATTTTTGTTGCTTGGATATTTGGATGGATTGAAGGGTTGTTGGTACAGGTTTATTATTTGGGGGGGCTTGCTTCTTTGAGGCAAGCTCGTTTGTTTGAAACTAGCAGTTTGATAGGCTTGAGGATGAACAAGCTTTGGTTTGCTTATGCTTGAGCAGGTTTCAGGGCTTATGCAGACTTGTATGGATTGTTTGGCTGGGAGGAAAACAGGCCTCAAGGCTTGCTTTTTGGTTACACGCCTGTTGATATTTTGGTTTATTGTGCAGTTGGCTTCAGGTTTATGTGTTTATGCAGGTTGCAGTTTGTAACTTGGTTAGTAACAAGCAGGTTGTTTGTTTGCTTGCTTAGGCTTTCTTAGGCTTGAACAGTTTGACAGGTTTCAAAGGCTTGTGGTTTGAAACAGGTTTTGAGGCTACAGGCTTGCTGTTGTTTGCTTCTGGTTTGAGGCAGATTTGAAACTGAACAAGTTTTGAGGCTTATTCTCACACAGGTTTTGTGGAGTATTTTCTTTGTATTCTTTGTATCCTGCCCCCATTTTTAACAGTGTTGATTCTGTTATATTTATCTCTAAGCCTTCCTGTAAGCCTCTACTTCTCTCTCTCTTTTCTCTCTCTATCAGAAAAGCATATTTTAATGCTTTAGAATAGCTATCTCTGAAAAGGTTTTTGGCCAGAAAATGATGATAAAATGTACTCTTACAAGCTTGCTTGCATCTTGTCTTTCCTCTGCATATCTTCTTGCCCCCAGATTTTCTGCATTGCTTTTGTGTACTTGTTGACAGCTTTATTGGCTTTTGATATCTTTTGATATCTTCTTGACAGTTTGGTAGCTTCTTGGGACAGTTTTGACAGCTTAGTTGACATTTTGAACTTGGGCAACTTGTTTGTTCAGTTTGAACTTTGGCATATTCAGTTTGTACATGTGCAGCTTGTTTGAATTTTTTACTTGGCTGTTCAGTTTTCCTTGTTTGAATTTATGCATTTTTGTGCATTTTGTTTAACATGCTGCCTTGTATTTAATTCATATGCTTGCAAACATATTTTATTTCCCTCTTTGTGAACCAAGAAGAGAGTCTTCTTGCGATTTACAGAGAGGACGAACAAACTGATTCCGGCCAACACTTTTAATGATGAGTTTTTATGATTAACTGTCTGAAAAATACATTTTTAATTCATTTGTATTGATTTCTTTCTTCTATCTTTGCAGGTAAATATCAGTTGGGCAAAGGAAGCAACAGTAGAAGACTGAAGACTTAGGATAGATTTATTTTCTCTTTCAATTGTTTGTAATAAACATTGTTATAAATACTGTAAATAAATTTACTGTATTCAAATAACCCTTGTAACAACAAGTAAAAGTGAATAAAAAATCTTTTGTCAGATAATTCCTTATTTCACTGTCTATTTAATTATTTAAGGTTCTTGAATTAAAATAACTGGAAGTACATCCCAATTATTCTAACTTAGATAAAATAAATAATTAATAAACACCGTAGTCTTGCAACTTCGCATTAATCAACAGTACACCCGGCATTCCAAATAACCAATAGCATTGCACAGTCAAACAAACAAACGTCCACACGCCCTTTCCTTTACTGATCAAACTAAAGCTTCAAACTTTCAATCAGAAACCTCAACTTCTATCCCAGAGGTTCAGATTTTGAGAAACAAACTGAAATCTTGAATAGGCGTCAAAGCAGTGTGACAGCCAATTAAGACACTGTGGATTCAAATTCTTCTGAAAATGCGCGTGCAAACCCTAATTCTTGATTTATTGTCAAAGAAGCGTCTGCTTGATCAAACCCCGAGCCAAACTCAACCAAATCAATAGAAACCCTAATAATTTGCTTGGACTGATTCAAAAGTTAATGGAAACCCTAATTTCGTTTGACTGATAAGAAAAGTCTGTTTGACCGATTCTTAAGCCAATTTGAAAAATCAGGAAAAGCCCGAAGTTGTGATTTCTTGTGAAAAATAGAGAGGGGAAATTTTTGGGGTACAACACACACCAACGTAGCTACTGCTTCAACCATATCGGTCTACGCCGTACAGTTCCCTCACAGTTTATTGCTACTTACCTAAAGGGTATCCCCAGATCCGGGTTAGGATCTATAGTAACTCTGATACAAGCCCACAAATATAAAGCATACAAAGCAAACAATTGAAAACACAATGATCTAATCCTAAGGTACACCCCACTTATTAAGATATCCCCAGCAGAGTCGCCAGTTCTGTGATTCGGTGGGAAAGAACTGACTATTTTTTGGAATGCTGGTTTGCGTTTTGCGTTTATTTTTGCAAAATGTCACGGTAAGCAAGAGTCGCCACCGACTTTTATTTTATCCAACAAGGAAAGGAAAAAAGAACAGAAAAATTCCTTTTTGAGATGTTTCTCGGGTTCGGGGGGTAGATTATAGAAAGGGAAGGTGTTAGCACCCTTTCTATCCGTGGTTATCCATGGGCTCTTAGGTACTTGCTCAAAGTGTTTTAAAAATTGATTTTCTTTGTGTTTGTGGGTTTGAAAGAGTTTTTGTTTTGAAAGGAGTGTAAGTGTGAAAATTTGTTTTGTTTTGAAAGAGCAAGTACTTAAGAACCATCTACCTACTCGAAAAAGGAATCAATCTGTGCTAATGTCCTTTAGTCAATGCTATCCCACTATTAGTGAGTAGGTAGCACCGTTGTTGGAGTTTAAAGGGTCAATTCGATTAAGGGACGTGCGGTCACCAAAGCAATGTTAGGATGCCTTAGCGGTAACCCTAATGTCAGATCATTTTTCCGAGGCAACCATTTCGAGGAAACTATGATCTTTGGACAAGAGGACGACCTCTAAAACTTCTTATACTTAATGACCGCGTTCGAAGGCAACCAAGTGAGATGTACCCTAAGAGTGCGCATGTGCGAGTGTATTATTTTCAGTTTATTTTATCTTTGTACATGTCAATGGTTATCTATGTTAATTTTAGGTTTAAACATTTTATCTTGTCATGCATTCCCTATTATCAATCATCTAACAGTTTATAAGGTGCGGAAATTAAATTGCAGAAATTAAAACTAACTATTACAAGGCGTCGGGTATTTACATCGCCAAAAGCAACCCTTGAAATTAAAATAAGGAAAGTAAATACAATGATAAAATAATTAAAGTCCTATTAAACTATTACATTCCGGGAAACAGATACAATAATATGACCAAATGGATCGCGTGCAAGAAATTAAATCGGGCAAGTTTTTTAGGGTTTTGACCCTTTTGTTATTAAAGAAAAATATTTTTGGTTTATTTTTGAATTAAAAAGAAATCAAATTAAACTAATTATTGAATTAATAAATAAATAAATTAATTAATAAAAATAAATATTTTTTTTGGATTTTTGATATTTAAAGAAAGAAAATAAAATTAATCAATGTCAATAAAAACCTAATTATCTTTAAGTTAATTTTAATTATTTTACAAAAATGTGAAAGTTATTCTAAATTAGACTAAGTTAATTAAATTAATATTTATTTACAAAAATAAAAATGCTGGAAATTAATTTAATTAAGAAAATGTTTTTTTGGTTTTTAATTTTATTAAGAAAAAAAGTTTAATTGGTTAGTGATTAAAAATAATAAAGACAAATAACAATAATAAAAATAAGAAAATAATGAAATAGAAAACAAAACTCGGGGGGTTCTGGGTCCAAATTGGAGGTGAGATTAGCAATTTTGTGGCCCATTAATGTTGGCCTGTATTGACCTTCTGGAATTCCATGCACACGCGTTGACTTTGGCTCATGGTAGGCATTCAGTCTATGCCACCAGATATGGCCTGGGGCCATCTGGAAAGTGATTAGATGAGAGACCATGGTGCACTGCAATGCATGAGACGTGCTAGAATACCTGAAAGAAAACAATAACAAGGAATATGGGGACCTGAGATTCGAACCCAGGTCCTGTGAGTCATTGAACTAACGCCTTTCCAACTCAACCACTGCACTTCATTTGTATACTTAGTGGACAAATATTATAATATGGGAAACAAATTAATTATGCTAGAATTAAAACAATAAATGCGCGAAGTATGAATTGTCCAATTGGGGAGGGCCACGTCTTCATCTTCCTCGTTGAGACCTGGATATTTACCTGCGGATTTACATCCTAAAATCTATCCTAGGCCAAAGAAATTAATTCCAAGACCATAGTCATGCTCGTCTAGGTCTCCTGAGCACGTCTATATCCATCAATGGCTCCAATTTTACCTGTAGCAAAAATGCCCAAAAACAAGAACCAAGAACCCTAGATTCGGGTATGGCACTACAGATCATATAAACACAATCAAATAATGCAGAAAGTTTAGAAATTGCACAAGGATCATGAATATGTCAATGATTTGTCAAGAAAATGCCAGAATGAGAGGTTGCGATTTCAAGTGCAGGGCGGTTTTTTGAAGGACTTACAACGCGATTGAGAGGGTGTGAGGGCTTGCTTTTGATTGCTTCTGACTCAGTGGATATCCAGCAAGTGATTGGCATTGAGATTTGGTTCTGAATTGGCCTCTATGCACGATTTCAGATTCACACTTTTTCGAAGTTACTCAAGTTTGGTTCTTATGATTTTGAAGCCTCTAACCTCTAATTCATGTGCCTTTGCATTGTATATGTATGCTGCATTGGATTAGGTCAAGTTTTGGGTCTTGAATCTTTGTAAATCAATGCTTGGAGATATGATTTGATTCACCATTGATAACTTTCTTATTTGGTCCAAAATCCAATATTTTTGTACATGAAAAGCTTGATACGAATTTGATTCAATTGATGATAATGATTAGGTCCTGAAATAGCCAAAAGGAAATCAAGTAATCAATATTTGGGTTTTATTGGATTTAAATTGATTTAAAATGAATTAATTCAATAAAAAATCAAATAAAATAGAAAAATTAATAAATGGACACAAGGATGAAGTTAGGACACGTGTGTAGTGTGACAAGATCTAATCAAGTGGAAAGGAATGGGCCCATTTGACAAAATTTGAAGTTTTGGGGATAGTTGACTTTTGGCAATTTTGCAAAAATGCCCAACTTCAACATTGCATAACTTCTTCAATTTTGAACTTTTGGAAGGGCTCTGGGACTTTTTAGAAATATTGAGATATCCTCTAACGAACCCTTTTTGTCTCATATCATTTTGATGTACCAATCTCAAGTTATAAGCTTTGTCAAAAAAGGTGTTTTTGTTGACTTTCAAAAATGACCTATAATGTCCAAATTTGTAACTTTTTATGAGTGCATTTCTTGATCTTGGGGTGTGAAGATGGATTGTAGGAAATTTCATCCTATTCAAAATGATCTTTGTATGGGTCATTTCTCATAAAGTATGAGAAAGTTATGCTTGGTCAAAGTTGAGTTGACTTTTCCTAGAAAACCCTAATTTAGCAACTTTTGAGTCTTGATGAATTTTGAGCAATCCTTGATGAATCATGATCAACCATTGATAAAATGGTGAAATATCCTTCAAAATGAGAATGTTGACAAAAAATCTTGAAGTTTGACTATTTATAGGTCACAGTTGACTTTTGCCCTAGCACAGTCGATTTTTGGACCCTTTGAGCAATTGACTGACCAAACTTCCTCTGCAAGGCTTGAAATTTGACATAGATGATCTTGAGAACATATTAGGACCTTGGGGAGAACTTGAGGTCATTTTGATGCATGGACCTTGATGCAACACAAAACCCTAATTTGAGATTGACTGCCTTAGGAGATGATTTGACTGTCTAACTTTTGAGCAATCTTGAGCCACTTGGAGATTTTTCTTGCAATGTCTTGAGAAATATGAGAGGGCAAATTTTGGGGTGCAACAAAATGCATATGATGTTATGAATGAACAAATTAGGGGTAAAAAATGGGGTATGACACACAGACACATCAAAACAAAGATTTAGGAATCAAAACCTCCACACTAGTGAGGTACTTAGGCAGCTGACCACAAAATGGATAATATTTTTAACCACCACAAAATTTTGGAGACTCAAATCTACAAAATTGAAAAACAACAAGCTTCTAATTCCTTCTCGCAAGGGTCATTTCTGGGGAAACCTGGGCAAAATCTTAAAGGACAGATGAATGATGTGTCAACAAGAAGTGGTAAACAAGTGGTTGACCCTAAAGAAAAAGGGAACGAGAAAAGAACCTCACTAAGTGTTTCCAAATTAAATTGTCCCTCCACAATTTTCTCTTGTTTCCCTTTGACATAAAGAGTATCTTGATGCCCATTATTAGCACAACTGGGTTTCTTGAGCGGAAAAGTAACTTATTTAATTGTAACAATGATGATATATTTAATTTTTTGCTAAGGAGAAGTTATAACATTTATATAGCTTGTGGGCTAAACAACCAACATAATTAACTAACTAAATAGTTGTTAGTTAGTTAGTTTAAGCTACTAACATACTTAATTTAAAACAAACTAATAAAACTATATACTTGCACGAGTGTATAATATAACACATTCACTTAACTATAAGCCCACATGAGTTTATAGTATAACTAATTCAATGAATTATACCAGCATATCTTAATAGTATAACTACTTCCTATAACTTTATACTCGCACGAGTGTATAGTGTGAACGAGTGGAAGTATATACCCATATGTTGTAAATTACGACAAGGTTAGCTTGTGAGGTAAAGAACAGTAGCAACTAAAATAAATTGCCTACAACAATAATAATCAATACACATATAATATAACCGAATAAGGTGGGAAAAAGACAAAGGTTTGTTTACCCAATTAGATCAAATGATCTACTCTGAGGGAGGGATAAACTCTCCAATTCAATATACTCAACAAGTTGATATAAGAGATTACAAATGAGTTACAAGAAAATAGCCTTTGCCTTCAGGTTCCCAAGAACAACCCGTAAGGCTCCCAAGAACAACCCTATTTTTTACCTAAATATTTCCAAAACTCTTCAACTATCTTCAAAATATGAATAACTCAAACCCCAAGGTGTAACCAGTGTTTCATAATGACTTAAAACAACTCCAAAGGTCACTAAACCTTTTTCCTTGTAAGGTTTCCCTTCACTTGACCTTGAACTCTTTCTCTCCCTTGATGCTAAAAACTTTAATATTGTCACACTTATAAGCATGTGAGATATACATATTTATAATAGTAAATACCCAACAAATAAATCCCAAAAACACAATCTAATCACACATTAATCCATGGGCCAGACCGAAAGAGTCCAAATCATGCAAAACAAGTAACAATCAAAAAGTCTAATAAACCTGAAATCGACCGCCCGCGTACGGACAATACTATTTACCTTACGGACAACACTATTCACCGTATGAACATCATTATCACCATGCAAACATCATTATTCACCGACTGATTTTTCACGATTTCTGTTTTTTTTATACTTTTTCTGGATTTCTGAAACTTCTGATTTTCGCGGTATATGCAACCTCCAAAATATGTTTTCTTTCTCTTCATCGACAAAGGTTTTAAGGAACACTATAAAAATCTTCACCTTTACTAGAAACCTTGTTGATGTCAATTTAACCAATAACAACCTTGGTGCTCTCTACCATGTTAAAACTATGATCAATAACATTGATCAAATTCAAGTTACCCTTTAATTTTGATTTGACCACTTTTATCCACTTGTTTCCAATTACTCTTTTATGCACATGTAATTTAACAAGTACACAAGTATGATTTTTTAACCAACCTTGACTCCACCTATTTTCAAATGCATCCCTGAAGGTTCTTCTTTTAGTATTTTGCAATCCTTTAGCCCCATTCAAAACATAATATCCAAGGCTGGCATAATCGTTCCTTTGAGATGTTACAATCACCCCTTACCTTATCATGAGTCAAATGATAATTAAAGATCTATATAACCGTTCCCTCACTACTACTAGTATCCATATTAGGAATCTCCAACTCAAACTGAGTTTTCTTCGTTATAGTTTCTGACAATATTCTCCCTTGGTTTTCACTATTCTCCCTTTGAAGAAATTCTCTACCAAGCAAGTAAGTTGTTTTAGCCTCAGCTCTTTCCCAAAAACTTAGTAACAACTCAACGGTAACATGCATTTTTATCCCTTATTTTCTGCAAAATTAATTATACTCCCATGAAACTATCTCGAGGCATTCATAAAGCCTTGACCTAAAATCCCATAGCTCTTCCTTGCCATGATAGCCTCCACTAGTTAATGATGAATGAATAACAACATTTGAAACTTCTAAAATATATAGCCCACATATATTAGACCCTCTAACAATAATCAATTCATCATGCAAAATCTTCAATTCTCCATGTTCAACTCTAGTGTAATAGCTTAGATCATCGAACATACTTATAGATAACAAATTTTGCTTGAGTTAAGGAACATACCTTACATTGTGAATAAGAAGTTCACGATCATAAAACATTTTAAGTCTGACTGTACCAATATCATGAACCTTGCAAGCCTTATTACCACCAAGGCGAACTACTCCACCTTGCACAATCTTTAAAGTTTCAAAGTATTCTATTTATGGACACATATGATAAGAGCAACCTGAGTCAATGACCAAACAATCTTCAGTTTATAAATTTGATATAACTAGTGCACCAACATCCTCATAACCTTACTTAACCAAGGAAACTACAAATTGAACAAAATATTCATTAACCTTGATCTGAGGACAATACTTTTTAAAGTGACTGATTTTTTGAAAATTAAAATTTTTTACCTTTGATTTGTAAAAACTCTTTGATTTCGACATACCTTTACGCTCACCTCATCCTCTTGACACACTTAAGCATTCACCACTATATTTAATCTTCAAATATTTTGACTTTGAAATTCTTTAGATTTCATCGTCGTTTGGACTTCATCCAAAGTAATAGTACCTTCCTTACCATAAAGAAGGGCATCCTTAAAATGCTCAAAGGATCTGTGTAATGAACTCAACAAGAGAAAAAGCCTTTTCCTCATTGTTGTACCCCCAAATTTTCCCTCTCATTTTATGAAGATTTCTCCTCACAAGACTCTTTGGACCCCAGACAGGATTAGGGTTTGCTCTGCTCAAGACATCTCCTTGCACTGTTGACCTGAAATTAGGGTTTGAGTTTGCACAAGGATTTTTGGACTTCCAATGCCTCATGGGACTTTCATACTTCATGTTGGACCTATAAGATTTCTCATACCAAGTTTCAAGCTTTGAATAAAAATTTTGCCCAGTCAATTGGACAGTTGACCTAGAAATCAGTTGTATTAGGGAAAAAGTCAATTGTGGCCAATTTACAGTCAAACCTCATAATTTTTTATCCACATCAACATTATAGACTCATATGAAACATTTGATCAAGTTTGGACCACAACTCCTCAAGAAATTTGATCAGATCACCAAAAGGGCAAAATGGTCATTTTAAGGGTGTTGACTGCAGAAGGGCAATTTCTGATTTTTCACCTATCCAATGGAAAATTGGGTTCAAGCATGGATTCAAGGACTCAATGACATCATCTTGACCAAATCACAAGGTTCAAAAGATCTCAATTGCATTGGATTGACAGATGAATTTTCCAATCAACTGTACACTGAAAAGTCAAACGTTGACTTTTTGGTCAAAATCAAGTGCCAAGGGTCATTTTTCATCAAGATGTGTCAAAACATGAAACTTGTTCACCGAGAAATCTAAAATTGGAAATTAGGGTTTAAAATGGAAAATTTTCATAACTTAGAAATTTTCTAAGTTATGAAAATTTCTTATTTTTTCCCAACTTTGCCCATCTTTTTCACCATGATTCAATTGGATTCACACAAAACCTCCAACATGAAAGTTATGGTCCTACACAAAATCTATAACTTTGATCACAAAGTTTTCCCAAAAGAAGCTTGTATCTCAAGTTATGATTTTATGAACAAGGGTCCAAAAACTTTCAAACTTAGTGAAATTTTGCCCTAGTTTAGGCAAAATTTTGACCTACCTTCATGTCAATTTTTCACATAGTTCCAAGTGGAATCTCAAAATTCATTTCAAAGATGGATTGTATAGCATGTTACAAGCTTTCCAAAATATCCAAGAACTCTTCAAAATCATTTGTGGTTATGGAGAATTGAAAGTTTGAAATTGGCAAAATATCACTTTCATCCAAGGCATTTTTCATGTTGCTACAAGTTGCAAATTCTGTGCAACCATGCTTGTACTTGGTTTACATGTCCTTAAACCCTTCCACACTCAAAAATTGAATGCAAACACAATGGATTAAGGCTTTGTTCTGAGCTTTAGAAGATTACACATTAAATTAATCCATTTTTGGCAAAAAGATAACAATGCCATTTTGATAAAGGTTGCTTTATGCAATTTTGTTTCTCTTGAGCTGTGAACCCAATCCTTTGCAGCAAACCAACTCCATAAACTTATTCAAAGGTACACCAACTATCATCATGCTTGGAGCTAGCTTGTACAGGCCATAGCATTGTCAAAATCACCTTTTCTTCAAAACCAAACAATTGTGCCAAAAGTCCATATCTTTGCAATCTGATAAAACCAAAGCTTGTGAACATTTGAACCAAGTTTTACACATTTCCTAAGGTCAGAAAGATGAGCTCACCACCTCTAAAACACCCTTGTACACCAAAAACCCCATTTTCTGCCAAAACAGGGCAGGATCTACAAATCATAAGCCAAATCACAATCCACCCGTGCGTTTTGCTTACAACCAGTTCCAACATACTCCATACAACATACCTAAGCTATACCAACCATTCCCAAGTCACTGTAACTCCATTTACATACTTCACCATTTTCAAATTCTGACTTTGCAGGTTGAGTTCTACAAGCATATTTAAGCTATTTCAAAGCAGGCTAAGCATTGGGGAAGCTCAAAGGAACTTCAAGCAAGCTCACAAGTATCTCAGGCCTCACTCACAACCCCTACATTGCCATACTCGAGCTTGACTGAAACAGGTAAAGTTCAAACTTCTATCTCTCTATTTAGGAATCATTAGGCTTAGGTTTGTGAATAAAAAATGTAGTCCTCATTGCCCTTGAGCTGTACATATGCATAGAATTCATTTAAGTTAACTGAGCTGGGAGAATTTGAATGATGAACTTTCTGAAAAAACTAGGTTAGAAATTAGGGCCATAGAAATTCTCTCTAGACTTTGAGAGTTAGATTAAGTTTTTTACATGGTTAGAATCGTGTGATCATGCTCTATAACTTTCATGTTGCAAGTTTTTGTTTTTAAGCACAAATGCAGGATTTCCAGTATTGAATACAGGGCGCGCGTTTTTTTTCTTGTCACAAGGTCAGGGATGAAGGCCATCTTGGCTGGGCTTGGCTTGGCATGACTGATTGCATCCCTTAGCTTGCTGTTTACACCCCCTTGGCCCATTTCATTATATTTTTCATATTTTTCATATCTTTTTTTTATTTTTTGACTTTTGTTATTTTTTCTAAATATAAAAAATCACCAAAAATATTTTCTTAAATTTTCACATTTTATTTTTTTTTTATATTTTTTTTTTGAAATAGAAATAGTTATTAAATAATATATACTTTTATTTTCTTAAAATAAATTCATAAATATTATAAAAATATTATATATTTTTATTTTTATTATTTATATACTCAAATAATATTTTTCTCACACATTTAATTTTTTAACATTTTGTATATATTTTATTTTATTTTTCTTGTACATAAATAAATAATTATAATATATATTTTTTCTTAAACCAAAAAATTAGGGTTTTACCCTTTTCAAAAATAATCTTTTTATTTTCTTATTTTTTAAGACATTAAATAATTCATTTTTACATACATAAAAATAAAATACAAAAACATTCTTTTGCATATTTATAATTAATTGTCCATTTAAATATTTATCTATTTATTTATTTGCACAATGAGTTCAATTTGGTTGTAATAGTTGACTTAGGATTTTATTTTCTTGCAAATATCCCTCTATTCAAATTTGTATCCCCCTTCCCATATCAATGTTGTAATAGTTGTAGGTTTACTTTTACGCATTTATTGCTTTCAAATATGCATGATAGTAAAATTAGGGTTTTGTATGATAACCAAAATCAAAACAAATAGCTTGACTAATACAAGACAAAAATGCATGAAAATGACAACACCTTGCACACAAGCACCCCTAGGGTTTCATCCACCTATTGCCTTAAAAACATTGCCATGGTATGCATGCTAGGTATCTTGGCAAACAAAAACAAAACAAAAGATCATAGTCCCTCGATGACGCTATCTTGGTTGCCTATACAAAAATGATCTAGTCCCTCAAAAAAAAACATGCTAAAGATACTTAACAACATTGTTATCATGGTCATACGATGACCCGCGCCTGTCCCGTTTAACATCCAAATACAAGGTTGTTTACCAAATGCAATGGTAAAACAACAATGTAAAAGGGTTAAAAATGTGTAGGAAAGACTTTTGAGTAGGTAGGTAGATTCTCCTAGTTACTTGATCAAACTTGCAAACATCCTTGCTATTTTCAAACTATCACACAATTTCAAAACATTTCCCAAAACAAACTTTCAAACATTGAAACATTTTTCAAAAGACAAACACCTTTGTATACATTCAAACAAGAATCATTACAAAAGTTGCCTAGACGAAGGCCTCTTTTCAAAATATTTTCAAAACTACACACAAAAGCACCATTTCAAACAATTGAAAAGCAAAAGCAAGTGATCTAAAACAAGTAACTAAGAGCCCATGGAAAACCATGGATGAAAAGGGTGCTAGCACCTTCCCTTTTCGTAATCTACCCCCCGAACCCAAGAAAACATCTCAAAGGTCTTTCCTGTGCTTTTTGACCTTTCCTTTGGATAAATAAAAAGTCGGTGGCGACTCTTGCTAAACCGAAACATTTGCGAACACAAACGCAAAACCTCAAGTCAGTTCTCCCACCGCATCACAGAACTGGCGACTCTGCTGGGGACAGATTTCTAAAAGTGGGGTTACCTTAGGGTTTAGATCACCTTTACATGCTTATCTTGCTTGGTTTGATTGCTTTACATTTGGTTCTATTGTTTAGGTTTGAATCCTCTACCCGGATTTGGGAAACATTCATAGGTAAATAGCAATACATTGTGGAAACTGTGTGGGGTATACCGACATGGTTGAAGCAATAGCTATGTTAGTGCGACATATTTGTGGGTACCGGTAGCCTTTGAGTTAATCAAAGAGAATATAGGGCCGCTGAGTGATGTCATGAAGCACTGATGGACTTTTAGAACCTTTACTTGACCATCTTGGCCTTATTAGGGGTAGTGAGATGACCCGCTTTAGTGCAGTCTGAAGTTGGTAGATACTCGATCTTGCACTCATTGAGGGTTGTTTTCTTGGAATATTTTGGTCGCCAGTTAAGTGGCTAAACTGAAACAATGAACAGAGAAAATAATCCGGTGATATTGAGCTCCTTAGAACCCGGTTACTATTTATAGGACAGGATGAGCCAACTAAACTTCAAGAGGGTACTTACCTATGAAACCCCATGCAAGCCTGAAACTAGGATCTTGTGTGATTTGTTTGTACATGTATACTTGTGCATAACACCATAACATCATGAAGCATCATATGCATCCACTAACCATTTCAAGGATTTTGGATCTTCATCTTTGTTCCTGTTTTGTAGGTAATGGATTCACTTCACAGGAAAACAATCCAAGCCAACCTTGTGAGAATTCCTCCTCAACTCAAGGAGCTAACTTCAAGGATTCCTGAGAATTCTCCATTCACCGAGAGGCATGGTCGTCTTCTCAACTTAGTCAACACCAACACTGAGGAAGACATGGTGAAAGTTCTCTTCCAGTTCTTTGACCCCTTACACCACTGCTTCACATTTCCTGATTACCAGCTAGTGCCTACTTTGGAGGAATTTTCTTAACTCTTGAGGATTCCTATTCTCCATCAACTACCCTACAACAGTACGGAAAGAGATCCAAAGCCTGAAGATATTGCTCAAGCCTTACACTTGCAACCATCTGATGTCAAAGGACATTGGAAACCAGAAGTGGTGTCAAGGGTTTCTTGTCAAAGTTTCTGTTTGAGAAAGCTCAAGAATACTGGAATTCCTTGGACTTACAAGCTTTTAAGGAGATTATGGCTCTTCTTATCTATGGGTTAGTCGTATTCCCTAACCCTGACCAACTTATAGATGTGAATGCTCTCAAGATTTTCATGTCCCGGAATCCTGTGCCTACTTTCTTGGGGATATCCTCCACTTATTTCACACTCGAACAATGAGAAAAAGAGTTGTTCTCATGTGTTGTACTCCTCTTCTGGAAAGATGGTTTATTTCTCATCTTCCCCAATCAGTCTTGAAGAATGAACAAGGTTTGAGGTGGTCACAACGGTTGATGACCCTTACACATTCAGATGTTCAATGGTGTTCCCGATCCCGAGAAAATGTTATCATCATCGACCGTTGTGGGGAATTCCCTAATGTCCCTATACTTGGCATTACCTACAACCCCTGCTTGGCTCTGAGACAGTTTGGGTATGCCCGAAGGGATGGCCCATATGACATGCTGATTCCAAACTTGGTTTTTTACTTCGACAACGACGATTAAGGACTTAGACAAAGGTTTATCCGAGCTTAGAGGATGCCCAACAAGGTGGACAGTAAGACCTTTGGACACAAGAATTCCATCCCCCTTAAGCCTTACCTGAAGTGGGTACGAACCCGCGCCCAAAGTCTTATGATGCCTTACCCCTACATTCTGCCTGTGATCAAAGAGCCTGTTATGGAAGGAGAGGTTCCATACACTCTCCTACATCCTAACATGCCAACATCACTTAAAGATTTGCAAAGTAGTTGGATACAGCTCAAGGGAGAACGCGATACTTTTAAAGCCCAATTCTACGCCCGTGAGAAGAAGGTTTTAGAACTTACTCGCCAACTTCATGAAGAGCAGACTCTTAACACCTACATTGCACCGAAGAGGATGCGCAACGTCTTTTTACATTAGAATTTTGTATTATTTTACCCATTGGGCATTTATGTACTAACAAATTCTTTTTATTAATATGACGTGTGTTCTTTTTGTTTGCAACAAACTTGAATTTATGAATCCTTAAATGCATTACATGAATAACATATCATTCATCATATGCATAAGCAGGTCTTCACACCAGGTTTCCTTATCTCTCTGTTGTTTATTTCAGCAAGATGGATATTGAGCAGACGGTTAAAGACTTACAAGCGCAGAATTCTTAGTTTCAACAGCTACTTTTGACCTTGGCAAAGGGTCAGGAGGATCTCAAAACCTTGCTGGAAAAGGAAAAGGAGAAAAAGAAAAAGAAAAGAGTTGGTGTGGCTACTTTGGGTAGAAGATTTGAAGGTCAAGCTAGAAGGTTCCTGGATTTCCCGTCAACATCTGATGAAGGGGTGAGAAAGGGTAAAGAGACTGCAGTGCCAACTGAGTCTGAGGAAGAAGAAGAAGAAGAAGAGGATGAAGACTATTCTGAGCAGCAGTACCCACCTGCAGATGACAAGTACAAGAATCTGGAAGAACGTTTGGCTGCCATGGAGGTACAAAGAGTGCCTGGGTTGGACTTTGAAGATCTAGGGCTAGTCTCTGGAATTGTCATTCCCCCCAAGTTTAAGGTGCCTATATTTGCTAAGTAAGATGGTTTGTCTTGTCCAAAGATGCATTTGCGATCTTACGTCAGAAAAATCCAACCTCATTCTTCTGACAAGGATTTGTGGGTCCATTTCTTCCAAGACAATCTTTCGAGGACGCAGTTAGATTTGTTTTACCGGCTAGAGAGGTCTGATGTGCACAATTGGGAGGATTTGGCGGCCGCCTTCTACAGACAATATCAATATAATGCGGATTTAGCACCAACCCGTACTCAATTACAGAGTATGGGCATGGTCTCAAATGAAGGTTTCAAAGAGTATGCCCAGAAATGGAGAGACTTGGCGGGACAGTACAACCACCTCTATCTGAAAGGGAGCTGGTAGATATGTTCTTAGGTACACTGTCAGGCCCATTTTTCAATCACCTGATTAGAAGTTTGTCTGCGGGGTTCACCGAGTTAATTCTGACTGGTGATAGAGTTGAAACCGGAATCAAGAGCGAAAAAATTCCAAAGGATGCATCTGCTTCCGCTGCCATCAAAAAGCCTTTTCCAGCAAAGAAGGAGGTCTCAACTGTTTACTCCCAAAGAAGTCAAGGAAGAGTTGAGCACCGACCAGCGGTGGGGGCCGTAATGATTCAGAAGTCTGCAGTTGATCAGCCTATAAACAATCAACCCAGAACCAACCAAGCAAGAGTGGAAAGGCCTGCACGGCAATACACCCGGATAAACATGACTCCCGCTCAGGTTTTACCCCATCTCCTGAAGTTAAATCTTGTTAGTCTGAAAGAGGCCCCGAAGAATCCGAATACAGCTTCTCCTTTCTACCATTCAAATGCCAAGTGTGCTTATTATTCAAACAGTATAGGGCACGACACCAATAATTGTTGGGCCCTCAAAAATAAGATTCTGGATTTAATAGATGCTAAAGAAGTTGAATTTGACGCCCCTGAAAAGCCAAATGTGATCTCTGCTCCAATGCCAAAACATGGTCACAATGCCCATGCTGTTGAAGAAGACCTTTTTGTTGCTGCTGTTGATGATTTGATGACTCCGCTACCGATAATCAAGTTGAATCTGTTGAAGGTTGGGATTTTCCCAGGTTGTGAAGAAGATTGCTACCTTTGTTCATCCTTACCAACCGACTGTCCGTTGTTGAAGTTAGGCATCCAGCGCCTAATGGATAACCAAGAAATCCTTTTTGAAAAGACTCCTGTTACACCAACTCCTGTCAATGATGTTTCGATAATTACCATATCCGCCAATCTTTCCAAGGTCTCCAAAAGACCTGTTAAGATTACATCTGATCCGAAGATTGTACCTTTGAAGATAACTATGTTGGGGCCTATCCCGTACATATCCAACAAATCAATACCGTGGAACTATGGAGGAGAGATCTTTTACCATGGTGTTAAACAAATTGAATCAACCAAAGAGATTTCTGATGAAGAGACTTCCGACATTGGAAACATTGCCGAAACGAGTAAAATCACCCACAGTGGAAGAATTTTCTCTCTGGAGATTGTGCCTCCAAAGGCAATCTTCAAACCCTCAGCCGCTCCTAAGGTTACTCCTGCACCAGTCAACATATCTGCGAGAACTCCAGTTATTGAAGAAGTTGTGCCTCCTGAAGTTGTCCCCTCTGCCATTGCTGATGATAGAGGGAAAGGGATCCAAGAAGAGCCTGTCAGAGCGAGGGCTCAACCGTTGATCATCCCTGAAACCTCTCAGAAAGAAATGGAAGAGATTTTGAAAATAATCAAGAAAGGCGATTATAATGTTGTGGAGCAACTGGGGCAAACCCCCTCAAAGATCTCTATGTTGGATTTAATGCTTTGTTCAGAACCTCATGCCAAAGCTTTGATCAAATTCTTGAAGACGGCCCATGTGCCCCAGGAAACCTCCGCGGATCAGTTCTAGGAATGTGTAGCTAGCCTAACAACAGACAATGGTCTAGGATTCTCCGACGCTGATTTAACAGTCAAAGGGAGAAAACATAATGACGCTTTGCATGTCTCGGTGGAATGCAGAGGGACTACTCTAGCACACGTTCTGGTAGACACTAGTTCATCACTGAACGTCCTACCAAAGAAGGCATTGGATAGGCTAGATTGTGAGGGTTTAACCTTGAAGCCCAGCAACATCATTGTCAGATCCTTTGATGGTTCCAAGCGGATGGTCCACAGGGAGGTGGACATCCCGATTAAAGTGGGAACCAAAACCTTCAACTCCACATTCTATGTCATGGACATTCGTCCCTCCTATTCTTGCTTGTTGGGAAGACCCTGGATTCATCATGTTGGAGCCGTCACTTCAACTCTGCATCAAAAGCTCAAGTACCCTGTCCAGAGGAAAATTGTAATTGTTCATGGCGAAGAGGAATACATGATAAGCCATCTAAATTATTTCCGCTATGTTGAATTGGATGGAGAGTTCATCGAAACCCCCTTTCAGCACTTCGAGCAAGTTTCTGAAGAGATTGTAGCAACCAAGACAATGCCTTTTGTACCCATGATTACCCGACCTCCGCCTCGGATGTCTTCTCTGAAAGATGAAAAGGCTGTGATTGAAGAAGGAGGAAGCATAATCTGGGGGCAACTTCCCGATTTTCCTTTTAAATCTGATAAATTTGGTTTGGGTTTCACTGCTTCTGCTTAAAAAGCGGTGCGCCGCTCCCGGGCTAGAGGGCCACCAGTGAAGATCACCCATCATGGAGTCAGTGCTTTGGAGGATGGTGAAGAGGAGAGAAATCTGGAAGACTGGATTTTCCCTACCGTTGAAGGAGGACCATGCAATTGGGAGGCAAACGACTTTGTTCCCATTACTTTCAGGAATCAGTAATTTATCTTTCAAACACTTATGTTGGTTTGTAATATTTCCTAAACAATTCGTACACTTTTTACCTTGTTCCTTACCCGAGGTACATAGGTCCATTTATAAGGGTTTGATTTTTCATCTTCATATGCCATTTTAATGAATCATGGATGTTTCACGTATAAATTTGTGTGTTCATTATCTTTCTTTTTGCATTTTATTTGTTTAAAGGTGGCTATCCATTACACACACCCACACTTACAAATGCAGGTACCATTCCACTCTGGATTCCACGGGTAACAATTTTGCTATGGCCTTCAGTGACTCTGAAGATCTGGTCCACCATGCTGAATACGAAGGTGATGAAGACTGTGAAGTGCCTGGAGAATTGGCTAGACTGCTACAATTGGAAGAAAGGGCTATTCTACCTCATGAGGATTTGTTAGAGACAGTCAACTTGGGTACAGAGGAAGACAGAAAAGAAATTAGAGTGGGTGCCAACCTAGAGCCAAGTGTCAAAGAGCGCCTAGTTCATTTGTTGAATGAATATGTTGAGATCTTCGCCTGGTCCTATAAAGACATGTCGGGACTTGATACAGATATTGTGGTTCACCGTCTCCCTACCAGAGAAGACTGTCCACCAATTAAACAAAAATTCCACCGAATGAGGCCCGATATGTCTGAAAAGATCAAAGCTGAAGTAATGAAGCAGTTCAATGTCGGGTTTCTTGTTGTTACATCATATCCATAATGGGTTTCTAACATTGTGCCCGTGCCAAAGAAGGACGGCAAAGTCAGAATGTGCATGGATTACAGAGACTTAAATAGGGCTAGCCCTAAAGATGACTTTCCACTTTCGCACATTGACATCTTGGTTGACAATACAGCTCAACACAAGGTATTTTCTTTCATGGATGGATTTTCAAGGTATAACCAGATCAAAATGGCACCTTAAGACATGGAGAAAACTACTTTTGTTACACAGTGACAGTGGGGTACGTTCTGTTATAAAGTGATGCCATTCAGACTAAAGAATGTCGGGGCAACCTATCAACGCGCCATGGTGGCTTTGTTTCATGATATGATACATCATGAGATAGAGGTCTACATAGACGACATGATATCCCATTCACAAACAGAAGAAGAACACCTCAACCATCTGCAAAAGCTGTTTGTCAGGTTGAAAGAGTACAAGCTTAGACTGAACCCTAACAAGTGCACTTTCGGAGTCAGGTCTGGTAAACTCTTGGGTTTCATAGTCAGCAACAAAGGCATCGAGGTTGATCCTGCCAAAGTCAAAGCTATACAAGAAATGCATGCCCCTCGCACTGAGAAGGAGGTCAGAGGTTTCTTGGGACGCCTAAACTACATTGCAAGGTTCATTTCTCACCTAACATCTACCTGTGAACAAATCTTCAAGTTGTTGAAAAAAGATCAGGTGGTTAAATGGAATGATGACTGTCAAGTTGCTTTCGATAGAATTAAGGAGTATTTACTAGAACCTCCTATCTTGATGCCTCCCGTCGAAGGAAGACCATTTATCATGTATCTGACTGTCCTAGAGAATTCAATGGGGTGTGTGTTGGGCCAACATGACGAGTCTGGCTGAAAAGAGCATTCCAGTTATTACCTTAGCAAAAAGTTTACTGACTGTGAGACTCGCTACTCACTGCTCGAGAGGACTTGCTACGCATTGGTATGGGTTGCTCGTCGGCTAAGGCAGTATATGTTAACTCATACCACTCTACTGATCTCTAAGATGGATCCGATCAAGTACATCTTTGAAAAGCCTGCTCTATCCGGAAGAATCGCTAGATGGCAGATGATCCTCACATAGTATGATATACAGTACACGACCCAAAAAGCTATAAAGGGGAGTGTGCTAGCCAATCATCTAGCCCATCAGGCTGTCGAAGATTACCAATCCATGAGATTTGAATTCCCTGACGAGGAAATTATGACTTTGGACAACGTTGAAGAGAACAAACTGTATGACGGACCTGAACAAGGATCCCGATGGACCCTGTAATTTTATGGTGCCTCCAATGCACTTGGCAACGGTATCGGCGCGGTACTCATTTCTCCAGAAGGTTGCCATACACCTTTCACCTCCAGACTCTGCTTCAGCTGTACCAACAACATGGCCGAGTATGAAGCTTGTATCTTTGGTCTCAAGGCTGCCATTGACTTGGGAATCAAATCTTTGATTGTATTTGGGGACTCCGCTTTGGTTATCAGTCAAATCAAAGGAGAGTGGGATACTAAACATCCAAACCTCATCCCTTACAAAGAACATGTCCTGACCTTGTTACCACATTTCGAGCAGATTTCCTTCGAGCACTTCCCGCGAGAAGAAAATCAGCTAGCAGATGCTCTAGCTACATTGTCATCCATGTTTAAATTTAACTGGGATAATGAGGCTCCCAAAATCACCATTGAACGGATGGACGAACCTGCACATTGTCACGAGATTAATACCGAAGAAGTAGTGGACCGACCTTGGTTTCATGACGTCAAAAGCTATCTCGAGGCTCAAGAATACCCTGAAGGAGCTTCAGTCAACCACAAAAAGTTCTTAAGGAGATTCTCAACTAAGTTCTTCCTGAGCAATGGTATCCTATACAAGCGCAATCATGATTGCATCCTGCTCTGTTGTGTGGATAAGGTTGAAGCTAAACAGATCAAGGTTGAACTGTATAATGGTACCTTTGGAACTCACTCTAGCGGACATACGATAGCTAAGAAGATTCTACGGGCAGGCTATTACTAGTCTACCATGGAAGCTGACTGCCATCAACATTCCCGAATATGCCATAAATGTCAAATTTATGCGAACAAGGTACATATACCTCCAGTTCCTCTCAATGTCTTAACAGCTCCTTGGCCATTCGCTATGTGGGGAATCAACATGATTGGAGAGATCAAGCCTACAACATCCAATGGACACCGCTTCATCCTGGTGGCCATTGATTACTTCACCAAGTGGGTCAAAGCAGCTTCCTTCGCCTCTGTTACAAAGAATGTGGTTGCCCGCTTCATCAAGCAGAACCTCATTTGCCGGTACGATATCCCCGACAGGATTATCACTGACAACGGTACAAACTTGAACAACACTATGATCACCGCTTTGTACGAACAGTTCCAGATTCAACTTCATAATTCATCTCCCTATCGGCCAAAGATGAACGGTGTTGTCGAAGCTGCGAACAAAAATATCAAGAAGATCATTCAAAAGATGACAGTCACCTACAAGGACTGGCATGAGATGTTACCGTTTGCTCTACACAGGTACCGCACCATGGCACGCACTTCAACTGGGGAAACACCCTATTCTTTGGTATACGGAATGGAAGTTGTTTTACCTATCGAGGTTCAGATTCCCTCCTTGAGAATCATGAAGGATGCTGGTTTGAGTGAAGACGATTGGATTCAGACCCGGCTTGATCAACTTAACTTGATTGATAAGAAGCGACTTACTATTGTTTACCATGGTCAGGCGTATCAAAAACGGATGATCAAGGCATTCAACAAGAAAGTCAGGCGCCAGACATATCAAGCCGGGGACCTTGTAATTAAGCGGATCATCTTGCCGCAAAATGATCCCAGGGGAAAATGGACTCCTACCTACAAAGGACCATTTATGATCAAAAACATCTTTTTTTGGTGGGGCAATGATATTAACCGCCATAGACGACGACCTGCCGCACCCTGCGAACGCAAACATAGTCAAAAGATATTATGCATAAACGACCCGACAAGTTGAAAACCCGAAAGGGCGACTTGGGAAAAAATGGGCATCCCGGTGAATCGAAAACCCGAAAGGGAGGTTCAGGAAAAAATTAGGGATAAACAAAAAAATCTGTACACCCGGCAAGTTGAAAACCCGAAAGGGCGACTTGGGAAAAAAAGGGTTTCCCGATGGATCGAAAACCCGAAAGGGCGGTCTAGGCAAAAGTTAGGGAATTAAAGCATATGACCATGTCTCGTCGGATCACTTTAAGGATAATCTCTTCACAGACAAGCTCCGGGCTTCTGATCAACTCAATCAACGTCGGACGAAGCAACGACTAGACAAGATACTCAGAGTTACGAAGGCTATAGCAGAATGGGAACCCCATGGAATTTTTTCACACATAGCCATCTTTCTTTGTATAAATTTTTCTCAGTTTTATGACAACATTCTCTTACTAGGATGCTTGTCTCCTTTGTACAAAATACTTACACAAAGTTAATACAAAGATACTTTAAAGTGCATAAAACTATTTGCCTTTTCTTTTTCTTTACACTTATGTTTTATTTGAAAACGTCCAATGATTTATTAAATGAGCATATGCATTTGAATATAATCACCGGTTACACATAAACAAAATGAGAAAGAACAATTACTGACAGGTTAAAAGTATAGGAAAAAGTCTTTAGGCTATTCCAAGAGAAATCCCCTGCGGTACTTCATCTAGGTCCCCGGTGGAGCTAAAACTTTGAAATGCATATCCCCAGCGGAATTAAATTTCAAAATCCTCGCCAGAGTCGAATCTACAAGCTCCCAGTCCCCAGCGGAGTTATAATTTCAAATCCTTAATTCCCCATCAGATTTAAGTTTTCAAGCTCCCAATCCCCAGCGGAGTAGAAACTTTGGGTCATAAATCCCCAGCAAAGATGAAACCTTCTTCCCCAGCGAAGTCAAATTTCCAACTACCAATCCACAACAGAAACCATTCAGTTTTCCCAGATTCCCCAACAAGTTGTCTTAAAGTATGAGAATCAACCAGATAACAGTTAATTTTTATCCCCAACCTTCGGATAATTCCCCGGTAGATTGGCATACAACCCAAACTCCTGAACTTTTTCCAAACAAGAATAAGATTTTTCCCCAGAGAGTTTTGAACTTGCTTTCCAGCAGGATAGCTACTCTCCAGCAGTATAGCTATTCCCCATAGAGTTTTTACTCCCCAACAGAATGAAGATTCTTATTCTTAACTCCCCAGCTTGAAGTCCCCACTGAGTTCTTCATCCCATAGCAGATTGAAGATTCTCATTTTTTATTACACAGTTGAAGTATCCAGGGTTCTCACCACTCCCAGCATGAATTTGTCAGAATTTTTTAATCCCCCGCAGATCGAAGATTCTCTTTCTCACTTCTCCAGTGAAGCCCCCAAGGTTTCAATTTCCCCAGGAGATCAAAGATTCTTATTCTTAATTCTTCGCAGAAGCCATCAAAGTCTTCCTTATCCTCCAGCAGATCAAGATTTTCTTTCATCTAGTCCCCAGTAGAGATTCGTCAGAGTTTCCTTATTCCCCAGCCAAGTAAGGATTCCCATGGTGTAATCTCTAGCCATAGTCATCAAAGTTCTCTGGATTCCCCAAACAGGTTTCTCAAGTATACTTGAAGGATCCCTATATCCCCAGGAAAGTCATGAAGGATTCTCACATCCCTACAAAAGTTGTCAAAGTTCTTGTTAATCCCTGCAAGTTACAAAGGATTTTCTATCCCCAAAATTGGTCCAAGGATTTATCATCCTCAACAATCAAAGATTTTGAATCTCCAACAGCGGTCAAGGATTTATTTTCCCCAGCAGCAGTCGAAGATTTTATAATCCCCAACAGCTATCAAGGATTTATTTTCCTCAGCAAGGCATCAAATCAGCTTACATGCACATACATTACATTCATAAACATTGATAAAACACATTTTATTGCATCATACATTTCATGCAACATAACTTTGTGTTTCAGCTAACATTTTACCCTTTTCAGGATAAGATTAAAAGTTATCTTTAACAAATAATCAAAGATTTCAGATACAATATGGATACACCCCAGACACGGAGGTCATTCTATTACTCATTCAGAATTTCAAAGTCAGGATACAGTACAGATACACTCCAGACACGGTAGCCATGCTGTCACTTATTCTGACTTTTTCCCCAAGCCCAGAGATGCTCTAGACACGAATGCTATTCTATCGCATATTCAGATTCAGTTATAGCACGGATACGCTCCAGACACGGTAGCTATACCCTTGCTCGTATATAATCAAATACAGTCACATCTCGGATACGCTCCAGACACGGCAACTATACCCTTGCTCTTACAGATTCAGATATAGTCCAGATACGCACCAAACACGGTAACCATGTTGATCACTCATGCTGATGTTCCCTAGCTCGGATACGCTCCAGACACGACAGCTATACCCTTGCTCGTACAAATTCAACCCCAGTTACAGCTCGAATACGCTCCAGACACGGCAGCTATACCCTTGCTCGTACGGATTCAGTCTCCAGATCAAGTTCAGATACGTTCCAGGCACGGATACCATTTTAATACTTGTTTCTTCTGACTTACAACATAAAATTCAACAAATATCCTTGAATGGCATCTTTAAGCCCATTCCCTCTACCACATTTTAACGAGTGCAAATTTAAGGGCACTCAAGTGTCCAATCATCTTTTACCTTCGAGTCACGAACGGCAAAATTCGTCAATCAAACTCTTCAGGTTCAAGAAGATTGAACAGGGGCAGTTGTTGTACCCCAAAATTTTCCCTCTCATTTTATTAAGATTTCTCCTCACAAGACTCTTTGGACCCCAGACAGGATTAGGGTTTGCTTTGCTCAAGACATCTCCTTGCAGTGTTGACTTGAAATTAGGGTTTGAGTTTGCACAGGGATTTTTGGACTTACAATGCCTAATGGGACTTTAATACTTCATGTTGGACCTATAAGATTGCTCATACCAAGTTTCAAGCTTTGAATCAAATTTTTGCCCAGTCAATTGGACAGTTGACCTAGAAATCAGTTGTATTGGGGAAAAGTCAAATGTGGCCAATTTACAGTCAAACCTCATAATTTTTTATCCACGTCAACATTATAGACTCATATGAACCATTTGATCAAGTTTGGACCACAACTCCTCAAGAAATTTGATCAGATCACCAAAAGGGCAAAATGGTCATTTTTAGGGTGTTGACTACAGAAGGGCAATTTCTGATTTTTCACCTAGCCAATGGAAAATTGGATTCAAGCATGGATTTAAGGACTAAATGGCATCATCTTGACCTAATCACAAGGTTCAAAAGATCTCAATTGCATTGGATTGACAAATGAATTTTCCAGTCAACTGATCAAAAATCAACTGTACACTGAAAAGTCAAACTTTGACTTTTTGGTCAAAATCAAGTGCCAAGGGTCATTTTTCATCAAGATGTGTCAAAACATGAAACTTTTTCACCAAGAAACCTAAAATTGGAAATTAGGGTTTAAAATGGAAAATTTTCATAACTTAGAAATTTTCTAAGTTATGAAAATTTCTTATTTTTTCCCAACTTTGCCCAAAATTTTCACCATGATGCAATTAGATTCAAACAAAACCTCCAACATGAAAGTTGTATTCCTCCACAAAATCTACAACTTTGATTCAAAACGTTTTCCCAAAAGAAGCATGGATATCAAGTTATGATTTTATGAACAAGGGTCCAAAAACTTTCTAACTTAGTGAAATTTTGCCCTAGTTTAGGCAGAATTTTGACCTACCTTCATGTCAATGTTTCACATAGTTCCAAGTGGAATCTCAAAATTCATTTCAAAGATGGATTGTAGATCATGTTACAATCTTTCCAAAATGTCCAAGAACTCTCCAAAATAATTTGTGGTTAGGGAGAATCGAAAGTTTGAAATTGGCAAAATATCACTTTCATCCAAGGCATTTTTCATGTTGCTACAAGTTGCAAATTCTGTCCAACCATGCTTGTAGTTGGTTTACATGTCCTTAAACCCTTCCACAATCAAAAATTGAATGCAAACACAATGGATTAAGGCTTTGTTCTGAGTTTAGAATATTACACATTGAATTAATCCATTTTTGGAAAAAAGATAACAATGCCATTTTGATAAAGGTTGCTTTATGAAATTTTGTTTCTCTTGAGCTGTGAACCCAATCCTTTGCAGCAAACCAACTCCATAAACTTAGGCAAAGGTACACCAACTATCAGCATGCTTAGATCTAGCTTGTACAAGCCATAGCATTGTCAAAATCACCTTTTCTTCAAAACCAAGCAATTGTGCCAAAAGTCCATATCTTTGCAATCTGACAAAACCAAAGCTTGTGAACATTTGAACCAAGTTTTGCATATTGCCTAAGGTCAGAAACACGAGATCACCACCTCTAAAACACCCTTGTACACCAAAAACCCCATTTTCTGCCAAAACAGGGCAGGATCTGCAAATCATAAGCCAAATCACAATCCACTCGTGCGTTTTGCTTACAACCAGTTCCAACACACTCCATACAACATACCTAAGCTATCCCAACCATTCCCAAGTCACTGTAACTCCATATACACACTTCACCATTTTCAAATTCTGACTTTGCAGGTTGAGTTCTACAAGCATATTCAAGCTATTTCAAAGCAGGCTAAGCATTGGGGAAGCTCAAAGTAACTTCAAGCAAGCTCACAAGTATCTCAGGCCTCACTCACAACCCCTACATTGCCATACTCGAGCTTGACTGAAACAAATAAAGTTCAAACTTCTATCTCTCTATTTAGGAATCATTAGGCTTAGGTTTGTGAATAAAAAAAATAGTCCTCATTGCCCTTGAGTTGTACATATGTATAGAATTCATTTAAGTTAACTGAGCTGGGAGAATTTGAATGATGAACTTTCTGAAAAAACTAGGTTAGAAATTAGGACCAGAGAAATTCTCTCTGGTCTTTGAGAGTTAGATTAAGTTTTTTACATGGTTAAAATCGTGTGATCATGCTCTATAACTTTCATGTTGCAAGTTTTTGTTTTTAAGCACAAATGCAGGATTTCCAGTTTTGAATACAGGGTGCGCGTTTTTTTTTCTTGTCACAAGGTCAGGGATGAAGGCCATCTGGGCTGGGCTTGGCTTGGCATGACTGTTTGCACCCCTTAGCTTGCTATTTACACCCCCCTTGGCCCATTTAATTATATTTTTCATATTTTTCATATCTTTTTTTATTTTCTGACTTTTGTTATTTTTTCTAAATATAAAAAATCACCAAAAATATTTTCTTAAATTTTCACATTTTATTTTATTATTTTTATTATTTTCTTTGACATAGAAATAGTTATTAAATAATATATACTTTTATTTTCTTAAAATAAATTCATAAATATTATAAAAATATTATATATTTTTATTTTTTATTATTTATATACTTAAATAATATTTTTCTAACACATTTAATTTTTTAACATTTTGTATATATTTTATTTTATTTTTCTTGGACATAAATAAATAATTATAATATATATATTTTCTTAAACCAAAAAATTAGGGTTTTACCCTTTTCAAAAATAATCTTTTATTTTCTTATTTTTTAAGACATTAAATAATTAATTTTTACTTACATAAAAATAAAATACAAAAACATTATTTTTCATATTTATATTTAATTGTCCATTTAAATATTTATCTATTTATTTATTTGCACAATGAGTTCAATTTGGTTGTAATAGTTGACTTAGGGTTTTATTTTCTTGCAAATGTCCCTCTATTCAAATTTGTATCCCCCTCTATATATCAATGATGTAATAGTTGTAGATTTACTTTTACGCATTTATTGCTTTCAAATATGCATGATAGTAAAATTAGGGTTTTGTATGATAACCAAAATCAAAACAAATAGCTTGACTAATACAAGACAAAAATGCATGAAAATGACAACACCTTGCACACAAGCACCCCTAGGGTTTCATCCACTTGTTGCCTTAAAAACATGGTCATGGTATGCATCTTAGATATCTTGGAAAACAAAAACAAAACAAAAGATCATAGTCCCTCGATGACGCTATCTTGGTTGCCTATACAAAAATGATCTAGTCCCTCAAAAAAAATTGCTAAAGATACTTAGCAACATTGTTATCATGGTCATACGATGACCCGCGCCTGTCCCGTTTAACATCCAAATACAAGTTTGTTTACCAAATGCAATGGTAAAACAACAATGTAAAAGGGTTAAAAATGTGTAGGAAAGACTTTTGAGTAGGTAGGTAGATGCTCCTAGTTAATTGATCAAACTTGCAAACATCCTTTCTATTTTCAAACTATCACACAATTTCAAAACATTTCCCAAAACAAACTTTCAAACATTAAAACATTTTTCAAAAGACAAACACCTTTGTATACATTCAAACAAGAATCATTACAAAGGTTGCCTAGACGAAGGCCTCTTTTCAAAATATTTTCAAAACCACACACAAAAGCACCATTTCAAATAATTGAAAAGAAAAAGCAAGTGATCTAAAACAAGTAACTAAGAGCCCATGGAAAACCATGGATGAAAAGGGTGCTAGCACATTCCCTTTTCGTAATCTACCCCCCGAACCCAAGAAAACATCTCAAAGGTCTTTCTTGTGCTTTTTGACCTTTCCTTTGGATAAATAAAAAGTCGGTGGCGACTCTTGCTAAACTGAAACATTTGCAAACACAAACGCAAAACCTCAAGTCAGTTCTCCCATCGCATCACACTCATCATTAATCTTCACTTAAATATTCTCAAGATCATTAATAATCTTGTTAAATTTGATAAGTTGTTCAACTATGGGTTTGTTCCCCACCATTTAAATTGAATATAGTTGTTGTTTAAAACACAACCTGTAAGCCAAAGACTTTGTCATATACAATGATTCTAGTTTTGCCCATATAGCAACCACAAATTTCTACCTAATGGGTTCTCTTAGAAATTTATCCCTGAGTTCCAAGATAATGGCACTCTTGGACGTATCCACCATCTCGGTATTCTATACCTGTGTAAGCCATGCATGCATCAATGCTTTATTCTTCAAAGCATTAATACACTTCTCTTGAGTTAAAATTGCTTGCATCTTAGTTTTCCACAACCCAAAGTCATTGTTTCAGGAAAATTTCTTGATCTTGCATCTACCCATGGTGCTCACTTGTAAACAAAACCTCTTTGCCCCATGGTGGGCGCCACTTGTTATAAATTACGACAAGGTTCAATATTAATTTGTGAGGCAAAGAACAATAACAACCAAAATAAATGGCCTACAACAATATTAAACAATACACATATAATATAACAGAATAAGACGAGAAAAATATGAAGGTTTGTTTACCCAATTTGAAAAAAAAAATCTACTCTGACAACTCTCCAATTCACTATACTCAGAAAGTTGTTATAAGAGACTACATATGAGTTACAAGAAAATAGTCTTCGCCTTCAGGTTCCCTAGAACAACCCGTAAGACGCCCAAGAACAACCCTATTTTCTACCCAAGTATTTCCAAACCTCTCCAATAATCTTCAATATATTAATAACTCAAACCCCAAGGTGAAACCAGTGTTTCACAATGATCTTAAACAACTCCAAAGGTCACTTAACCTTTTCCCGTTTAAGGTTTCCCTTCATTTGACCTTAAACTCTTTCTCTCCCTTGATGATGTAAACTCTAAGAGAGTCACACCTGTAAGCATATGAGATATAAATATTTATAATAGAAAATACCCAATAAATAAATCCCAGAAACAGAATCCAATCACACATGAATCCATGGGCCGAACCGAAAGAGTCCAAATCACGCTAAACAAGTAACTGTCAAAAAGTCTCATAAACCCGAAATCGACCGCCCGCGTACGCTCAATACTATTTAACTTACGGACAACATAATTCAACGGACGAACATCATTATTCACCATACGAACATCATTATTCACCGTATGTAAAACACTATTCACCGACTGGTTTTTCACGATTTCTGTTTTTTTTTTTACTTTTTTCTGGCTTTCTGAAACTTTGGATTTTCGCGGTATATGCAATCTCCAAAGTATGTTTTCTTTGTCTTCGTCGACAAAGGTTTTAAGGCACACTAAAATAATCTTCTCCTTTACTTGAAACTATGTTTATTTCAATTTAACTAACAACAACCTTGGTGCTCTCTACCATGTTTAAATTATGATCAATAACCTTGATCAAATTCAAGTTACCCTTTAATATTTGATCTCACGACTTTCATCCACTTGTTTCAAATTACTCTTTTAAGCACATGTAATTTAACAAGTACACAAGTATGATTTTTCAACCAACCTTGACTCCACCTGTTTTCAAATGCATCCCTGAAGGTTCTTCTTTTAGTATTTTGCAATCCTTCAGCCACATTCAAAACATAATATTCAAGGCTAGCATAATTGTTCCTTTGAGATGTTACAATCATCCTCCTTACCTTATCATGAGTGAAATGATAACCATAGATCTCTGTAATCGTTCACTCACTACTACTAGTATCTATAGTAGGCATCTCCACCTCAAACTGAGTTTTCTCCGTTATAGTTTCTGACAGGTTTCTCCCTTGATTTTCACTATTCTCCCTCTGAAGAAATTATCTACCAAGAAAATAAGTTGTTTTAGCCTCAGCTCTTCCCCAAAAACTCAGTAACAACTCAGCGGTAACATGAATTTTTATCCCTTATTTTCTGCAAAATTAATTATACTCCCATGAAACTATCTCAAAGCATTCATAAAGCCTTGACCTAAAACCCCATAGCTCTTCCTTGCCATGATAGCCTCCACTAGTTAATGATGAATGAATAACAACATTTGAACCTTCTAAAATATATAGCCCACATATTTTAGACCATTTAGCAATAATCAATTCATCATGCGAAATCTTCAATTCTCCATGTTCAACTCTAGTGCAATGGCCTAGATCATCAAAAATACTTATAGATAACAAATTTCTCTTGAGTTCTGGAACATACCTCATATTGTGAATAAGAATTTCATGATCATCAAACATTTTAAGTCTGACTGTACCAATACCATGAACCTTGCAAGCCTTATTACCACAAAGGAGAACCGCTCCACCTTGCACCATCTTCAAATTTTCAAAGTATTCTATTCTTGGACACATATGATAAAAGCTACCTGAGTCAATGTCCAAATAATCTTCAGTTTCCAAACTCGATACAACTAGTGCATTGACATCCTCATAACCTTCCTCATCCAAAGAAACTGCAACTTAAATAGAATCTTTATTGACGTTTATCTTAAGACAATACTTTTTGAAGTGACCAATTTTTTTACAATTAAAATTTTTTACCTTTGATTTGTAAAAAACTCTTTCATTTCGACATCCCTTTATGCTCACCTCCTCCTCTTTACACACTTACGCATTCACCACTATCTTTAATCTTTAAATCTTTTGACTTTGAAAATTCTTTAGATTTCATCTCCGTTTGAACTTCATCCAAAGTAATACTACCTTCCTTACCAAAAAGAAGGGCATCCTTAAAGTGCTCAAAGGATATGGGTAATGAACTCAACAAGAGAAGATCATTTTCCTCATCATTAATCTTCACTTCAATATTCTCAAGATCATTTATAATCTTGTGAAATTCCGTAAGTTGTTCAACTATGGATTTGTTCCCCACCATTCGAATTGAATAGAGTTGGTGTTTCAGACACAACCTGTGAGCCAAAGACTTTGTCATATAAAATTATTCTAGTTTTGCCAATATAGCAACCACTCTTTTCTCCCTAGTGGCTTCTCTTAGAACTTTATCCCCGAGTTCCAAGATACTGACACTCTTGGACGTATCCACCATCTCGGTATTTTATACCTGTTTAAGCCCTGCAGACATCAATGTTTCATTCTTTAAAGCATTAATACACTTCTCTTGAATTAAAATTGCTTCCATCTTAATTTTCCATAACCCAGAGTCGTTATTTCCGGAAAATTTCTTGATCTCTCATCTACCTATGATGCTCACTTGTAAACAAAACCCCTTTTCCTATGGTGGACGCCACTTGTTGTAAATTACAACAAAGTTCAATATTAATTTGTGAGGCAAAGAACAGTAGAAACCAAAATAAATGACCTACAACAATAATAAACAATACACAATAACATAACAGAATAAGACGAGAAAAAGATGAAGATTTGTTTACCCAATTCGATCAAACAATCTACTCTAGAACCTCTCCGATTTTCTATACTTAGAAAGTTGTTATAAGAGATTACAGATGAGTTATAAGAAAATGGCCTTCATCTTCAGGTTCCCAAGAACAACCCATAAGGCGCCCAAGAACAATCCTATTTTCTACCCAAGTATTTCCAAACCTCGACAATTATCTTCAATATATGAATAACTCAAACTCCAAGGTGTAACCAGTGTTTCACAATGACCTTACACAACTCTAAAGGTCACTAAACCTTTTCCCTTGTAAGGTTTCGCTTCACTTGACCTTGAGCTCTTTCTCTCCCTTGATGATGTAAACTCTAGGATTGTCACACTTGTAAGCATATAAGACATACATATTTATAATAGAAAATACCCAACAAATAAATCCAAAAAACACAATTCAATCACACATGAATCCATGGACTGAACCGAAAGAGCCCAAATCACGCAAAACAAGCAACTGTCAAAAAGTCTGATAAACCCGAAGCGTACGGACAATACTATTTACCTTACGGAAAACACTATTCACCGTACGAACATATTTATTCACCATACGAATATCATTATTCACCGTATGTAAAACACTATTCATCGACTGATTTTTCACGATTTATGTTTTTTCGACTTTTCTTCCGACTTTCTGAAACTTATGATTTTCGCATTATATACAATCTCTAAAATATGTTTTCTTTTTTTATCATCGAAAAAGGTTTTAAGACCTACTACAACACTATATAATTTTATAGTGTAAATGAAAATTCTATGTTTTAGAATTATAAAATAACACTTATATTTTTGGAGTTTCTAACCAACTTCAGTTTTGGATAACCAATTGGTCTCACAATCTTAAATAAAAAAGAAGCTTATTTCTACCTTATTCCAATGAATATAGCTAATACAAGTAATACAAAATTTAATCTCTAATAGTTCTCCATAAGATTAACGCTGTTCGAAAAGAACAACTTTGAGCTTGGTCCTCAAATATTAGAATGCAACAATTGGGAGTGGCTAGGTGAGTGTGTTTGCAAATTGTGTTGATGCAAGAACATGTTGAACTTTCACTTCTTTGACACAACTCTCCTACTAACAAAGTGGATGTCAAGTTCAAATATATTTTATTTGAGCATGTAACATTTGATTGTGAGTGTGAGGTAGCAGCCCTGCTCTTAAGTTGTCACACAACAAAGTAGGAGAAAGATAGGTTGCACCTAACTCAGTCAATAAGGATTCAAGCTATAATAATTATGATATTGAGTTAAAGCCCTATATTCATCCTCAACACTAAGATCATATGGATCACTTGCCCAATAAAAGTCCTTATATTCTCTTAAAGAATACTCATGCATCGTTTTAACATTCATGAGTAACAGACCATGAGTTGAGGTACCACTCAAATATTGCAAAATTCTTTTAAATATGCTATCATGATTGTTTACAGGTTTGACCATGAATTGGCAAGAATTGTTAACTCATTATGCAATATCAGGTTGAATTGGTGTCACATACTATAGGGCTCCAACAATGCACGTATAGAGATATTGATCATGCATAATACCAGTACCATGTTTGTGTGGCGTAGGGTGGTTGAACATTGGTGTGCTTATTCAATTGACATCAACCATATTTTCTATAGACAAAAAAAATCTTGACATACTTTGTTTGAAATAAAATTAAAGATCTATTTTGCTGATACTTGACTTCAATACCTATAAATAATTTTCCTAGTTTCTTCAATGCAAACATATCATGAATTTTGTTGATTAGATAATGAATAAGCACTGACTATGATCCGATAATTAAAATGTCATCAAAATAAGAGCACAAAGTATAATACCTTGATGATTGTAAATAAACAGAGAATGATCACATTTACTAGAGAAAATAAAAATAGAAACATAGCTTGATTTAATTTCTCATACCATTCTCTTGGAGTCTGTTTAAGGCCATACAAATCTTTATTCGGTTTGCAAACTATGGCTCCATTTTCATGCTCAAGTCCTGGAGGTTATTGCATGTACACTTCCTCTTAGAGGACAGTATTAAAAACAACATTATTAATATAAACTTATGAGTTAGAGCTAAAGTTAAGATTATACGAATTATTGTGAGTTTCACAACAAGTGAGAATATCTCATTAAAACCAAAGTTATGTTATTTGTGGAACCCTTTTGCAATAAGTATAACCTTGTAACTATTGACGCTAAGTTACAAAGATTTTACCTAGACAGACTCCAAGAAGCATGGGACAAAGAACAACTATGATAATTGGAGTATCAAGATGAAGGTGCTACTAGGAGCTCAAGATGTGTGGGATATTGTTGAAAAAGGCTTCAAGGATCAAGATGAGTCCTCGCTAAGCCAAGATGTAAGAGAGACATTGAAGGAGTCAAGAAAGAGAGACAAGAAAGCTCTCTTTCTCATTTATCAATCGGTGAATGAAGATACGTTTGAGAAGATATCCAACGCAACAACGGCCAAAGAAGCATGGGACAAGCTTCAAACTTGCAACAAAGGAGTTGAGCAGGTAAAAAAGATTCGTTTTCAAACTCTTAGAGGTGACTTTGAACGTTTATTTATGGAGGAGTCCGAGTCAATTTCAGATTATTTTTCTCGAGTATTGGCTGTAGTCAATCAACTTAAGAGAAATGGTGAAGATGTTGATGATGTGAAAGTCATGGAGAAAATACTTCGCACTTTAAATCCAAGTTTTGACTTCATTGGTACCAATATTGAAGAAAATAAGAATCTAAAGACCATGACTATTGAGCAACTCATGGGTTCCTTACAAGCATACGAAGAAAAAAAAAGAGAAATATTAAACAAAAGGAGGCTATGGAGCAATTACTACAACTCAACATAAAGGAAGCAAACTATGCGAATTACAAGAGCCAAAGAGGACGAGGTCGTGGACGTGGACGAGGACATGGAGGAGAAGGAAAATGCGGTTGTAATAACTACTCCAACAACTTCAACAATGGAGAAAGAAGTTGGAATCCACAAGCAACAAGAGGTCGTGGAATTGGAACCTCATGGCCGAGGAGCAATAAATCACAAGTCAAATGTTTCAACTGCAACAAGATTGGTCATTACGCAACCGAGTGTAGATTCTCGAAGAAGGTGGAAGAGAAAGCTAATTTTGTAGAATAAAAAGGTGGAGAAGAAGAAACTTTGCTACTCACGTGTCAAAACGAAGTTGAAGAGAAAAGAAATAAGTGGTACTTGGACACTGGCGCAAGCAACCACATGTGTGGCGATCGAAGCATGTTCGTAGAGATCAATGAAGTGGCAACTGGAGATGTATCATTTGGAGATGACTCAAAGATACCAGTCAAAGGCAAAGGTAAAATTCACATACGCTTGAAGAATGGGAATCATCAATTCATATCCAATGTCTATTTTGTGCCTAACATGAAGAATAATATTTTGAGTTTGGGACAATTATTAAAGAAAGGTTATGACATCCACTTAAAAGAACATAGTTTTTTCTTAAGAGATTGTAGTCATAACTTGATTGCTAAGGTGCCTATGTCAAAAAATAGAATGTTCCTCTTGAACATTCAAAATGACGTAGCAAAGTGTCTCAAGGATTACTATACCGATTCTTCATGGCTATGGCATCTATGATTCGGGCACCTCAACTTTGATGGTTTAGAACGTTTGTCGAAGAAAGAGATGATGAGAGTCTTGCCTAAGATCAACCACCCAGACCAACTCTGTGAAGGATGTTTAATTAGGAAGCAATTCCGAAAAAGTTTTCCAAAGGAATCAACGTCAAGAGCGACAAAAACCACTAGAGCTCATACACACGGATGTCTGTGGACCGGTTAAACCCAACTCGTTTGGTAAGAATAAATACTTTCTCCTCTTTATTGATGATTATTCCAAAAAAATATGGGTTTATTTCTTGAAGGAGAAGTCAGAAGTATTTGACAAATTTAATAAGTTCAAAGCCCTTGTGGAGAAAGAAAGTGGTCTTTCCATCAAGGCCATGAGATCTGACCAAGGAGGAGAGTTCACTTCAAATGAGTTCAACAAATATTGTGAAGACCATGGAATCTGTCGCCCACTGACTGTGCCAAGATCTCCTCAACAAAATGGAATAGTAGAGAGAAAGAACCGAAATATACTTAACATGGTACGAAGCATGCTCAAGAGCAAGAAGATGCCGAAGGAGTTTTGGGACGAAGCAGTGGCATGTGCAGTTTACTTGACAAATTGTTCCCCAACAAGAAGCGTGCATGAAAAGACACCCTAAGAAGTATGGAGTGGAAGGAAACCTAGGATCTCTCACCTGAAAGTATTTGGAAGAATTGCCTATACCCATGTTCCAGATGAAAGAAGAACAAAGCTCGATGATAAAAGTGAGAAGTATGTGTTTGTGGGTTATGACTCAAGCTCTAAAAGGTACAAGCTTTATAACCCAAATAGTGGAAAGATCATCATAAGTCGTGATGTGGAGTTTGACGAAAAAGATTATTGGGATTGGAGTGCTCAAGAAGACAAGTATGATTTTCTTTCTTACTTTGAAGAAGAAGAAGAAGAAGAAATAGAACAACCAATGATAGAGGAACATATTACACCACCTTCCTCACTGACACCAAGGTTGGGTGAAACAAGTTTAAGTGAGAAGACACAACGACTAAGGAGCATTGAAGAGCTTTATGAGGTAACAGAAAACCAAAACGACATTAACGTCTTTTGTCTTTTGGTGATTGTGAGCCTCTAAGCTATCAAGAAGAGGTAGAAAACATAAAGTGGAGAGACGCCATGGACGAAGAAATCAAGTCTATCACGAAGAATAATACATGGGAACTTACTACACTTCCACAAGGACTTAAAGCAATTGGAGTAAGATGGGTGTACAAGGCAAAGAAGAATGCAAAAGGAGATGTGGAGATATACGAAGCAAGATTGGTGGCGAAAGGCTATAGTCAAAGACAAGGAATTGACTATGATGAGGTATTTGCTCCTGTTGCTCATCTTGAAACTATTAGACTGATCATTTCCTTGGCAGCCCAAAATGAATGGAAGATCTATCAAATGGATATGAAATCCGCCTTCTTGAATGGTTTTCTCGAAGAAGAAGTTTATATTGAGCAACCACTAGGCTATGAAGTAAAAGGGCAAGAAGAAAAAGTCTTGAAGTTGAAGAAGGCATTGTACGGTCTCAAGCAAGCACCGAGAGCTTGGAATGTTCGAATCGACAAGTACTTTCAAGACAAGAACTTCATCAAGTGCCCGTATGAGCGTGCACTCTATATCAAAGCACAAAGTGGAGATATTTTAATTGTGTGCTTGGATGTAGATGACTTAATTTTCACAGGGAACAATCCAGGCATGTTCGAAGAGTTCAAGAAATACATGTCAAATGAATTTGAGATGACAGATATGGGGTTCATGGCATATTATCTTAGCATCGAAGTAAAGCAAGAAGATAAAGGAATTTTCATCACCCAAGAAGGGTATGTCAAAGAAGTCATTAAGAAGTTCAAGATGAATGATACCAATCCAGTTGGCACCCCGATGGAATGTGGTAGCAAGTTAAGCAAGCATGAAAACGGGGAGAATATGGATCCAACTATTTACAAAAGTTTGGTTGGAAGTCTACGTTACTTAACAAGTACAAGGCCATATATTCTCTATGTTGTAGGAGTTGTAAGCCGATACATGGAAGCTCCAACAACAACTCACTTCAAGGCGGCAAAGAGAATCCTTAGATACATTAAAGGTACAAATAACTTTGGCTTGCACTATTACTCTTCTAATAATTATGAGATTGTTAGCTATAGTGATAGCGATTGGAGTGGAGACTTGGATGATAGGAAGAGCACCACTGGTTATGTGTTCTTTATGGGAGATACTGCTTTCACTTGGATGCCAAAGAAGCAACCAATAGTCACACTATCAACTTGTGAATCCGAGTATGTCTCCGTCACATCATGCGTTTGTCATGTAATTTGGATAAGAAACTTGTTGAAAGAGTTAAAAATGCCACAAGAAGATCCAATGGAAATATGTGTTGATAATAAATCAACAATTGCTTTGGAAAACAATCCAGTATTTCATGAAAGAAGTAAGCATATCGAGACCCGTTACCACTTCATAAGAGAATGTGTTGAGAAAAAAGAAGTGAAGTTGAAGTATGTAATGTCTCAAGATCAAGTTGTCGACATTTTCACCAAGCCACTAAAGTTGGAAACTTTCGTGAAGCTAAGGAGTATGCTTGGAGTCACAAATCAAGTTTAAGAGGGATGTTGAAAATATTAAACTTGATTTGGGCCTAAATTTATTAATTGGTTTTTGGGCTTAAGTAGTTTTCTAGAGAATTCTTGTAATATATGAAATCTCTAGATATTTCTTATAATTATAATATTTTCTAGAATGGTGTTTGGATCTCTAGAGTTGAGAACTCTCTAAAATTAGTGTGTCTAGAGTTCTCCTTAGAGTACTATAAATAGAGATGTAGTCCCACACATTTGCATCAAGCAAAAATACAAAGTTTTTCTCCTCCATAAAGAATTATCCTACATATCAGATTTATATTCAAACCTTCAATATTCCCACACACTTCTCCTTAACATAAAAGGTCTTATTTCCAACAAAAACATTGTCTTGCTGAGAAATAGGTTGAGTAAGTAAAGGTACAATGAATATAAAGTTATGAGTTGAGTGATAAGACGCGATACAATTTTCATCTAGATACACAAGCATGTGTTAGTTGACCTAGTTTGGGAATTTTAAATAGGGTTTCCAGTGTCTGTATGAGCATAACTTGTACTTATTGATCATGGTGATTTTTTTACTATTGTGTCCAGACTTAGATAAGATAGGTAATGTCTATGACTTGGGTAGACAAGTAGCGTGTTTCATTGTGTATGGCTGAAATATAACAGAGTAAGGAAACCTAACTTGATCGAACACCATATACTTTGAAATGAAAATTCTACCCTCACTATTAAGAGATTATCAACCCTTGTGTTAAGGGGATATTGCTAGGAAAGCATCTTTAGATATGTGAAATTGATACATATTCCTTGGTTGTAGGGTTTTAAGTGAGGGAAATAAGCACAACTAAATATCTTGATAGATTTCTAATCAGGTAGGCATTTGTATATGGTATGGAAGGCTGATAAGAATTATGTCATGAAAAATATAGGTAGTTTATGGATAAGGTAGGAAGAGGTTGTGAAGCTATGATCCCAAAATTTGATGGGAAGAAATACATGGCTAGTAATATTGTTCATATGGGATTAATATTAAGAATAACATTAAGGGATGCAAAGTTCATTTAGGGATATGGTAAAAGGCCTAAACTCTCCCCCAAAATCATATTGAATGTAATTGATATTAATATTAAGTTGAATATTAGCATAAGCTTGTAACAATTTGAGAGTAGGTAAAGCATGTGATTTTTTCTTAAGAAAATAAATCCAAATGTATTCGGTAAAGGCATAAAAAAAGTTATGTAATAGTGATATCCACTACTAGAGGGATCAATGGAGGGACCCCACGAGCTTGTGAGTATTACTTCAAAAAGGAATGTATACACATTTTTAGATGGAGGAGTATATAATCTAAGAGATTTTTCTAAGTAGAAATACTTAAAAAGTTCAACATAAGTTTTGTTACTAAATTGTATATTACATAAAATAACCACATATTAAATTGCTTTAGAATTTGCACAACCTAGTGTAGAATGCGAAGGATAAGTAATGTTAGAACTTGAACTTGTTTCAAATGTGTTATTAACAATAGGTGACACATCTCTAACTTGGCTATAATGGCTTAAGGATTCCATAGGAAGATTATGAAAACAATATAATCCACATGAATCATGGAATCTTTCAAGGAGAACAAACTTAGATGTCTGATTTTTAACATAGCATTTGTTAGAATGAAATTCAAGTAAGGCATCATTGTCTTGGGAAAATTTAGACACATAAATTAAATTATGAGTTTACTTGGCACATGAAGAAAATTATTTACGGTTAAAATAGAATTTGGAACAATATTGAATTTGAGTTTGGAAGAGCCAATGAAATTAATTTGTAGGCTTTGGACATTTCCAATAAGAACCTTATTTGAACCTTGTTAAGAAAATCTATTTAGTAAATATGAGTTATTAGAAGTAATGTGATATAAGGTACTCGAGTCAACACATCATGTTTATGATTCTAATCCCAACGAAAGAAAAAAGATCATCTTGATGAGATAGAAGAGCAGTAGCTTAAGTAGATGTGGAAACTTGATTCTTTTGATTCTCAAGGTTCGCATTCTCACTTATCTGATTGGTTTATCAAGGAAGCTTGTGTCTTTGATAGATCTTGATCAAAAGGCTCATCATATGAAACAAACAATCAATGATTGCATAACCCTACTTCTAACATAATTTACATGTATGGTAATTCCCTGAGCCATATATTGATCTTGCATAACCACAACCACAACCATCGTGGTTTCATCCCTTTCCATGAGCTTACATATAATTGCCACAATTTCCACCTAGAAGTTAATTTTTTTGATAGTGAGCAATGTTTGTAGTGGAATTAGTTACATATAGTTCTTAGCAAAATTTATCGAGTTGTGCTTCTTGCACATACGATAAATATTTAAAATAATTAAGTGTGGAAGGTTCAATTTTTTTCATATACCATTATAATTCATGGATTATATTCTTCAACGATCCTTTGAATAATGACGTCAATTTGATCCCTTTTAGAATCTTGAGAGGATAAAATCGGGATATCATAATAGTGACTATAATCGTGAAATATTTTCAAATCAATCCTTGGTTCAAACAATTATGAAGTACTTAGTTAGTTGGAACTTCTAACCAACTTGAATTTGAATAACTATAGCAGTAGAAATGTTGAGACTAAGTCATTGGATTGACTTAACTTGCACAGATTAAATAAAAAACTCCACCGTGCTTTATTGTTTCTAGAGGAATGGGAAAAGAGTGAATAACCCAAAAAAATAGGGAGAGAATCTAGGTACGAAGATTGGTTATGCAAAGGGAAGGTTTTAGCATCCTAAACATCTACAGTACTCTGCATGACCTCTTTGTAAATTTGTGTATTTTGGCTATAAGTGTTGTATAAAAATAGATGGTGGAGATGGGAAAAGAAATATTTTTTACAATTTTTGCACCCGCCGAGGTTGAGAACCTTTATTGCTTACGTACCACCTTCCGTGCAATAAGGGATCAGGGTACTCGTAGTTCACCTTTAAAAAATTTAAAACATAAGTGTGTTGGTTAATTTTAAGAGATGAAACATCATCGTCATATTCAAATGGAAGAACATACTTATAACCCACGATTATGAGAAAAGAGAATTTGCGTCATCTCAAAGTGGATGGTATAGCTTGGATTTAAAAATCAACAAAGTCTCGCTCAACACCCGAGTGGAAAATATCTCACTTCACTACATATTGTAGAAGTATAGTATCTTGCATCACTACAAGGATCGACAAAAAATAGAGTTTGATTGACTTTTAGTCTTCTCACAAAAAATGTCAAAGTATGATTAAGTTGATTAAAATTTAATTAAGAAAATATTTTTGAAAATGCATGGACCTAAGTCCAAGTTTATTATGAAAGCGGTTCAAGTTAGAAAATAAGAAGAGTTTTGAAGAGGAGGGAGAAGATTTTTGAAATTAAAGAAGATGTGAGGAGATGAAGGGACTAACCTAAAGAATAAGGTAAAAGTCAGGCAAAGAACCGTCTAACCAACAAGAAGTCGACACTTGACATATGAGGTCAATGTAGAATTCTCATCCTTTGGATTGAAACCAAACATGAAAAGATAGTAAATTTCTTAAAAATACTAAGCCTCAAATGCATTAAGTATTCACAAAAATTGGGCAGAGTAAAAATTATATACAGATGAATTCCCAGTTGCACACAAAGAAAATTAACCCAATGTCTTGGAGTAAACCCCAAGAACTTCAGACAAAATAACAATCAGAGCCACAAGGTCTTAATGGTAGTCAAGGCTTCTAATCCTAAGTCTAAGAGGTCCATAACACCATTATGCCAAGGATAGTAACCAAATAGTCCAAGTAACATTAAAGTTTTTTATTGTTTAAGTTGGTTATTAAGTATCTTTAAAAAGAAAATGAAAGCTCAAGTGAGCAAAATAAAAAATAAAATATAAAGATAAATGCTCAAGTGAGCAAAGATGAAAATAACATGAAATGTAAATGCTAAAATAAATGGTGCATAAAATAAAGACATGAGATAAAGGGCATAAAGTAAAAAAAAATACATAATAAAAGTCAATTAATAATGAGTTAGGAATTAGAGGTTAGTTGAATGACCATCTTGAAATTTGTATTTGAAAATTCATTAGAAGATTGATAAAATTAAAGCTTCTCAACTACAAGTTTCATTTGCTTTTTGTCAAGTATATCATTCATTTTAAGTTCTCGAAGCAACAACACATGATCACGATGTTTAAATGATTCACTTAGACCAAAATTTATGTTGGCTCATTAGAGGATTGATAAGACCAAAGCCTCCTAACAATGAACCCCAAGGTTATTGGATCAAAGTTTTCAAATTAACACACTTGGGCTTGCAAACATAAATTTGGGCAACAAATGATCATTTCTCAAATCGGGACGAAATTTAGCGCTATGTTAAGAAATCGTAACTGGACTTATATAGAAGTCACACCTATTTTGAGTCCGGTCAATAGCAATCTATGTACCATATGTTTGGAGAAATGATATGTAGATCATCCTCTAACAACATGTAGCACAAGTGAGAAAGGGATAAGATGGAGAGGGAGGGGAAGTATTTAAACCAAAGAATTTAATCCAAACTATCATTAAAATCATTCATCCATTTTGGTGGAGTTAAACTAAACACCCAAGATCCAATGATGTTAATAAGCTCATAATCAAAATCACATAGTTCAAGCTCAGTCAAAATATATTCAAAAATAAAATTGCATTTAATAAACAAAATAAAAAAATAAAATAATTTTTAAATTGTTTTTTAAATGAAAATAAAAGGAAAAATGACAAACTATATTAAAATTATCAAATAAAAATTAAAAGAAAACATAGAAAAGTCAGATATGATCTTAAGTATTTTTACAAAAAATTTAGTAGTTTTTTTTTAAATAGAAAAGTATTTTTACATTATTTAAAATCACTAAAGTAAGTGAAAAATGATTAAAAATAGTAAAAATCATAATAAAATTCTAGAAAAATTGCAGAAAGTCAGAAATAAAGAAAATGATCTTGATGAATTTTTTCAGAATTTAAAAATACCAAAACTTATTTTTAGACAATTAAAAAAAAGTCAACCAAAAAGAAAAAATCATAAAAAATTTCAAATCTTAAAATAAAATAATGAAAAAATAAAAATCAGAAAGAAAATATTTAAAAATATTTTTTTGAATTTTTTCATAATTTTTGAGTCAGAAATGAATTTCCTATGATTTTTTTAAGTTCAAAACAATTAAATACAAAAAATAAAAAAATAAAAAAAAAGCAAAAAAATGTGGACCATTAGATTAATATCAAAACATGTTAGTAATTAAAAGCAACAAAAAAGCAACAAAAAATATGGTTATCTTTGGAAATCACACCAAATCATTTTTTAATAATTAAAAGCAACAAAAAAAATGGCGCGTTGAATGGAGTCTGACTAATGAAAGTAATCAGATCCAATGATCCTCAAAACGCTCGTATAGTAAGACAAGTGCATTGGATAAGATTTAAAAAATCACATGTTACGCTATCATTGGCTGAAGCACGACACGTAGGTCGTCTTCAACCTCCAGACACCCTAAATTGGGGTTTCACAAACTGTAAAATTAGAGGACCAGACCGGTACAATTAGATTTGTCTCTTTAAGACGATTCTAATGCTACCCTCATCCCAAATTTATATAGGTTGAGCAAGGCTTGATTTGGAAAAAACCAGAAAAAATTAGCGAGCACGAAAATTCCAAGTATCTCTCTCAATTCTCAATGAAAACGAAAATTGTAAGAAGTGTGAGAATCAGATAAATTAGTAGAATAGAATAGAGATTTATTTGGTTCAATTTGGTTGAGAAATCTACCTGAACGATGTAGCAGAAAATTTATCTGAAACTGGATTTGGTTAGCACGATTTAGGACACTTCAAGGCTTGGTTCTTCTTCTGTTAGCTTCAGTGAAGTTCAAGGATAAAGAATCAACAAAGAAATTGGATTGAAAAGTGGAGAAAATATGAATTCGAAAAACTCATAAAAGTGGGTTATGTAGAGAGTTTGGCAGCGTGATTTTGGATGTCCAAGCTTGAGAGAATGAGAGGAGTGAGGTCCTCTATTTATAGGGATGTGAATGGTGCAAAGAATTGAGAGGAAAATTGAAGTTTGGAGGGAAATTGGATGGATCCAGAAAGTGAAAATGTGTGACTCAATGTGCATCAAAACTCAGCCATTTCCCGTGTTTTGATCCTTAATTCAACTTTGGGAACTTTCTTAAACATGTTTAAATCAAAAACACGTGCTAATTTGGTGTTTAGAAACTTGATTATGGATTTCAAATTCTGACTTGGAAGAAAAAATTCAATTTCAAGTAGCTGACTTTGAACTCATGGTGTGCACGATTTAGGGAACCTTGGGACTTGATTCTTAATGCATTGGAAAGATGAGGTAACATTCTTTATAATGTGCCAAGAAAGAGATCATTTGGATGCTTGAGCTAGAAGTTGTGCTTGGTTAAAATCAGAAAAAATGAGCTGACTTATATACTTAGAAAAAATTCTAAGTTTTTCTTCAAAAATGACCTATAATGTTTTAAATCCAAACAAGGTCTTCTTCAAAAATTTTGCTTTGATCAATGATTCTAGATTGAATTAGACACCTTAAAGAGTATTGTGAAACTCATATCACTCAAAAATTCCAAATATTGGACAAGTTATGATCCTTTGAATTTGAAGAAAATCCATGAGGTGACCTATAACCTTTTGAGCTCTTAAGGAATCTTCTAACCATTTTCAAGTTTTTCACATAAAAGAAGAGTTGAAGTTCACACTTCTTAAGATCATTATGGAAAAATAATGGTCTCAATGATATAAAAATTGATCAAGTTATGATCCTTTGAAGTCATATAAGGGAATTTGATGGCCTATATAGAGGACATGTATTCTTTCTCAAACATTAGTTATCTTTCACACAAAATTTTCTTGAAACTTTTGAAATTATTTGTTGGTAACCCTTTAAAGAGAAACATATATTTGGAATCACTAAAAAATCCCAAAAGATGGACAAGATATAGCCGTTGGAAGTTCAAAATCCTAGCCCTTAGAGCATCAAAATGACTTGGGTACCCCTTTCAATTTTGAAAATCTTTCTTGTACAAATAATTTTGCTATGTGAAGATAAGTTGTTGTGGATGATCATAAGAACCTATAGTAACAATAACCACTTCCAAATTTTGAGAATTGAGGGATTTATGCACTTGTGATCAAGGAATCAAGAACTTGTTTAATTAGGTCAAACTTCTTTAATCAATTATTGCATCTCTTGACTTTCTTTGGAAAATTGAAGCATGATAAATCATAGTATACCTTGCCATAACATTACTTTAAAGTACTCTCAATGATGAAGCTTAAATTTCAATGAAGCTTTGTTGAAGAAGGCATGGAAATAAACTCATGAACCTATGAATCAACCTGATGAAGTGTGTTGTGCCATCACCTATAGTATCATCATTTAGAGCAAACATTCATTATATTTGTTAGTTAAAAGTTAATCAACACAAGACTTGTATGACCATAATATGAAAATCAAAGTGCTTGGTGATTGTGATACGGTGGCAGAACTGACTGTTATACTGGTTTTGCATTTTTATTCGCAAATGTTGTGGTAAGCAAGAGTCTCCACCGAATTTTCTTTTATCAAAAAAAGGAAAGGGTGAAAAGAACATGAAAGACCTTTCGATATTATTTTCTGAATAAGGGGTAGATTATGGAAAGGGAAGGTGTTAGCACCCTTTCCATCTGTAGTTTTCTACGGGCTCTTAGATGCTTAACTCATTTTGAAATACCTTGTGCTTTTTGTGTTTTTGAAAAGTATTTTTGAAAGCGCCTTAGTGCGGAGAACTTTGTAATGTTTCTCATAATGGTAGAGAACGTATACAAAGTGTTTGAAACTGTTTTTGAAAGAAGTTTTGTGTAAGTGTAAAAATTGTTTGAGCAAGCATCTAACAACTATCTACTTTACTCGAAAGGTTGTTCTTTTCCTCTTTTCCTTTAGACAGTGATATCCTACTATTAGTGAGTAGGTAGCCCTAGTCTTTGGATGTTTGAGGGACATTCAAAGGGACGTTTATACAGTCACAAAGGCAACTTGGCAAGAAACTTTAGTAACTACCCTAGAGTTTTAAGATCATACCGAGGCAACATCAAATGGGACTAATGATCTTTAAACCGGAGGATATCCACTAAAATCTCTCACGTTTCGAGAGATGTGACTATTTTTCGAAGGAAACCAAAGTGGGATACCCTAGAGGTGGATATGTGAGAGTGTGTTGAATTCAGTTATTTTTGTCTTGTGTTAAGCTTGCTAGTGTTTTGTTTTATTCTTGCCATACAATCCTAATTAACATACATCTAAACACTTAATAATTGGCAGTAATTAAAAGTGTGGAAATATAAATCTAGCTATTACAAGGCTTTGGGGAGGGGGATTATTACAAGTCCAAAACTTGGGGGGAAATAAAGAAAGCAGTAGAAGAACCCTAGTTAATTCTATTACACCCCATAAGCAAGTACATTAATATGAAAATAAAGTAGAAATATCAAACGCACGCGAAATGGAAAAGACGTCTAAAACCTAAGTGTAAGGAAATATTTTTGTTTGTTTGGAAAATGTTAAAATTAGACTAGTTAATTGAAAGAAAATAAAATTTATTAATTGAAAATAACGTCGTTGGTTGATGATATCAGGAATGGGCTTACAGATGCCATTTAGAGAAGATGACTGAGAGTTGTCGGAGATGGGCTTAAAGATGTCATCTAAAGTAGATGTTAACTTCATAAGAGGTCTCTTTTTGGGGATTCCTGTTCCTATTGGCTGAGGAGGACTCCGCTGGGGAATGTTGATTTCTGTTCTTTTGTTTGAGGAAAACTCTATGGGGAATAGAGTCTAGGAGCTTTAGTTGTCCATGGCTCTACTGAGGAGTTATCTCTGGACTGGAGAGATGAAAGTTAGCTATTTTCTAGTTGAAATATGGACTTCACTATAACTTACTGAGGGTAATAAAGTTGATTGTCATTTGGTCGTATTCCAGGCTTCACAACGACTTACTGGGGAAATGAAACTAACTGTTATCTGGTCGGTTTTGTAGGCTTTGCAGTAATTGAAGAGGTTGAACTATTATTTGGTCGGGTCTAGGCTTCAGAAATTAAGATGTTATTTGGTCGGGTCCAGGCTTCAACTTGAACTTGAGGTATATTGTTATATGGTCGTGTCTAGGCTTCACAGTGTTTCATGAGTTGTTACTTCAGATAGTTGCCCCGTCTTGTTTCGAGAATTAATCTGGAACCTGCTTTTGTTGAGATAGTTGCCTTGTATGGCTTTAGGAATTACTCTCTAACCTGGTCTTGTAGATAGTCGCCACGTCTTGTTTCAGTAATTGATCCACAGTAAGTTATTCACAGATAGTTGCTCTGTCTGGTTTCAGGAATTATTCTGGAACTTGCTTTTGTTGGTCATTGAGATAGTTTCCCTATCTGGTTTCAGGAATTAATATCTAACCTGGTATTGTAGATAGTTGCCCCGTCTTGTTTCGGGAATTGATCTACAGTCCATTATTCACATATAGTTGCCCTGTCTAGTTTAAGGAGTTAATCTGGAACTTGCTTTTGTTGGTCGTTGATTTAGTTGCCCTGTCTGGTTTCAGGAATTACTCTCTAACCTGGTCTTGTAGATAGTCGCCCCGCTTGTTTTGGGAATTGATCTACAATCAGTTGTTCACAGATAGTTGCCCTATCTTGTTTCGGGAATTAATCTGGAACTTGCTTTTGTTGGTCGTTGAGATAGTTGCCCTGTCTGGTTTCAGGAATTACTCTCTAACACGGCCTTGTAGATAGTCGTCCTGCTTGTTTTGGGAATTGATCTACAATCAGTTGTTCACAAATAGTTGCCATGTCTTGTTTCATGAATTAATTTGGAACTTTCTTTTTATATTTGTTGAGATAGTTGCCCTTTCTTGTTTCAGGAATTAATCTCTAACCTGGTCTTGTAGATAGTCACCCGTCTTGTTTCAGGAATTGATCTACAATCATTCATTCACAGATAGTTTAGTTATCTGGTTTCAGGAATTAATCTTGAACTTTCTTTTGTTGGTCATTGAGATAGTTGCCCTGTCTGGTTTCAGGAATTAATCTTTAACCTGGTCTTGTAGATAGTCGCCCCGTCTTGTTTCAGGAATTGATCCACAGTCAGTTGTTCACATTTAGTTGCCTTGTCTGGTTTCAGGAATTAATCTGGAACTTACTTTTATTGGTCTTTGAGATAGTTGCCATGTCTGGTTTCAGCAATTAATCTCTAACTTGGTCTTGTAGATAGTCTCCCCGTCTTGTTTCCGGAATTGATCTACAATCCGTTGTTCACAAATAGTTTCCCTATCTTGTTTCAGGAATTAATCTGGAACTTTATTTTTCTGGTTGTAGAGATAGTTTCCCTGTCTGGTTTCAGGAATTAATATCTAACCTGGTCTTGTAGATAGTCGCCCCGTCTTGTTTCGAGAATTGATCTACAATCAGTCGTTCACAGATAGTTGCCCTGTCTGGTTTCAGGAATTTAATCTGGAACTTTTGAAAATTGTTGATGATATTCCTCTGTTGATCTTTCCAGAAAAGGTAAAGAATTAGTTGTATACAATATCATGATGCATGAAGTGCATTGGGTAATGATGTTCTCAAAATAAATGAGATTGTGATATAATTATTTGTGTTGCATATGCTATGACGCTTGTAAAATGATGTATGAATGCAATGTATGAACGTATCAGTTGTTCTATTACATTGTTGTTGAACTGGGGAAAATAAATCCCTGATTGTTGTTTGGGATGAAGAATGTAAGTTTTCATTATTTGTTGAAGATGAATTGTTGGGAGATTGATTTCCGTTGCTAGAGAAATAAACTCTATTGGGGAAAGGAAACTCCATAAACTGCTTGGGGATTTTATTAAGTTCTGTTGGGGAAAGGTAACTCCGTAGACCGCCTGGAGATTTTTGTGTAGCCCTGTTGGGGAAACCAAGAAATTTATGAACCATGCTGAGGAATTGTTTCAGACATTGTGGAGATGGTTGAAGCTTTTGATCTATTAAGAAGATGTCAGAATGTCTGAAATTGTTAGGTTATATACTGAAGACATGACAGTGACTTTGGGGAGGACGTCTCTGTCTCCATACCTACTCGGGAATGTATCCTTACTGATGACGAACTCTGCCAAGATAGTCCCCTAGGGGTGTTTACTCTTTGGGGATTTTGTGGATTATTTGAATGTTATCCCAACTCCTAGAGTCTTGAGTAAATGTTGATCAGGGTGATAAGCCTTCTACTGATAGACAAGTGACGAGATGACGGGACATAGTCGTACGCTTTAATCCCTAACTTTTTCCTGGACTGTCCTTTCAGATTTTCAGTCCATCGGGATACTCTTTTTTTCCCAAGCGGCCTTTTTAGGTTTTCAACTTGCGGGTGTACAGTTTTATTTATATATCCCTAATTTTTCTCGAACTCCTTTGGTTCGTCGGGATGCCCTTACTTTTTCATAGGCCAGTCAACCTAGAGGGTCTTTTTTCATGTGTAGTATTTTCCGACTATGTCTCCATTCATTGGGTGCGGAGAATTATCATTGTCCACAGTAGTAACTGTTGCAGCACTGCCAGAAATTTTTTTGCTCGATGGTACATGATCCTTTGCTGGAATTGATGTCTAATGCCCCAAGTGATTTAGATGGAGATCTGTACATGGCTATTCGAAACTTTTGAGGAATTCCTTGAATCTTGAATCGACTGCCCCCAGATCAGTTGGTCACCATGCCATGCCCCTTGATTATGAAAGGCCTACTATTGGAAATGTATTTCCATCTTAGGTGTTTTTGTTCATTGAGAGGATTTTCGTTCATTGAATATTCGTCGTGTGAATTTCTCGGTTGATGGACAATTAGTTATATGCAAACAATGGTATCAAAAAAATGCAAAGCTTATGTCTGTGTTGAAGTTTTTGAAAATTCATTTTTTAGTAAAACAAAATTTGCAAGAATGTGACATCGACTCAGGATTTATAGCAAACCTTATAAGAGTCAGGATACATTTTTGTAACATGTGCTTTCGAACTAGCCCATGCATCAGCTAAGACTTTTCAGGGTTGTAATGTGGCCTAGTTCTCGGTTTAAGAAACAAAGGATAAAGGCTCGAAATTTATTTGTACCCAACCCATTCTTCGTGATGTTCTTCAGTATAATACTCATCTAACTGTGCGTTTAGATCCCAACTGAGTTCTGGAATCTTGGCCCTGATATTCCGGTGATGGTTCGGATACTGAAAGTTTATTTTGAGGAGGCAGTCATTTTTTGTAATATTTTCTTTTTGTTGAGGATTTGTAGAGACCTCTTTTTTTATTTTATTATCCCTACCGTTTGCCTGAACTGTTTCTTTTGTGATTACAGTCAACGGGATGCCCCCGTTTTTTTTCTTAAGTCTCCTTCATAGGTTTTCACTTAGCGAGCTTTTCTTTTGAGAGATAATGACTGTCTGTTTTTATGATTATGTGGAACCATCACCATATTTTGTTTTGGAAGGATAACTCTGACACTACTCGTTGTGTACGAAGGGAAAGCTTGCGATTGGAATGCACCATGAATTAACTGAGAAACTACCCTGTCCCAAGTTATGATTAAAGGTTTCAATTTGTGTGAAAATAAAAACTCCTACTTCTTAGGCTCAAAGGGGTTGACTAGGGATTGTCTTACTTATAACTCCACTGTTTAGGATTTGAAACAACGCATGTACATCGTCAACAAGGTCTGTTCAAAAGTATACTGTAGAAATTATGGTACCTTTTTCGTCATCCTCCGTGCATTAATGGAATAACAAAGTTTCACACAAAATAAGTGTTCGAACAATCAAAAGAAATTACAATTTGAGAATTCAAATGAAATAAACGTTCTCAATCTTGGCCATGATTCGGTATGGTAGTAGTGATCACGTTGGGAGTCTCAGGAGGGTTGAATTCAATCTCCTTGGTGTCAATCAGATTATGAATCTTGTATTTCAATACCCAATAATTGTTAGTATCATGCCCAGGACTGTCAGAATGATAGGCACACCTTGCACCAGGATTGTAGTTAGAAGAAGAAGTTTTGGAGTTTGGATGAGGTTCTACCAATGTAATCAGATTCATCCTCAACATGTGTTGCAATGATTGAGATAGCGGCATGTTGATTTTGGTAAATTGTCTCTCGGGCTCGTCTGGCCTATGTAGACCACCCTGCCGTGGTTGGTGAAGTCCTTGTTGGACTCTTGGCGTAGCATCCATTTTGAAAGGTGTTCTCTCAACCAAATCTTCTTGTTTCAACTGAGGCTGATTAAAGACTCGATCCCTAATTCTAGTTGTTTGCTCCATATGATTGCATCCATCTTGATGAAGCTTGTTGACAAGGGCTCTTATCCCTTCTTGTCCCCGAGCTAAGTTTTGGATAAGATCCATATGTCCCAACATTTGGATTGTCATTGTTTCCATCTCAGGTTGTAGTTGTTCCAACTGATCATTGTGATACGGTGGGAGAACTGACTTGGGTGTTTGTGTTTGATCGTAAATTTTGCGGTTAGCAAGAGTCACCATCGACTTTTCTTTTATCCAAAAGGAAAGGTGAAAAAGCACAGGAAATACCTTTGAGATTATTTCTTGAGTTTGGGGGGTAGATTATGAAAAGGGAAGGTATTAGCACCCTTTTCATCCATGGTTTTCCATGGGCTCTTAGTTACTTGCTAGATCACTTGCTTTTTTGTTTGAAATTATGCTTTGTGTGGTTTTTTGAAAGTATTTTGTAAAGAGGCCATTGTTTAGGCAAAGTTTGTAATGATTATCGTTCGTAAGAATGTATACAAAGATGTTGATCTTTTGAAAATGTTTTTCAAGTTTGTAAGATGTTTTGAAAGTGTAGGTGTTTGTTTTGAAAATAGAAAGGATGTTTTGTTTTGAAATTGAGCAAGTAACTAGGAGCGTTCTACCTACTCAAAAGTCTTTCATGTTCATTTCCTTTTTCCTTTGACGTTGTTATCTTACCATTGATTTGGTAAGTAACCCTATCTTTGGATGTAAACGAGACGGGCGTGGGTCGTCGTATAACCATGATTAGCAATGTTGCAAGGTATCTTAGCATTATCTTTTAGGGACTAAGATCATTTGAAAGGCAACTTAGATAGCGTCATCGAGGGACTATGATCTTGTATTTTACTTGTTTTTACTAAGATACCTCACATGCGTAATATGGCCATTTTGTAAGGCAACCAAGTGGATTTACCCTAGGGGTGCTTGTGTGAAAGTGTATTGTTTTTTCATGCTTGGTTTTTTCTTTGATTAGGATTTTCTAATTGATTGGTTTTAGTCTTTCCATACAAACCCTAATTACTAGCATTTGTATATAAAGCGATAAATTGCGGAATTAAAAATTACTACGCTATTACAATACTTGTGGGAGGGGGTGTATAAATTACAAATAAGGATTGCAAGAAGATAAAGCCTAATTATCTATTACAACCATATTAAATTTACACAAGAATTGAATAAATAATAAACAAAATGAATAAATATGCAAGAATGTAAATGTAAAGAAAATGGATTTTTTGTTATATGTTTTTAGAGAAAAGAGATTTTGTTTTAACCTAATTAACTAAAAGAAAAATAATAAATCAAATTAGTAAAAAGTAGAACCTAAATTTACTAGATAAATAAATTAAATAAAATCCTAATCTATTAATTGATTAAAAAAGAAATTAAGTTTAGAAGAAGAATATTTTTGGTATTTTTGTATTAAAAATAATTTATAGTATTATAAAATATTTTTGGTCTTTTTATATCTTAAAATAATATATTTAAATGGTGTAAAAGAAAATAACTAAAACCCTAATTTTTTAATTAAATTTACAAAACAATTAGTAAAATAAATAAAGTATGATTAAATAAATAAATTTTTTTGTGTGAAAAATAAATAAACTTTATCAAAATATAAACCTAATGTTTTTATATTTTTTTCTGATTTTTTAGTATTAGATAAAATATTTAAGAAAACAAATAAATAAAAATAAGAAAAAGAAAAATAAAAATGGGCCAGGGTGCAAATAGCCAGCAAGGGGGTCTGAAGTAAGAAAAAAACATAAGGCCCAAGGGAGGCCCAATGCTTCCAAAAAAAGAGTCAGAATATGAAAAATATGAAAATAATCTAAAATGGTTCCACTGGGGCTCGAACCCAGGTCCCTATAGTCACATTTGCGCGCTTCTACCACTGGGGTGGCTATACATTTATTTATATAAATCAAACCATAAATATATATGGTAAACACGTTCCTGTGGCCAACTTCATCTTCAACCTCACTCCCAGCCTGAACCTCTATCTCATTCAATTCTCAACAAAAATGAAAAGTGTAAGACATAAACTTGTAGCAAATTTCCTCACGATTTCAGAAATGCAAAGCAATAAAATTATAGATAAAAGATAAGCATGAATTTTAATGGCCCTAATCTGAACCCTAAAAATTTCAGAAACTTCAATCTTAAAATTCTCTAAGCTCAAACAAAATTAATGAAAATTATAGACATGGTTAGCTTTAGGGCAATGATATCTACATTTTTCATTCACAAATAAACCATTAATGATGCATATATGAAGAGTTCAAAAGTCAGAAAACTTACCTTGCAAGAGGGTATCGTGTTTGGAGTTTGAGTATATTTTAGTGAGTTCCAATGATTGGATTAGCTTCCTTAAGTTCCCAGGAAGCTAATGTGATGCTTAGCTTGAGCTGAAAGTGCCTGAGGAGTTATGGAGAAGTCAAGATGCAAGGTGCTGTTTTTGAAAATGGTGGATGAGGATGGAGGTGTTACAGTGGTGTTGCAGGTGTTAGGATTGTTTGTGTATGTTGTTTAGAAACTTCTGAAAGTAAAAGGCCAATAAACGCACGAGCAAATTTGGAGATTGGATTCAAAACTCAGAAATGACAAGTTTTGAAGTGTTTTTGGTGATTATGTGTTCTTGGTGTTTTTGGGGGTCAAGCATGCATGGGATTTGTGGAAAATAACTTTTGTATATATAAGCAAGAGGGTTTGAGTGCTTTGGAAAGTCAGAAGTACAAGTTACAAGCTAATTGCTAGGTTACTTGATTTTGAAGAAAAGTGGGAAAACAAGTTTCAAGAGGAGGTACAAGCATGGGATGAGTTATTGTAAGTGTCTAACAAGTTTATCTTGAGTTATGGGACTTGTATGATCAGAAGAAAGCAATTTCAAGTCTCAAGAACAAGTTTTGTGCAAAAAGTCACTTTATCAAAATAGCAATCTGCACTTTCTTCCCAAAATGGATATAACGCATGACCTTGCATTGAATGCTTAAAATGAGACCTCTAACAGCTGTGCAAGGAATTAATTATGGAGTGTCTAACAACTTTGAGGCCTGCAAAGTAGAGGTTATGCAGCATGAGTTTGAATTTTGAATCTTGTTCATCACAAAATGACTTGAAATTCAAGTGATAAAATCCTAACTTCATCTCTTCGATTCTCCCTACTGAAAAATGATATCACATTAGTTCTTGGACATCTTAGAAAGCTTGTAATATTCTCTAAAACCCATCTTTGAATCACTTTTGAAAATTCCCCTTGGAACTATATGAAAAAGTGCCATGAAGTTGGGTCAAAATCCTGACTAAATTAGGGCAAAATTTCATTAAGTGTTTTGTTTCATGACCATGTGTTCTTAAAATTATAAATTGAGATTCAAGCACTTTTGGGAGGAGTTGTTTAAATCAATGTTTTAGATTTCATGGAGATCTACAACTTTCATGTTTAAAGTTTCTTTTGATTCATCTTGCATCATGGTGAAAATTTTGCTCAAAGTTATGAAAAAATAAGAAATTTCCAACACTTAGAAAAATTTCTAAGTTTAGAAATTTTAACTTTTCAAAATGAAATCTTGAATTTTTTATTTCTTGATGAATGAGTTTCATATTTTGACATTCTTTTATGAATTGTGATTTTTGACATTTGATTTTGACCAAAAAGTCAAAGTTTGACTTTTCAGTATACAATTGACTTTTGATCAGTTGACTAAAAATTCATCTGTCAATCCATTGGGCTTGAGCAATGTTTGGAGCCATGTCATTAGGTCAAAATGGTGCAATTGGACTCTTGAGATCATTCCTTAAACCAATTGATCATTTGCTAGGTCAAAAGTCAGAAATTGCCCTTTCCCAGTCAAAACCCTAATTTTGACCATTTTGCCCTTTTGAAGATTTGATCAAATTTTTTGAGGAATTGTGGTCCAAACTTGATCAAATTATACATATGAGTTTAAAATGTTGATGTGGATAAAAAATTATGGAGCTTGACTGTAAATTGGCCATAGTTGACTTTTTCCCCAATACAGCTGATTTTTAGGTCAACTGCTCAATTGACTGAGCAAAAGTGTGATCCAAAGCTTGAAACTTGACATGAGTAATCTTGAGGGTCCATAATTATCCATGAAAGTCATATGGGTCATTGGAAGTTCAAATATCCTTGTGCAATCTCAAACCCTAATTTTGGTCATCAGTGCTTAAGGAGGTGTCTTGAGTTGATCAACCCTAATGCAGTCTTGAGCCAAAGGAGACCTTGTGAGAAAATTCTTGATAAGTAGGAGGGTAAATTTTATGGTACAACAGCTGCCCCTGTTCAATCTTCTTAAGCCTGAAGAGTTAGATTGACGAGTTTTTCCATTCGTGACTCAAAGGTGGAAGATGATTGGACGTTAAAGTGCCCAGAAATTTGTACTTGGTGATGTGATGGTTGATGGTATAGTGAATGGGCTTAAATATGCCATTTGGAGGGATGATAGAAAATTTTCAGAGATGGGCTTGTAGATGCCATCCAGAAATGATTGTTGAACCGTATTTGTAAGCTGAAACTGAATGAGTATTAGAATAGCGTCCGTGTCTGGAGCGTATCTGAACTGTATCTGAGAGTTGAATCTGAATGAGTATTAGAATGGCATCCGTGTCTGGAGCGTATCTGAACTGTATATGAGAGTTGAATTTGAATGAGTATCAGAATGTCATCCGTGTTTGGAGCATATCTGAAATGTATCTGAAGATTGAATCTGAATAAGTATCAGGATGGCATCCATATCTGGAGCCTATCTGAACTATATTTGAGAGTTGAATCTGAATGAGTATCAGAATGGCATCCATGTCTGGAGCGTATCTGAACTGTATCTGAAGATTGAATCTGAATGAGTATCAGGATGGCATCCGTATCTGGAGCGTATCTGAACTATATTTGAGAGTTGAATCTGAATGAGTATCAGAATGGCATTCGTGTCTGGAGCGTATCTAAACTTGCATCTGAGGATTGAATCTGAATGAGTATCGGGATGGCATCCATATCTGGAGTGTATCTGAACTTTATCTGAGAGTTGCATCTGAATGAGTATTAGAATGGCGTCCGTGTCTGGAGCGTATCTGAACTGTATCTGAAAAAGCCTTTGAACTTTGTTAATGGTAGCTACTGATTAACCTTATCCTGAAAAGGGGAAAATGTTAGCTAATATGCAATGTCATGTTGTATGAAATGCATGTTGTAATGAGATTATAATACATGCATTCGTTTTATCGATGTTTATGATATATGGATGCGATGTATGCGTATGTGAGCTAATCTGCTGCACTTCTTGTTGGATTAGGGAAAATAAATCCCCAACTGCTGCTGAGGATATGGAGTGCAAGTCTCCATATTTTGAAGTGTTGATGAATTTCCACTTAGAGAAATAAACTTTGTTGTGAGGGAAATGCCGTGTACTGCTTGTGAAATCCTGTTGGGAAATCCTAAGAAATTCAGCGACTTCTACCTGGGAGTGATAACTGGAAGTTTTGTTCCGCTGGGGATTAAACTGCACACTGCGGGGGATTTTATGGAAATAGTTTAGAGATATTTCCCTATCTCTTAAAGCCATTAGTGATTGTCTTTCTATTTTGTTCATTTGTAAATGATAGTTACGTTCAAATGCATATGTTCAAAAATAAATCATTGGACGTTTTCGCAAACAAAACACAAGAGTAAAGAAAAACAGATAGTTTTACACTTTCAAAGGGACATCTTTGTATTGACTTTGAGTAAGTATTTTTTTACAATGGGACAAACATTCTAGTAAGAGAATGTCGTCGTAAAATGAAAATTTGATACAAAGAAAACATAGTTATGTGAAATAAACCCATCGGGTTCCCATTCTGCTATAGCCTTCATGTCTCTGAGTATCTTATTTATTTGTTGCCTTGTCCTAAGCTGATTGAATTGACCAGAACCGTCGAGTTTGCAGGTTGTCCGTAAGGTGATCCAACGGGGACATAGTCATACGCTTTAATTCCCTTACTTTTTCCTAGACCGCCCTTTCGGGTTTTCAGTCCATCGGGATACCCTTTTTTTCCCAAGCCGCCCTTTCGGGTTTTCAACTTGCCGGGTGTACAATTTTTTTTTGTTTTATCCCTAATTTTTGCCCGAACCTTTTTGGTTCGCCGGGATGCCCTTGTTTTGCCTAGGTGTGTCAACCTAGCAGGTCTCTTATGCGTAGTATCTTTTGACTATGTCCGCGTTCAGGGGATGTGGCAGGTCGTCGCCATCCATGGTGGTCAAGATCATTGCTCCACCAGAGAATATGCTTTTGATTATAAATGGTCCTTCACATGTAGGAGTCCATTTTCCCCTAGGATCACCTTGCGGCAGTATGATGCGCTTGATCACCAAATCCCCAACTTGATACACTTAGCATCTGACCTTTTTGTTAAAATCCTTGATGATCCATTTTTGATACATTTGACCATGACAGACAGTAGTAAGCCTTTTCTCATCAATCAAGTTTAGTTGATCAAGTCGAGTCTGGATCCAATCGCCTTCGTTCATCCCTACATCCTTCATAATTCTCAGAGAAGGGATTTGGACCTCAATAGGCAAAACAACCTCCATGTAGTATACCAAAGATCAGGGTGTTGCCCTGGTTGATGTGCGCGGTGTGGTACGATTATCGTGGAGAGCGAATGGTAGCATCTCATGCCAGTCTTTGTACGTGACTTTCATTTTCTGTATGATCTTTTTGATGTTCTTATTCGCGGCTTCAATAGCACTATTCATCTTTGGCCGGTAAGGGGAAGAATTGTGATGTTGGATCTTGAATTGCACGCACAGTGCGGTGATCATAGTATTGTTTAGATTTGTACCATTGTCTGTGATGATCCTCTCCGGGATACCATACCGACAGATGAGATTCTGTTTAATGAACCGGGCTACAATGTCCTTAGTAACGGAAGCGAAAGAGGCTGCCTCAACCCACTTTGTAAAATAGTCAATGGACACCAAGATGAAGCGGTGTCCATTAGAGGTTGTTGGCTTGATTTCCCCAATCATATCGATGCCCCACATAGCAAAGGGCCAAGGATCTGTCAAGGCATTCAAAGGAACCGAAGGTACATGTACCTTGTCAGCATAAATCTGACACTTGTGGCAGATTCGAGAGTGTTGATAGCCATCTGCTTCCATGGTAGACTAGTAATAACCTTCCTATAGTATTTTCTTCACCATCGTATGCCCACTGGAATGGGTGCCAAAAGTTCCTTCATGTAGATCAGCCATGATCTTTTCTGCCTCAACCTTGTCTACACAACGGAGCAAAATAGAGTTATGGTTGCGTTTGTAGAGAATACCATTACTAAGGAAGAACTTAGCATAGATTTTCCTTAAGAACTTCTTATCATTGACTGAAGCTCCTTCCAGATATTCTTGAGCCTCGAGATACCTCTTGACATCGTGAGACCCACGTTGGTCCACTACTTCCTCATTATTAATATCATGACAGTGAGATGGTTCATCCATTTGTTCAATGGTGATCTGGGGGGCCTCGTTATCCCATTTAAGTTTAAACACGGATGGCATTGTGGCTAGTGCGTCGGCTAGCTGATTTTCTTCTTGCGGGAAATGCTCGAAGGTAATCTTCTAAAAGTGTGGGATCAATGTCAACACATGTTCTTTGTAAGGGATAAGGTTAGGGTGTTTGTTGTCCCATTCCCCTTTGTCTGGCTGATGACCAAAGCTGAATCTCTGAATACATTTAAGGATTTGATTCCCAAATTTATGACAGCTTTGAGACCAAAAATGCACGCTTCGTATTCTGCCATGTTGTTTGTACAATTGAAGCAGAGTCTTGTAGTAAAGGGAGTATGACATCCTTCAGGAGATATAAGTACAACACCTATACAATTGCCGAGTGCGTTGGACGCCCCATCAAAAAACAGGGTCCATCGGGATCCTGGTTCAGTTCCGCCATATGGTCTGAATCCTTCACAGTTGTTTACCATCATGATGTCTTCATCTTGGAATTCGAACTTCATGGACTGGTAGTCCTCCACAGCTTGGTGAGCCAGGTGATCAGCTAGTACACTTCCCTTTATTGCTTTCTGGGTAGTATACTGTATGTCATATTCTGTCAGGATCATCTGCCATCTCGCTATTCTCCCAGAGAGGGTTGGTTTCTCGAAGATGTATTTTATTGGATCCATTTTAGATATCAATAAGGTAGTATGGGTCAGCATTTACTATCTTAGCCGGCGAGCAGCCCATGCCATAGCGCAACAAGTTTTCTCGAGCAGTGAATATCTTGTTTCACAGTCGGTAAACTTTTTGCTCAGGTAATAAATAGCATGCTCTTTTCGGCCAGACTCTTCATGCTGCCCCAGCACACACCCCATTGAATTTTCCAAAATAGTTAGATACATGATCAATGGTCTTCCCTCGACTGGTGGCATCAAAACCGGAGGCTCTTGCAGGTATTCTTTGATCTTGTCGAAGGCAGTTTGGCACTCATCATTCCATTTGACTACTTGATCTTTCTTCAGTAATTTGAAAATTGGTTCACAAGTAGCTGTCATGTGAGAAATGAATCTGGAAATGTAGTTTAACCGTCCCAAGAATCCTATGAATTCCTTCTCAGTACGAGGAGCAGGCATTTCTTGTATAGCTTTCACCTTGGCAGGATCGACTTCAATACCTTTTCCGCTGACGACAAAGCCTAGGAGTTTACCAGACCTCACTCCAAACGTGCATTTATTTGGGTTCAACCTCAGCTTGTATTTCTTTAGTCTCTCAAATAGTTTCTGTAAATGGTCAAGATGCTCTTCTTCTATTTGAGATCTGGCTATCATGTCATCCATATAGACCTCTATTTCGTGATGTATCATGTTGTGAAATAGGGCTACCATGGCACGTTTATAGGTTTCCCCAGCATTCTTCAACCCGAATGGAATAACCTTGTAGCAGAATGTGCCCCACTGTGTGACAAAGGTTGTTTTCTCCATGTCATCGGGCGCTATTTTGATTTGGTTGTAGCCTGAGAAACCGTTCCTGAAGGAAAACACTTTATGTTGCATCGTATTGTCAACTAGAATATCAATGTGGGGAAGTGGGAAATCATCCTTAGGGCTTGCCCTATTCAAATCTCTGTAGTCCATGCACATTCGTACTTTTCCATCCTTTTTAGGCACGGGAACAACATTGGCGACCCATTGTGAATAGGAGGTAACAACCAAGAATCCGGTGTTGAATTATTTCATGACTTCCGCCTTGATCTTCTCTGACATGTCTAGTCACATATGACAGACCTTTTATTTTACCGGTGGACAGTCTTCTTTTGTTGGTAGACAATGTACCACGATGTATGCATCATGTCCTGGCATGTCTTCGTACGACCAGACAAAGACCTCAACATAATCATGTAGCAGCTGAATCAGACACTCTTTGACACTGGATTCAAGATTGGCACCCACCTTGACTTCTCTCTTGTCTTCTTCGGTACCTAGGTTAATTGTGTCCACTGGTTCCTCGTGGGGTTGCATGGTCCTCTCTTCTTGTTATAGTAACCTGGCAAGTTCCCCTGGTACTTCACAATCTTCCTCACCTTCGTCTTCGGCTTGGTAGATTAGATTTTCCTAATCACATAAGGCCATAGAAGAATTGTTACCCATGGGATCCCGAATGGATGTAGATCTTCATTTTGAATGTGAGTGTGTGTAAGAGTATAACTATCTTTGAAAGAAATGAAAATGTAAAAAGAAAAACAATGAGCACAAAGTTTGTATGCAAAAACATCCATGATTCATTGATGTAATATGGAAATGAGATAATAACGCTTACAAATGGACCATTGTGCCTCAGGTAAGACACGAAGTTTTAAGAGTCTGAATTGTTTAATATTACAGATCCGACAAAATTTATAGACAAATTACTATTGGGTAAAAGTGATCGAGAAAAAATATCTAGCTTCCCAGTTTCCGAGCCCTCTACTGATAGTTGGGAATATCCAATCCTCCAGGTCATAGCTGTCTTCATCATCCTCCACCGCGTTGACTCCATGGTTGCTGATCTTCAAGGATGGTCCTCCGGCACGATCACGGCGTACAACTTTCTAGGCTCCTGAAGTGAAACCCAAACCAAATTTGTCAGATTTGTATGGGATATCTGGGAGTTGGCCCCAAATAGTGCACCCACCTTCTTCTATCACTGCCTTGGCATCTTTTAGAGAGGACATCCTGAGCGGAGGCCTTGTAATCTTCAAAGTTCTGGAATGGAGTTTCAATAAATTCACCATCTAATTCCAAATATCTGAAGGAATTTAGATGACTGACCATATACTCTTCTTCTCCATGAACAATGATGATTTTCCCCTGAATATGATATTTCAGCATTTGATGCAGCTTAGAGGTAACGACACCAGCATTGTGGATCCACGGTCAGCCTAATAAGAAGGAACATGAAGGGCGAATATCCATTACATAAAAAGTAGAATCAAATATTTGGGTTCCAACTTTTATGGGGATGTCCACTTCCTCATGCATCATCCTTTTTGAGCCATCGAAGGCCCTCACTATTATGTTGCTAGGCTTCAAGGTCAATACTTCACAGTCAAGCCTATCAAGAGCTTTTTTAGGAAACACATTCAGAGACGAACCGGTATCCACCAAGACATGAGCCAAATTCGCGCCCCTGTATTCGATTGAGTTATGTAATGCCTCGTTATGCTTCCTCCCCCTTGGCGTTAAATCAGCATCCGAAAAACCTAAACCATTATTTGCGGTCAAGCTGGCTACGTATTCTTGGAACTGATCGGCAGATGTTTCTTGGGGTACATGGGCAGTTTTAAGGAATTTTACCAAGGCCTTTGCATGAGCCTCGGAACATAACAATAAAGCCAGCATGGAAATTTTTGATGGAGTCTGCCCCAGTTGCTCGACTATGTTGTAGTCGCTTCTTTTTATAATCTTTAGAATTTCCTCCATCTCTTTTTGGGAGGTCTCAGGGATAGCAACTAATTGTGCCTTCTTCCAGACAGGTCCAAACAGAATACCTTTGCCTCGAGTCTCGATTGACTTGGCAGTGGGAATGTCAGTAGGGATGATAACAGAGACTGCAACAGTCTTGCCAACAGGAGGATTAGCAGAGATGATAGTAGAACTGGGAATAGCCTTTGGAGGAGCAACAACAACAGGAATGATTACAGGTCCAAAAATAGCTTTTGGAGGAGAAATTTCTGGAGAGAATACCCTTCCACTTTGGGTTATCTTACTAGTCCCTACGATATTACTGATATCAGAGTCAACTTTCTCAGAGCTTGAATTTTCAACAGCTGGCCAATCTTGCTTGATACTGTAATAGTAGACATCACCTTTATAATTCCATGGGACGGTTTTGTCTGACGAATACGGGATTGGACCAGGAATTGTAATTATCAACGGAGCTACTTTAGGAACTGACGTAATTCTAACGGGTCTTTTGGTGGAGACCCTGGAAGAATTGTCAAAAATGGTCACTATGGAAACATCATTATAAGAAACAGTTGGATTAGAAGTCTTCTCGAACAAAATCTCCTTGTCATCTATTAGGCATTGAACGTCAGCTTTTAACAAATGACAGTTGGTTGGTGAGGATAAACAAAAATGACAGCTTTCATCACAGCCTGGGAATATACCGGCGTTCAATAAGTTCTTTTTGATAGTCAGGAGTGGGGTCACAAGTTCATCAACCAAATTAACAAACATATCTTTCTCAATGGCGTTGACATTACGGTCATGCTTGGGCATAGGGGAAGTGATTACATTGGGAATTTCTGGAGCGTCGAATTCAATCTCTTTGGCTTCAAGAAGGTCTTGTACATTGTTTTTTAGAGCCCAACAGTTGTTAGTGTCATGGTCGGGATTCTCAGAATGGTATGCACAGCGGGCATTAGGATGATAATGAGGAGAGGTTGTGTTAGGATTCTTTGGAGCTTCTTTCAAAGTCACTAGATTGGATCTTAACAAATGTGGCAATACTTGAGATAGTGTCATATTAATTCGAGTGAACTGTCTGACTGGTCTTTCCGTTCTTGGATGGTTGCTTCTTTGTTGAGCAGGCGTAGGTTTAAGAATCATGACAACCCCCACCATTGGACGGTGTTCAGTCCTATCTTGATTTCTCTGAGGATATACAGCAACAACTTCTTTTTTCCAATGAATGGTTTTCTTACAGCAACAGAGGATGCATCTTTTTTAATTTTCCCATTCTTTATCCCAGCTTCCACTCTTTCTCCGATCAATATAAATTCGGTAAAACCTGTCGAGGAACTCCCAATTAAGTTATTGAAGAAAGGACCGTACAAGGTGCCCAAAAACATGTCTACTAACTCTCTTTCAGATAGGGGAGGCTGGACTCTTCCTGCTAAGTCCCTCCATTTTTGCGCGTAGTCTTTAAAGCCTTCACTTGAAACCATGGACATACTCTGGAATTGAGTACGGGTGGGCGCAAGGTCTGCATTGTATTTTTATTGTTTGTAAAAGGCAGTAGCCAGATCTTCCCAATTATGAACATTGGCTCTTTCAAGCTGATAAAACTAATCAAGTTGAGTTCCGGACAAACTGTCTTGAAAGAAGTGTACCTATAAATCCTTGTCAGCGGTGTGCGGCTGTATTTTCCTCACATAAGACCGGAGATGCATTTTGGGACATGAAACTCCATCATATTTGGCGAACACCGGTGCCTTGAATTTTGGAGGAATGACAATCCCAGATACTAACCCCAACTCCTCAAAGTTCAATCCAGGCACTTTTTGGATTTCCATTACACTTAACCGTTCTTCCAGATGCTTATACTTGTCGTCGGCTGGAGGATATTGTTCTTCAGAATGATCTTCTTCTTCTTCTTCCTCTTCTGAATCTGGCTGGACAAGTGCTTCCTTGCCTTTCCCATCTTGATTGTCTTTCTCACCAGATTTCGTTGCAAAGTCTAGGGTCCTTCTTGCCTGACCTTGAAATCTTCTTCCCATATTTAGAACTCCAGTTATTTTATTTGTCTTATTTTTCTTCTCTTCAACCAGCAAGGTCTTCAACTCTTCTTGTCCTTTGGCTAGAGTTAAGAACATCTGTTGAAACTGAGCATTTTGTGCTTGGAGGTCTTTCACCGTCTACTCGAGATCCATCTTACTGAAATAAATAGTAGAAAGATGAGGAGACTTGTTTCAAGGAACCTGCTTATGTTATGATGAATGGTAGATGCATATGCAATGATTTCAAGGATTTTAAAGATTCAAATTTGTTTTAGACAAAAAGGAAACACATGTTATATTAATAAATTAAAGCTTGAGTACATCAATGCCTCTTTGGGCAAAACAATACAAAAACTCTAAGATAAAAAGGTTGTACGCATCCTTTTTGGTGCGATGTAGGCATTCAGAGTCCGCTCCTCATGAAGTTGCTTAGTGAGCTCCAAAACCTTCTTCTCGCTAGCGTAGAATTAGGCTTCGAAGGTGTCTTGCTCCCCCTTGAGTTGTATCTAATCTCTTTGTAAGTCTTCAAGAGAGGTGTGCATGTCAGGATGCAGGACAGTGTATAGAACATCTCCCTCCATAACAGGCTCTATGATTATTGGGAGAATGGAGGGATAAGGCATCATAAGACTCTGAGCACGAGTTCATACCCATTTGAGGTAAGGCTCAAGAGGGATGGAATTCTTATGCCCCAATGTCTTTCTATCTACCTTGTTCAACATCCTCCAAGCTCGGATAAATCTCTGGCGATGACTTTGATCATTGTTCTCGTAGTCAAATACCAAACATTGGATGAGCGTCTCATGTGGGCCATCCCTTCGGGCGTAACCAAACTGTCTTAGGGCTAAGTAGGGATTGTAGGCGATACCTCCTCTAATGCCAAGTAAAGGGACATTATGGAATTCTCCACAATGGTCGACAATAGTAAAATTCTCTAACGATTGGGAACACCAATGAATGTCTGAATGTTTGAGCGTCATCAACCTTTGTGACCACCTTGAACCTTACTCGTTCTACAATACAGATTGTGGAAGATGTGAAATAAACCATCTTGCCAAAAGAGGAGTACAACACATAAGGATACCTCTTTTCCTCATAGTGCGAGTGTGAAAGGAATGTAGGATGTCCCCTAGCAAAGTAGGCACCGGGTTACGAGATATGAAGATTTTTACGGCGTTCACATCTATGAGTTGGTCAGGATTTGGAAAAAAAACCATCCCATAGATGAGGAGAGCCATAAGTTACTCAAAAGCTTGCAGATCCAAAGAGTTCCAACAGCCTTGGGCTTTTTCAAACAAGAACTTTCCTAGGAAACTCTTGACACCAATCCTTGTTTCCAAATTGGTTGTGACATCAGATGGTTACAAGTGTAGAGCTTGAGCAATCTCTTATGGCTTTAGATCTCTTTCTGTACCGTTGAAAGGTAGTTGATTGAGAATAGGAATCCTCAAGAGTTGGGATAATTCTTCCAAAGTTGGCACAAGTTGATAATCGGGAAATGTGAAGCAATGGTGTAAAGGATCAAAGAACTGAAAGAGCACCTTCATCATGTCTTCATCAATGTTGGAGGTGACCATGTTTAGTAGGCGACCATGTCTTTCGGTGAAAGGAGAATTTTCAGTAATCAATGATGCTAGCTTTTTAAGTTGAGGAGGGATCCTTACAAGATTGACTTGGATAGTTTTCCTGTGAATAGAATCCATATCCTACAAAATAGAACAAAGATAAATCCCAAGATCCTTGAAATGGTTAGTGAATGAGTATGATGTTATGATGTTCATGATTGTTGTACCCCAAAATTTGCCCTCCCATATCCTTCAAAGAAATTGCCAAGCCAAGTCACAAAATTCCCCAAGGGTTGTGCAGTGCAACTGTCTCCTATACAGTCAAAACTAGGGTTTGTGTTCTGATCAAGGAAATGAAGTTTTCAAGGGCCCAACCAAGTCTCACATGCCTACAAAGATGGTCAAGCATCCTTATATCAAGTTTCAAGGCATTCAGCTCAAAATTGCACAGTCAAAACCCTAGATTGCACTACAGTCAACTGTAGGGGCAAAATGGTCATTTGACAGTCAAAAGTTCAAATTTTTGGTCAATATATCATTTTGAATCCACAAACATCATTTGATCAATGCTTGATCATGATTCTCAAAATTTGGCTCAGAAATCATCAAAGATGCAAAAGTTGCTATATTTGGACAGTTGAAAAAGTCAACTGAAATTGACCAGGGCATAACTTTCACATGGATCATCAGAAAAATTCCATCCAAAGCTCATTTTGAAGAGGAAGACATTTCCTACAATTCATCTTCATATTCCAAGTCCAATAAATGCTCTCACAAAAAGTTATCAATTTCAACATTATAGGTCATTTTCAAAAGTCAACAAAAAGGGACTTTAAGTCAAAGGCCATAACTTGAGATTGGTAAATCAAAATGACATGGGACAAAAGTCATTGGTTAGAGGACTCAAAGACCTTTCCAAAATGTCCAAGAACATGTGAAAAGCTTAAATATTGAGCAAGTTATGCCTTGTGGAAATTGGGAAATTTTTGGATATTTTGAAAAGTCAACAATGGTTCAAATGACCTAAATTTGCTAATGGGCCCATTTTTCTTCCATGATTCATCATTCCAAGCATATGCACGACCACTTGGCCCAAAGGGAAGTATTTTCTCATTTTTTATTTATTTATTTGAATTTCTATTAATATTAATTCATTTAAATTATATAAATATGTGGAAAATATAAAACTTGACCTAAAAAATCTTTTCATGCATGTTTTACTCTCAATATCACGTGCACATCCTAATTAGGCAAGTTTTGGTTTGATTTGAGCTAATTGACACCAAATACACATGAAAAAAGATTCAAAAAAAGATCTTATAAAATCAAATATTGAAACCATTGAATTCAAAAGATTTTGTGCAATTTTCTTAACCTAATATGCTCACTACATAACCAGGAATCAAACCCTAATGCTGAAAGGGATAAAAGCTGCGCTCTAGACCAATCTAAAAACTTGAAAAATTCACTTAAGAACTCAATTCTGAAAACGTGGTTAGGGGTGGATTCAAGCCTTAATTTCCATTCCAATAGCTTCCTGAAACATCACTGAGCATTCCCCAATCAAGAACAACCATCAACAAGCGTGGAATCGGTATACAGAAGTCCATTTTTTTTCATAAAAAGGCACAATCGTATTTTCAATTCTATGCATTATCATGACATTCTAATTATTGATTTTTGTTCATAGTGAAGTTTTACAGCTAACCAACACCTCTAATTGCATTTTTGTTGACTATACGAGATTATACCATGATTGAATATTAGGGTTTCCTGAGCTTCAAATTAGGGATTCTTAATAGAGGAAAAATTGGACATCCCCAGTACCACCATTGCAATCAACGCATCTGGACGAAGAGATCTTGACCTTCGCGATCAATTTATATACATCCTAGCGCTAGTCGCTATTTTCCAATAGCCTACCTAATACAACGCTACGAAAACCGTTGCCATCGTGTTTTGTTTTACAGGATGAGGAAGAAGATGATCTCGTGTCACACAGCGATTGGCGCGTTTGAAAATTGGCGCGCTACCCACTAACATCTTATTTTTCTCTTATATTATTTATTCGTTTATTATATAACAAACGCGTTAACATGGTTCAGTTGGCAAGCGAAGAAAGCATTCACGTCCAAGACCTGGGTTCGAATCCCAGGTCTGTCTTGTTTCCTATATTATTTTGCAAATTGTGTTCCCATGCAGCGTCCAAGATAAAAACGTACCATGCATCCTCAAGAATCAGCAGCCACGCGTCCCATGAGGTCAAGCCAAGGGTGAAGATTGGGAGAGCACCATGAACGTGAGTCAACATTGTTGTACGCTGCCATGCAAAAGTCAAAAAGGGCCACTGCTTATTGGGCCAGCATTCACAATTACACCTCCACATTGGAGACCTCCCCCCCACCCTGGTTTGCAAGTGTTTCCTTATTTTTCTCATATCTTTTTTTAATTATTATTCTTTTTGCTCTCTTGTTAAATTAATTAATTTTCTTTTTTACAAAATATAAAAACATCATAAAAAATCCAGAAAAAGATAAAAATATAAGAAATTATTTTATGTTAATATTTTCATAAATAAATTAGCATGTAATTATTAGTTTTTATTAGGTTACAATTTTAATTCCTTTCATAATAAAAAATCCAAAAATATGTAGAAATAGGTTTAATTAATTTTGATTCCTTTTAATTTCCCTTTTTCACAATAATAATGTTTATTTTATTTATTTTCTATAATTAAATTTTGCATGTAAATTAACTTAGATTTAAATTAGGTTAAAACTTAATACTTTCACAATAAACTTAAAAACCATTAGAATTAGGGTTTGACGCTTCATGTTAATTTTAATCAATTATTCTTTCTATTAAATATTAAAAAATACAAAAAATACCAAAAAACATTCTTTTTAATTTTAATTCTTTATTAATAATAATTTTGCAAAAGGGTCCAACGCCCATATTTTTAGTTGTTTATTTCGCGTGTTTATTTATTTCGCTCAAATAATTATGTATCTCTCCCAAGGCCGTGTAAACAATTGTTCGCACTTTTATTTTATTGCTTTATTTACTTTCCGTCAAATCGGGTCCGGTTTAATTTTGGCGATGTGGACCCGCGCCATTTGTAATAGTTTAGATTTATTTTCCCGCAAATATTAACTGTTAACGAAAAGCATGAAAGAATGTATGGCCATAATAAAATCAAGCGTAGATCACAATGAACATGACAAGACAAATATCAATGAAAACAACACACGATTCGCACACACCACCCCTAGGGTACGCCTCACTGTTGCCTTTCGAAAGGTGATCGTCGAGTAGAGGACGTCTTAGTAAGTCCTCATGATCCGGGAACCTGGCATGAGGGTAGCTTCTAAGGTGTCTTCCCATTGCTCTGGTGATCACCATGTCCCTAAAACTCGAATTGACCCGAACACCTCCAACGGTGGTGCTACCTACCTCTCAATGGTGGGATGGCACTACTTTAAAGGACATTTACACAGACGAATTCCTTAGGGTAGGTAGGTTCTCAAGGATACTTGCTCTCTTCAAAACAAACTGAAATCTTTTCACACCAACACATTTTTAAAAGCTTTCAAAGCAATTTTTTCAAACACTCTGACGTATGAGTCGAACTGAAATTTTTCAAAGAAACTTTTTTAAAACCCACATTGAAAAGCAAACAAACCATTTTTGAAAACACATTGAGCAAGTATCTAAGAGCCCATGGATAACCATGGATAGAAAGGGTGCTAACACCTTCCCTTTTTATAACCTACCTCCCGAACCGAGAGCAATCTCTTTAAGGAATTTTTCGGTGCTTTTGTCCTTTCCATTTGGAGAAAATAAAAGACGGTGGCGACTCTTGCTTCCGCGACATTTCGCGAACCAGCGTTAAACAGTCAGTTCCAGATCCACCGATCACAGAACTGGCGACTCTGCTGGGGAAATACTTTTAAAGTGAGGTGTACCTTAGGCTTAGTTCATAACTGTGTTTTCAATTGTATTGACTTGTCTGCTTTAAATTTGTGGGTTGCCTGGGAGTTACATAGATCCTAACCCGGATCTGGGGATACCCTGTTTAGGTAGCATAAGCTGTGAGGGACCTGTCCGGCGTAGACCGACACAGGTGAAGCAGTGGCTACGTTGGTGTGGCACCTTGGTCTGTACCGATATCCCTTGTGTCGCAACGAGGAGAATATGGGTCTTCTAAGGAGTCATTAAGCACCAACAACCTTAGAACCTTAATTGACACAACTTAGCCTTTAGAATTGTAGCAGTATGCTACGCCCATTGAGGCTAAACTCTCGTGATGGTTCTGGCCGCAAGAAAAGATTGCGATGCTGGAGTTATGACCGATTGAGGGTAGTCAATGATATTGGGATCCTCTAAGAACCCGGTTACTTTTGATTAGGACAGGTATGAACCAACAAACTGAAAGAGGGTAGTACCTAGACCTCATGCTGGCCTAAACCCTAAGGGTTTCTCTTGTGTGACTTGTGTGCCTTCATACTTGAACTACTGGCATGCTTATTATCTGACCCCTGAGTTTCTTGCAGGTTTTGTTTATAGTCCTTAATTGGGACTCATAACAAGGTTTACCGAGCTTCTTGCAGGTTTTGTTTATAGTCCTTAATTGGGACTCATAACAAGGTTTACCGAGTTTCTTGCAGGTTTTGTTTATAGTCCTTAATAGGGACTCATAACAGGGTTACTAAGTCTTGCAGGTTTTGTTTAGGACTCATGACAGGGTTTACCAAATTTCTTGCAGGTTCTGTTTATAGTCCTTAATTGGGACTCATAACAGGATTTACCTACATCACCCCATGCATAGCATGACATCATACCATTGCATACATCCTAACCTATTTCAAGGATCTCAAGGGCTTTTGATGCAGGTCATGGTGAATCAATTATCCCAGCAAGGGGCAAAGAGGATTTATTTTCCTCTAGCCAAAGTTGTCAGGGGCTATGACCCACTGGATATGGTGAGCCTTTGACCCTTGAAGAAGGGCTCTCTACAACAGGAAGTTCCTTCAATCAAGTTGCCAGCTTCCAACTCTAACAAGTTTCTCTGTTTACCCTGCGAGATCCTTGAAAACATTGCATGCATATCATACATATCATTGCATTACAGATACCCGTTCTTTGCAGGTCACTCACCTTTCTCGCTGTTTATTTCAGCAATGGCTTGCCCACAAGACGACCAGGACTTTCTTACTCAAGAGACTCGGTTCGGGGAAATCCTCCTGAATCTATCCAAGGGGCAAGAGGAGCTAAGGATACTTCTCACGGAGACCTTCGTCAGGGGCAATGCTGAGGATGAAAAGTTGGAACACCTACAAGCTGAGATGGATGCTATGAAAGCCCAGATGCTGGGACAGAGGAATGTCATTCAAGGCCTAGTTCAAAGACAAGAGGAGCTCTGGTTTCTCGTCAACCAACTGCTTCAGGGTAACCAACTGGGGCAAACATCTAAGGGTAAAAAGCCATTCATCATCCAATCATCCTCGAGACAAGAGGATAAGGGGAAAGCTCCTCAAATGACTCCAGTGCCACAAATTCAGCACCAACCTCGCCAAGTTCAGCCAGACAAGCCCAGGAGGCAATTCACCCAGCTCAACATGTCGCTGTTTCAAGCTTTTCAACGCCTATTGAGGTTGAATCTGATCACATTAAGGGCTCATCCCCGGAACCCCAACACAGCATCTCCTGCCTATGATCCCAATAAGAGGTGTGCCTACCACTCTGCTAGCCCAGGACATGATACCAATGAATGTTGGGATCTGAGGAACAAAATCCAGGACCTGATCGATGAAGGGGCATTGGAGTTCACACAAGATGGACAGGCTGAATTTTTCTACCATTCCTCCAAGGCTCATCAGTTGAAGTGACAAGCTCCGAGACTAGGCAACTTTTGTTCATTTGAATGTTCAAGTTGTGTTTTTCTTTTGACCGTTTAAAACATTTATTCATGTTAAAACATTGTTGTTCCATTAATGCATTGCTTATGTCTATTTTGAATCAATATATTCGCATTTACTATATGCAAATTGTTTCATATTTTTTCTGATGTCAACTCTCGTTAATTCTAAGCCTCTTGAGGGAGGATGACGAAAACGATACCGCGATCATTACAGCATGCTTTTGAACAAACCCCGCTGATGAGGTACAGGAATTGTTTCAATCCCTAAACACTGGAGTTATAAGGATGATAATCCCTCGTCAACCCATCAGAGCCAAAGAAGTAGGAGTTTTTATTTTCGAAAAGCAAAACCCTTAATCATAACCTGGGGCAGGGTAGTCTCTCAGTTGATCCACGTGCATAACGAATGGCACCAAAGAAGTCCTTACAAAACGAAGAAAGACAGTGATGGGTCCGAATAATCAATAAAGAACAGGCAGTCATTATCAAAAAAAAATCATAAACGAAAAGCCCAAGAAGTCAAAACCTATAAAAAGGGACTTATGAAACTGGGGCATCCCGCTGACTGTAATTCCGAAAAGGAAACAGTTCAGTCAAAAATAGGGATAACAAAATCAAAGAAGAAAGAGGTTCTACAAACCCTCGGCAAAAAGGAATGACTGCCTATTCAAAATAAATTGTCAACATCTGAACTATCACTGGAAAATCAGAGCAAAGACTCAAACAAGGTCTAACGTATGATCAACTGAGTTTAGGTTTGGAGAACATCACGAAGAGCGGGTGGGTACAAAAAATTTGAGCCTTTATCCTTTGTTTCTTAAACCGTGAACCAGGCCACGTTATAACCCTCAAAAGTCCTAGCTGAAGCATGGGTTAGTTCGAAAGCATACTGTTACGAAGGTCTCCTGACTCCTTAAGGCTACGGTAAATACAGAGTTGACATCATGTTTTACAAACATTCACATGTTTTATGAAAAAAATGCATTTTCAAAATCTTCAAGACAGACATAAGCTTTGCATTTTTAACATAACTTTGTTTGCATATGACTTTTTGTTTGAACAGTATAGAAGTTTACACGACGAATGCCTAATGAACAGAAGTACCTCCAATCGAGGGGCATGGCACGACTATTGTCCATCATCTGGGGCAGTCCAATTAAGATTCGGAGAATCTCTCAAAAGGCCAACCAGCCTGGGGCAAATCTCCACCTGAGTCACTTGGGGCATTTCAACAACAAATCTCGCCTGATCAAACATCTTCTGGTGACAAAACACTTCTAAACAGGGGCAACTCCCTACTTTCTGAGAACGGACATAGTCGGAAAAATACTACGCACAATCAAAGACCCACTAGGCTGATATGCCTAGGCAAAAATTAGGGCTTCCCGGCGAACCAAAAGGGTTCGGGCAAAATGAGGGATGAAATGAAAAAATCTGTACACCCGGCAAGTCGAAAACCTGAAAAGGCGGCTTGGGCAAAAATGGGTATCCCGGTGGACTGAAAACCCGAAAGGGCGGTCCAGGCAAAAGTTAGGGATCAAAACGTACAACTATGTCCCGTCATCTTATCATCTGCCTACCAGAAGAAGGTTTGACCCTCAACAACTATCAGCACCCCATAAGTGCCTCCCCCATAGAAACAGGGGCAATAATGAGTGGTCTAAGCAATCTGATTGTTCTATCCTCCAGGGTATCAAGGTATGTTCCGTGGAAGAACATAACCAATACAGTTCAATACTCCCCCAGGAGAGTCCAATCCAGTTCCCCTAGAAAGATGGAATTCATATCCCCAAACAATAAGTCTACCCCCAGTATGATTCTGGAAGCTTATCCCTCGCAGAATACGAACGCGTCGTCCGGCTTGATTTAAAGAGTTATTTCCTTAACAGGATATAACTGGGTTATCCTCAGCCAAAAGCCACGGAAAGAGAGTCCTCGACAAAGTCTTCCTATCCCCAGCGAAGTCTATCAACACTTCCAGCACAACAAGGGTATCCTCAGCAAACTATCAACATTCAGCAAAGCATCTCTATCCCCCACAGAGTATTGCTTCCCAGCATGGTCGTTAGGGTATCTTTTCTCCCCGCAGAATCTTCCATTTGCCAAGTTTATTCCGCAACGGAGTCATCTTCTCCTACCGGTATACTTGCAACTATCATCCCCAGCGGAAGCGAAAGCTATTCTTCAACATCAGCCCAGGAGTGACTTCCCGGCACCCGTCAAGGATTTATTTCCTTAGACAAAAATACATTCATAAACATCACATCTTCATACATTATAGCATGCATATGCATCGTACTATACGAATCTCATTAATTTTGAAGACATACAGTTCATGCATCATGATTTTGCATCCAATTATGTCTTGCCTTTTCAGGAAAAAGATCAATACAAAAATGACTACTATCAACTACCGCAATTCTTTCTCGATATAGTTTCGGATATGATCCAGATATGGTGACGTTCTGATGCTGCTTCCAGATTTCCTTCTAGATATAGTTTCGGATATGATCCAGATATGGTGACGTTCTGATGCTGCTTCCAGATTTCTTTCTAGATATAGTTTCGGATATGATCCAGATATGGTGACGTTCTGATGCTGCTTCCAGAATTCTTTCTCGATATAGTTTCAGATGTAAACCAGATATGGTGACGTTCTGATGCTGCTTCCAGATATCCTTCTAGATATAGTTTCAGATATGATCCAGATATGGTGACGTTCTGATGCTGCTTCCAGATTGCCTTTCAGATGTTTCCCTCTCCGACGTTGAGTGTGAGGTGATAGTCTTCTATGGTTCCCTCTCCAACGGTGTGTGAGGTAGTAAGTCCTTCTTCAGATGTTTCCCTCTCCGACGATGAGTGTGAGGTGATAGTCTTCTATGGTTCCCTCTCCAACGATGTGTGAGGTAGTAAGTCCTTTTTCAAGATGTTTCCCTCTCCGACGATGAGTGTGAGGTGATAGTCTCCTATGGTTCCCTCTCCAACGGTGTGTGAGGTAGTAAGTCCTTTTTCAAGATGTTTCCCTCTCCGACGATGAGTGTGAGGTGATAGTCTCTTATGGTTCCCTCTCCAACGGTGTGTGAGGTAGTAAGTCCTTCTTCAGATGTTTCCCTCTCCGACGATGAGTGTGAGGTGATAGTCTCCTATGGTTCCCTCTCCAATGGTGTGTGAGGTAGTAAGTCCTTTTTCAAGATGTTTCCCTCTCCGACGATGAGTGTGAGGTGATAGTCTCCTATGGTTCCCTCTCCAACGGTGTGTGAGGTAGTAAGTCCTTTTTCAAGATGTTTCCCTCTCCGACGATGAGTGTGAGGTGATAGTCTCCTATGGTTCCCTCTCCAACGGTGTGTGAGGTAGTAAGTCCTTTTTCAAGATGTTTCCCTCTCCGACGATGAGTGTGAGGTGATAGTCTCTTATGGTTCCCTCTCCAACGGTGTGTGAGGTAGTAAGTCCTTCTTCAGATGTTTCCCTCTCCGATGATGAGTGTGAGGTGATAGTCTCCTATGGTTCCCTCTCCAACGGTGTGTGAGGTAGTAAGTCCTTTTTCAAGATGTTTCCCTCTCCGACGATGAGTGTGAGGTGATAGTCTCCTATGGTTCCCTCTCCAACGGTGTGTGAGGTAGTAAGTCCTTTTTCAAGATGTTTCCCTCTCCGACGATGAGTGTGAGGTGATAGTCTCCTATGGTTCCCTCTCCAACGGTGTGTGAGGTAGTAAGTCCTTTTTCAAGATGTTTCCCTCTCCGACGATGAGTGTGAGGTGATAGTCTCTTATGGTTTCCTTTCCGACGGTGTGTGAGGTGGTAAGTCCTTCTTCAGATGTTTCCCTCTCCGACGGTGTGTGGGGTGACAATTCCTTTTCTTATGATTCCCTCTCCAACGGCGAGTGAGGTGATTCCCTTTCAGATTATAATAGCCTATGGTTCTCGTTCCGATATTGCAAAGATGGTAATTCCCGCCAAGATTTTTCTCAACGAGCGTTGTTGAAGCTAAAGTCGCCCAAGGTTCTCTTACCATTCATGATAAGGCAGTAACCATCTCTGGTTCATTCATCAGCGTTTGAAGCTCCAGATCCAGCTCCTGTGACCAGTCAGGACATATCTATACCAAGCGTCTGAAAACCAACTCCTGCAACGTGTCAGGTACTCATTTGTTCTTTTGCAGGTATGCAGGTACTTGCTAAGGAATCTCCTACACAATCAATATCCAGATGGCATCTATAAGCCCATCACCCTATCCAGCAACCTCTAAATGGCATCTATAAGCCCATTCCCCCATCATCACTGCTACTATGTGAGCGCAAATTTCTGGGCACTCTAGTGTTCAATCATCTTCCACCCTCGGATTACGAAAGGCACGTCAGCCAATCTGCATCCTCAGGTTTAAGAAGATTGAACAGGGGCAACTGTTGTACCCCAAAATTTGCCCTCCCATATCCTTCAAAGAAATTGCCAAGCCAAGTCACAAAATTCCCCAAGGGTTGTGCAGTGCAACTGTCTCCTATACAGTCAAAACTAGGGTTTGTGTTCTGATCAAGGAAATGAAGTTTTCAAGGGCCCAACCAAGTCTCACATGCCTACAAAGATGGCCAAGCATCCTTATATCAAGTTTCAAGGCATTCAGCTCAAAATTGCACAGTCAAAACCCTAGATTGCACTACAGTCAACTGTAGGGGCAAAATGGTCATTTGACAGTCAAAAGTTCAAATTTTTGGTCAATATATCATTTTGAAGCCACAAACATCATTTGATCAATGCTTGATCATGATTCTCAAAATTTGGCTCAGAAATCATCAAAGATGCAAAAGTTGCTATATTTGGACAGCTGAAAAAGTCAACTGAAATTGACCAGGGCATAACTTTCACATGGATCATCAGAAAAATTCCATCCAAAGCTCATTTTGAAGAGGAAGACATTTCCTACAATTCATCTTCATATTCCAAGTCCAAGAAATGCTCTCACAAAAAGTTATCAATTTCAACATTATAGGTCATTTTCAAAAGTCAACAAAAAGGGACTTTAAGTCAAAGGCCATAACTTGAGATTGGTAAATCAAAATGACATGGGACAAAAGGCATTGGTTAGAGGACTCAAGGACCTTTCCAAAATGTCCAAGAACATGTGAAAAGCTTAAAAATTGAGCAAGTTATGCCTTGTGGAAATTGGGAAATTTTTGGATATTTTGAAAAGTCAACAATGGTTCAAATGACCTAAATTTGCTAATGGGCCCATTTTTCTTCCATGATTCATCATTCCAAGCATATGCACGACCACTTGGCCCAAAGGGAAGTATTTTATCATTTTTTATTTATTTATTTGAATTTCTATTAATATTAATTCATTTAAATTATATAAATATGTGGAAAATATAAAACTTGACCTAAAAAATCTTTTCATGCATGTTTTACTCTCAATATCACGTGCACATCCTAATTAGGCAAGTTTTGGTTTGATTTGAGCTAATTGACACCAAATACACATGAAAAAAGATTCAAAAAAAGATCTTATAAAATCAAATATTGAAACCATTGAATTCAAAAGATTTTGTGCAATTTTCTTAACCTAATATGCTCACTACATAACCAGGAATCAAACCCTAATGCTGAAAGGGATAAAAGCTGCGCTCTAGACCAATCTAAAAACTTGAAAAATTCACTTAAGAACTCAATTTTGAAAACGTGGTTAGGGGTGGATTCAAGCCTTAATTTCCATTCCAATAGCTTCCTGAAACATCACTGAGCATTCCCCAATCAAGAACAACCATCAACAAGCGTGGAATCGGTATACAGAAGTCCATTTTTTTTCATAAAAAGGCACAATCGTATTTTCAATTCTATGCATTATCATGACATTCTAATTATTGATTTTTGTTCATAGTGAAGTTTTACAGCTAACCAACACCTCTAATTGCATTTTTGTTGACTATACGAGATTATACCATGATTGAATATTAGGGTTTCCTGAGCTTCAAATTAGGGATTCTTAATAGAGGAAAAATTGGACATCCCCAGTACCACCATTGCAATCAACGCATCTGGACGAAGAGATCTTGACCTTCGCGATCAATTTATATACATCCTAGCGCTAGTCGCTATTTTCCAATAGCCTACCTAATACAACGCTACGAAAACCGTTGCCATCGTGTTTTGTTTTACAGGATGAGGAAGAAGATGATCTCGTGTCACACAGCGATTGGCGCGTTTGAAAATTGGCGCGCTACCCACTAACATCTTATTTTTCTCTTATATTATTTATTCGTTTATTATATAACAAACGCGTTAACATGGTTCAGTTGGCAAGCGAAGAAAGCATTCACGTCCAAGACCTGGGTTCGAATCCCAGGTCTGTCTTGTTTCCTATATTATTTTGCAAATTGTGTTCCCATGCAGCGTCCAAGATAAAAACATACCATGCATCCTCAAGAATCAGCAGCCACGCGTCCCATGAGGTCAAGCCAAGGGTGAAGATTGGGAGAGCACCATGAACGTGAGTCAACATTGTTGTACGCTGCCATGCAAAAGTCAAAAAGGGCCACTGCTTATTGGGCCAGCATTCACAATTACACCTCCACATTGGAGACCTCCCCCCCACCCTGGTTTGCAAGTGTTTCCTTATTTTTCTCATATCTTTTTTTAATTATTATTCTTTTTGCTCTCTTGTTAAATTAATTAATTTTCTTTTTTACAAAATATAAAAACATCATAAAAAATCCAGAAAAAGATAAAAATATAAGAAATTATTTTATGTTAATATTTTCATAAATAAATTAGCATGTAATTATTAGTTTTTATTAGGTTACAATTTTAATTCCTTTCATAATAAAAAATCCAAAAATATGTAGAAATAGGTTTAATTAATTTTGATTCCTTTTAATTTCCCTTTTTTACAATAATAATGTTTATTTTATTTATTTTCTATAATTAAATTTTGCATGTAAATTAACTTAGATTTAAATTAGGTTAAAACTTAATACTTTCACAATAAACTTAAAAACCATTAGAATTAGGGTTTGACGCTTCATGTTAATTTTAATCAATTATTCTTTCTATTAAATATTAAAAAATACAAAAAATACCAAAAAACATTCTTTTTAATTTTAATTCTTTATTAATAATAATTTTGCAAAAGGGTCCAACGCCCATATTTTTAGTTGTTTATTTCGCGTGTTTATTTATTTCGCTCAAATAATTATGTATCTCTCCCAAGGCCGTGTAAACAATTGTTCGCACTTTTATTTTATTGCTTTATTTACTTTCCGTCAAATCGGGTCCGGTTTAATTTTGGCGATGTGGACCCGCGCCATTTGTAATAGTTTAGATTTATTTTCCCGCAAATATTAACTGTTAACGAAAAGCATGAAAGAATGTATGGCCATAATAAAATCAAGCGTAGATCACAATGAACATGACAAGACAAATATCAATGAAAACAACACACGATTCACACACACCACCCCTAGGGTACGCCTCACTGTTGCCTTTCGAAAGGTGATCGTCGAGTAGAGGACGTCTTAGTAAGTCCTCATGATCCGGGAACCTGGCATGAGGGTAGCTTCTAAGGTGTCTTCCCATTGCTCTGGTGATCACCATGTCCCTAAAACTCGAATTGACCCGAACACCTCCAACGGTGGTGCTACCTACCTCTCAATGGTGGGATGGCACTACTTTAAAGGACATTTACACAGACGAATTCCTTAGGGTAGGTAGGTTCTCAAGGATACTTGCTCTCTTCAAAACAAACTGAAATCTTTTCACACCAACACATTTTTAAAAGCTTTCAAAGCAATTTTTTCAAACACTCTGACGTATGAGTCGAACTGAAATTTTTCAAAGAAACTTTTTTAAAACCCACATTGAAAAGCAAACAAACCATTTTTGAAAACACATTGAGCAAGTATCTAAGAGCCCATGGATAACCATGGATAGAAAGGGTGCTAACACCTTCCCTTTCTATAACCTACCTCCCGAACCGAGAGCAATCTCTTTAAGGAATTTTTCTGTGCTTTTGTCCTTTCCATTTGGAGAAAATAAAAGACGGTGGCGACTCTTGCTTCCGCGACATTTCGCGAACCAGCGTTAAACAGTCAGTTCCAGATCCACCGATCACAATGATGTTATATACAAGTATGTATATACAAACAAAGAAAACAAATCCTTGGGTTTAGGCTTGCATGGAGTCTCATAGGTAAGTACCCTCTTGAAGTTTAGTTGGCTCAAACCTGTCCTAGCAATAGTAATCGGGTTCTAAGGAGCTCAATATCACTGGTTTGTTTCCTTGGTCATTGTTTCATCACAAGCCTCTTTAATGGCGACCGAAATATCCCAAAAAACCAAACCTCAATGAGTTTAGTATGGAGTATCTACCAACTTCGGACTGCACCAAAGTCGGTCATCTCTTTACGTCCTAATGGCCAAGTTGGTCAAGTAAAGGTTCTAAAAGTTCATTAGTGCTTTATGACATCACTCAGTGGCCCCGTATTCTCCTTGATTAACACAAGGGCTACCGGTACCCACAAATATGTCGCACTAACATAGCTATTGCTTAGACCATTTCGGTATACCCCGTATAATTTCCACAATGTATTGCTACTTACCTATAAGGTATCCCAAATCCGGGTATAGGATTCAAACCAAAACAAAGAACCATAATGTAAAGCATACAAGTTAAACAATTAAAGTAAGTAAATGTGATCTAACCCTAAGGTAATCCCACTTTTAGAATTTTCCCCAGCAGAGTCGCCAGTTCTGTGATACGGTGGGAGAACTGACTTGGGTGTTTTGTGTTTGATCGCAAATGTTGCAGTTAGCAAGAGTCGTCACTGACTTTTCTTTTATCAAAAAGGAAAGGTGAAAAAGCACAGGAAAGACCTTTGAGATTATTTCTTGAGTTCGGGGGGTAGATTATGAAAAGGGAAGGTATTAGCACCCTTTTCATCCATGGTTTTCCATGGGCTCTTAGTTACTTGCTAGATCACTTGCTTTTTTGTTTGAAATTGTGCTTTGTGTGGTTTTTTGAAAGTATTTTGTAAAGAGGCCATTTTTTAGGCAAACTTTGTAATGATTCTCGTTCGTAAGAATGTATATAATGATGTTGATCTTTTGAAAATGTTTTTCAAGATTGTAAGATGTTTTGAAAGTGTGGGTGTTTGTTTTGAAAATAGCAAGGATTTTTTGTTTTGAAATTGAGCAAGTAACTAGGAGCGTTCTACCTACTCAAAAGTATTTCATGTTCATTTCCTTTTTCCTTTGACATTGTTATCTTATCATTGATTTGGTAAGTAGCCCTATCTTTGGATGTAAACGGGACGGGCGTGGGTCCTCTATAACCATGATTAGCAATGTTGCAAGGTATCTTAGCATTATCTTTTAGGGACTAAGATCATTTGAAAGGAAACTTAGATAGCGTCATCGAGGGACTATGATCTTGTATTTTGCTTGTTTTTGCTAAGATACCTCACATGCATAATATGGCCATTTTGTAAGGCAACCAAGTGGATTTAACCTAGGGGTGCTTGTGTGCAAGTGTATTGTTTTTTCATGCTTGGTTTTGTCTTTGAGTAGGGTTTTCTAATTGATTGGTTTTAGTCTTTCTATACAAACCCTAATTACTAGCATTTGTATATAAAGCGATACAATGCAGAATTAAAAATTACTATGCTATTACAATACTTGTGGGAGGGGTGTATAAATTACAAATAGGGATTGCAAGAAGATAAAGCCTAATTATATATTACAACCATATTGAATTTACACAAGAATTGAATAAATAATGTACAAAATGAATAAATATGCAAGAATGTAAATGTAAAGAAAATGGATTTTTTGTTTGATTTTTTTAGAGAAAAGAGATTTTGTTTTAACCTAATTAACAAAAAGAAAAATAATTTATCAAATTAGTAAAAAGTAAAACCTAAATTTACTAGTAAAAGAAATAAAATAAAACCCTAATCTGTTAATTGATTAAAAATGAAATTTAGTTTAGAAGAAGAATACTTTTGGTATTTTTGTCTTAAAATAATTTATAGTATTATAAAATATTTTTGGTCTTTTTATATCTTAAAATAATATATTTAAATAGTGTAAAAGAAAATAACTAAAACCCTAGTTTTTTAATTAAACTTACAAAACAATTAGTAAAATAAATAAAGTATGATTAAATAAATAATTTTTTTGTGTGAAAATAAAAAAACTTTATCAAAATATAAACCTAATGTTTTTATATTTTTTCTGATTTTTTAGTATTAGATAAAATATTTAAGAAAACAAATAAATAAAAATAAGAAAAATAAAAATAAAAATGGGTCAGGGTGCAAATAGCCTGCAAGAGGGTCTGAAGTAAGAAAAAATATAAGGCCCAAGGGAGGCCCAGCGCTGCCAAAAAAATAGTCAGAATATGAAAAATATGAAAATAATTCAAAAGGGTACCACTGGGGCTCGAACCCAGGTCCCTATAGTCACAGGCGCGCGCTTCTACCACTGGGGTGGCTATACATCCATTTATATAAATCAAACCATAAATATATATGATAAACATGTTTCTGAGGCCAACTTCATCTTCAACCTCACGCCCAGCCTGAACCTCTGCATCTCATTCAATTCTCAACAAAAATGAAAAGTGTAAATAGGAAAGTTGTAGCAAATTTCCTCACGATTTCAGAAATGCAAAGCAATAAAATTATAGATCAAAGATAAGCATGAATTTTAATGGCCCTAAGCTGAATCCTAAAAATTTCAGAAACTTCAATCTTAAAATTCTCTAAGCTCAAACAAAATTACTGAAACCTATAGACATGTGTGATACGGTGGGAGAACTGACTTGAGGTTTGCGTTTGTATTCGCAAATGTTGCGGTTAGCAAGAGTCGCCACCGACTTTTTATTTTATCCTAAAGGAAAGGTTAAAAAGCACAGCAAAAACCCTTTGAGATATTTCGTGGGTTCGGGGGGTAGATTATGAAAAGGGAAGGTATTAGCACCCTTTTCATCCATGGTTATCCATGGGCTCTTAGTTACTTGGTTTTTTAGATCACTTGCCTTGTTTTTCGATTGCTTTGAAAATGGTGTGTGTGTGGGTGCTTTTTGAAAATGTTTTGGAAAAAGATGCCTTGTCTTAGGCAACTAATGTATTTGACTCGTGTTTGAGTGTTTTACAAAAGTGTGAATCTTTTCGAAAAGATGTTTTCAAATGTTTTTGAGAGTTTGTTTGAGAGTGTTGTGGATTGTGGTTTTTGAAAAGAAGGCAAGTGTTTTTTGCAAGTTTGATCTCAAGTAACCAAGAGTTTTGTCTACCCTATTGTACTCAAAGGTTTTTGTCATGTTTTAACCCCTTTTAACAATTTTGTTCCACCATTGAAATTGATGGGCAATCTTGCGTTTAGGAAGTTTATTCGGGACGGGCGCGGGTCATCGTATGGACCATGAATGCAATGATGCCAAGTGTCTTTGGCAATTTGTTTTGAAGGGACTATGATCATTCCGTTTAGGCAACACTTTGAGACTTATGATCATTTGATTTTGTTTTGCCAAAGACATTCGACGTGCAAGCATGGCCCATTTTGGAAGGCAACGTGTGGGATTACCCTAGGGGGTGCAAGTGTGATTGTGTACTGATTACATACATTTGTCTTGTATTAGGTTATCTAGCGTTTGATTTTATGTACATACAAACCCTAGGTCTAACCATGGTATAATTGAAAAGCTGTAAATTGCGGAATGTAAATCTACGCTATTACAAAATAATGTCCGGGAGTGGGGGTATAAATGTACAAGGGGATGAGGTTTATAGTACCCAATAATTTACAACCAAATCGAATGTCGCGATCAAATGAATATCAAATATAAATGTAAGATAAACATGTGTATAGGGAAATGTGTTGTGTAAGTGTACAAGTGTATATGTATTGTGTAAATGTAAATATGTACAAGTGCGAAATGCGAAATTGAGTCGTATTAGGGTTTTGACCTAGATAATGTTTTTTAGATGAATATTGATTCTTGTATGTTTATGTACAAATGAAAAGAAGGGTTTTGATTAAGTGTTTAAGTTTTAATTACAAGAGTATTTTAGTCAAAATGTTTGTGAGTTTAATATTAGAGAAAAAACGTATTTAAATGGTTATGTATAAAGAATGTTAATTAAAAAAGTTTAATTTTAATTATGTATGAAAAATGTATAATATGTACAAAAATGCATTTAATTAAAAAGGTATCTTCAATTAAAAGAAAAGATAATTATATACAAATGTATTTCAAAAATGTTTTTAAGTTTAATTTGTGTATAAAAAGTATTTAGATTAAGTTAGTGTGTTTTCAAATTTAGTTTATATGATATGTATAAAACTAATTTTTTAAAGTAATATATGTATGAAATATCTATCTAAAAATGTCTTTATTTTATAATAAAAAGTATTTTTAATTAAGATAATAAAAAAAGAGCAAACATTGTTTTGTAAAAATAAAAAAAAGATTAGTGTTTTATATGTATATAAAAAAGGAAAGTATGTATAAAAATGAGATTAATGTTTAATGTTGTTTAAGAAAAAAAAAGAAAGGCATTCTGATGGGCTTTTGAGGAATCAGTAACGGGTCAGGCCCTTTGATCCAAAGGCAGAAAATTAGGGTTAACGCGTTGTTTGGCATTTTGACAGTTTGAAACGAGGGTTTGTGAGGTTACGACGGCGCCGTGTTCGTCTTCTTCGATTAGCAGTTCCCTGAGCGTTTTCTCCGGCCACCAACATCACCCTCCACATCTTTCTTCCCTCCAAGGCACGGTTTTGGCGTTCTTGACTTTAAGGTTTGATTACAATGCCTCATATTCTTATCTTTTGTCTTTTTACAAGTTTGCATGTTTGATCTGAGTTTTTAAGCATTTTCTTTTCATTCTTTGAGGTGAAGAAGTAAAGATAGGGGGCGAGGATTATACTACCTGCTATTTGGAGGTGGAGGAGAGAAGAAAGGGGCGATGCTTCAGGAGGCCGGAACGGCGTGAGGAAGCTTGCTTGGACGCCTTCTTGGTAACTTCGTTCCTTGCTATTTATGATTTAAGATTTTTGATGATGATATTCGTACTGAGAAACCCTAAATCCTCGCTTCTTTACCTCTTCTTCTTCCACTGTGATGATTGTTTGAGGGTTTAGGACATTGCTGCCTTGCCTGTGATGAAGCTTTGCTTCTGAGGCTCTTTTGACGCTTTTGAATTGTTGCCTGAGTTTAAAATATGATGCCTTTTGATGAAGCTTCTGAGTTCACCTTAAATTGCTTCTTTCCTCTTCTTCTTCCACTGTGATGCCTGTGATGAAGCTAGCTTCTGAGGCTTGGGTTATGTTTCGTGAATGATGCTTGGCTTTAGACTGGTTTACCAGGTTTTTTGACAGGGAGTTTTGGATGATGCTTTGTGGTTCTGGTTCTTATCAGGTTTTTGTGAGTATATAGATTGAGACAGGGTAATGGCTTTTGATAACAGTAATGGGGGTGTTTTTGAGGGGAATGCAGGTTTATTGGTGGTGAGGATTATTGTTGTTTTGAGCTTTTTGCTTTTGCCAGTTCAGTAGCCTTTTTGTTTTGGGTTTGAGGATGTTGGAATTTTATGAAGGTTGAGGCTTGAGTTTGGGATATCAGGTTTGTGTCTTTTGGTGGTCAGGATTGGTTTTGGTTAGTATGGTTTGAAATTTGAGGCTGAACTGGTTTTGTATCTCTCTTTTCTCCTCTCCTTCCTATCCTGCTATGCTGCTATCCCAACTGAGTTTGTATATTTCTCCTTTTTCTTGTGCACTGCTATCTTGCCCTCCTCAACTGATATATCTCAACTGTGTTGTATATTTGCTCCTTTTTCTTCTGCAGAGTTGTCGTTTGGTTTGTATATTTTTATCTTCTGAACTCACCTGCTATGCTGCTATATTGGACTGAGCTGAACTGCTATGTTTCTTTTGTCTTGCATATCTCTCTTTTGCTATCTGTTGCCTATGTTTCAGACCTGAGCTATGTCCCTATTATCTCTTCTCTCTCACTCTGAACTGCCTGTTGTGAACTGCTTGTGGACTTGTAGATTTTGTGTATCTTCTTTTCTGTGACTGCATTGTCTTGTCTGAACTGAGCCTAAACCCCTGCCTGCTTTAATCTCTTTTTCTCTCTCTCAAAGTACAGCTTAGGATTTTTATATGATTTTACTGTACTTGCTTCTGAAGGGGCTATGACTAGGAAGTGATGAGTTTAAGATTGTTTGCTTGCATAATACATCTTGCATCTCCTTTATCCAGTTTTGACAGTTTGGATAGATTTTCTGCTTTTTGATATCTTTTTCTCAAATGACAGCTTGTATGCTTTCTTGATTTTCTTAGAGTGGACTTTGTTTTGGATTTGAAAGTTTGGATTGAACCTTTTCAGTTTAGTTTGGATTTTGAATCTATGCAGCTTTGCAAATTTTTTAGAAACTATGCATTTTTGACATTTGCATTTCATGAGATAAAATAATCTTCCCTCTCTGTGAACCGGGAGAAATCCCGTGATTTGCAGAGAGGGTAACTGATCCCAGTCAGTGGCCCCTAATGATGAGCATTTTTATCTGTCTTTTAATTAAATGCTTTCTGACTTTTCTCATTTCTTTTTGCAGATGAAAAAAAAGAGGAATACCGGAGCGGAGTGAAGAATGAAGAATGTTTAGAAAATAGGATAATTTTGATTCTATGTAATATTTAGATTAAATGTAAATTATTGTTTGTAATAAACAACAATTTGTAAATAATTCAAATATCAAATAAAAATCCAAATTATCCAATTGGTTCCATTTTTCTTTATTGTTTATTTATTTATTTTAAAATTCTTAGAATTAAACAATTGAAAAATAAATTCAATCATTTAATTTCAGAGTAATAAATAACTTAAATAAAACAACATTGACCAATTAAGTCTGTCTAATCCAAAGTCCAAAGCAAAGCAGCAATTAACCCAGATAGACTGATCAAACACATGAACACTGTGAATTCCAAAACTGCATCTTGCATCTGACTGGCCCAATCAAAATGTACTGAATTCAAACCACTGTCTCTTTTGTTGATTAAACCAAGATAACGCGACTTTTAATCCGAATCTTGAAATAAACCGCAAACTGCCGTGGAATTCAAATTCTTCTGAGAATATGCCCATAAAACCCTAATTCCCGATTAAATGCCAAATCACGCTCGCTTGATCAAAATTGAACCAAAAATCAATCAAACCCTAAGCCCACTGTATGAAACAATTCAGAGTTCTGAAAATCAGTAAAAACCATAGTTTTGCTTGACTGTCAAGAAAGGTCCGTTTGTACGATTCTTGAGCCAGTTTGAGAAGTCAGGAAATGTTTGAAGCTGAGATTTCTTGTGGACAAGCGCGAGGGCAAATTTTGGGGTACAACAGTTGCCCCTGTTCAATCTTCTTGGACCTGAAGAGTTAGATTGGCAAGTTTGCCTTTCGCGACTTGAAGGTAAAAGGAGATTGGACACTAATGTGCCCAGAAAATTTGCGCTCGTCGATGTGACGGTGGAGGTGAATGGGCTTAAAGATGCCATTTGGTGATGGGCTTAAAGATGCCATCTGGTGATGGGCTTAAAGATGCCATCTGGTGCAAAAGAATTTTGTCGGGGGATGGGCTTAGAGATGCCATTCGGCGACTGCTGGTAGGAGGATGGGCTTATAGATGCCATATGGTGATGTTGAACTGTACGTCATTGGTAAGTGGACGAGTATCAGAAGGGCATCCCTGTTTTGGAATATCTCTGAACTGGGGTCTGAACAAGCAACAGATTGATGTCCGTGTCTGGAGAATCTGTAAACTTGTTCAGGAGTTGGGACTGAACAAGCAATGGAGTAGCATCCGTTGTTGGGAAGCGTCCGTAACTTATTTTCAAAAATTGAGAAGAGTCTGAATCAGTCGGTAGATTGACCTCCGTTGTAGGGAAGAATCCGTAAACTGTCTTCAAAAGTTTGAGAAGAGTCTGAACAAATCGGTAGATTGACATCCGTTGTAGGGAGGAATCCGTAAACTTGTTTCAGAAGTTGAGAAAAGTCTGAACAAATCGGTAGATTGACATCCGTTGTAGGGAAGAATCCGTAAACTTGTTTCAGAAGTTGAGAAGTTGAAGAGGAACCGGTGTAAGGTTTCTGCTGATGCGTCTGAATGAATCTGGAATGAGTATCAAGATGTTGCCGTGTCCGGGTCACATCTGAACTATTTTTGGATGAATCTCAGGAGATGATCTGTGTCTGTCGACTGATCTTACCTGAAAAGGTAAAGGGTTAGTTGTATGCAATGTTATGATGCATGATGCAATGTATGTGTCATCTAATGTTTATGATATGAATGTAATGAATGCGCAGGTAAGCTGATGAGCTAATCTTGCCGAGGATACATGAATCCGAGATGGCTGAAGATAAAAGCATCCTGATTGCTGCCGGGGAAAATAAATCCTTGGCTGTTGCTGGGGAAGAGAATTCCTGATGACCTCTACTGGGGAGCTCCAACTAGTAGACTCATGCCGGGGAGACCAGATTGGGAGTCTTTGGTTTGATGGGAGGTAACCCTGGAGACTTCACTGGGGAACTCAAGATTGCTTCCTTAAAACTTTGTGGGGAGAAAGTTTGAAAGTCTGACTCCGCTGGGGATTGAAGGAACCTCGCTGGGGATAGGGAGAATTCTGGGAATACGATCTTCCGTGGTTGTTGGCTTTGAGAAGAATCTGAACAAGTGATAGGTTAACATCCGTTTACTTGGAGAAACCGTGAACTGTTTTCAGAAATCTTGAGGTTGAATCAGCAATAGAACAACATCCGTTGTTGGGAAGCGTCCGTAAACTGAATTCAAAGGTTGCATCTGAACAAGTTGATAGATTAACATCCGTTGTTGGGATGAATCCATGAACTGTTTTCAGAAGTCTTGATAAGAATCTGAACAAGTCGGTAGATTGGCGTCCGTTGTTGGGAAGAATCCGTAAACTGAATTCAAAGGTTGCATCTGAACAAGTTGATAGATTAACATCCGTTGTTGGGATGAGTCCATGAACTGTTTTCAGAAGTCTTGACAAGAAACTGAACAAGTCGGTAGATGGGCGTCCGTTGTTGGGAAGAATCCGTAAACCTGTTTCAGAAGTCTTGGAGAGGAACCGGTGTAGGGTTCCCTGATGATGAGCTTGTGTAAAACTGCATCGGGTTTTGAACACTTTTGACATTCGAATGCCCCAAGTGGTGACGTAGATAAAATCCTGGTTTATTACAGGTGTTGGTCTACAATCGGTCGTTCACAGATGTTTCCTGGGTTGTTGCAGGTGTTGATCTGGAATTCTTCAGACATGCCCTGGCTGGATACAGGAGTCGAATCTGGAAAGGTGATAGTTGATAGATATGCCCTGGCAGGATACAGGAATCGAATCTTTAAACTCTTCAGACATGCCCTGGCTAGATACAGGAGTCGAGTCTGGAAACGTAGTCAACAGATATGCCCTGGCTGGATACAGGAATCGAATCTGGAAATGTTGTAGTTGATTTGTTGAACACTTTTGACATTCGAATGCCCCAAGTGGTGATGAAGGAATCTTGAATCAGATTACTCTGCATATTGAGAGATTTCTTGAAATCTTGACTGGACTGCCCCAGGTTAACTGAACTTTGAAAGATCTGCTGGATCTTGACTGGACTGCCCCAGGTTAATTGAACTTTGAAAGATCTGTTGGATCTTGACTGGACTGCCCCAGGTTAATTGAATTGTGACATGTCATGCCCCTTGTTGATAGGAGATTTGATGGAAGTGTTATCCTCTTGAAGTGATTTTGACTTACTGAGAGAGTTTTCGTTCCTCCGAACATTCGCTGCATGAACTTCTTCGCTGTCAAACAAAAGAGTCAAATGCAGACAGTGATATTCGAATAATGCAAAGTTCATGTTTGTCTTTGAAATTTTGAAAAATGCGTTTTTAGCAGAAAACTTTTCATAAGACAAGTTAACACGAGATTTAGAGCAAAGCCCTACAGGAGTCAGGATACCTTTTGTAACAGTATGCTTTCGAACTAACCCATGCTTCAATTAGGACTTTTGGAGGGTTGTAACGTGGCCTGGTTCATGGTTTAAGAAACAAAGGATAAAGGCTCAAAGTATATTTGTACCCGCCCGCTCTTCGTGATGTTCTTCAACCTAAGCTCAGTTAACTGTGCGTCGCACTCTGTTTTGAGTTTGGAACGACTTTTGGGCGATGGTTCACCGGTTTGAATTTTGGGAGACAGTCATTATCTCCTTTTTCTTTTTCAACATTTTTCATGTTGTTGAGGGTTTTGTAACGACCTCACTATTTTGATTTTGATTTGTTATCCCTAACTTTTGCCTGACTGTTACCGTTTTCGGGATTACTGTCAGCGGGATGCCCCAGCTTTCTTAAGCCTCCTTCATAGGTTTTGGCTTGGTGGGCTTTTCTCTTTTGAGAGATTGATTGTCTATGTGATAGGGAACCACCCTTGTCTTTTGATTCCGAAGGAATGCTTTCTTTTTCGACGTCGTTCGTTGTATTACGAACTGAGAGTTTGCGACTTCAATGCGCGTTCTTTTTTTGAATTAACTGAGAGACTACCCTGCCCCAGGTTTATATCAAAGGTTTTGATTGTTTAGAACAGGAAACTCCTACTTCTTTGGCTCGAAGGGGTTGACTAGGGATTAACTTCCTTATAACTCCAGTGTTTGGGAATTGAAAGAAATGCCTGTACATCATCAGCAAGGTCTGTTCAAAAGCATACTGTATAAGATCATGGTATTGTTTCGTCATCCTCCCTCTAAAGGCTTGCAGCTTTTTATCAAGAGTCAAATATCATAAAGAAAAGCATAAGAGTAGTGAAACGAATGGATGAATTCAAGACAAACATATGCAATGCATTAATGAAAACAGAGTTTAACATCAACAGATAATTGTTTGACAGCAAAAGAAATTACAACTTTGAAAAATTCAAAAAGAAGCAAAAGTCTTTCAATTCGAGCTTCGTCACTTCAAGCGGAGAACCCCTTTAACGGAATATCTTCATCTCGCCGTCTGGCATGAACCTCAGCACCCCAATGTCAATCAGATCTTGAATCTTGTTCTTCAAGGCCCAACAGCTATCGGTGTCATGTCCTGGGCTATAGGAATGGTAAACACAAAATGCATCGGGATGATAGTCAGGAGCGGAGGTATTAGGGTTCCGGATAGGATCCCTCAAAGCAGTCAGATTAACCTCCAACAAGCGCTCCAGAATTAGAGATGACGGTATGTCAGTCTCTGTGAACTGCCTTCCCGACGTTTCTTGTCTACGCCGATTGCCCCGCTGACGCTGGCGAGGTTGTTGATGGGTTTGTGACCCTGAAGCTAGCAAAGGAGCTTTCCCCTTGTCCTCTCGAGTGGGTGGAGGCTGAGTGGTGACTTGCTCTTCGACCTCAGATGTTTGCCCCAGTTGGTTGTTTTGAAGCAATTGGCGGACCAGAACTCCAAGTTCCTCTTGTCTTTGAGATAGGTCTTGGATGAGAGCCATCTGGCCCACCAAATATCCCATCATTTGGGTCCTCAGTGTTGTCAGATCAAACTGCAGCTCCGCAATCTGATCATTCCTGGCATTGTTGAAATTCCCCAAGCCGCTGGTGAGGAGAGCTTTCATCTCTTCTTGCCCCAAGGACAAGTTCAGGAACATCTCCTGCAGCTGAGCAGTCTGGTCTTGGATGTCTTTGACAGACCGTTCTAGAGCCATCTCTTGCTGAAATAAACAGCAGGAGAGTAAGGAAACCTGAAAAGGAAAGATTGTCAAAATGAAATGCATGACATGTGGATGCATGCTTTCAAGGATCTCTTGGGGTAAACACAAGAAATTGTTAGAGGTTGAATTCTGATCTTGGATTGGAGATCTCTGCCTCGGTGGACGTCCTTCCACGAGAATCAAGCTCACCATGTCGAGTGGGTCATAGCCTCTGATTCAAGTTGTTGTACTTGAACTTTGACTGGATTGGTTGGAGGAGAGACCTCTGGCCCCTTGATAGATGTCTGGTTCAACGTAACCCTGCATCAAAAGAACCCTCGAGCTCCTCGAAATGGTTATTGAAAATGCTAAAATGCTATGGTATGATGTCATGATGTTATGTGCATGTATGCACCAGCAAGTAAGTGTATATACAGGCAGACAATATTCACACAAAGCACACAAGGCCTTAGGTTTAGGCTTGCATGAGGTCTGGGTATTACCCTCTTTCAGTTTGTTGGTTAAAACCTGTCCTATCAAAAGTAACCGGGTTCTAGAGGTCCCAATATCACCGGATTGCTTTCATTGTTCATCGTTTCGATTTAGCCACTGAACTGGCGACCGAAATATCCCAGGAAAGCAACCCTCAATTGAGTGTAGTATCGAGTATCAACCGACTCCGGAGTACACCAAAGTAGTCATCTCACTACCCTAAAGAGGCCAAGATGGTCAATTAAGGTTCTAAGGTCAGTTGATGCTTCGCGACACCACGCGGCGGCCCCGTACTCTCCTTGACTGAACTCAAGGGTTACCGGTACACACCAAAGTGCCACATCAACGTAGCAGATTGCTTCAACCATGTCGGTATACCCCGCACAGTTCCCTCACAGCCTTGTTGCTACCTAAAAGGGTTTCCCCAGATCCGGGTTAGGATCTATAGAACTCCGATACAAAGCCCATAAATGTAAAGCAAACAAAGCAAACAATTGAAAGTAAAAGTGATCTAAACCCTAAGGTAACCCCACTTTTAGAAGTTCATTCCCCAGCAGAGTCGCCAGTTCTGTGATACGGTGGGAGAACTGACTTGAGGTTTGCGTTTGTATTCGCAAATGTTGCGGTTAGCAAGAGTCGCCACCGACTTTTTATTTTATCCTAAAGGAAAGGTTAAAAAGCACAGCAAAAACCCTTTGAGATATTTCGTGGGTTCGGGGGGTAGATTATGAAAAGGGAAGGTATTAGCACCCTTTTCATCCATGGTTATCCATGGGCTCTTAGTTACTTGGTTTTTTAGATCACTTGCCTTGTTTTTCGATTGCTTTGAAAATGGTGTGTGTGTGGGTGCTTTTTGAAAATGTTTTGGAAAAAGATGCCTTGTCTTAGGCAACTAATGTATTTGACTCGTGTTTGAGTGTTTTACAAAAGTGTGAATCTTTTCGAAAAGATGTTTTCAAATGTTTTTGAGAGTTTGTTTGAGAGTGTTGTGGATTGTGGTTTTTGAAAAGAAGGCAAGTGTTTTTTGCAAGTTTGATCTCAAGTAACCAAGAGTTTTGTCTACCCTATTGTACTCAAAGGTTTTTGTCATGTTTTAACCCCTTTTAACAATTTTGTTCCACCATTGAAATTGATGGGCAATCTTGCGTTTAGGAAGTTTATTCGGGACGGGCGCGGGTCATCGTATGGACCATGAATGCAATGATGCCAAGTGTCTTTGGCAATTTGTTTTGAAGGGACTATGATCATTCCGTTTAGGCAACACTTTGAGACTTATGATCATTTGATTTTGTTTTGCCAAAGACATTCGACGTGCAAGCATGGCCCATTTTGGAAGGCAACGTGTGGGATTACCCTAGGGGGTGCAAGTGTGATTGTGTACTGATTACATACATTTGTCTTGTATTAGGTTATCTAGCGTTTGATTTTATGTACATACAAACCCTAGGTCTAACCATGGTATAATTGAAAAGCTGTAAATTGCGGAATGTAAATCTACGCTATTACAAAATAATGTCCGGGAGTGGGGGTATAAATGTACAAGGGGATGAGGTTTATAGTACCCAATAATTTACAACCAAATCGAATGTCGCGATCAAATGAATATCAAATATAAATGTAAGATAAACATGTGTATAGGGAAATGTGTTGTGTAAGTGTACAAGTGTATATGTATTGTGTAAATGTAAATATGTACAAGTGCGAAATGCGAAATTGAGTCGTATTAGGGTTTTGACCTAGATAATGTTTTTTAGATGAATATTGATTCTTGTATGTTTATGTACAAATGAAAAGAAGGGTTTTGATTAAGTGTTTAAGTTTTAATTACAAGAGTATTTTAGTCAAAATGTTTGTGAGTTTAATATTAGAGAAAAAACGTATTTAAATGGTTATGTATAAAGAATGTTAATTAAAAAAGTTTAATTTTAATTATGTATGAAAAATGTATAATATGTACAAAAATGCATTTAATTAAAAAGGTATCTTCAATTAAAAGAAAAGATAATTATATACAAATGTATTTCAAAAATGTTTTTAAGTTTAATTTGTGTATAAAAAGTATTTAGATTAAGTTAGTGTGTTTTCAAATTTAGTTTATATGATATGTATAAAACTAATTTTTTAAAGTAATATATGTATGAAATATCTATCTAAAAATGTCTTTATTTTATAATAAAAAGTATTTTTAATTAAGATAATAAAAAAAGAGCAAACATTGTTTTGTAAAAATAAAAAAAAGATTAGTGTTTTATATGTATATAAAAAAGGAAAGTATGTATAAAAATGAGATTAATGTTTAATGTTGTTTAAGAAAAAAAAAGAAAGGCATTCTGATGGGCTTTTGAGGAATCAGTAACGGGTCAGGCCCTTTGATCCAAAGGCAGAAAATTAGGGTTAACGCGTTGTTTGGCATTTTGACAGTTTGAAACGAGGGTTTGTGAGGTTACGACGGCGCCGTGTTCGTCTTCTTCGATTAGCAGTTCCCTGAGCGTTTTCTCCGGCCACCAACATCACCCTCCACATCTTTCTTCCCTCCAAGGCACGGTTTTGGCGTTCTTGACTTTAAGGTTTGATTACAATGCCTCATATTCTTATCTTTTGTCTTTTTACAAGTTTGCATGTTTGATCTGAGTTTTTAAGCATTTTCTTTTCATTCTTTGAGGTGAAGAAGTAAAGATAGGGGGCGAGGATTATACTACCTGCTATTTGGAGGTGGAGGAGAGAAGAAAGGGGCGATGCTTCAGGAGGCCGGAACGGCGTGAGGAAGCTTGCTTGGACGCCTTCTTGGTAACTTCGTTCCTTGCTATTTATGATTTAAGATTTTTGATGATGATATTCGTACTGAGAAACCCTAAATCCTCGCTTCTTTACCTCTTCTTCTTCCACTGTGATGATTGTTTGAGGGTTTAGGACATTGCTGCCTTGCCTGTGATGAAGCTTTGCTTCTGAGGCTCTTTTGACGCTTTTGAATTGTTGCCTGAGTTTAAAATATGATGCCTTTTGATGAAGCTTCTGAGTTCACCTTAAATTGCTTCTTTCCTCTTCTTCTTCCACTGTGATGCCTGTGATGAAGCTAGCTTCTGAGGCTTGGGTTATGTTTCGTGAATGATGCTTGGCTTTAGACTGGTTTACCAGGTTTTTTGACAGGGAGTTTTGGATGATGCTTTGTGGTTCTGGTTCTTATCAGGTTTTTGTGAGTATATAGATTGAGACAGGGTAATGGCTTTTGATAACAGTAATGGGGGTGTTTTTGAGGGGAATGCAGGTTTATTGGTGGTGAGGATTATTGTTGTTTTGAGCTTTTTGCTTTTGCCAGTTCAGTAGCCTTTTTGTTTTGGGTTTGAGGATGTTGGAATTTTATGAAGGTTGAGGCTTGAGTTTGGGATATCAGGTTTGTGTCTTTTGGTGGTCAGGATTGGTTTTGGTTAGTATGGTTTGAAATTTGAGGCTGAACTGGTTTTGTATCTCTCTTTTCTCCTCTCCTTCCTATCCTGCTATGCTGCTATCCCAACTGAGTTTGTATATTTCTCCTTTTTCTTGTGCACTGCTATCTTGCCCTCCTCAACTGATATATCTCAACTGTGTTGTATATTTGCTCCTTTTTCTTCTGCAGAGTTGTCGTTTGGTTTGTATATTTTTATCTTCTGAACTCACCTGCTATGCTGCTATATTGGACTGAGCTGAACTGCTATGTTTCTTTTGTCTTGCATATCTCTCTTTTGCTATCTGTTGCCTATGTTTCAGACCTGAGCTATGTCCCTATTATCTCTTCTCTCTCACTCTGAACTGCCTGTTGTGAACTGCTTGTGGACTTGTAGATTTTGTGTATCTTCTTTTCTGTGACTGCATTGTCTTGTCTGAACTGAGCCTAAACCCCTGCCTGCTTTAATCTCTTTTTCTCTCTCTCAAAGTACAGCTTAGGATTTTTATATGATTTTACTGTACTTGCTTCTGAAGGGGCTATGACTAGGAAGTGATGAGTTTAAGATTGTTTGCTTGCATAATACATCTTGCATCTCCTTTATCCAGTTTTGACAGTTTGGATAGATTTTCTGCTTTTTGATATCTTTTTCTCAAATGACAGCTTGTATGCTTTCTTGATTTTCTTAGAGTGGACTTTGTTTTGGATTTGAAAGTTTGGATTGAACCTTTTCAGTTTAGTTTGGATTTTGAATCTATGCAGCTTTGCAAATTTTTTAGAAACTATGCATTTTTGACATTTGCATTTCATGAGATAAAATAATCTTCCCTCTCTGTGAACCGGGAGAAATCCCGTGATTTGCAGAGAGGGTAACTGATCCCAGTCAGTGGCCCCTAATGATGAGAATTTTTATCTGTCTTTTAATTAAATGCTTTCTGACTTTTCTCATTTCTTTTTGCAGATGAAAAAAAAGAGGAATACCGGAGCGGAGTGAAGAATGAAGAATGTTTAGAAAATAGGATAATTTTGATTCTATGTAATATTTAGATTAAATGTAAATTATTGTTTGTAATAAACAACAATTTGTAAATAATTCAAATATCAAATAAAAATCCAAATTATCCAATTGGTTCCATTTTTCTTTATTGTTTATTTATTTATTTTAAAATTCTTAGAATTAAACAATTGAAAAATAAATTCAATCATTTAATTTCAGAGTAATAAATAACTTAAATAAAACAACATTGACCAATTAAGTCTGTCTAATCCAAAGTCCAAAGCAAAGCAGCAATTAACCCAGATAGACTGATCAAACACATGAACACTGTGAATTCCAAAACTGCATCTTGCATCTGACTGGCCCAATCAAAATGTACTGAATTCAAACCACTGTCTCTTTTGTTGATTAAACCAAGATAACGCGACTTTTAATCCGAATCTTGAAATAAACCGCAAACTGCCGTGGAATTCAAATTCTTCTGAGAATATGCCCATAAAACCCTAATTCCCGATTAAATGCCAAATCACGCTCGCTTGATCAAAATTGAACCAAAAATCAATCAAACCCTAAGCCCACTGTATGAAACAATTCAGAGTTCTGAAAATCAGTAAAAACCATAGTTTTGCTTGACTGTCAAGAAAGGTCCGTTTGTACGATTCTTGAGCCAGTTTGAGAAGTCAGGAAATGTTTGAAGCTGAGATTTCTTGTGGACAAGCGCGAGGGCAAATTTTGGGGTACAACAACATGGTTAGCTTTAGGGCAATGATATCTAAATTTTTCATTCACAAATCAAAAACACGTGCTAATTTGGTGTTTAGAAACTGGATTATGGATTTCAAATTCTGAATTGGAAGAAAAAATTCAATTTCAAGTAGCTGACTTTGACTTCATGGTGTGCACGATTTAGGGAACCTTGGGACTTGATTCTTAATGCATTGGAAAGATGAGGTAACATTCTTTATAATGTGCCAAGAAAGAGATCATTTGGATGCTTGAGCTAGAAGTTGTGCTTGGTTAAAATCAGAAAAAATGAGTTGACTTATATACTTAGAAAAAATTCTAAGTTTTTCTTCAAAAATGACCTATAATGTTTTAAATCCAAACAAGGTCTTCTTCAAAAATTTTGCTTTGATCAATGATTCTAGATTGAATTAGACACCTTAAAGAGTATTTTGAAACTCATATCACTCAAAAATTCCAAATATTGGACAAGTTATGATCCTTTGAATTTGAAGAAAATCCATGAGGTGACCTATAACCTTTTGAGCTCTTAAGGAATCTTCTAACCATTTTCAAGTTTTTCACATAAAAGAAGAGTTGAAGTTCACACTTCTTAAGATCATTATGGAAAAATAATGGTCTCAATGATATAGAAATTGATCAAGTTATGATCCTTTGAAGTCATATAAGGGAATTTGATGGCCTATATAAAGGACATGTATTCTTTCTCAAACATTAGTTATCTTTCACACAAAATTTGCTTGAAACTTTTGAAATTATTTGTTGGTAACCCTTTAAAGAGAAACATATATTTGGAATCACTAAAAAATCCCAAAAGATGGACAAGATATAGCCGTTGGAAGTTCAAAATCCTAGCCCTTAGAGCATCAAAATGACTTGGGTACCCCTTTCAATTTTGAAAATCTTTCTTGTACAAATACTTTTGCTATGTGAAGATAAGTTGTTGTAGATGATAATAAGAACATATAGTAACATTAACCACTTCCAAATTTTGAGAATTGAGGGATTTATGCACTTGTGATCAAGGAATCAAGAACTTGTTTAATTAGGTCAAACTTCTTTAATCAATTATTGCATCTCTTGACTTTCTTTGGAAAATTGAAGCATGATAAATCATAGTAGACCTTGCCATAACATTACTTTAAAGTACTCTCAATGATGAAGCTTAAATTTCAATGAAGCTTTGTTGAAGAAGGCATGGAAATAAACTCATGAACCTATGAATAAACCTGATGAAGTGTGTTGTGCCATCACCTATAGTATCATCATTTAGAGCAAACATTCATTATATTTGTTAGTTAAAAGTTAATCAACACAAGACTTGTATGACCATAATATGAAAATCAAAGTGCTTGGTGATTGTGATACGGTGGCAGAACTGACTGTTATACTGGTTTTGCATTTTTATTCGCAAATGTTGTGGTAAGCAAGAGTCTCCACCGAATTTTCTTTTATCAAAAAAAGGAAAGGGTGAAAAGAACATGAAAGACCTTTCGATATTATTTTCTGAATAAGGGGTAGATTATGGAAAGGGAAGGTGTTAGCACCCTTTCCATCTGTAGTTTTCTACGGGCTCTTAGATGCTTAACTCATTTTGAAATACCTTGTGCTTTTTGTGTTTTTGAAAAGTATTTTTGAAAGCGCCTTAGTGCGGAGAACTTTGTAATGTTTCTCATAATGGTAGAGAACGTATACAAAGTGTTTGAAACTGTTTTTGAAAGAAGTTTTGTGTAAGTGTAAAAATTGTTTGAGCAAGCATCTAACAACTATCTACTTTACTCGAAAGGTTGTTCTTTTCCTCTTTTCCTTTAGACAGTGATATCCTACTATTAGTGAGTAGGTAGCCCTAGTCTTTGGATGTTTGAGGGACATTCAAAGGGACGTTTATACAGTCACAAAGGCAACTTGGCAAGAAACTTTAGTAACTACCCTAGAGTTTTAAGATCATACCGAGGCAACATCAAATGGGACTAATGATCTTTAAACCGGAGGATATCCACTAAAATCTCTCACGTTTCGAGAGATGTGACTATTTTTCGAAGGAAACCAAAGTGGGATACCCTAGAGGTGGATATGTGAGAGTGTGTTGTATTCAGTTTTTTTGTCTTGTGTTAAGCTTGCTAGTGTTTTGTTTTATTCTTGCCATACAATCCTAATTAACATACATCTAAACACTTAATAATTGGCAGTAATTAAAAGTGTGGAAATATAAATCTAGCTATTACAAGGCTTCGGGGAGGGGGATTATTACAAGTCCAAAACTTGGGGGGAAATAAAGAAAGCAGTAGAAGAATCCTAGTTAATTCTATTACACCCCATAAGCAAGTACATTAATATGAAAATAAAGTAGAAATATCAAACGCACGCGAAATGGAAAAGACGTCTAAAACCTAAGTGTAAGGAAATATTTTTGTTTGTTTGGAAAATGTTAAAATTAGACTAGTTAATTGAAAGAAAATAAAATTTATTAATTGAAAATAACGTCGTTGGTTGATGATATCAGGAATGGGCTTACAGATGCCATTTAGAGAAGATGACTGAGAGTTGTCGGAGATGGGCTTAAAGATGTCATCTAAAGTAGATGTTAACTTCATAAGAGGTCTCTTTTTGGGGATTCCTGTTCCTATTGGCTGAGGAGGACTCCGCTGGGGAATGTTGATTTCTGTTCTTTTGTTTGAGGAAAACTCTATGGGGAATAGAGTCTAGGAGCTTTAGTTGTCCATGGCTCTACTGAGGAGTTATCTCTGGACTGGAGAGATGAAAGTTAGCTATTTTCTAGTTGAAATATGGACTTCACTATAACTTACTGAGGGTAATAAAGTTGATTGTCATTTGGTCGTATTCCAGGCTTCACAGCGACTTACTGGGGAAATGAAATTAACTGTTATCTGGTCGGTTTTATAGGCTTTGCAGTAATTGAAGAGGTTGAACTATTATTTGGTCGGGTCTAGGCTTCAGAAATTAAGATGTTATTTGGTCGGGTCCAGGCTTCAACTTGAACTTGAGGTATATTGTTATATGGTCGTGTCCAGGCTTCACAGTGTTTCATGAGTTGTTACTTCAGATAGTTGCCCCGTCTTGTTTCGAGAATTAATCTGGAACCTGCTTTTGTTGAGATAGTTGCCTTGTATGGCTTTAGGAATTACTCTCTAACCTGGTCTTGTAGATAGTCGCCACGTCTTGTTTCAGTAATTGATCCACAGTAAGTTATTCACAGATAGTTGCTCTGTCTGGTTTCAGGAATTATTCTGGAACTTGCTTTTGTTGGTCATTGAGATAGTTTCCCTATCTGGTTTCAGGAATTAATATCTAACCTGGTATTGTAGATAGTTGCCCCGTCTTGTTTCGGGAATTGATCTACAGTCCATTATTCACATATAGTTGCCCTGTCTAGTTTAAGGAGTTAATCTGGAACTTGCTTTTGTTGGTCGTTGAGATAGTTGCCCTGTCTGGTTTCAGGAATTACTCTCTAACCTGGTCTTGTAGATAGTCGCCCCGCTTGTTTTGGGAATTGATCTACAATCAGTTGTTCACAGATAGTTGCCCTATCTTGTTTCGGGAATTAATCTGGAACTTGCTTTTGTTGGTCGTTGAGATAGTTGCCCTGTCTGGTTTCAGGAATTACTCTCTAACACGGCCTTGTAGATAGTCGTCCTGCTTGTTTTGGGAATTGATCTACAATCAGTTGTTCACAAATAGTTGCCATGTCTTGTTTCATGAATTAATTTGGAACTTTCTTTTTATATTTGTTGAGATAGTTGCCCTTTCTTGTTTCAGGAATTAATCTCTAACCTGGTCTTGTAGATAGTCGCCCGTCTTGTTTCAGGAATTGATCTACAATCATTCATTCACAGATAGTTTAGCTGTCTGGTTTCAGGAATTAATCTTGAACTTTCTTTTGTTGGTCATTGAGATAGTTGCCCTGTCTGGTTTCAGGAATTAATCTTTAACCTGGTCTTGTAGATAGTCGCCCCGTCTTGTTTCAGGAATTGATCCACAGTCAGTTGTTCATATTTAGTTGCCTTGTCTGGTTTCAGGAATTAATCTGGAACTTACTTTTATTGGTCTGTGAGATAGTTGCCATGTCTGGCTTCAGCAATTAATATCTAAATTGGTCTTGTAGATAGTCTCCCCGTCTTGTTTCAGGAATTGATCTACAATCCGTTGTTCACAAATAGTTTCCCTATCTTGTTTCAGGAATTAATCTGGAACTTTATTTTTCTGGTTGTAGAGATAGTTTCCCTGTCTGGTTTCAGGAATTAATATCTAACCTGGTCTTGTAGATAGTCGCCCCGTCTTGTTTCGAGAATTGATCTACAATCAGTCGTTCACAGATAGTTGCCCTGTCTGGTTTCAGGAATTTAATCTGGAACTTTTGAAAATTGTTGATGATATTCCTCTGTTGATCTTTCCAGAAAAGGTAAAGAATTAGTTGTATACAATATCATGATGCATGAAGTGCATTGGGTAATGATGTTCTCAAAATAAATGAGATTGTGATATAATTATTTGTGTTGCATATGCTATGACGCTTGTAAAATGATGTATGAATGCAATGTATGAACGTATCAGTTGTTCTATTACATTGTTGTTGAACTGGGGAAAATAAATCCCTGATTGTTGTTTGGGATGAAGAATGTAAGTTTTCATTATTTGTTGAAGATGAATTGTTGGGAGATTGATTTCCGTTGCTAGAGAAATAAACTCTATTGGGGAAAGGAAACTCCATAAACTGCTTGGGGATTTTATTAAGTTCTGTTGGGGAAAGGTAACTCCGTAGACCGCCTGGAGATTTTTGTGTAGCCCTGTTGGGGAAACCAAGAAATTTATGAACCATGCTGAGGAATTGTTTCAGACATTGTGGAGATGGTTGAAGCTTTTGATCTATTAAGAAGATGTCAAAATGTCTGAAATTGTTAGGTTATATACTGAAGACATGACAGTGACTTTGGGGAGGACGTCTCTGTCTCCATACCTACTCGGGAATGTATCCTTACTGATGACGAACTCTGCCAAGATAGTCCCCTAGGGGTGGTTACTCTTTGGGGATTTTGTGGATTGTTTGAATGTTATCCCAACTCCTAGAGTCTTGA